>OZ037776.1:15524503-15787003 GCA_964035525.1 Porites cylindrica | reverse complement strand
ATTTGTTGCGAAAACACGAGGAGACATGTTCTGGAGGAAGCAGTGGAGCTATTACCATCTCCAGGTAATTAAGCTTTAAGGACCTGATTATACCTTCCTCAAGGTTTCTTTGAGGTCTGTCATTACTGAATATCTAATGAAGCATTGCAGCACCCACTTCGTTTAAATGCAATAGTAATGTACAGCTTGACAAGAAAGTGATATCATGACATATTCAACTTTGCCCATTACCGTAATAGGAAGTGCCTCCCCTCCCTCAAAGAACTCCCCCTCCATTAAAATATCCTTCCCCGCCATTGCTGGCATGCAGTGTGAAGCTTACCAAAGTGTTATGATTTTTGGCAGTGGTGGTGATAGTGAGGAGTCCTCAGCAATTTCCTCAACACTGGGTGGGGGCATGAGTGCATCTGCTTCAGAAGAAGCTGTTGACAAGTTGTCAGAGATGTTTCCAAATGAAAGCAGAAAAGAGCTGGAGACTTGCCTAAACGTCCAGGGGTCTCTGGACCAGGCAGTGACGGCATTGCTAAACCCTTGCACATCTACATTGTCATCTGATGATGAGTCAGAGCTCATGGTTTCTGCATTTGATACACCAGATAGTCCACGCCCTGCTCCAGGTAATCCACACTCCCTGAGAGAAGAATTGAACGAGCTGCAAAAAAATTTTGACCGTGGCCCAAAGGAGAAGCTGAGAGTTGACGAAGAAGATCTTCTGAATGATGCCATAACATATTATAAGGACAGTGACTTTAATCCATCAAAAAGACTCCGAATTGTTTACACCGGCCAGCCTGCAGCTGACACAGGTGGTGTTGTGCGCCAGTTTTTCACCCAGCTCCTTGCCGCAATTACTGATTCCTTTTTTCAGGGAAAAGAATACCGAAGTCCTATTTACAATAGTGATACCGTAGCCTCAGGGCTCATGAAGTTAGTGGGCACAATAATTGTGCATAGTATACTGCAAGGGGGGCCAGGTCTTCCTATTTTTAGCCCAGGCATATACTACTACTTGGCGAAAGGCAACGTTGAGGAAGCATTGAAAGGTCTCACTGTGACTGACTGTTCTTTACAGATGAAACATGTAATTGAAAAGGTAATGAACACTTGTAATTAGCACTATGAACATGAAATCTATTTGTATGACCAAGCTGTACAACAAACCATATAAATCTGTCAGTTTTCCTGATCATGTTTTCTCCAACTTTCCCCTATCATTGTAACAATGTGATTTTTAGCTACATTAAATTAAAACATTCCTTTGCCAAGGAAAGGGAAATAGACCTGTTTTTGTTAGCAACCCTTGCGATAACGAAAGCATTTGAAGCCTTCCAGCATCTAAGTCATCTTTTATGGAATTATACAATCCCAACTACCTATTGCAACCTTTCATGGATTGAAATATCCATTTTCCTGACAAAGTTGCTTCGCAACAGTTTATCAATTTCTTGGCTTGTTAAAGTGATTTCAGTCATCTTCAAAATGAATGGTAGACCACCACACAGTTAAAATAATACTCATTCATTCATTTATTTTGCCATTTACCATTAATATACTAATTATTCCATTCCATTCTTTAATTCAATTGTGGCAATTTGACACTAGTTGTTAGATACTGTTCTTTATGGCTTAAAATCATTTTATTCTCAGATTGCGGAAGCAGAAGATGTCACCAGTCTCGACGAGGAGGAAATGACAACTCTTCTTTCAGATTGTGGACTTACCATGAAACTGACAGTAAGATGAAGTTTTTTATTTGCTGATTTATGAAAATTACAAAAACTGCTAAGGAATAACTTACTGTTTATGTTCAAAGAGAGAAAATTTAATCCAACAACTTTATAGGGTTTTAATTTTCACGTTACCAGTGTTGCCAAAAATGTGTCGTCCAGTTTTGCATTAAGCATGGTGGCTTAATAAAGCAGTGAACCTATGAACAATGAAATGATCAACACCACATGTCCATGAGACAAAGGAAACACCTGATTACTAGACAGTAGTCAAACCTGTGACATCCCAAATGTTATTTACTTGTAACTGACACAGTTTTGCCAGGGGCAAATCTGTAAATAGTGTAAGGTGGTAATAACTCTCCAACTTCAAATCCTCAAGCTCACTTAGCTTAATATAGCTCAGGAAAATAAATTTGCTTTCTCCATTACTTTTTTTTAGAATGACAACAAGATTAGAGTGATTAGAAATCTTATAGTACATGATGCTATAGCAAAACCAAAGATGGTGCTAGACCAATTAAGGGAGGGGCTGAAGACCCTAGGCTTTGGCAGAAGGATGGAACTGTATCCTGACATCTTTAAGGAGTTATTTGTAGCAGGAGACAAAGAAGTAACTGCTGATGACATCAAGAGTCAACTTCAGTTCCCATCAGATTTAAACCAAAATGATGAGAACATCAAGGAATATATGCTACAGTTTCTTAAAGATGCATCTGTCGAGGAGTTGAAGTCTTTTTTGGTCTTTGCGACAGGTTCACCGAGTCTTCCTGAGTTTGGGCTGGGTGTCATTCAGATCGAGTTAAAGGATACAGAATCAATCTTCTCATCAGCATGTGCATTTCGTATAACCCTACCAAGGTCCTTCCCAGACCAAGACACGTTTTCTTCAGCACTGAAGGCTGTGTGTAAGAGCGAAGGAAAAGCCTTTTCAAGCGTTTAAACTGGGGTGTGCCAGTGGATAAGGCACATAATTATTTTTATTATGAAACTTGTGACCACACAAAATGTGGGATAATTGTTAAATTATTTTCATAATTGGGCACAGTTTGTGTTATTGTATCCTTCTATATTGCATCATCGTTATAATTATTACAACAAAGCCAATCAATTTTTGTTGATTCCAGACATAACTTTGAAATTGTATTTTGAATTCAGGAATTTTCTAGGAGCAGTTGTTATAGTTGTTGTTTCTACGGACAGTTGTTACAGTTGTTTAAGTGATTATGAACCCCTCATTTTCTGATGTGATGGGTGCAAGTTAAAGTTCATTTTTTGCAAAGTTTTGTGCTCTAGCCACACAGCTGATTTTATTTTACTAGAACTGTGTGAAAAGTATTAACACATAGACACAAGTGGATATTTCAAACCCCTTGTTGCGTTGGTTTTATAGTCAATTAAATTGTACTGGTTTTAGAAATGATTGTAAAATTTATTTGACTTCCCTAGAACTTTATTTTGAAGCCAATTTAGTTTCAGCACTCACATTATGCAAACCAAAAGACAATAAAATTGTTGTGTTGGTATGTGCTTTCATTGGCATTTATACAAACACAATATACAGACAAGTTTAATTTGAAGTTCAACTGCACTCAGTTTATAATTCAACTGGACTCTTATCATGTTAACTTATGATGCATTTACAACATGTGTGTTGACAAATCTTACTGTTTCCATATAAATGTCAATCCCAAAAGATTCACTTTCTCTCAGTGGGTCAATGCTGTTGAGAAGTTCTTGATACTGTTCTGGAGATAGAGGGCACCCCGTTTCTGGTACCTCTACAATGGCCTCACTCGAAGTTGCTTCCTGCGGAAGTGGGCCATCCCAGTCAATTCCATACCGCTCAAACTCCTCCTGGAAAAAAAAAAAGAAAGAGAAAATTTTAATGACAAAAGGTGAATTGAGATGAGGCAGCTTTCCTTTTATTCTTCTTATATCAAAAGTTACAGGAAGGGGCCGAAAGGGTGACTGCTCTTAATATATTTGCATTCTTTCAAACAGATTTACTCCAATCATCAGAAGTCAGCGGGAAACTGGCTTCTTCTTAAACTTCTGATTGGAAAATGGCTTCACAAAACAATGAGAATTAATTGAAGGTGTTCACACTTTTGGACTCCCTGCTGTAAATTAAAGTTAGGCCTATCTATTCCTTTTAATTAAAATCTGGTCAAGCTCTTTTTAATAACTTTCATTTACTTGGTCAAAAACCTGGTTTACTGACATAAATTATCATGATGCCGGTAAGTCAACACTCAGATCAAACATCTCTGGAAAGAAGGGGGAGGTGTGTGTTTTGGGGGCACATTGAGTCAAAATTTGTTTTCAAATGTCACTCTGTTTACCTGAGAAGTAGGCTCAAAAACATTACGTACAGCCACATGCTGGGAGCTCCTCAAGTTGAGAAGGCCAAGGATGTAAAGTTGCATAGGACTTCTATTGCCTGCTGTTCTTATCCTATGGCGAACAAAACCTTGTTTCCATTTCTCTATGTGCCTGTTGATTCTTGGAACGTACACATAGTGTAAAGAAAATAAATGCTGTGGGTTTGATGGTTCCAATACACCATTATCTTCCAAGTGGTAAAATAAATGGTAATAAATGTAAGACACCCCATCAAACAAATCACGCCACAACCTTTCTATTCTTTGGTTGTGAACACTGCGACCTGTGATCATGCTTCCTCTCCCTGGCCCCCTCTGAGGGTGTTGTAACATATACAGAGAGACAGCAGTATTTTCGCCGCCTTTGTCTGACCGCACTCTTGATGGCAATCCATATTCTTGTGTAGCTTTCAGAAAGGCATCTAGGACAGTTTCAGCCCGATTGTTGGTACTGCATTTCAAAAAAACGGGGATTCTTGTGAAGCCATCTATTCCTCCATGAATGACCATTCTCCACCTAGAAATTAAGAATAAGTTTAATTTATATGTTGCTACTTTTATAATACCAGTAGATTAAGAAAAAACAAGTTTCTATATGGGGATTGGTAATAATGGGTAAACTTGAGTAGCTCTTGCACTACAACCCCCCCCCCCCTCCCCCCTTGAAAAAAATATGAAGCACTACAAAAAATATCAAGGCCTCACCGAATAAGTTTATGATTGCCATCAATATGCCATAGTGCTAATGGCCCAGACACATTGTATTGTCTTCTTGGTGTTAAACGCAGCCACCTCACTGCCACTCCTTGGGGATCAACCCTTTGCATTGCTTCCCTGACACGTAGCTGTGCTGGTCTAAAACCATTAACACTGAGCTGAGAAATTACCCTGCGGTAACCTGCATTGGGAAACTCTCTTAGTACTTCTCTTACTTTATCCTCAAGCTCTTGATCAGATAGAGCCACATTCTGACGAGCTGAAAGACCATACATCTTCATTCGCCTGAAGATGGTACTTTCCGACACACCCAGTGCCTGGGCAATGTCAGGGACTGACAACTCGAAATTTAAGAGATACACAAGATGATCGTAGCTTATGTCCAAGGCAGGGCGTCCTGGCCGACCAGAATAAACAGCTCCTGTCACAAAGGGGGCGTTGGTGTTAATCTCTTCAACTCTTCGTAACTTTGAAATAGTGTCAGTAATTAGATGGTGAAGAGTATCATCAACAAGATTGACATCACAGAGTCGAAGCACATGAGATGCCAATTGTTCAAGTCTAAATACAGCAGCATCTAATCCATCTGAGTCCAAATTTTCTAACTGTCTCAACAGATCCAATAATGTACCCCTTAACTGCACTCTCAAAACTTCCTGTTCTTGATCCATTTCCTGTTTAAAGAGTGAATAATTTATTTCATTACCACTAGCCTAGGTATCACTTACAAGAACAAGACTGTAAAGCCCAACAATAATACTCATTTATGCCCTACAAAAACTCTGGCCATTTACACGTTGGGCCCCCGTTGTTAACCCATAATATATTCTCTTACTTATTAGGCTTACTTTAACTATCAGAATCTTTATTTTTTCTTTTCCTGAGAGTGTGTTTGGAGAATCCAGGGGTTATCCCAATGAACTTTTTTTTCTCTAAGTAGTCGGTAATTGATTGGGGAATTTGGTCGGCTTGGGGACTCTGAGGTTTCTGAGCCTGATTAAGACTTAAGTCTTGTGTGCTAAGGAGTTCACGGGCAGTTGACGAGTGAGTCCGTTTTATCAGAGTTCGACAAACAACAACAAAAACAACAATCTTTAATGAATTACATATAGTTTTACAGTTTTCTTGTCCATGCAATTAGCAAAAATGCTATTCAAGGCGGAACAATATTATACAAATAACACACAAACACACACACTAATTAAATACAAAAAGAAACAGGTAGCAATTTAAAAAAAAATGACCATAAATAGTAGGAAGAGAATTCGCAAAATTGTAAGGTAATAGAACTAAATTTAACAATTAGGTAACAAAGATAGGGAAGAGAAAAGCTCATTAAGGCGGGGCACTTCAACATAGTCATCTTCAGACTGCAAAAAGTCTTCAAGTGAACACTTCATCACTTTCCGATAATTAATTCGGCTACTAAGTACTTTTATTGAGGGTGGAATTGAGTCCCAAATTTTAACACCAAGAGCATTCGATGGGTTGGAGATATTACTGAGTACAATGTCTAAAGACCCATGCGTTACTTTCATAAATAAATCATATTCTAGGGACATATATTAAAGTATAATTAGACTTTACCTCTGCTTCGTCCTTCGACGGTCGCTCCACGAGGAAACGGAAGAGCCCGCGGTTGTGTTTTGTCAGCGGATATGGTATACCAGCAAAGCATCTTGGGTATAGTGATCGATTTAATTTGGAAGGGAACTGATAATCGATTTAATGTAAACGATTTAATTTATTCGATTTAGAAGGAAACTGAGCTATTTGGAAGGTATCTAATCAATTTGAAAAGTATCTGATCGAATTAATCCGTCCGCTACGAGAAGATGGCACTCGATTTAGAAAAGTTTGTTGACTGAATTGGCGCTATGGCGCTCATTTTGGAATGTTGACTCTCGATTTGACATGTTGAATTTTGACAGTATAAACGCGCCATATAAGCGAGACGACAAGCATCCCCACCCCTTTCATATGCGGTGTTCCCCCCCCCCCCCCCCCGCCGCCCCGCCGCCTTCCCCGCCTGCCGGGGTAACTTTGAAAACATAAACAGCAGCGTCACTGGTCACGCTTGACCAAAACAAAACGAGATTTATTGCGTGATGTCAACCTTGCCATAAAGTGGCGTGTTGAAAAGAACTCACGTGATCTTGTCGCAGCCGGCGAAATCAACATGGAGAGGAGACGTGCGTTTGTTCTTCTCTGTTTTATTTGCGTTTTTATAGTGTGTCCAGCATCGTTTAGTGCGGTCTCGCGAGACATTTCTTTTCCAGATTTGTCGCCTTACAATTCTGTTCATGGCCCCGAACAAATACACATCGCTTATGGAAATTCTGCGAGCGAGATGACAGTTATGTGGTCAACGTCTTCTGTCCAGGAGCTTTCTAGTTCGTTTGTTCTCTATGGTTTAGCGCCAAAGAACTATTCTTTGAAAGCCGAAGGCAAATTTGCCTTGTTCACGGAAGGTAACCCTGATGGACTGCATTATATACATCGTGTTGTCCTTCAGGTAAGCATTTCCCGCATTTTATTTAGTTAGCTCCGTTTTAGAATCGAACTTTTATGAAAGGTTCTTATGTAACCCTGTAACGAAACTGGTTTGGGCTTGGCAGTCTGAGATCTCGAAAAACCAAATAGTTGCTGAGTCATAAGTTACGATTAGTCAGCGATCCTTAATCTTCGTAATACGACGCTATCGCCTTTAGTTTTTCTTCTGCCTAGACGAAAAGAGAGCTCTATACAATGTCAATACCAGTAAAGCAAGTTTGGAATTATCATATGTAAATGATTGGGGTTTAATATTCCACCTGAAAGTAGATTCATGCGATGAAATACAACAGAGCACTGTAAACATAATTTTATACTGTAGTTTAGTTTAGTTCACCACAGAAAATAAAAGACCAGAATACAGAAACTACACAGAAGCAATGAGGTGAGGAAGCCCAAAAAGAAACCATACGACTTATAGATACTGGGCTCCCTCAGAGTATAAAAGTTTAAGTTTACGTTACAAGGCCAGGATGGAGTGTATACAAAGTAATAACAAAAAAAATGACATTGATAAAAGCTGGATAACTAACATTTTCATCAAGTCCCAATAGCATTTTGGCTCAAAGCCAAATTTGGCCCAAAGCCAAAAAAATCTGAAAAATAAAAGCATAGGTCCTTGGGTCCAAGCTAACAAACCAGTTCAAGTTGCTAGTTAACTGATAGGTTTTTTGAACGTAAACACAGCAGTTTTACCAGGGCTCTAACCTGCGATCAGGCGTTTTATTGGGGGGAAGGGATAAAAAAGAACGCCTGATACGTTCTGGCTTCTGATTGGTGCCGAAGCCAGAACGGCGGCGACCATTTGGAACTGGTCTGGTAAGACATTGTCCCCAGGGGCTCTTCTCGCCGTTCTTTACTTTTCTTCGTGCCATATTTTTCCGCCCATTTAGACTTTCCCTCGCCCCCTTTATCTGCCCCTGGGTCTCCGAGGATGAATTTAGCACTGCTGTCATTGCAAATCTTGCCTAACTGTTGGTGTGTGGTACCTTTCAGGTTTGGCAGGTGTTAAAAGGGGAAGGGGAAGGGGGAATAGGCCATTTGCACTAAGAGGTCATGTGACATCGTTTTTATGAAAATGAAAGTTAAATGATTTTGCCTTCGAAAAACGATTAGTGGGTCATATCTTAAACAAAATAATAGTGATTTGGTCTTTCAAACCCACACCATTTTCTTAAAATGGGTAAGTTCGTAGCTGTTCATGTGACCAAAATGTGATTTTTAAAATTATGAATTAACTCTTTCTGAACACAAATTTTGCACCTAAACTTGAAGGAAAATGTTGAAAAGATGATGTGGTAACGTTTACAGCACATCTGAGCGTAACTATCAAACATTTGACAAGATATAAGCAAAAAGTAGTTTTGGATGCCATGTTGGTGGGCAAGAGCATGCCCTCCAATTTGGTGGCCAATACAAATCTTACTACTTTCAATTGTTGAAAATTCAAAGTGCCATAAAATATCTCCCTTAAATGCGTTTCCTCTCAGATTTCAGCTGTGAGATAATTTTTATGTGCTCTGTCAATTTTTTGCATCAGCAAGATTCCAACTCATTGTTTAAAGGAAGCATTGGTCATGTGACCTCTTAGTGCAAGAGGCCTATTTTGGCATGCGAAGGAGAAAGGAAAGGAATGCCTGCAAGGAGACCATTGTTTTCTCCATTTTCCACGCTCAGATTCTGAGCATGAAAATAGTGATTGGTTGGTCAGAATTAATTAAATGTCAATCTTGGACTTAATACCTTTTTCCGATTGGTTGAAAACAACTTCACGCCATTTGAGTAACTAAACATATGTTGTTAGTGAAGCGTGATGAGATTTCTCTCTGGGAATTCATCGTTAGAAGGCATCAATAGCTTGAAAGGAGAATAGCAAAAAGCAGTTAAAGAACCCTATGAAGGAAAATTAGGGCTGTCAGCAGATGAGTTTTACTGACTGGTTTTGAAAAGTATCATCTCCCAACAGCTTGTCAGTTTTATTTGCCAGAAGAAAGAAAGGAAATATCATCCTGCCTGTGTGCTTGTTATCTGCTGTTTGACCCGCATTATCAACGGCAAAATTATTGAAGATGAAGCTATCTATAACCTTTGGCGATTTTTGGTTGAGGTCTTCTTCTTGCTGGTTATAAAACCGCCAGGAACTTACTTTAATAATTAATTGCTGCCTTCTTGCAAATCTTCGAAGTTCAGCTCTTCTTTCCCCACTTCCAGCATTCTTTTGTGCAATCGTCCTGATAGAAATTCAAAAAGTGACGGCAAAGTGTTTTAATTTTTCTTAGACAAACATTTCATTGAAAGTTGCGAAGAGCCACTTCATTTCTTATTAAATAGTTTTCCTGCCTGATTCCTTCAGCAACAACTTGAATAGATTTATGCTGGATTTTATGTAACTCGGCATGTGTCGTTGCAACTTTAAAGAAGATTCCTTCAATGGACAACCGCATTTGAACTTTTTTATAGTACCTTCACTTTAGATTTCTTGTTTTAGGAAAACAAAAGAAAAACAGTGCGAGAAATACAACTAGAATACATGCATCGCAGCCAGACTTATTTGACAGCTTGTCATTCACAGTTGCCTTATTTTTGCTTTATTTTTGTTATTTTTTTAAATTAGTAAGCGGGATGGTGAAAACAATGGCTTCCTTAGAGGCATTCCCCTTCTTCTTCCTCCCTCATGCACGGTCTCGCGCCTTAAGTCCCTTCCCTTTCGAGCGCCTGCCATGCAAGCTAGTTCAAACCTTCAAGCCAAACAAATTTTAATTCATTGAAAACAATAGTGGGACAACAGAATTCTGTATTTTACTGGAAGCAGGAACAAATCTTTTATGGTCTTTCAAAAGTGCAGGGGTAAAATCATCAGTAATTATTGGCTTACACAGCTGAAATCGATCGGGAATGAGCAGGAAAATCAAAGACAAAGCTCGTCAAATTTTAAAAATTCTGCCTGGTCCAAGCAAGAAAGCGTCGAAGAGGAAATAGCAGATTTCCCTACCGGTGACAAACAACAACTCGTCCTTTATCAGCTTTCAAAGTTTTTCTCTGTACATTGTTGACTTGATTCACCAAAAAAGGTTCATTTTTGTCTTTAAGTTAGAACTAGCTTAAGCTAAGGTTACTCGTAAATGAATATTCCTTGATCATCTTGTGGTTTCTGTGATTGAAGGGACGAAGGTGACAACACCTATCTAATTGCACCAGAAGTCAGATATTTTGCTTGTAACCAATCAGTGTTCAGCTTGGTGGGCTCTTTTGTTGTTCGACCAATCAGACAAAAGTCCAGATTCTGGACTACAGGCAGACGACATGGAAAGTAATTAATGTATCAGGCATTTTTTTCCTCTCCCCTCCAAAACAAAAAGTGAAGAAGGACCGCCTGATCGCTGGTTACCAATGCTCTTATAACCAGGACTTTCCAGAAATGGGCCCAACTGCAAGCTTTGTCAGTAATTATTTAATGCGTTGATGCATTCATGGCTATTTTTTTGCAGGGTTTGATTCCTGGGAAGAATTATTCATACCGTGTTCAGAGTGGAAGTAACATCAGTGAAGGATATGAATTCACAGCTAAAAGAGACGATGAGGTCAGTTGCTCAGTTAATTAAAATTCTTAAGTAGGTGTGCATGTGATTGCATGTTCCCTGAGCATGGGGATTTTATTACATGTATGACCACGTAAATCATGAGACAATAATTGTTTTTCCTTAGTCCCCTCACTCTTGTCCATACATTCCATATGTTTTACTTTCCAGTTAGGAGAAGTCTTTTTTGTGCTTGCTGATTGTTTCCTTCATTCTCATTATTAAGAAAAGATGGAGTGAAATGCACCCATTCACATTTTAAGTCAATAGACAATAAAATAGACAATAAAAAGTAAAAAATCTCATTGTGTAGTTTCAGAAAATATCCATATTCCCCCACAGAAGGGATTGGAATTTCCTTGGGGGTGGGGGGTTATCAAAGGCCCAAAAATTTAAGTGAGTGTATGAAGCTTGACTGGAATTTCCAGAGGGGTGGGGGGGTCTAAGGAAAAATCCCTTCCATGGGGGAGGTATGGATAGTTTTTGGAACCACACATTGTTCCTATCTAAAATGACACTAAAAGTAAATGTTCCTAAAACTGCAAATATTTCCACACTTCCCTTCATTCTCATAATAAATTGAGAAAAGAGGGATTAAAATGCACAAGTACACATTTTGAGTCTTCACAGTCAATAACATCACTGCAGCTCAACTGACAGATAACCAATAACATTGTGACTTAGTTGACCAATCAGGTCAATAGCCAAAGTTAAATGCCATAACAACTGGTGAGAAACAACTCACTACTGATAATTGAATAATGATGGTAAATTTTAAGCTCAGTGAAGAAATGAGAAATGATGTGATCAACATGTCATGACCACAGGACAAAGAAAAAATCTGAGTCACCAAAAGGAATTGAACCTATGACCTTCCCTACACCAGTCAGATGCTCTAACCACTGAGCTACGAAGGACTCGTGGAGAGCTGGTCATGTATGACATGCATCCTGCATACTGCTAGGATCAGCAATGTGTAGTTCTAGAAAATATCCATACCCCCACCCCCATCCCCCACAGGGGGAGGTAATTTCTGAGGGAGAGGGGGGTGGCTTTTTGAGGTGTTTTACGGGGGCTCTGGGTAAGATTGGTGAGTTATTAAAATGAAACAGCTAGCTGCCCCGTTGAGCAAGCTGTCAGTTATTTCTGATGATCTTTTATGTATGGACGACTGAATGTGTTTTTCACGTCTTATGTGATAGGATATGTAAATATGCAAGTGTCATCGCCTCCACATTAATGTTCTTAGTGACTACCCTTAATTGAAAATTGAGATTATTAGACACCTCATTAACATGAATAAAATGTTTTTTCTCTGCTGTTTTATCACATAAACAATTATCTTTGGCATAATAGTATAGTGCAACAGTACTTTTGTCTGAAATATTCCTGCCAGGGGGGTCTCAACCAAGTAGGAAAGTTTCTGAAATTCCAGGGGGGGGTGGAAGGGGGTGTGACAATCACTCCCTAGAATGGAAATTCTAGGGGGGTGGGGGGTCAAAGGTAAAATGGAACTACACAATGTTGAAGTCATCATGTGTGTGATAAATAAAGAGTGATAGTAATTAATAAATAAAACAATAATAAATTGATTTTTGGAGCCTTGGCCATCATTTATTATTGTTTAATTTGGAAAGAAATATTTCAGCATGCTCCCAGTGCAGGGAACTTTTGTAAGGCTGAAAGCAAGTGAATCCTAGCCTTTTGCCACATGAAGTTTTTGTAAAAACAGTTTTGTTAACAAATTTACACTTGTAAAATTTTTACATTTGTAAAGAAACAATCTCATGGTGTTATTATAGTAATGCATTAGTCAATTCCACCTGCCCCCATTTGTCTGTAAGAAAAACAAATATATGGAAAATCTAAAGCAAGCCTCTGGAGAAATTTAAGCACAGTTACGTCTTCAAAATTTTTTAGGGCAATCCTTTGCATTGTAGCTTTAGTTTACAATTGATATTTTTTCAGAACAGCCGTTTTACGGAAATTATTCGACATTAGATTCTCATACAAACAATGTAATTTCTCACGCGTTTGCCTACTCGTCAAGATGGCGTCTAAAACCGTGACAAGGTCTATTAATAGACCGTTGTAAAGTTATATGACTTATATGTTATGAATAGTTTTATAAATATGAAAGGATGTTCTTCAAATAATATCAACAGAAATTTGATTCAATAACCAAGAAACGGCAATTCTGGCTCGATAAGCACTGTAGAAATGCGTGCATAAAATCGAGAACATGCCTTTACAACCCTCTTCAATCTATTCCTGTCCTTGACAGATGAGCCAATCTGTTTTTTTCCCAGTAAAACCTTCTGTGTAGTTATATTCTGACAGGAAACCGCGTGTCAAAAGCTCGGGAATGGCCCCGGGGTTGGCAAATGCCCCCCCCCCCCCCCCCGGGCAGTGCAAAATTTGCAAATGCCCCACCCCAGGACTGACAAGGCGGGCAAATGCTCCGCAGTACCCCGGGGGTGGGTGGGGGGGGGGGGGGGGGTTGCTGGGCACAGGTGGAATAGCACGATGACGATACTTGACTACAGCTACCAGAATTCATTTCGGTTTTGCTTTGTTATTTAAATTTGTCAATCCCGCTGAGGATTAAAGAACAATAGCCTTAATTTGCACAAGAAAACAACAAACTCAAGGATTCTGTCAGTTGTAGTAAAATGACGTCATCGTGCAATTGTCCTATTGACTGATGCATAAGTTGTAGATACATCTTTGCGCTACCGTACTGTTTTTATGGGCCACACCCCTTTTTTGTGAGGGGAGAGTTTACAAAGGCGATGCGCTTTGCGTTAATTGTAGCGCAGAATTATTTAATAGGAAAACATGACTTATAAAATTTTTGCACCGAAGGATAAAGGTTGATGATCTGCCAACTACGTTGACAATGTCAGCCAACGTCCTTGCGAATCGAGTCGAAGACCGCACTCTATAAAATAATGAGTTAAAACTACCGAAATCGCTAGTGAGTTACGACAGAGGCAATAGAGGCGGATTTTGAGATTTAAAGTTTTGCCATTGAGGCCCGCCGAGTAATACAAACATCATGAACGTTTAAGGTAACCTTCTTGAATCGCCCTTTTTAGCAGAAAAGATTCTTGACCGATTTCTATGATTTGTAACCCCGTTAACGAAGAATGGTGGATCTCTAAATGAACAAAATTTCTCATCGGTGTTTGACCTTGATACCCTCTGCGCACTCTTTCATCAGCTGTTCATGGCGCAATCCACCATATATCTAAGTAGTTGCTACGGTGCGCCGGTGTCAGCTTAAAAAATTACCGCAAAAGTGGCAGAGTCGAGATTTCCGAAGTGTCCCGTACTAAAACACTTTTGCCAAGAAAAAAAAGAGGTGAAAAATATGGAAATCATCATTAATCATACCGTAATAGAATTCTGCGCGCGCTAATTTTAAAAAAGGAGGAGACTATGCGTTGACAACTGATCAAATATTTTCGCAAGAATCAAAGCAGTGTTTCGGGTGTGTTTAGTTCCAAAGAAAGTTCTTGATCTTTTCTTTCTACGAGCCTTTATTTTATTTTATTTTATTTTTGCTTTGAAGAGTTTATTATTTTCAGAAAAAATATCATTTAGACTCACTATCCTTTTCATGACTTTCGATGATAAACATTTTTTCTTCGATACTTACATCACTTATCACGTGTAAATCGATCAAATGAACAAAACAAGAAAGAAGGAAAGAAATTCCAAGAAACTGTAGGCACTTAGAAGAGACGTTGTCAAGGCGAGTGTTTCGAAAACGTTAACAAGTGTTGTGAAGATCTGGAAATTGAGTGGGAGTTTAAATTTGATACAAACCTTGCCTCAGGCAGCGACTGATTTCAAAAAAATTGCAACTTTTTGTTGTTGAGTTGAACGTTGCGTACTAAAAGCAGGAAATGTCAAGGTCTTGCCGCGAAGAAAATTTACAAGTGGTGTAGTAGATTTCTTCTGCATTTCGTACTTGATTTCAAGGAAAAGGAATCAGATGTGAAACTGATTTGAGATGCAGGTTTTCAACTTCTTTTGTTGAAACGTAGTTTCCATCCCAGTTTTTCTTGGTTATTTTTTTTTTCATCAGTATGTGTTTGATTATATCGCATTTATTTCTGCTTGATAAAGTGAGTTCGTCTCAATATGAAATATTTTTGTTGGTGTTTTGTTGTTGTTGTTTGTAATAACTTTTACAAATGTTTGTCACTTTTTAACACGAGTTGCGCACGTGAACAGGCGGTATTGTCCAATCACGTTCGACTTCTCTTTGTTTGTTTGTCATTTATGGGTTTATAGAGGGCGCGCCTCTTGAGAAAAACAACAGTCTACTTGTTTCTTGGCTAAAACGTGGTGCAGCGCAGAAAAATGGAGAAATCTTCTTTTGCGAAACTTATTGACATCAGGAAGGAGCGCAAGCCGTCCTGCACTCTTTGTAGCAATCATGGAATACGTTCAAGCCTCAAAGGACACAAGCATAATTGTCCTTTCTTGCGCTGTCATTGTGAGCGATGTGTCAAGGGACGTCTTAAAAGGGACATCATGAAACAGCAAGTTCGTCTTCGAAGAAAACAGATGAAGGACATTGTAAACCATCCTTACTGTGGAACTCCTGTAGAATCACTAGGTAAATTTCAAAGCTTTAATTTCGCTGTTCTTTTTTGTTGTTGTTCTTTTGTAACGAACGTAGTTTTCTTATTTGCTAATTTTTGTTTTTTGTTTCTTTCGTTTTTCCTGTTTTGGCAAAAAAGAAAAACATTGTTAAGTTTACAAGAACTTGTCCTCTTTACAACAGCAGAGGTTCCAAACTGACGAAATTTCTATTAAGCTGATTTATTTTTATACCTTAATTAACGGTGCTATTTTTAGCGTGCTTAATAATTTTAAAACAGCGCTTTAGTTTTTTAACTCGCAGAAAAAGCAACATAGTGTTTTACCGTAATTTCTGTTTACTGCTCAATGTATTTTTTTTTAGTGGTGTTTCAAGTCTCTTGTTCACTTAAGTTAACATTTTCGTTTGCATGTTTTTGCAGTAAACATATCTTCGTCGGTTGTGAAAAACGAATCTTCGTTGAAAGAAAACAGCAGCGTCCTAGACGAGACCCACGAGGCATTCCCCAAACTTGGTGGTCGCTTAGTGCAAAGCGTTTCCAACATTCTGCAATCTCCGTTTAACGTCCCAAGACAGCAGTCGTACAACTGTAGTGCGTATCTTCCGACACCCTTTCAGTTGTGGACCATGTGCGATCGGCAAGTTTGTCGCTACAACAGCTGGCCCGAGCAAGGCATTCCTTCTTGTCCCGTGGAACCTCTATCCTGTTCAGGATTTTCCATCTCCGATAACAGTGCATTTGTGAAGTACCGCAGTCTGCCTCCGATAGCGGACAACAGCTCTTTCAGGTCTGGCCATTCGTCCGAAGAAGTTGCTGCTGTTTTAGCGTCGTTTGGAAGTCCGGAGCAGAGAATAACAACTTGTTAAAAAAAGAAAACTTTTCATGCCACTTGGACAAAAACAGGCTCTGTTTTGGTTTCTTATATTGCAAGTATTGAATATTCCCGAAGAGACCAATATAAAAACTTTGTTATTAAGAAAGTCTTTTAAATATATTTCATACTGGTTGTTCAAACAGCAGACTATAGTTTTGTTTGGTAAACAAAACGGATAAATTTTCTTCACGAGGATTACTGATTTACGAAGAGAAAAAGAACAAAGTGTCTTGTTTTTACGCGATTTAGATGTAGTCTTATTGTTTGTCCTTAATTGTTTCAATAAAAACTAATTGCTTTATTAAAGGTGTTAACAATCTCATCGATGAGGAAGTAAAGAACTAAATGTCTTGTTCTTATTATAATAGTTAATAAGCTTACATTTCTAGCTCCAAAAAATACTTGAACAAAACTTTAAAAAAAGCAAATAATTTCTTGTTATCACAGCTCTTTCAGTATAACAGTTTTGCTAATGAGCGGATAAAAGTCCCCGGAATTTTCATCTGAAAGAGTAGACTGTCTGCAAATGGTTTTGTTTGTCATTTAAAATTCGTAGGTGACGCGAGGGGTGGAGGGTGGGTGTGACTGGTATAACTTGGTAACAGGTTTGTGTGTTGGGGGAAGGAGTTAGGGATGGATCTCAGCCGTGCAACTCATATCAATATATTTTTTAAAAAATAGTTTTAATCCCAATTAGCTGAACGTGAAAACTTGCACATCTCATAAAGGCAAACTACTGCTCGATGACAAGAAAAGCAAAAACGTAGTTACCTTGGGACGTTCCATTTTCTGTCCTCACCCCCGCCCTTAAGATTGCTGGAATCCGAACCCTCAATATTTCGTCGGCGCTTTCTGGAGAAATTAAATCCGAAAGGTTTACGTTTTGTCAGCACTTTTGAGAAATTTGTTGGAAAGGTCCAAATTTTGTCGGCTTCTACAGAGAAAAACTCCGAACCCGCTATTCAAATACTCATCGTCTGGGGCGGGGGAAGTGCGAAATGGCGTGTCCCCAGTTCAACAAGATCTTTCAGTCTAACGAGACTGACCAGTTGCAAAGTCCCATGGCAAATGCTTTCGAGAGAGCCTTTTTGAAAGCAATGTTCCAATTTTTCTGCTTAGGATTGGTCGCCTCAGTTCTTGGTTTATGGAGACATGGGTCGTATTGACGGAGCGCCAAGTCTTCAACGGCTGATACAGGAGGCCCAGTCTGGACATAACACGGCCATTTTACATGTTGGGGATTTCGCGTATGACCTTCAAACTAATGGGGGACTGGTGAGTGTGTTTTAACTTGTCTTTAATGAAGGATTTGTTCCCTTGAGAACAAAGTGTTAGTGACAGTGTGACAGTGTTGCACTAAACGAGTTTGAAGTTCGAGACCAAGGGCCGGTTATTAAAACAAAATTGACACGGTTAACACATTTATTCGCAACATTCTGTCAATTAATTTTTTTTATGGTTTCAATCGGAATGGCAGTTGAGACATTTGTGGATGTGTACCTACCCCTACTTCAACTGGAGGCAAAAAGTCGGCACCCAGTCTTCGCCTCGTTTTCATTTTGGCCGGCGTAAGCCGGGAATGCTGTAGTTGTTTGTTATTAGTATTAGAGACTTTAAGCTTCACGTATACGACAAACGACAAGCGTCAGATTCAAGGTAAGAATTTCTTAAAATAGAAAATAAGCAGATAAAACAGCTCAAAACATTTCTTCCGGATAAAAAATTGCATGAAACTACTAAGTTATGTGTAGAAAGAATGAACCGTATTAATAACGAGAAGTAAATAGGTCTTGGTCTCGTGGTACAAATTCGCGTTTACCGTTTGACGTAATAGGTTTCGATAGTTTTGCAGATAAAATAATGCTAACACTATAACTTTACAAAACGAAAAGGACTGGTTTGTTTGCTACTGTGCGTCCTGTGCTTTACTTCTTTAGAATATTTGATTTGGCGTTCGCAGCCCTGCTGAAAAAGCCTTCGAACGCGAGCTTTTGCACTGTACAAGTCCTTTCAGCAATCAGTTACCTCGGGGAGTACGCAGTCCATTTTTTCTTCTAAATTCAGTGAGAGGAGCCCACGCACGCATGAAAGTCGAGAGACTCGAGAAGCGAGCGTGGCAGCCCGAGAAGAAAAAGAAGAGACTGCTTTAACAGCCAGAGCAAGTGAAATATGGGTTAACGTTGTCCTGCGACACAAAAATACGATCGGCTAATGCTTATTATTACTATTATTATTATTGTTGTTGTTTTTGTCGCGCCTGTCACGCTTTTAGTTGGGTGGGCAGGTGTCCAAGGCATCTACCTCGACGGCCTTAAAAAACGGAGTCTTGTCTAGCAGTCTAGTTACCCCTGAATCCCTGAATAAGTCGTCGTTACAGATGTAACGCCAGTTTATACTGTTTTGCATTGATTAGGGTAAATTCCCCTTTTGATAACTATTCCTCGGGTTCTCAGAAGTTATGCGAATAAATGACTTGATGGAACCGAGAAAAACATTTGCCGTGATATTGGGGATTTTAAACATTTTATAACTAAGATGAATTCCTTGTTTTTTGTTGGTAGAACGGTGATGCGTTCATGAACAGGATTCAAGACATGGCTGCGATTGTTCCTTACATGACCTGCGTCGGAAATCACGGTAAGCTGAACCAGACAAATATAGCGTATTGTATCACTCTTTCTCTCTCTCTGGTCTCCAGCCTCTCTCCAGTTCCCTTCTCGGCTAGTTCCCTCAATCGAGTCCTGCCAAGCCTCGACTCGACATACTGAAGAGGGAATGCTAGCAGCGCACTGTCTTTCTTTCAGTGTTCGCTTCCTGGATTTTTCTTCCTGCTTATTCTTTGCCACACTATTAATTTAATTGACGTGTGCATTAAGCTCGTTAAATAACGTTTTAACTTTACTTTGCGTTATTTTTCTCACTTATTTGTGTTGTCTGTGACTGTGCTCGCATTGTGGGTGGCTGCTCCTAAAATGCTCTGTAATTGGTACAGGATTTAATTTAGCCGAAACCAATTGTGGAATTGCACACATTTTAGGCATCCTACTGATGAACTGTTACCACACGTAGATATATTTTTAGCAACTACTATAATTTGCAGGCCGTCCACATTGAATTATTCCGAAATAAATGAGCCGCTGATCAGTCTCATATTGCGGGCGCCTGTAAAGGCCGCCAATTTCGAAGATGATGGTATAACGTGCGCATAAGATTAACTGTGTATATTTGAACACTTGGGGAGTTTGCCAGGCATGAGTTCACAAATCTTTGATTGGAAACAATTTGCCAGACACTCTTTCTCCCCTTTGGGGGAATAAGACTCAGTCCACAAACAAGCAGGACGAGTGCCCGAACCAACTGCTAGCTTATCACTAGCAGAACGATGGACGATTACAGAAATTCGCCGACAGTAAAATTCTGTGCTGACTTATTCCCTGCTGACAGATGTCCTCCTATAAAGTTTAAAAAAGGATTAGAACGCGCGAACCTTTTAATTTCTAAGGATTACCTTCCGGCAAATAATATGAACTGTATGTAAATCGTTAGCCTGCATAACAGGCGCTCTATAAGCCAGGCGAGGCGAACGCAGCATTTTGCGCGAAACGAGTGCGAGACGAGGGGAGGAGAAAAATATAGCAAAGTGAAAGAGAAATAGCGAAATATTGCAACTTCTAATTAAATCTTTTCTTACGGTTGAGAATAAGATATTCTCGAAACTGAGAATGTCTTCAGATCAAAGCTGTGTAAATCGCACTGAAACAGTGCATGCAACCTTGCGCTTCCTGTTTTTACTCTCACCTATTGTATGGAACATGTGTGAAAATCTTCATTATGAATCGGTATATTTCAAAGAGCTATACAACGACCAAGAATACTATTGACCGACAATATACAGATCGGGGACAGCTGTACTGTCAACTATTACTAGTATAATTAATAGTAGGCGATCCCGTAGACATCAGACACGTACAATCAAATAAATAATCTTAAGCAAACCAAGAGTAAGTACTTTTCGAATATTTTCCAAAGCGATACCACTGAAACTTGCTTGCTATCCTTTTTAATTGTTTCTGCTTGCAGAGATTGCCTTCAACTTCAGTCACTATCGCTATAGATTCTCCATGCCTCAACTAGAATGGCCTACTACAGTTGATAGAATGTGGTACAGCTTCGACATCGCAAAGGTCCACTTCATCAGGTAAACAGTAAATACATTGCTATATTAAAGTAAAAACTTCTACCCTTAATGAACATAAACACATTTTAATGCCCTCACCATGGGTGAGGTCATTATTTCCTGCTCGTAAAACTTTGAAGAGTTTAAGGGCTTGTTAAAGTGGGGGGGGGGGGGGGGGGGGGGGGCGGTCTCAAAAAAATTTTTTTCGGCTCTTTGGGCCTCAGTTTGGTCTAAAAATAAGAGCCCCCCCCCCCCGGTCCCCTCACCTGGATCCGACACTGTCAGTTCTCCATAAAGAACTAGAATACGAAGTGGAAAAGCTCAAATACAAGAAGTTTTAGGTCCTGCAGCCAAAGATCAGAATTAATTCCGAACTTCCAGGTGGTAAATAGACCATCCCGGATCAGTCCACAGGAAGTTCTACAGTCGTGATTGATTAATACAGTCTATCATTTATTATCAAAGAATAATTAGGGCAGGGGAGGGGGGGCTTATTAACTTTCTTCCCCTGAAAAGGGAGGGGCTTATTAGAGGGGGGGCTTAAAAGAGGATTTACGGTAACTCAAACCTGATTTTAAATGTTGAAATAATGAGTAGCGCGCTTACCTGTCGACAGGTGCGCTCGTTAAGAGTCGTCGAATCAACGGTACTGACAACCACGATTCAACCCGAAAAAAATGTCCGAACGTTTTCTGTTCGGAACTTCAACTAAATCAACCAAAATTGATGTCGGTTTAAGTGGTTAATTTCATGAATTTAACACAATCCTAGTAAGAGTGAGGCCCCATAATGACAAGTGACAACAGTTACTTTTTATGAGCACGAGTTCTGCACCAGGCCCGAGTTGTTGCGATGCTTTAAACGGTATATATGCTGTAGGTAAAGCCTGTTCACGGCTTAAACCAGTATTCAACGCAGTTTGATCAGAATTTTCTTTGCTTCCTTGCCGCAATTGTTCATTTTAATCATAGGATTTACAGGTAGTTGTGGTTTAACCTGGGAACAAATTTTATATACAACATAATTATACTCTGACAAATAAAGAATGATGGTAAATTTTAAGCTCTGTGAAGAAGCGAGAAATGATGTGATCAACATGTCACGAGCATGAGACAAACAAAAACATCTGAGTCCCCGAGAGGAATTGAACCTATGGCCTTCCGTACACTGGTCAGCGGTCAGATGCTCTAACCACTGAGCTACGAAGGACTCATGGGAAACTTGGCAGTTTCAATTCCTGTAGGAGACTCAGAGTTTTTCTTTGTCCCGTGCTTGTGACATGTTGATCACATCATTTCTCAACGTATACTCCGTTTTACAGCTGTTCATTAAGATAAAGCTGAGAAGTTGGAACTAATTTTGTACTCAAGTTGCTTAAATTTATGTGCTTTCGTTAACTTATTGCTCTTTTTCAAAACGTAAGTTGTCGCTGTTCGGCAAAGTATTGAGGGATTTTTCAGGGCTCTGTTCACATGCGATTAGGTAAAAAAAAGTAAACTTTTACTAACCTGACTTAAGACGTAATTACATCCCTTTCTTTTGTAGTTTTTCGACCGAAGTCTATTTTACTAATGGCGCAGTTGCGGAACAGGTAGAGTGGTTAACGAACGATCTCAAGAAGGCAAACAAACCAGAGAACCGAGCTAAGAGGCCTTGGATAATCGCTTTTGGTCACCGGCCCATGTACTGCTCCAATATTGATCATGATGACTGCACCACTCTTCATTCTGTTGTCAGAAAAAGGTGGGTTTCTTTTTTCCGAAAGCTGCAAGTACAATAATATAGACATCCGCAACAATAGCAGGTAATCCGATAGAGCTTGAAAACTCATGAACAAAAGGTGTGATGCGATGCAACCGCGTGAAGCGATTCCAAGTATCCTGAAAGCGTGCAAGTATTTTGTGGTGAGAAATCCTGCTCTGGAAACATAACTATAGTATATAGAATATTTTCGTACTCAGAGCAAAGATTGTTTAAACCCAGATATTTCACGTTCAAATGGTTTGATGGACGAGTCAAAGGGAGTAGCAACCTCGTTCCCAGGGCGCTTTCCCTGGCTTTGGCACTTATGTCCAGGATCCTTCTTGTTAGCAAAAATTTGCTAGCAAATTCCTTTCGCAATTGTCGCGAAAGAAACAATTGAGAAAAAAATTATGTAAGAAATCACTGATAAATATCGTAGAAATCGCAAAAATAACAAATCTAACAAGAATCAAGACTTAGAAAAAAAAAGAAACCAAGAAGGACCCCGAAATGTCCGCAAATATCGCAAAAGTAACAAGGATTTTTCTTGCTAGCTGAAAACACCCGTGACAAACATCGCAAAAATCGCAAAAATAACAAATCTAAAAAGAATCAAGACTTGGAAACAGAAGAAGCCAAGAAGGGCCCCAAAATGTCCGCAAATATCGCAAAAATCGCAAAAGTAACAAGGATTTTTTTTTGCTAGCTAAACACACCCGTGACAAATATCGCAAAAATAAGAAATCTAACAAGAATCAAGACTTGGAAACAGAAGAAGCCAAGAAGGGCCCCGAAATGTCCGCAAATATCGCAAAACTCGCAAAAGTAACAAGGTTTTTTTTGCTAGCTAAACACACCCGTGACAAATATCGCAAAAATCGCAAAAATAAGAAATCTAACAAGAATCAAGACTTGGAAACAGAAGAAGCCAAGAAGGGCCCCGAAATGTCCGCAAATATCGCAAAACTCGCAAAAGTAACAAGGTTTTTTTTTGCTAGCTAAACACACCCGTGACAAATATCGCAAAAATCGCAAAAATAAGAAATCTAACAAGAATCAAGACTTGGAAACAGAAGAAGCCAAGAAGGGCCCCGAAATGTCCGCAAATATCGCAAAACTCGCAAAAGTAACAAGGTTTTTTTTTGCTAGCTAAAAACACCCGTGACAAATATCCCCAGGGAGGGTAATCGGGATTTCAAGTGACAAGGATGATCGAATGGAGCCAAAAGTCAAGACCCAAAAAAATCCCTAGGACTTCCAGCAAAACCCTAAAAAATCCCTGGACCAAAAATTAACCCCCAAAAAATCCCATGCCGATTTTGTGGCCCTCAAAAGTTCCAGAAAGGGGTAATGCTATAATACAAAGAAAAACATTGGAAATTGAACACTCGTGTTTGTTTATTCATCATACCATCTGAATATATCCTTTCCCTCATCTGATTCTTTTTAATAGCCCCAAAAGATCCCTACTCAAATCAAGCTACCCAAGCCAAATTTTCATACCCAAAAAAAATCCCGGAATCGAAAATTTCAAACCCACAAAAATCCTTCGATCATCCCCGTCACTTGAAATCCCGAGTACCCCACCTGGGCAAATATCACAAAAATCGCAAAAATAAGAAATCTAACAAGAATCAAGACTTCGAAACAGAAGAAGCCAAGAAGGGCCCTGAAATGTCCGCTAATATCGCAAAAATACCAAATGTAACTAAATTCCAGACTTACAAAGGCAAGAAGCCAAGAAGGGCCCCGAAATTTCCGCAAAAATCGCAAAAGTAACAAGAATTTTTCATGCTAGCTGAAAACACCTATGACAAACATCGCAAATATCGCAAAAATAACAAATGTAACAAAATTCCAGACTTAGAAAAAAAAGGATGTCAAGAAGGGCCCCGAAATGTCCCCAAATATCGCAAAAATTGCAAAAGTAACAAGGATTTTTCTTGCTATGTGAAAAGATTGAGCAACAAATATCGCAAAAATAGCAAGAATAACAAATTAAACGAAATACTTCACTTAGAAAGAGAAAAGGTCAAGAAGGGCTTGGAGATGTCCGCAAATTTCGCAAAAATCGCAAAAGTAACAAGAATTTTTCTTACTATGTGAAAAGACTGAGCAACAAATATGGCAAAAATTGCAAGAATAACAAATTTCGCAAAATTCTACACTTGGAAAGAGGAAGGGTCAAGAAGGGCTTCGAGATGTCCGCAAATTTCGCAACATTCTTGTCCAGTAATTTTGTGATGCTTTCCATTTTTGCGAAAATGAAATCATCAGTTACAAACGTGACACTATTTATAATTACTGACAGTAGCAAAATACTATAATATCAATCTGTGTATGCTTCGTTCTTCCATCAACATACAGCTACAATGAATAGAAAGGAGTGTCGCTCACAGAAGGGGGCAAATTATCAGCAATAAAAGGGGGTGGTTAACAATCGTTCCAAAATATCAAGAATAGCAGATTGGGGGAAAAGTAAACGGGTCATAAGATCCGCGCATTATACATGAATGTTGTGGTGCAATACCCATAGTTTTTTAAACAGGGATTGCCGAAAGTAACAAGATATTCGCGGACATTTTGGACCCCTTGTTGGTTTCTTCTTTTTTCTAAGTCTAGAATTTTGTTAATTTTTTTATTTTTGCGATATTTGACACGGGTGTTTTTTAGCACGCAATAAAAATCGTTGTTACTTTTGCGATTTTTGCGATATTCGCGGACATTTTGGACCCCTTATTGTCTTCTTTTCTTTCTAAGTCTGGAAAATTTTTAAATTTGTTATTTTTGCGATATTTGCGATATTTGTCATGGGTGTTTTAAGCTAGCTAGAAAAATCCTTGTTACTTTTGCCATTTTGGCGATATTTGCGAACATTTTGGACCCCTTCTTGGCTTCTTTGCTTTCTAAGTCAGGAATTTTGTTACATTTGTTATTTTTACGATTTTTGCGATATTTGTCACGGGTGTTTTTAGCTCGCAAGAAAAATCCTTGTTACTTTTGCGATTTTTTGCGATAATTGCGGACATTTCGGGGCCCTTCTTGGTTTCTTCTTTTTCTAAGTCTAGAATTTTGTTCAATTTGTTATTTTTGCGCTTTTTGCGATATTTGTCATAGGTGTTTTTAGCTGGCAAGAAAAATCCTTATTATATTTGCGATTTTTGCCGACATTTCGTGGTCCTTCTTGGGTTCTTCTTTTTCTAAGTCTAGAATTTTGTTAAATTTGTTATTTTTGCGATTTTTGCCATATTTGTCATAGGTGTTTTTAGCTAGCAAGAAAAATCCTTGTTATATTTGCGATTTTTGCGATATTTGCGGACAATTCAGGGTCCTTCTTGGCTTCTTTTTTTCTAAGTCTTGAGTCTTGTTATATTTGTTATTCTTGCGATTTTTGCGATATTTGTTAGTGATTTTCTTACATAATTTTTTCTCAATTATTTCTTTTGCGACAATTGCGAAAAACGTTTGCTAGCAAATTTTTGCTAACAAGATCGATCCTGGACATATCTCGGCTTTGGAGGTGGAGGTGGGGAAAAGCGCCCTGGGGACGAGGTTGAGGGAGTAGGGAATGGGACGAGAGAGACTTATGCACGCCTTTAAAAATGCACGCCTCATTGATTGTATTTACTAGTCTTCCCATTTTTCCTCTTCTTTTAAAATCAAATATGGCGACCGTACAGACGAAAATACTGAGCGCCCAATTGTCCGAAAAATGCTTCCGTACTACTAGTTCTAGCTGAGGGACAAATGCCATCAACGGAAGATGTTTGGAAGTGTATTTTTGCTACACTGTTCAAATTTTCCTGTTTTCCGTAAGATCGTGGAGATCTAGCCTTTATCGTTACGTTTGGCCAACTTGGTTTCAAATGCATCGTGCAGCCAGGTCAATGTAAGATTCTGGGAACTTCCGGCCATCTACCCCTCCCTCATTCTTCTCCCATCTTCCGCTATCCTGGCTGAAGTAGTGTGTCTTATCTACCTAGCGGGGGCGGGGTGGGGGACGGCTTCGGGTAAGGCAAGAAACGTGTCACATTATTACTATTTTCACTCCTTCTAGCCTCGAACCGGTTTTTTTCCAGTATGGTGTGGACATCATTATACAAGCGCATGAGCACTCATACGAACGCCTCTGGCCAGTGTTTAATGATACAGTGACGGCTCATAACTACTCTAATCCCAGGGCACCAGTCCACATAATCTCAGGCGCCGCCGGCTGCAACGAGTTTTATGGGATATGCGTGAACCCAATACTGGGACCCAGAGGTGAGAACTTCCTTTATATGAAATAAAAATGCGAATAAAACGGTAGCCAGTAAGAATTGGGGTCAACGTCGGATGTACTTTACGCCGTAAAATGACAGTGTATCTAGAGAGTACTTTGTGGGTACCCCTCTTGCATAATCGACAGAAATGACTTTTTTCAAAAAAACAAAGATCAGCGCAGTTATAGACGTAACTTTTGCAGTTTCGAAAAGAAAGCCTGATAAAATTCTGGGTTGTACGGGATTTGAACCCTTGACCTCTGCGAAGCCGGGGCAGCGCTCGACCAATTGAGCTAACAGCCAACTGGGAGCTGTTCATTGAGTTGGATCGTTATAAACCCTTGAGTTCGAATCTCGTACCAGCCTGATTTTTTCAGGCTTTCTTTTCGCAACTGCACAAGTTGCGTCTGTAACTGCGACTATCAAGGCTTCTTTCATTTAACTCTTCACCACGTAGTTCCTACATATGATTTTCATATTCATTATTTCATCGTTAGAAAAGGCTAATATTTTTTACTGTACCATAAAGACTTGTTATGCAGGCCCGTAGCAAGATTAAAATGACTGGGGGGGCTGAGCGAGTGCCCCACATTAACCCCCCCTCCTGCTTCGGTCCCACGGTTAAAGCATACTTGCCAGCTATTGTTGTGGATGGCTCCAAATCATTTTCATTTCGGGGTTGTTCTTTGATTCGGATTCTTTCTTCGACTACACCAGGCTCTGTGTCACTAGTGCATGGTTTTACCCACGATAAAAGTGGTCCCTGCTTATTTTCGACTTGTTTGGGTTTCTTGTTCGGAGGCTCTTGCGAAGACATTGTAAGACTTTCAATATAAACGCACAAAAACCTAAGTTTACTCTAGTAAAGTAGTATATTTTACACTGGCGGACCTCTTAGGAAACCAATAAAGTTCAAGAGATCAAGTTCAGGGATTGTCATTGGTGCATTTCGATCCATTTTGCTTCTGACTATTTTGATGCTTAATAAGCAGATATTTTCTGTTGGTTGTTTTTGGCAGAGCAAAAATACGATTTCGTTCATTTACACAATTCCAAATTGCACCGGAAGAACAATAGTACATAATCTTACTATGATCGACAATACTTTGAAACTTTAGCTTCCATTGACAGCTGTCCGTTTTAGGAGAAAAATTCCACTTTTGAAGGAGAATTTAATTCAAGTCTAAAACATTTCTGGGGGGGCTCCCCCCCCCCCCCCCCCACTGCCCCTTCCCCTGCTACGGGCCTGTTATGTCGCTAAAGGAAACCAAGCCTTATATCAGTCCACACCAGTTTTCAGTCGCAATGATGACTATCAGCAGCTTCCGGCGTGGCTTCAATACGGGGCTTACGCTCCTAATCATTTGTTGGTTTACTGCGCAACAGAGGAAAAGAAAGAGATAACACATTCTTACCAACCGCACTTCGATTTTTCTTTGTCCTGACGGCAAAACGAGTCTCAAGTAGTTCTCTTCATGTGAACGCGGCCATTGTGCCACCAAATCATGCGGTTTCAACGACGTGCAGCTATTAGGGTAGCAGTGTAACACACGCTAAAACAGAACTAGCTTTCGATTATCCATCGAGCCTTCTCTAATCAAATCCACAACAGTCTCTGATCGTGTTTCTCAATTCGCCGTGATTAAACCTTACAAAGAGATTGACGATTTGGCCTTTGATTTCCTTTCCTTTATATCTTGTCCTGTTTAAAACTTTTCTTTTCCTGTCGCGGCTCATAGTTTTTGTTGACACCTGTTAAACCTCAACTCTTAACATGGCTACCTCACAGAACGTCAGTTACTGTCAACAACAGTCCTAATAAGGACTACACCCCCCCCCCCCCCCCCTTGCCATCATATTCCAATAGTTGACTTATTCATGACTGTTGTTGTGTTACCATACGAATATGAGTAACCATATTAACTAAAGTGTTTGCCCTCTGAAGATTTGGAACACGTTAGAAAGGCCCGCTTCGTGTTTCTGTTAGATGCAATGGTTGTTATCCATAGCAATTATATAGATTCGATCATTTAAGCAAAGAATGAGCTTCCTCTGCAGTCTTCCTCCTTCTTGTAGCTTCGTCGTGAGTTCAGTTTTCTTCGTCATGTTCCAAGAAAACCGCGAGCTTTGCAGGCTAACGCAGTTGTGAACGCAAATTATTTTACGGTAGAAGCGTGCACGATTTACAGCTGGCGGAAAAATAATCATAGCCCGATAATAATGGCAGCACTTCATGTTCGCGGAAATCCACAGCAGATTTTAGTTCTATAAAGAGTTACTTTTGTCGTCATTTCACGCCAGGTCCATGGTCCGCATTCAGAGAGTGGTTTCCAGGCAACGCGGGCTATGGTAAGCTGAGGATTGTGAACTCGACCCATGTCTTCTGGGAACAAATCAAAGCTTGGGATGCGTCAGTGACAGACAGTATTTGGATTGTGCAGGAACACCACGGACCGTTTAAACCGCTGAATGTAGAATATTAGAGAATTATCTTAGTTCGAACAGGACTTCTTCATTTGGATTACACAGGAACACCACGGACCGTATAAACTGCTGAATGTAAAGTATTAGAGAATTATCTGATCGCACAGGACTGCTTCATTTGGATTACACAGGCGCACCACGGACCGCATAAACTGCTGAATGTAAAGCATTAGAGAATTATCTTATATCGCACAGGACAGCTTCATTTGGATTACACAGGCACACCACGGACCTTATAAAGTATTAGAGAATTATCTTAGATCGCACAGGACTGCTTCATTTGGATTACACAGGCGCACCACGGACCGCATAAACTGCTGAATGTAAAGTATTAGAGAATTATCTTAGATCGCACTGGACTTCTTCATTTGGATTACACAGGAACACCACGGACCGTATAAACTGCTGAATGTAAAGTATTAGAGAATTATCTTAGATCGCACAGGACTGCTTCATTTAGATTACACAGGCACACCACGGACCGTATAAACTGCTGAATGTAAAGTATTAGAGAATTATCTTAGATCGCACAGGACTGCTTCATTTGGATTGCACAGCCGGGAACACCACAGACCTTTTAAGTAATGATCCAGGTAAGAAGGGAAGCAATTTCTTTTGTTGTGGCGCAATACGCTTTCCTCACATAGAAATGTTTTCATTTTTACGCAGAGAGTGCATAAATCTACAAAAAGGCTGTTTACGAAAGAAAATGTATTTAAACTCCACTTTTAAAGGGTGTATTTTTGTGTTAAAACATTTCGACCAATCGCAAGAGTTGCAAACAATGGCCAAGAAATGTTCACAATTTTACATGATCCGCACATACGATTTCTGTGTTACTTAGACTCAGGCGAGATTTTGTTGTAAGGAAGTTGGATAGAAAAAAAGGGATTAATATACGTGCTGCTTTGCGAAGATTTCGTAAAATTTGATGTTTAAACCAATCAGAACCTTAGTAGAGACAATAGTAAAGTTAGCACCTTTTTGCATTCCAACGTGTTCACTGCGTTTTGGTCCTTTCCTTCTTATCTGGACCATTACTTAAACCGCTGAATGCATCTCAGATCGGACAGGACTGCTTCATTTGGTTTGTGCATGAACACCACGGACCGTTTAAACCGCTGAAATGTAGAATACTTACCTTGATTTCGCGGGACTTCTTAACCTATTAGGACGGAACATCTAAATTATGAGTATCTGAATTCTAGTATGGTAGGCAAGGAAGTTCTTTACGCGTTATTGTAGATTGTAATGATATTTTGACAAAAATTGACCATTTTTAATTTTTAAAGTAAAAGAAATCACCGGCGCAAGTTCATCAAGGACTTTATGCTGCACAAAAGTGACCGCATTTTGTCGCAGTGTATTTTTATTCGAAAGCAGGAGCCGATAATCGACTCTGAACGAAAGACTGAATGTCGAGAGCTTCTTTTTAAATGGCTGTATTTACTGAGAGAAAATAATGAAATGCAACCAGTAGTCAAATAAAGCAAAGGACGCGAGTTCTATTGGTTTCCCTATTCCCGAGTTCGTGCGCTTGGGTTGTTTAGCGATTTTGGGGATGGGTACAAGACCCCCCTTCAAAGGTAAATTCTAGTCAATCAAAAAATCGCTGTCGACGTTCGTTCAAACTGTTTACTTTTAAAGTACAAAAAACTTTGATTCATGTCTCAGTGTATATCGAACATTTTTCCTAAAAATTTTGATAGATGAATTGGGAGACTGACTCACTGAATGAATTTTAAATTAAATATCTGCTAACAACATTACCTAGAATAAATCGGAGATTTATTGCTGTTAACCTTAATATCATAATTTTTAACAAAATGCCTTTATTACAGGAAATGTCTCAAAATAAATGCGAGCTCAGATCTCACAAATGTGTTTGTTTTCTTTATCCATTCTAACTTCACGGTTACAACATTTCCTACAACAAAATCTCAAACGCTTCTAGTTGTGAAATTAAAGAATGATTACAGTGCCAGTTTTCTAACGGAAGTGTTGTAGTTGACCCCCCCCCCCCCCCTTTTTTTTAAGGCAAGCATGGCTGAGTTTGTGTTAACTAGTAGTTTGATGACCGTTGGGAGAATCTTTTGCGGTTCTAATTAATCAAAGATTTATCCACAAAACCTTGATCAAGTCCGCGTGGAAATGTTTTCATTTAAGGGCGTGTTAAAACGCCTATTTCCTCACAAGCACTGTCCTATACTGCAATATATGCTTTAATTCTAATTTGGCGGAATTGATTTCAGGACAGATTCCCATACAATTAATTTTACGGTGTGTTTCTCCCAGTTTAAAGTGGTGTTAGACAAGGGAAGTCAGAGTATTGAGAAACTAATTATGTCGGATCGGTAAATCGACAGTTGTAGTTTTACACCCTGCATGTTCAAACAAACAGTCCACTTCGTGATTAACTTGCTGAAAGTTATTTTACCACCTGGATTGTCCGATCCTCCGTGCTTTTCCTATTTAAGCCCAGCCTTGTTTGTTGTCACGACGGAAAGCAGCGAATCTTATTTGATTAAGAGCAAAAAAACGAGCTTTAATAAGGTTTTGAGCAATGTGTGTTTGCTTAAGTTGAATGGGAAGCTTCCTTTGTTCGCGTTTATTAAAACTGTCAAGTCGTGCAATATGTAATTTATCTGCAAGTAAACCTTTTCTTCGCGTTTTGTTATTCTCCAAGTTCAAACAACATTCATTGTTTCGTCGCTTTGTATTCAAAAGAAGCCTTCTCAGTAACCAAACTCGCAGTTGTTCTTCAAAGTAATTATCTAGAGCTTATTGTTCGCGGGTAAATCAAGACAGGACGCATTACACAAAGGAGGACTTAATTCGCGTGCGTTGGGCTGAACGCGGTGTTTACCAAACTTCGCAGGTTTTCTGTCAAAGAGAAATCATTTTGATCTATCTGTTTCTTGAAGTTTTGATTAGAACATACTTGTTTCAATATCGCTAAAGGAAGCGATAGATGTTATCGCTGATATGGGATGCACTCGTGAATCAAAAAAGCGAGGTGCGATTGTTCAGCTTGAACGAACGTGGTGGAAGTTGCGAGCAGAATCGAATGAAAACAATATTTAGAGCTAACGAGGTGCTGAGAATGTGACAACTAGCGATCCGTCGAATGTTGCTGTCTGTCTCTCAAATGTGTCTCTAATGTTTATGTTAACACCTAATTAAACAGGCGCGAATCCCGTTAATTAAAAGGAAGAACGAATTGATAAGATAGCGCGAAAGGCAATTTTTAACTGCGATAACAGTAATATTGGTTTATGAGAGAAGTATCGATTATTTTCTTTGTTATACCCGTTGCTTGAACTCTTACGATGGATTTGGGAAACGCAGATTTAAGAGCGCTTTATTGAAAGTTCAACTTAAATACTTATGGAACTTTATATGCAACGTTTCGCACCCACTTCGCTTTTTCCTTTGGGTATTGTCGAAAGCTGTTACATTTTCGTAACTAATTATTTTTCGAAAAGAATGAAGTCCTTCTGTTGTGACATTCCCTAGCTTTGTGCCGTTAAAACAAAACAAAAGAAAACCAGATAAAAATAAGCAGCATGTTGTATCATAAAAAAGAAGTAAATCAAAAGGTTTTTACAGTAAATAAGTAAAATTACGAATGTGTTGGGGGTGACTTGGATAATGCCCTAACGCGGGAAGATGTCATTAACCAGCATACGTTCAGAAGCGCCAAGGCTAAGTGTTTGTATTAAAAAGTGTGCTTCCCACATGGCTAATAAAAATAACAATGAGAAACAACATGGTTTTAGCACAATGCCATGTCCTCGCATATTGTAAGACATTGTTTACGCTTTTCTTCGGAGTAACCTGCATTGTCAAGTTTGCTTTTGTTGCATTCTCAGTTTAATCTTGGATGTATTGCGTGAAATTTCCAATGTTTCGCACTGCAGATACCTGTAAAATCGACCACGAACGTTAAAATATCGACATTGTTAGATGTGTCCATTGAGGCATGGGTTAATGGCAGTAATTTTTGCCCAAGAGTAGAAAACGAATGTAGGGACGTTATGGCTAAGATTTCCCTGCGTTTACGGTTCAGTCACCTACGCTGAACACAAAAAAATAAACGCCATGTTTGTGGCGACGGCTAGCGTACCGTCCAATACAACAATAACTTTTTTAAAACTGATTTCTTAAGGAGAGACATAAATCTCTGATTTTGGTTGTCGGAATGACAACTTTTATTTGACGATTGATAAAAGTTTCAAACCAGTCTTTGTTAAATCATCGATGTTATTATATAGAAAGAACTTGTTTCAAAAAGGGACAATTCGTTGTTCATGAACAATTGTACAAGTATTAATGACATTACATTTATTTGTCAGTTTTGTGTGAAAAATTATTTGTTCGTTGGAAGTTTTTCCGTGAAGGGAATAAAAAAATCAAAACGAATTTTCACTTAAAACTTGTAACATTAGCGAAACGAACGAGGCAGAAACTTTTTGAAAGCAGATGAAAGTCTCCAAACTTTGAATAAATTCCAATTATACACGTTTTCGTATAGACAACCTCGCCGTAGTGTGCTTTCATACAAGACGGCTTAAATGCGGAGAAATTTACTTTTGACCGCGTTTAGTTTACGCAACTGAATAAACTTTCATTTTACAATTATCTGGGATGGCAGTTTTGTTAAAATTGGCTAACTGAACCAGCGCTGAAATAAGGAGGAGAAAAATAGAGTATTTGGCAATTCCAACTTTCAAAATCAAACGTGAAAGAGCCAAGCCAAGCGCCGAGAGGATCTTAGTGTTACATCCGTTTAACTTTCAGGGACGTTTTCATCACTGCTTACTTAGACTCTAAGTAAACTACAGAAGAACAAAACAAATTAATTTTAAGACGCCACGCTTTTATTTCTCTTCATTTTATATTACACAGTTAGGAATTATATATCCTCGTCACAATACCCGTCTATTTCCGATATGTAATAATTTGTTACGTATTCGACAGAAAAAACAAAAATTCTTACAAAAAGTATCCATATATATTTATACTTGTAACTGTATTATCGTATAGAAGCGCAGCTAAGAACTATAATATATATATAAGCCGTCTCTATTCATCGTTATATTTTGATGGAGATAACAATTTTAGGATTCTCCTCAAAGGAGTTTGCCTCACTTTAAAGTGGCAAGCTCCATGCAGTACTATAAAAATTCTGCACTTTAGTTGGATATACATGTACAGTATCTCTGATTAATTTTCCTCTTACGAAAAAAAGTACAAAACTTAGCACAAATGAAAATAATAACGTTGTACATCGTTCTTGGAATGTCAAAATACAATGAAGCTTAACGAAATCGCCTAGTAGGGCGTATTGCAGAAGTACTGTAAAGGACAGGACGGAGAACGAACTTTTATCATTTACACTATATTATAACGTACCGCGTCGACAAAAAATCATAGTAAGAAAGGTAGCAGTTTTAAAGCAAGTGTCCCTGATTTAAAAAATCATTGTTTGTTGGTTTTGTTCGGCAATTCAAAGAAACTTGAGGAACGTTTTTGTCAGTTTTGATATAGTGGACAGTTTCTTTTCGCGTTCAATTCTCGATTCATTTAAATTTGAAGGCGTCAATCTCTATGTACAGTGTTAGGTGACTTTAGGATCTACAATCAACACAATTTATGTTAAAAAAGCTCATTAATTTATAAAGCGAATATGGTGTAGAGTCAATTCAGTAAATTAATTTCAATTTACTAAAGTCCTTGGCCATGTGCCTCGAAACATGGGTAATCCCAAGCTCTTAGGTCACTGTGTGTCTATTTAAACAGTGAAACAAGTAGAGCAGCGAATTTGGCTCTCTGCTTACTTGTCGAAGCTGGCGTGCGAATGGTTTGCTGAGGCATTAATTAAATAGCCTTGTTCTGCCATGCGTTTGGCATGTGGGTTAGTTCTTAAAATTTGCAATTTTGACAAAAACAAAAAGCCCTCAGTGAGAAATACTGAAAGTGAACTACTCGTGTTACTTGAAACTAAAGGGTATGCGATTAAAACTTGTACGAGTTACTGTTATAAATCAACTCTCAATCTCGGCGAAATGAACTTCAGCGAAACTCTCTTATTAAATGACAAACTAAGCGTTTGATCACACCGCAGTTATAAATATTCAAAAAAGTGGAAAAATAAATATTTTAGGTGATCTCTCGCTTGTTTCGCTTCGAGCGCAGGCTTGGATGTTAACAGTTGAGGCGACGAACTTTATGTAAACAGTACTATCTTATTGATCACGCTCAAAGAGTAGGTTCAACGGAGATATTTAGAAATTGTTTTGTTCTGTTCCTTGACGTGTCCACTTGTTTTATCGCATTAAGTGAATTACAATCTTTGCATAACAATGACCTAAACAGAATGTAAGTTTGAGACCGAAGATTAGAGCATTGTTGGTTTATATAGGCCGTAGATCTAGTGTCAAATATAACCCGCTCAATCTGGACTGATCTATGACCAACTTCAAGCGCTTCCTTCGAGATAAAATAATTTCTTTATGAAGTTGTTGTTTGTTCGCAACATACGCATGCAAGCAGCGTTGTGCATATATTAGGGAAGGCACTGAAAATTAGGACTGTTTTCGATTTCGCTTCAGCGATTTTAGCAAGCCTCAGCTCAAAGATTTTTTACGCTACAGCATAAAATTGGAAGTTTGTAGCGAGATTTGCTCTGTTACTTTATGTTAATCGAGGTATTGTACCGTTTGTCAGAAGAAAGTCATTATTTTCATTGTAAACTAGAAATTGTCCCTCATTAAACCGCATTTATCACAAGCCCGCGCTCTTTGTAGGAAACGGAAATTTGCTGCTATAAAGAATACAGAAAATTGAACTAGACCAAACTGAATAGGCGTTTTAAAGGCCTATTAAAGTATGGTCCTAATATACCGTCGAACACTAATATACTTTACGCTAACGGAAAAGAATACAAACTAACGAAAACATTCGAGCAAACTTGCACTGCACTCGCGATTATAAATTCATTGAGTAAAAGTGTTACGTACGCTGACAAGATTTGTCGTGAAGTCACTTTGATGATTAAGTCCCTAATTTTATCACTCTATCAGTTTCCCTAAAATTGAAAGGTGTGGCAGAAATAGATAGAAATTTAAAGCAATACCGGGACATAAGCCACTGGCCTGGACAAGTCCTGCTGTGGTTGCCAAACGCCCGATACACGCTGTCCGCTTAGGTCCGCCGTGGAGACTGTATATCCAGTAGATTTGCTCGGCGCTTCACTGCTCGATGCCGTTGGGCTGGGCGATCCACCGGTGACCGAAGCGCCGCGTGTTTCGTCCACGCTAGAAATTCTCTGCTGCATTGGTGAAGGAAGAGCAGATTGGAAAGCTTGACTGCTGTAAAGCGCTCGGTTGTGACTCATGACATCCGCGGCGCGGAACGAATGTGTGGAGTCCAAGGAACCAGCGAAAAGCTGACGCGATGGTTGTGTAACTGAGTGATGACTGTTAACTGCGGTCACATTCGGATAGATGACAGGATACCCTGGTGAAACGGAGTGGTGAAATGCTGCTGCTCCGTTTATTTTGGAATACATTGGGTCGGCGGACAAAGCCGTTGAATGAGCTATTGTTTGAGGCAATTGATTCGTTGAGAATTTATCAACCGCCATCATCGGGGCGCTGTAAGGTGAAAACATCGGAGCCGATAGGTCTTTCTTTTGCAGTGATTTGGGTTTGCGTCGCTTCGGTTTGTACTTATAGTCCGGGTGTTCCTGGATGTGGATTGCCTGTAGTCGTTTCGCTTCGGCCACGAACGGCTCTTTCTCATCTTGCGAGAGCATTTTCCACTCTGCTCCGAGCCGTTTGCTAATTTCTGAGTTGTGCATTCGTGGATTTATCGCCGCGTACTGCTTTCTCTTTCCACGACTCCACACCATAAAAGCGTTCATGGGTCTCTTAATATGTCCTTCTTCTTGCTTGCCCATGCTTGCGGTGTCACTTGCTAATCGGAGTGATGAAAGTTATCTGAAGAGTTGAAGTGAGTTGATCTTCACGCGACGTCGAGTTCAGTCAAACTGCTTTCAAAGGAGCAACCTCGGCCAGTTATTCACTTGGTCGGCCGGCTCAACTGCTACGGTACTGCTCCAGGCGTGATTATGGCTGATGGCTATAATGATATAATAGGACAATGCTAATATTTCATTTCAATAATAATACGAGAAGTAAACAATAGGTGTTAATTATTTGCGTTTGAATTATGCATATTTCCGCTCTCGGCCAATCAACGCGCAGGAAAATTCGGCGGTAAGCCCTTGCGCCGTGCTCTTTCAAGCACGTGCTTTGAGGCAAAATCTTTCGGTTGGCATCCGAGAGTCGCTATTTACAGGCGGACAAGAGCTTTCGCAAAGTGCGAAATACTTATCGCGGGATTAAATCGCGATGAGCGCTGAGTTATTGCAAGTTTCGTTGTGTTTGTTCTCTCATTCAAACTTTCCTTTAATGATAGCACTCGACACCTGCGCGAGCCACGCAGGTGCGCCTTTCAAAGTATTTCAATATAATAATGTTTTCCGCTCAATACCTTCACCCCATCTGCGGCATTCGCTATTGTTCGATTTGCACGTGTTTCATTAGAGGCTTACCTTGCCTTTCTCTGCGTCATTGTCGCTTTTTTTAAAGAGATTTACAAACTTTTCAGCTTTTCTCTATTTAATGGACCCCTAGAATCAATTTGCATAATGAAAGACGCATTGTGCTATCCGTTTCGCGAATAATCGCCACGAACTTCGGATCTTCGAGGTCAATTGGTTTTCTTTCAACGGCACAATAAATATAAAGAGAAAAGAGCTTTTCTAACAGTGGTTTAGTGGTCTTGGTCTTTTGTAATCAGGGATCAAAAAACTAAGAGGGCAAAACATTGGTAAATTTTTCGTCGTTTATTTTTTCGTGTTCGATGTGGGTCGGAAGCTAGCGCACTTTCCTCCTTGATTGCATTAACTCCGAAAAAACACTGATAAATTAGATTCTATCTGATGATAGACCGTAGTATTTGCAGAGTCATTAAGAACTTTGGTTACAGTCGATTTGCACCGCTAGATAAATATTTCTGAATTGAGAATTGGCAAATTTTATTGTGGTCATTGTGATCGCTATTGTCTGGGCCGAAATTTTAAACATATACTTTTCTTTAAGCGTGTCCGCGTCGCAAATAACAGAGAAGTGTTTTTGAATTTCTGTTTATTTCTGCCCAGCGAGACTCCTGCAAACTAAGCGCTGTTCTTCTTTATTTGAGCATTTCCATGGGATTCAAGCACTTTTTGATCACCTTGAAAATTCTGGTGTGAAAACTGTGGGTGTTAGGTTGATTAATAACGGTTCTATTTCCAGTGGACACAAAGTTTATTTGCAAAGAAACGCCACTCGCGTTTGTTTGAATTCGAGCAAATTTCCCTTCTGTTTACATTTCTAATGAGCAGACAAAACCCGGCTTTAATTATGTTATTTACTGCGGACTGTAGTCCAATTGTTACAGCCACAAAAATATAAGGAAAAGGATTTAGCTGTAAACCATTTCTAATTGGGAAAAGTTGAAAATTTCTTCCTCCCCCACTGTTAATTTACCACGAGATAGCGAGAAGTTAGAAGATGAATATTTTACAAAAGGAAGAAAGGCTTACCAAGAGATCGGCTTTTGTTTTCTTTCCTACCCTTTGTTTTAGATGAGTATCGACAACTTCAATTGTCGATTGAACTAGCAGGAAAAGACTTTTCCCACCCGTGATATTTCTTCATAATTAGAAAGCTTACGATAGGGGTTAAACCCAGCGTTCCCTAAAAACCTATAACTTCCAATTAAAAAACGTTGCAATAGCTCGAGGCTAACCATAAAAATTTAAACTCATTGGTTTTCGAATAAGCTACTCCACCGAAAAATACTATATATTACTCTTTATTTATTGTCAGTAATCCTTGAAATACTGTGATACTTTTTTTGCGGATTGTGTAAATAAACTTTGTCCAATGAATTAACAAAAGTCCCTGGATTGAGATCGGTATAAGGCGATCACTTGACAGAAAATAAACATACTCCTGAAACATTGCTTGCGGCGCAGAGAAGTAGGTTACATCCCACCTGTCGTGTATTCGAGAAAAGCAATTTAAATTTTAAAATGAATTTTTAAGTCCTAGATCCTGGGCGAGATTATAAGGACATGCAGACAAATTGAGGAATATTTTCCCTTTTTCTGATAAGGAACGCTCGCGCACTTTATGTTTTCTTTTCTGTGAGTGTTGAAAAAAATTGTTTTAAAAATTGTGTTATCACCTAAAAAGAATACTAAAGCATTATTCTTTTTACTTGGCTATGCTCTAAAAACCCGAATAAAGCAATCTTTATTGCCGACGCGATAACTGGAATAGAAAAGAATCGTCCGATAACATTTAGCAGTGAATTTACACTTTCTTGTTTGCAAATACAAAATATTTTAGAATTACAACGATCTAGAGCAATCTTTAAAAATTATCACCTTAATCGCATAGCGGGATACCAGTTATCGCGAGTATTCTGCCGTCCCGTGGCGGCGAATTCATCCCATCTCTGGCGACCTCCAGTTTTCATAACAACGGACAATGGAAAAGCCGTTGAAATGACTATTGAAAAAAAGGCAGCAGTGAATGTTTACCCCGCACAGAATAGATGTAGAATGAAGCGATTTGTTCGCTAATACGACCTATAGTTTCGTCAATTTGCATTTGTGGCAAGTAAAATTCGCCGTCAGTACAAAGGACATGCTAATAAGCATCGAGAATACAGTAGTTATGAATCGTGGTTTTGACATTAAATTGGTACATTCGTTTGGATTGAAAAGGCTAACATAATAATTCGCGTGGAATAGTTTCGGTAAACAGACTAAACGGCGGAGGCATTGAAATGGCTGTCTCAGAGCACTCGAAGGAAGGAAGTGAATAATATTGCTTTATAAAACCACAAGTGACAAGAAAGAGTGGAAAATGATTATTTTCAAGTAAGTTAGAGTATGGCTTAAAACGTTAGAAATTGCGGAAAGAATGACAGTTAGGAACTTTTTTATTTTAGAATTTTAACGTTCTCCTTTTCGTCCTGCAAAATGTTGAAACGTTAGGCATTCTGGACAACACCTGTTTCGGGAAATATAGGAGTAGAATGAAAGTTTGTTGGTCATTAAGACAAGAAATCACTCTGCTATTCCATTTGTGACTGGCCTTATCTACAACCAATTACTTTCTCTCTCTTGAAAAGCGGAATGTTCTATCAGTATGACCTTGACAAAACCGTTAATAGAAAATCGAAAAATATGTTGACAGGCATAAATTTAACCAGAAAAGTAATGAAATAAAGTGCAATTTAACAACGAATTAGTAAAATCTTGGTGATGTGGAAAACGATAAGAAATACCTAGTATTTCTGCCTAGGCGGATAAGTATACATCATTCTTCAGTTTACTTCTTAATGTCAAAATTTTAACGAATCCTAGTTGGCGGTTGATTCAGTCTTGTCGGTAAAACGAAATGATAGGCAAACTCGATATTTTACATGATCGCATAAAGGCAGAAGTATTGTGGCCATTAAAATTTGCGTTAGATTACACATAACACGGAAACTTTTACGGGAACAGCATAAAGTATCTTTTTCATGTTCATAAATAAAACATCTTTTTAACCACCTCATGTTTTCGTTTTCACAGCAAGGGCTGTTTGTGTGTTAAACGAAATGAAAAAGTTTCGCACTGAGTAATAGTTCACTTGAAACTGATATATAAGATTTTTCTGTGGAAAAATATTTTATACGATGGCATTAAATGGTGATTTTTTCATTAGCTCTTACCGGTTATTTTCTACTAGTTTATCCGTGCTAAGACAAGCTGAGTAGTGTAATTCAGTTTTACCTTTCCTTCAGCGACTAATTTCGATGGACGTTTTTCGTTTAATGTAGCGGTGCTGTTTGGAATCTTGCGTTCGACGCGTTATTAAAGTGATTAACTTCTCAGTCGGCGCTAAATCGCCTCAAGCTAAAAAAGGTTTTTTTTTCGCGGAATTATTCTCACGAAACCGGGTTCAGATGACTTCCTTATGACTTGAGAGCTGAACACTTAAAAAAAAGAGGGAAAAGGAAGAAAATTATTTTGAATTGTTCCATCTTCAGAATTTGCTCGTAATTGTTTTCCTATGTTTATTTTCTCCGCCTTCTCTTTAGTAAGTCGTGTTAAATATTTGTTTTTTCAATTTCTGCTTCTGCTATGTCTATTTGCGTCTTTTCTAAAGTATTTTGCGTTTTTCCTGCTTGTCAAACTCGAGGAGAATTTAATCGATTTGTTGATTTTCTCACACACAGAGGAGACATTGTACAAATTATTGATAGTTGTTTTCGATATTTTTTGTCTTTTAAGTGGCATAGGGAAAAGTACAGCTTGGTCAAAATGATTTTACGCCGTGTTCCAATGATTTAGTCAATTAATTGTTAATTATAGCCTCCAAGCATTTGTATATTTTTGGTATTTTCCCAGCGGCCATAGTGTATGATCGCGTATCAATCCCTTGGACGTATTATTTCAAGATTTCTTTGTGTAAAGAAAAATACCAGCCACTTCTCTCTTGCTAAATTTGCTTTCGGCAAAATCATTAGTAATGAAAAATACTACTTTAACATATATTCTTCATTTTCCATAAGTCGACATAGTATCAAAAAATTGCTTTAAAAGTCACCCTTAAACATTTTACTGTTCGGAACTGAAAAAGGCTAATGGCCAGCTTACGTAAAAACAATTATGCTTCTTGGAAAATTCTTTGTATTCGCCTCGATCTGAAGGAAAGAAGATAGAATGAACGGAACTTTTTGGCAAGGCCATCTTGAATTTTTAGGAATCTTTTAAAAAATGTTTTGTTTTGTGACGCGCTTTAGACTGCGCAGGTTGAGTAAAGTTAGACTAAACCTAAAGCAAGCGCTTACACCAATGCGTTGTTTAGATAAAAACAACCTCGTAAGTGGTTACAAACAAGAGAGGAAAAAATTGACTCCTATTGATAGAAAAATAAAAAAAAAACTACTTTAGCAAATGCTGTACACATTAACGAGTAATTAAAGATAAGACTTTCAGACTAATAATCTGCTTTTTAATTCTGTGTCCACAGCTCATTTTAAGAGCAAAACCATTTAAATGTTTTGCTGATAATTCCGAATTGTAGGAAGTGAGAAAAAAAAGGGGCAAAGTTCAGAGAAAGAAAGAATATCCTTATTATTTTGCTCAATAAGTTTTCGGGAAAGCCGTGTTGTTGTCTAAAGAAAAGAAAGAAAAGTTTTGAGAAGAAAAGATGATTAACATCTCTATTTTTAATGCAAAAACAGACTACTTTTTGAGTCCTAAGCAAACTTATGAATAAATAGTCGCAATTCCGAAAGATGAAATTTTCGTCGCGTTATGAGTACAGATGTGCATGCTTTTCTTGATAAATATTAATGTGGCTCTTTCGATAATTAAAAAAAGCTTAGCAATTTTCATGGTAGCGACGTCTTTCAATGATCTTTTTCCGAACTGGGCCGTTGGTTAGATTCGTTGCATAACTTATCGATATTAAGTATGACCTGCGGCAGGTTTTGATATGAATGTAACCATTAGCTCTGTTATGTTATAATAAGAGGTACTCTACTCTGTAAATTTTTAAGTGGTTGCGACGGCTATTAACTGCTCATAAATGCTTTCTTCAATAATAGGTGAAAAGAGATACGGAAAAGCTTAATATTTTGCTCTCTTTTTTCGCTTCAAAGCGTAGTAAAAAGTGAAATAAAAACATATTTTTGAGAAGTCTCCTCGTGTTCTCGCGACGGATTATGTTATAATGCGTGAGCGTTAATAAAAATTTGAAAAGAAAAAACCAAAATTCTACTTTTTTTCTCTTTCGTTCTAGTGGATCAATTTACGTCCAGATTTAAGGGGGGCTCGAAAGATCTTAAGTTGTGTGGGAAAATATCCAAATGTGAATTCTTTATTTATTTTAAGTGGATTCCTTTCAGTCCCGAAGGTGCTCGAAGATAGTAAAGTTTTATGAAAAACTACTAAAGTGCAACTTATGAAATACCGCACATCGCCGAATTGTATCATGCAGGAAAGGGCGTTGTTATATCGGCCATGCATATGAAACTTCCCTTTCTGCACTCTCCCCCACCCTCTCCCCCCCCCCCCCCCCCCCCAAAAAAAGAGCACAACCAATTTTAAAATTAGTTTCTATAGACCGTCTCCTCTTTTTCCAAATAAAACTAGGGCCATTTACTTTTGTTATGATAACGTAGCGAAACGTAAAAAAGTGTTTTTTGATACCGTAGAGGAAATTGCAGCCACCCGTAAAATCCTCACAAGAAAACTTTCCTGCGTAGAGGGAAATTCAAACAAAAACGTTTCCTTGAAAATAATTTTGGTAGAAAGACCGAAAAAACTCATTTGTTTGATCCTTTGTTTTGATTATCTCCGGTAGATCATCGCCTCTCTTGCAAGAAAATACGCCTTTTGAAATTGATGAAAAAATATGGAAATACAAACACCTCTTTTGTTCCGTGGCTTTTTTCTGGTATTCCACAGGTAAATAAGCACAGACATTTCCCATCAAAGTTTCCGTTATTTTGCCACGTTAAATTACGCATGTTCAGTTGCAAATTTTGCTTTTTCTTTGTATCAGTGAGGGGAAATGAAGCTTTTTCCTCGATGAAAAGTCTCACTTTTTCGTCCAGTTTCTTCCGAAATTCGGCACATACAAAGATCGCCCACAAGTAGTTAAGTGTTGTCCATTTTGATATGGTTTGCCTATTTTTTAAAGTGGCTATATGTGAATACATTAAGAATTAAAATGAATTAAATTGACGCAAATTTGCCTTTTTTGAGGTATACGTTTTAGAGAAATCTTCATTTCTCTGAGCTAGATATAAAGTTAATAAAGAATAAAAATGTTTGCCACGAAATCAAAATCTTTGGCATATTAGCCCGGGATAATTGTTCCCTCGCCTTTCTTCGCGGAAAATAAAAAATGTCCTTTTCATATGTGAAAAAACGAAGCAAATTTGACTTACAAAGAACATGTTCATATTACTTGCTTAAACATCCAACTCTATTTGAGAATAATTTCCAGTAGAAATTACAGGCAACAAAGAATACTGCATTTACAATTAGCAATACATGTGATCGTACGTGTTCCGAGAGATAGCCATAGTGTAGTGTAAACCAGTGTTATGGAGGGTATACGAATTTGAATTCCCCAGAAATATGCTGCCATTTTTTCTTTAGGATACGACATAGTTTTTGTTCATTTTCCGATTAGGATCATTTCGGTTTGTTCTCGTATATATCCTTTTTACGTGTTAAAAAACATTCGGTTCAAATATAAAGCAAAAGCTATGCAAGAATTAAGAGGCGATAATTATGAGAAAGAAATACGTTTTCTTAAACAATTATTTGCTCAGATGTCTGAACATAGGAAAAAATATTCTTAAGCAAGAAACCAGAAGCCTGTATCTTAGGATAATCCTCTTCTAATGCTGTAAATAATGCAATCTTTTTCCATGAGCAACGAGTATATTTTAGATTAGCGAGAAAATGATTGATCTTTTGCAACGGGATGATCTATAACTTTCCAAGTATTTTACCATCTTGAATGAAAAGTATATGTGGTAAATATCTCTAATCAGTAAATGTACACTTTTCATTTTATATCCCCTCTGGGAAAGTTCCCGCCTTTTAATGTTATGCTATCATGTGCCGATACTCTGTCAATTCAGCTGTAAATTATTAAGAAGTAAACGAAGGGAATACGTATTTTTAAAGTGTCTTTTTTCCCCAAGGCTGTTGGCATTATTAAAAAAGAAACGCTAATTGAAGACTGACGAGAAGAAATAATGTCACTGAGATCGAACTAGGTTTCTGACATCAATCGCTGTGAAATTTCAAGCAAATTACATGGAGGAAAAGTAAATCATGAAAACTGAGTCTTCTCAAACTGAGCCCAAAATAAAATCAATGTGAATATATTTGATTCTTTTTGGGTTTTGTATCTGTGAAGACCAATAAGAAGAAATAATGTTATCATACTATGTTGCTAACATCTATCATTATGACATTGCAACGGAAAAAAAAAAGATCATGAAAGAATGGTCTTAGGACTAACTGTGAATATATTTGATTCAGCGTTCTTTTTTGATTCATGTTCAAATTTTTCCATTTTTCTTTTTGTGCGTGTGTGGATGTTTTCAGTGCTATTTCTTTTGGTAGCTACAGTTTTGGTGTTTTGAAAAAGCTTGGAATGATCTTCCCATAAAATCCAAAGTATGTTCATTCAAAGAAACAGCTACTGACCAGTACTCTCGGCCCATTAAAGGCAATATTTTTAGTGCTGTACAAAACTGTTTTAACTTTTGATTCTGTGAGTGAAATCTCTAAATGTTACCGGCATTGATGTGAATCATGTCACCTAAATAGTCGATGGTGAATTCTTTCCTCTATTTCTCCCGAGGAAATAAATGTCATGTCCAAGATTCACGAAATCCCTCTCTTACTATAATTTTTATTTATTTATTTGTTTTACACTTGCCTGCCTGCAAATGCAAAACTGGTCAACGTGCAAAAATTTTACTTTACTGCCCGCCATTTTAGGCTATGTTCGCATTATACCGGATTGCTTTTGCGCATGCACGAAAACCATACCGGATATGGCTTCTGTTCACAAAAGAACGGTGATTTCGGCGCGATTTCTGTAACGAAGCGAAGCTGTGCCGCGTCGATCTTTAAAGTGGAGAGTCACATATCGAATAGATGTTCATACCATACCTAGTAGCTTTTCGCGTCGTTACGAAAAACTATCTAGTATAGTGTAAACATAGCAACAGAGATTGTTTTCTTGTTTTTGCTTTTCTTTTCTTATTTTTGTTTGTGGTAACCAAGACAACATGCCTTTTTTATCAAAGGACGTAATTGCCTCATTACTTTGATTAATTATCACTCCATTTTAAGAGACATGATCCACAAGAGTCAAAACAGCTTTAAATTATATAAATTATTGGTGAGTAAACAAGCCGATTGGGTCTAAGATCAAGAATTTGAATGTAATTTTCGTAATGATAGACAGCTGTCACTCAAACGCCCATCTGGCGTGAATGCCTGTTTCAATGGTCGCGTGTTGTTGGAGCACGTGGCGTGTTAAGTCACCATCAAAACAATCTTTGCGTGCTTAATTCCTAAGTAATTTCATATTAAGCAATATTTCTTAAACGCTTGTGTTTTTGATAAAGTTCTTATTGTTGTAAAGAGGTTTTCTTTTTATATTACTTCTGAGTTTGGTGTGGAAACCGGATTAAAAGTATCACTTTATTATGATGTACAAAATTAATCTAACATTTGACTGTTTTAGTGAATTGAATCCCTATACATGAATGTTTGAATAGAAACTACTAGTTTTAATTTTAGCGATAATATGTTATTTGAGGTTTTGAGCATGGCAAACTTTGAGTGATACATACACGCACCTGTGTCAAAAAATAGCGAGATCTCAGGTTGAAAATGTGCTGAACTAGGTAACAGTTTTGTACAAAAAGGAAACATTCCCTTGTGGTGTCGAATTTCATCATCTTTTTGTGCGAATTATTACGGTGATATGTAAAAACATCGTTTTGTTTCCTCAATAAATAAAGACGTAAGATGGCGTGTAATGTTAACCATCACACATTCACAACAGCAAACAGAAAATAATAACCGCGGTAATAATTTAAGTTTGATATTTCACTCCGCTGGTGTATTATAATTACGTTATGAAAGGTTGCCGAACATACAGTAAAACAACGCAAAACGACGTTTATTTACAGGCACTTGCAGCTCCCATGCGAGCAGAGGCTACATTTCCAGCGCGATGTGAACTGTGGTACCAAAAGCAGGTTGTTTCGCACGCCAGTTCACGCCTCCGCTCGTAGGCGGGTATCTCCATGCATACTCCTTTTGTCCGCTTTTGTTCTTGTTCGTTATTTTCTTGACAATCTCTTTACCTGTGCTTTACTTCTTAACTGGGAAAGTGAATGTATCGGATAAGCTATTCATTAGCCCGCATGGCAGGCATTTGAAAGTTTGGGAAAGGAGAAATTCAGTACGCGCGAGAAGCGATGGTCGTGCGCGTTTTTGCGCAGTTTAATTTCGTCTTTCCTTTCCTTAAATCCTGCCGCGGAGGGTAGGCTGTTCCAAAAGTTTGATGTTTATGTTCATGGACTCCTGTTATGTTTTAATAGCAGCGACCATGGACCTTTTGCTCAGTAATAATCATATACGAGTTCGATTGTTTTTAGGTTACAATGTTGCCAACTGAACTGAAAGAAAAGACAGTAAAGCCTTTAAATCGTTCGCTTTTGATTGGTGAGAAGAATGTATAAATTCTCAGTATGGTGGGGCTTTAGTTAGCCTAATCTATTTTATTTATTCAATAGTTTTCTATAATAGGCTTGTTAAAGTTTTCTCTGCCACTGGAATGCTGGCCGTTGAGGAATTGTCACGGTTTTATCAGTTTTGCAAAGCCTCTCTCATTGGAAGCTGGCCCTTTGTCATCAGTTAAGATTTATTATTATTAAATATTGTTAAAATTACGAACAAAACAGGCTTGAAGATTACCAAGATTATTGCTTAAAGCCGGCCGTACTAGTGTATTTGCAGTAGGAAAAGTTGAACGGAAAAATCAGATTATCATTTACTAGAGCACGCAAGAAAATAGAATGTGGAACTGTTGAAGGACACCTTTTCCATAATTTGATAACTACATTTTTATTTCATTTCTGTAATTTTAACTTTTTGTGAATCAAAATAGCTGATTAATACCCTTAATCTCGTTTCAAAGCATAAATGAATAAGAGAAGTAAGTCTTTAGCAAGCCATTCGTTTTGATTCTTAAACGAATTCCTTGTTGACCTCTGTCAGTCCGTAGCCCCGCGTGGCCTGCTGAATTCCGTTTTATTTAATTTTTTTTTTCACCTTTTAAAAAAACGTTTTGTATTTATTAACAATCTGTACGTAGCGGGAAGTTAAATACACAGGAAGTTAAACGGCCTGTAAACAGCTGTCACAGATCACGATATCGCATTCGCCTTGTTTAAACAACATAAACCGCACAACGTGTTCCTCCTGCCCGGTTCTTTTGTTTCACGTTGTCGTGTCACTTAAACACTTAAATAGCTTAAGGGCCACCTTTAGTAGGAGGTATCTAATATCAAAATTTTAGCCTTTACTGTCTTTGCCGCATCCATCCATACTCGCGCAGTCCGTCATTAAACACGCGTCTTACTGCCGGTTTGACGGCGTAAGCTAGGGCGCAAACAAACTGCGTGCGTGATATTTCAAGCGACTTTTACTTGACACTGGATTTCTGAAATCCTTAACTTTTCCAATCCGAAGTAAGAACCAAGATTTAGTGGTTAGAAAACTCTAAATGTATAATTTTCAACTAAAGCAAATTAAAGGGCAGCAATCACTGATTTACCCTACCCCTCCCTAGCCCATGGTAAAATAACAGGCCTGCTGTATTACTATCTGAACACAAGGTCAATTTGTTATTAAGTTCATTGTCTGTCGAACGACGGGGAGGAAAGTTACGAGTTCAGTCTGTGGGGATTTCTAAAGACATTAGCTTGTCTTTGTCTGGGTAGAACACTTCATTATCCATGAATGTGTGAAAGCCGTGTTTGTATTGTAGTTAACAAAGACTCGCGAAGACATCATTTATAATATGATCTGTCACAGAAGAGTGGAAGATCGTGTTGGTTTTGTTAAGAAAGCTTTGGTTACGGAACTCTTTTAAATGAACTCTTTTGTACAGGTATGAACGAGCCTTTGTTTTTCAGTTTGTTTATGAGTCACGTAAAGAAAACTATCGCTTTTTTATAAGAAGAACAAAGGAACATGTGTGAGGCGCGAAACACGGAAAGGAGAAAAGCGGAAAGATGACCACATTTTGATCAAAACAATTTCACGAGGAGCGCTTGGTTGAAAACCTCAAACCTCTTGTGATTTACATACTGAGTGTTAATAATTCTACCATCTAATCAGTTGACGTGATAAGTAATATGACGCTGTAAAAATGAAATCATAAGGCAAAAAAGCATTTATCACTGTAAACTTTGCAATGAAAACTGTAAGGGCCAGTTGTTTGAACGGAGTTTAGCCCGTGTTTAACAAAATCGCGTTTTAAGCCATTTTCAGTTTGCCAGGAGTTCAATAAAGCATATAGCGTAGACTGGGGAAGCACTTATTTCCTGAAGTCAAACCCCTAAGAAAGAGATTGGAGGTCCAATGATTTCGTACTAAAAAAACCACTGCGTAAGATGCAGGCTTCGTTTAAATAACCAACCTTAACTCTCTAACCAGGCGGTCAGTAGCTTTAAGCCTGAAGTAAGCTGCAGAAGGTAATCAAAGCGAATAAAGTTTTCAACTCGTAAAGCGTCAGTTGACGCCTGTGTGTACAATCAAAGTTCTCACGTCCGTAAAAAGGCATGGTTATTTTCGTTTCAGAGTGCGATCTCGGAGATGCATGGTTTTAATATCCCCAAGCTTGATCATTCAAATGAAATCCAGTGGCCAATGTCTTCTGTAATCAGACTGTTCATGTTGTATATTAAAGGTGTTTCTAGAGTGGATAAACGTCCGCAGTACCGCTTTTTACTCTGTACTTCTTATAGACGTGAATGATGGTCATTAAAAGTTAATGTACGGTGGTTTGAAGCCTGGTTTTCACTAGCTAGCTACGACGGATGTTCAACGCAGCCTGAAGCAAAAGTCAGCCGTTCATGTTTTATCACCGAAGTATAAACGAACACCATCGGAAGCGCATGCAAACTTTGCGGAACATTAGAGCAAGAGCATAATATTGATGTTTGCATGCAGGCCGTTTACACAAGAACTCATATCCTTACGCTTGTATCGCAAGTGAAAACCATGAAACACCCGCCAGTCTGCCTTCACGGCCTGCGTGGCAGAAAATAAAGTGCTTGATTTCCCTTATCAGCCTTCCAAAGCGGAAGGTTAAATCTTTATTGCCTTAACTTAACATTGCCGCCACGCATTTTTGCTATTGCTGGGAAAGCTAAACCAAAAGAACGGCTGCTAGCACGTGTTTTCTTTCGCGCGCTACCCGCTAGATACAATGAAGCTTTTGCCTGGAGTTCTGATTGGTTCATCCGACTGCCTGCGCCGTTTCATTCAGTTTTCACTTGCTGGCTTGATTCTTGTTGAATTGAATGGGAATGGGTTTGCCTTTGTACAATGATAACCTGTCTCTTGTTTGTTCGAGTTTTTGGTCTCTCGCTTTCTCTTTGCGCTTGTCTTTCAAGGGTAAAAAAATATCGCCTGTTTTGCGCTCTCCAGTGGGGAAAAAAGGTTCCATGTTACGCATTTACGTCTTTCTGCCCCTTATCGTGAAGTTACGCAACAGGACGGGAGAGTAAAGAAGACGGCAAACCTTGCGTGACAAGCGTGACAATAAAGGTTCCAAATACTTTATCGCCGAACTTCACCTTCCTTTAAGCAGATCGTTTTGTGAAACATTCATGTTAAGTGAAAAATCACGACAGAACACGCAAGTGATAGCCGTGTCACGTTTGCCACCCACAAACGTTTTGCCATCCTCTTCTTTCAACCGTCCTGTTGCGTTAACTCACTAATAAGTTGATATGTCGAGCGCATTTGTTTTTTCCTAGTGAATACCGAAAGAGTGTCTGCCCCAAATAAGCGCCTCACTCAGAGTAAACGAGCGCCACTCCCTCCTACGCTACACTACGCATTACGGTAATGCAGCTCTAATAAGGTTTATTGTTATTTTGACAATTGTTCATGTTAATGGTATGACTAACTGGAATAGGATTCAGACCTTTAAAACTTACTTTCGCCACTTTCTTACCTGTTGTTATCGCTCTTTTGCAAAACAACGTAAAAGGAAGGAAGATTTCTTGACGAAGAGCTGTGTTATTCACAAACAAACCGTTTTGAATGAGCGCCACACCCACAAGTCGAACAATACGCGCCGCGGCTGTTATTCGAGTAAATAGGATTGTTAGTTTTCTGCTTTGTTCATGTATCAGGGTTCATCGAGCAGGCTACAATGAGGCTGTGTTTTAAGCCCAAAGAAAATTAAGAGTTCAGGCCTGCGTTATGACAAAGCACTTATTAACCGGGTGTCAAAAGGGATATAGGACGCTCTAGTGAATGTGAAGGGCTGTTCAGCGCTTACAGGAGCCGGCTTCTATTGAAGTTTTTTCATGAGCGAGACATTACGCCAAAGGCTCTTATAAAGACAAAAGAGTCCCCTGTTTGATCACGTATAATGGTAATTAATTTATTCTTGACAGACCTCATGTCGTTATGAACACTTATCCACTCGAGTTTCTAGGTACTTATGTAAAACCAACTTTAGCGGAATCTTCTCGAACTCTGTTTCAAACTTTTACGTTAGTCGACCGCAGTTGCGTCATCGGCTTCGTATATTAAAAAAATAACTTGTTTCTGCTTTCGAGTCTAAATGAAATTTCAAGTTAATGAAAAAGTAATAATAATACGCTGATGGTTATGCTTCACGAATTCACAGTTTTACCTACAGTGTTAGGATGGATCATTGATTCCAAAAACCAGTGACTGATCTGAGACACTGAGCTCCTGAGCTGTACTCCTTGAAAAGGATAACTTTGTTTTTGTTTCTTTAATTCTTCGGAGGTACTGCATTATTCGGGAAGAACATTTAAAGATAGTCTCTGTGCGGTGCTTTTGTATGTGTGGTTATTATGCTGTGCAAGGTAGACACAACTTCAGTCTTGTAGACGGGGTTCTAAAGTGTCATTGGGGCTTGAAATAAAAGCTATACCGATCAGGGGCTGCACTTTCGCGCGGTGAATGCGTTTAATATGCTTACAAAGCGGTTATAACTTTTCATTCTGTGCCTATTATCGTAAAGTGTGACCATTCATTGAAATAAAAGCCATTGAGCAGTACTTTATGGTGGCGATACTTATTATGCCGACACAAAGGAGATCTAATTATTGACTTCAAACATGGCAGTCCTTAAGTGTGACAATCCTGGAATAAGCTTTACCAGTTTGTAGTACTTTCCTGTGGTTCAGTTTTAGTTTGTTGTACAAGTTGACTAAGATACCATTATCTGTAGATCCTCAGGTCTTATGGTGCAATTAGAAAAAGAAACCTCTCGACTAAGTGTGACTATTCACGTGAAATGTCTTCAACCGCGCCTTTCTACATGTGTAATCGTGAGTCTACACAGCTCGTCTAACTTCTGAGTGATACCACATCGAAGCGTGTCATCATGTTAGTGATCATCCAAGTTGCATAAAAGTAATTTTTTTTTGAGGGAGAAACTGTTTGACTGTCTCTTTTATCTCTGGCTTTAAAACTTCAGGAAACTTTGAACGTGACCTTGATAAAGCGCTTCCGAGATCGCGTAGCTGCTGTTGTTATCTTTAGTTGCCGGATAGTTGAAATATCAATTGTTCTATTGTTGTAACACGTTTCGTTAAAGTAAAACCGAGTTACTTTTGAGAACTTTCGAACTGAGCTGCGCTCACAATATCACCCAGCTCAGTCGTGACATTCGCTTTCCTCGATTTCACCTTCTCTAACGCACCTCGAAGATATCGGAACAAAAATTCTATACGAAGGTGTTTCAACTTGGAAATAACTTATAGTCAGGGTAGTATTAAAGAGAATGTCTTACCTTTATCGAATGGATGGAACGTTCTTTGTTTCGAGGCTTTTTTACTTCAGTGACGCGTGATGATTTGTGAATGACTTTGTTTTGATGATATACAGCTCGTATTGTTTCGACCGTTTTGGTTTGTAACAATGCTCCGCTTTCAAAACCAGTGAGCCGCAAAACCAAAGGCGCCTATCCCAGTTCATCGGTACAATATAAAATTCTCATTTTAGCAACACTTGATTCGTCATTCGCGACTGCGCTGCTTTTTTGTGTTCAACTTCCTCTGTTTCGTTTTTCGTTTTGTCTAGCTGATCAAATAAACTCAACTTTCGAACAGTACTTTATTTTCGTACAGTTATGATTGATTAACTTCTGCAAAAAAAGAGTGGTCTCGCGGATCGTGTGCAATATAAAATGCTAAGTTGAGATCGTTTCAATTAGTGCTAACTTAAGGAGAAAATTAAGGAACAGTTGGTCGTTGTCTAGTTTTGATTTGCTTACAGTAAAAGGCGTTACGAAAAAAAACCTATAATACCGAAACGGACAAAACGGTCCAATGAATCGCTGCAAACGAAAGCTTTATCGAATAGTAGTTTGATTCATGTAACTGCTGTTTGCTACAAAAAAATTGCACATGCCCTGGACCAGTTCTTGGGACTAAAACAGAAGTTTAAAAAATGATTTTTGGTACGCCTCTGTGATTAATTAAGCAGTTTGGCGATACAAACTCTGAAATTGTCGCGTGTAAGAGAGCGTGTTTCAAGGATGAAAAATCAATATCGTGTGCTAAGCCGCTTAATATGCGGATATACTTTGGTCGCATATTAGATACTACCCTTTTTTAAAAATGAAAATTATTATAATTAGTCCACAAAGGGTAAGAAAAACAAGTGGTAAAGAAATAACATTAATAATAAGAAAAAAAATCAACTTTAAGCGTTGAAAACGATGAAATTGTTTCACAAAAGCGATCTTGTGTGTTTCCTCTTCCGAAGCCGAAAGAAACGTGAAACAATATCATGAAGGTCATTCAGGTACATTGATGTCACAGTGGTTTTCTTTTCGTGTATGTTTTGACCATAGTGGGGATCGAGAGAATTCCATGAGAGTAGAAATATTAGGAAGTACCGAAAATCCTCTATTAAGCCCCCCTTATTTGGGGCTTATTTATTTCAAACACATTTGAGGGGGTGCTTAATAGAGACGGAGGGCTTATTTGAGAGAGGCCGGGGGCTTATTTAATTTACAAAGTGGAAAAGCTCAAGTACAAGAAGTTGAAGGCCATTGCAGCCGAGGATCAAAAAATAAACAAACCTCGAGTTGGTAACAAGAAGTTTCAATTATTAGTGAAGGGGAGGGGAGAGTGAGGTTTAAAAGAGAGAGCATCTTATCACTTCCTTCCCCTGAAAAGGGGGGGCTTATTAGAGAGAGGGAGCGTATATGGGAGGGGGGGGGGGGCTTAATAGAGGATTTATCGGGTAGTTAATTTAAAAGAGCACAACATTCGTCACTCAGTCTTGCCGAAAGTCAACGCCCATTTTTAGCAAGCCTTTTTTAATCTTTGTATTTCAAGGATATTGTATGGTTAGATGGTTTGTTTACTTAGACGGATTTGAAAAGCAATGTGTTCTGTCACGGTTAGTTCAATCAGGTATGTGATTCCCCCTTTAATTAGCATGTACACACACTTAACGCATGCTCTTAATAATTATCCGCTTATGCTCTTAATAATTAAGCGAACAGCCATGGAAACTGCCCTCCTGTCGCCGCCATAACGGGAAGACCCTGGGGTCGAGGTTGACTGCCGAGAAATTAAGATGGAATCCACCAGGAAATTGAGTAATTTTAATTTTCAGTGGACAAAAACCTTGTACCAGAATAATTTAAAGAATATTACATTCTTTTTTACATTTTCAAGGGCTAAATATGTAATAAGTCGTCTGTAAAATCACCAAAGAAAATTTCTCATGGGAACCCGAGAAAATGAATGTCAAATTTCACAAAATTACATCTTACCCTTGAACTTTTCAGAATTTTACCTGTGCTTTCACAATTCTTGTGAAATTTGTCATTCATTTTCTTGAGAATTAAAATTACTCAACTTCCTGGTGGATTCCATCTGAAATTTGAAGTAGGCGCAAAGACCAAGGGAAGGCTCAACCTTCCCCGAAGTCTCTGCGCCTTCGAAAACTGTAAAAGACATGTAAGGGCAACACGGTGATACGAGTTGTTAGAAGGGGTTCAGTGGACAAACCTTTTTTTCCGCATATAGAGAGCCGCATATTAAAAGTTTGAGGTATGGAAAGAGGGAAAAGCAATAGACCTTTGTCACGCGGCGGCCATTTTGTCTCAGCAGATTTAAAAAGCTTTGTTTATGTACAGCTAGCCTCGTTCTCAGAAGAAAAATCCCTGAGATAAAATGGCCTCCGCGTGACAAAGGTCTAGGGTAAAGGCAGGTACAAAATAAGATCGAGCTAAGGAAGGTTTTGTGAGCCCGCGAGACTGAGCAGCCTCCACAAACCCTTGCTTTCAGTAAAACAGCTGGACACAAAACCTCCCCTAGGTCGATGTTACATTGTCACAACCGAGGGTAAAAAGCGAAGCATCGCTATTTTTAGCCCCGGGATACTCCCTGAAGTTGCGTGGGTACCAGACTCGTACCCGGTCGCTTATTTCTATTCGCGCTGTGACAAATGGGAAGGATTTAGTGAGTTCGCAATGCACTAAGGGAAGAAAGGAAGAAAAACGAGAAGTCATCTTTTCTTCTTTCTTCCTAAGCGCCTTTGCACGAGTTAATTTTCCTTTCCATAGTCCTTTGCGGGAATAAATTAATGGCAACTGGATACCAGTATGGGTACACAACCCTGGGTACCAGGCGTGATATTTCGGGACAAGACCAAAAGGGACAACAGCGCATGAAAAGGCTCTAGCACCCTCCCAGAGTACAATATCACTGGCGGCTAAAATTTATTATTATTATTATTATTCAATGAGTTGATAATGTTAACTGTTCCACCGTAAAAAGATTCAAAAGCTAGAGTTTCGAACGCCCTTCCTCTGAGCGAAGCAAAGGATTGTGGGTGGGATGGGGTTCATATATTGAATAGTAAACACGTTAAAATCAAGAAAGAATGAATTAGTTGAATGAAACGGCGATCAATGATTTTATGGGTATTTAAAGTTCAAATTGGAAAGGTGATTTTTTTTTATCGGAATTGATAAAACCAAATTGTGGTACCAAAGTTATCTTCCCTATCACAGTCTAGTTATTAACGAGAAACTCTTACTTATTTTTTATATCACTTATCGCTTTCATATAAATGAAAACCGTTTTAGGCTATTCTAGATAAACATACCTGTTATCCTATCTCAGACTTAACCTTTTCTGGATCATTATACGCTTCGTGCCTACCTACCCCTCCCCCAAGCCAAAATTTTAAAGCACCTACTTCTCGCTTAGGGCAAAATCTTGGCTTACGGGAGGGTTAGGTGGGCAGTTTCCCAGAAACCTCAGGTGATCCCAACGTACTTCAATGTATCCCAGACTTAGCCTTTTCCAGGTGTTCAGATTGTAGGGAAGGCGCGAAGAGATATGACAAGGAAAAACAGTGAGGGGTGGGGTAGGGGGTTAGAGCGAAGGAACGCCTGTAGTACTTTTTAACAAAAGCTAGTTCCAGTATACCAGGTTCTGGTATAGCCTGATTGGTTTATTTTGACAGCTCCTGTCAACACTCGAAGGTCTATTACCTTGATCTGAAATGTGTTACCTCCTTTCTCCCCCCGGGGGGGATACGCCTAGGAATTATTGAAGGGGCGTGCCGCCTTCTTCAAATCCTGCCCCTATTACAGACCAAAAACACAGAGACGGTGAGTGATCCAAATAGTCTCAGGTTTTTCACACCCATTTTCAGACCTGGCCTCTAAGAAATTACAGTGATACTTCTATTAAGCGGACACTAAGCCGGGTCCCGAAATTAACGTCTTATATTTCCCTTTATAATGAACCCCTATTTAGCGGACACCCATATTAGGCGGACGTGGACACTAAAATACATTGTACTTGACTAATTTCTATTGTTAAAAACCTCTATTAAGCGGACACAGGACTGAATTGACAATAGTAGTATTGGATAACGTTCTTGAAATACGTACTGTAGTCGGTTAATGTTTTTGCATTTACAGACAAATTAAAGTTAGTAATGAAAGGTAATGAACTTGAACTCTGGATAGCTTCCTTAACGATATGGAACTTTATCACAGTGCTAAGTAACCGTTGAATGTTAATCGTTAACAAATATTGTGCAATTTTTAGAAGCCCCTATTGAGCGTACATCCTCTACTGGTTAAGCGGATACTTGGGAAGGCTCCGAAGGTGTCCGCTTAATAGAGGTTTCACTGTATTTCTTCATTACTTAGATTAGAACAGGCACAAAAAAGATTTCTTAAAATCCATTTCAAATTTGCATATTTCTCTTTCTTTCTTCTCATTTGGAATTGAAACGATGAATACGTTTATACACTCCCGTAGTTCCCTCAAAAACCAAAACCCTTCCAGATCAAAATAGGGGAAGTCTATACCCGTTTTCAGACCAAAACGGCGCAAAAACATTACCCTTTGGGGCGGCACATACATACATGGCTTTTATAAGGGAGTACCCCCCGGGGCTTTCTCCCTCTCTCTCATAGTCTTCCACCTTAATTTTTTCCGGTTCTCTAACTTCGCGCCGCGCCCTAGTATCTGAGCGTCTCGGGAACAGGCTCTTCTTGACTAAACCTTCCAACAGATCTCTTTGTTTTATGTCTCCTAAGCCAGGGAAAAGCGCCCTGGGAACGAGGATAGCTCTGATCTTTTAGACTTAAGCGTACGTACACAACCGAGTGTTGAGTGGCATTTTGATGATCTACCTGACTAAAAGAAACGTTTCATTAAGGCGGCTTGACTGGATTTTTCAGGGGCATATACTCTTCCAAGTTTTAGCATTAACTACCTCGTCATTAAATAAATCAAGATTTGGAAAATGATCACCGCAACTCTGTTAGATAAATCTAAGATAAACATTTACGGCTTCAAGAGAAATAATTGATGACGACATTTCGTTGCTTTGACAACTCTGACGTCAATATAAAACTGTCCATAATAAATTTTCGTCTTTATCTCATAAAGTTGTGATAATCGTTTTCCTATATGTTTGTAAATGGTGACTGTAGCTTAAGCTCAAACTTGAAAGGTATGGCCCATTTGTTCATCTTTGATTTGTTGCAGTCCCCTCTAGTAAATATGTTGAAATCAAGTTTATTATTTTGGTATTCTAGTCACTAGTGCCTCCTAAAACCAGAAGGAGAAAATAATTGAAACCGTCGTTCCCACAGTATTTTTAATCGGCTCGACTTTAGCCTTGGGAAAGGCGAATCGAGTCTCTGGGAAAAACCGCTGGCTCACTGTTTCCTAGATATTTTTAAAAAAGCTGGTTTACACTGGTAACGAAGTCGGAGTTGGAGTCGTAATTCAGACGGCGTGGAGAGTTGCGATCTAGTGTTAGACTGACCTGCCTCGATTAGTTTTAGCTACCTGCAGGTCAGTCAGATTTGATTGTAATGGTTTTTTTATATATGATAAATAAACTTGAACAGTTTTCCGATTCAGCTTATGACTCCGTCAGCTCACGATCATGAGAAAACTAGATTGTCGAAGTCACCAGCAGAAACCAAAGAACTAAGCCAATTACAATGCTGGCAATTTCGACAATCTGTTTTTCACTGTGCAGCGTCGGAAGGCGTAGGAAGAATATTGACCGTTCTAATTCTTTCGGTTCAGATTCCGTCCCGCTTGTGAACGTCCCCCCCTTACTATTCCGATTTTTGGTTTTCACTTGGTCACAAGCGCTCAGAGACTCAGTTTAAGCCTCCAATTCCGATTTCGTAGCTTTGTAGTTAAAACAACAACCCTTAAAGACTGTTAGCCTGAGAATCAGATCTCTCGTCTTCCCCCTAAAGCTCCCTAAGGAAGACTTCGATGGAGGCAGCGTGGCTGAGTGGTTAGAGCGCTGGACTTGTAATCTTGAAGCTTCGAGTTCAAGTTCCACCCTGACTGCTATCTGGATTTGTTCTTGGTAGACCCGAGTTCAAATCCTCGAACACGATTGTAAATAGCCAACTTGTTCGCCTCCTACCAGTTGTGATTCTTAAACATATTATGTTTTATCTGAATTATTGTTTCATTATCCCAGAAAAGCCCAATAAGGGGAGTGGATAATTAGGTATTTATTATTGTTATTATTAGTATTAAAAGAAGGGCCTGATGTTTAGGCTAAAAGGATGTCATGTTCTTGGACGTGTATCTTTAAACTTACTGTAAATTTCACTACAAAGTATAGCAATAGACCCTGAATGACGTAATATAATTCAGTGCCAAACGCACATGACATAGTCGGTTTTTGGGGGCAAATGAAATATTTTGAGCGATTTTAGTAATAAAGAGTAAGGACCCCTTTCGAGTACTTTGGGAATTCGACCTGTTAAAAATTTTCACTTTAGTGATTAGATATGCCTCTGTTTGACAACTTTGTCTCAATAATTTCTTTTTAATGAAAGAGTAGTAACAGAGCGATTCAAGGCAACGTACCGCAAACTGCCGCTGTTAAGTTCCCCTCCCGGTTTTAAGCCCCCTCGGATATAAGTCCCTCGTTTATTATCCCTCCTAAAACCCCTTAAAATAGATGTATAACTGTAACCCCAGGACCCAGGGATTATAAGTTTGCAGTATGTCAAAACAACATGATCTTTGAAGTAGAATGAACAACTTAACTGAAGGAGTTGAAAAAGAACCTGAGTCAGGCTTGATCTGGAAACGATCCCTGACCTTTGCGATGACCAGTTAGCTATCCACTGAGCTAATCAAGCCAACCGAAGAGCAAGTCATTGTGACGGTTACTAATATACCCAGTGGTGGAAATGACATGAATTGAAATATTTGAAATGAATCATATTTTGAACTACGGATAAAGAAATATATTGCTTGAAAATTTGATTCTTCAAATGGAAATAAGTTAAGTCTGTTTAGTAAACTGAGAAAAGAAGTAAAATTTGAACATATCTTGAAGCAAATCATTTAATTTGTACTAAGTGTTTCCACCTGTTGTTGGGACAAAACCATAGAACATAAATGAGCTTTAGATTGTTAAGGTGCAAATATCAAACATATTTAGCATTTCCTCTATTTGGTCATCTTACGCAAAGGAAACTGTGTTTTCCAAATACAATTCAGGCTGTAACTCGCGTAGCCCGCGTAGCAGGCGTTTGGAAGTAGTGGGCGCAAGAAAGAACGGGCGCGCGAGAGGGAGACACGCGTGCGCCCACTACTTCCAAGCACCTGCTACGCAGGCTATAACTCACGTAATGACAATAAGCCTTTCAGTAAAAGCTTTTACTACTGCTTGTAACTGAACGAGTCAGGATCATGCAAAATTTAGGAGGCAAACAGAGTGTATTATGGGGAGTTCGAAAATGACAATAAAACTTAGTGCCGCTTTACTCAAAACCAGTTCTGAATGTTTAAAAATCTGATTTTAAGCATTCCTTAAAAAAATGCGAGTAGCGTAGAAAGCATGCATATTCATAAATTTCGTTTATCGTTGTTGTTGGTGTTGTTTTGACTCTTTTCCTTTTCTGTTACTTTGTCTGTTTTTATATATATGTTTTGGTCCTGAAATCTGTCGAAGAGTCAATAAATTAAAAGTCTAGATATCGTTTGTGAGGCCCATCCTCTTAACATTTGTCTTCGTGACATCCTCACTCAGGAAGCAACAATCGGCTCCTGCCCAACCCTATTACTCGTCTGCAGTCTGAGTAAAGCACATTTTTTGTCAGCAGTACCTCTACCAGCTCTACCATTTAGCTAGCCTCCTACCCAGACGTTCATTGGCCGGCTTCGTCGCGAGTTCCTTCCCCCACCCCGAGGACGTAGGTGGATTGAATAAATTCTTATTTTCAGAGGAGCATCCCGGTTACTTTTATATGGAAGGCATCCCCCAACCCAAATAGAACCTTCCACGGTTTTTATTAACTTTTGACATGGACCAGTCAGGGAAAATCTGCTACATGACACCACTGGAAAGAGCCCCTTATTAGTAAACTTGCCACGTTTGAAAGCTATACATCTTACGAAAGCGAAGATATAGCTGCGCAAAGTTGTGAAAATTTACAGACGTTCGTATGGTGGGGGCACGTACAAACTAGACTGCAAAACAGTCCGTATTTTTGAGTATTCAAGGACGCGCGAGCAGTCAAACAAAGGGTTTTTTCTCTCTCACCTCACACGCTAATCTCGTACCCAGATCTCCCACGGCCAAGAGAAAGCCCCACGGGCGTGTGAGGCTCGCGTGCTTCGCGCGCGTAAGACTCTTACGCCACGCTTTACCGATTCCTTTACTGATTTTGAGGAAAAAACCGACTGTTTTGCAGTCTACGTACAAACTTGCCCCTCACCATACAAATGTCTGTAAATTTTCACAACTTTCCGCAGCTATATCTTCGTTCGTTTTCAACAAATCACTTTTAAACACGGCAATTTTTCTAATTTTCAGCAGAGTCGACCGTTTCTCTTTAAGCTATTCATGTCAAAAGTTGAAAAAACAGCGGAAAGACCTCTTCACCAGTATTTTTGAATACCAAGGGAATTAAATCTTGTGAAGCGAAGCGAATAGCTGTTCTATGATGATGCACCCTTTCCTTTCCCTTCGGAGAAGTCTTTTCAAAGCCTGCCTCGAAGACTAGCAAAAGTGGGGCGCTGATTTGACTGATTTCATGTGCAGCTAGGCAATCCATTATCCACTTGGACAGTCTGTTAACATGGAATGAACACTTATCTCAAACCTGTAAAAAGGTGTTTCCTAAACCTCGTTAACTGAACAGATTATCTCATTTTCTGCCACAATTTGTGCTACTCAAAATTTTTAAACTTACTATTCTACGTATAGTTGACTACGGATCTGTAGTGTGGTTAGACTACCCGAAGGTAATGGTAGACAAACTTCAAAGGTTTCAGAATTATGCTATGCGTTCTATAGATCGTTTTCTCTGTTAGGCAACAAAAAAATAAATTGGAAACCGTCCTGTGAAAGAAGCCAAGAAAATGAAATGTTCTAAAAGATTAATATATAAACAATTTGTCCAAGTCTCAGGTCTTTGTGACCCACAGTTTCTGAGTTATTTTCCGAAACGTTTCATGCACCTTTGTAGAGCTTTGTATGGAGACGCGATATTGGTGTACCGTTTTGGTGCACCAATATGGCCGCCGGAAATCAACAACAACATCTGGAGTTCACTTTTCCTTAAAAGCTCTTTCTTTTCACTCGAGAACTAGCATACGTGCACATAAACACATCTTCTAATACTTGAAATGGTTATACTGCTGAAAATCAAGAGGAGACTTTTCAACGAGACAGCATTCCTATATTGGTGTCACGCACTGTCAAAACTTGAAAGTTCAGATTGCTGTATTTTCGAAATGAAACGTGCTACGGGAATGGAAACCAGTACAAAGATTCACTTTTTGTTCATCGTCAACCTAGTGTAAATAATAATTCGTAAAACCTCTCTATTTTGACTTTACAATTTGACATCTATACTCAAAGCAGACAGAAAAACCTGTACTCAGACAATGCGCGATGAGCTTAATTTATTAACGTTAAGAAACCGCAGGTGTTTCCTTAGGTTTCAACTTAATTTCAAAATTGTACACAGTGCGCCGAGCAGTTAATCTCATATTTACCTCGCCGATCCAGCGTACGCACGAGGGAGCTCAGGGACGACAATTTACTACATCTACCAACAGCCAAGACAACCATGGGCCAAAGTACAATTCAGTACTTTACCCTGAGTACTTGGCCGCGACTGACACTCATAAGGCCCACATCTTTTAAATCAGCAATTTTTAAGTTTTTAAGTTACGAAAATGAACACAGTCACCAATGCTAGGTTTTATGAGTCTTTTTAATTAACGTCGCTTGTAAGGGACCAGTCATAATTTAAGTTGGAGGGGGGAGTGGAGGAGAAATTGTTTCTTATTCCAAATTTTTTCCAGACCCCCACTAATAGCACCCATGTTTTTTAGGTACCCCCCCCTTCAATCATGTTAAAAGATTTAAGGGCCCCCCTTTCTTATACATAATACCCAAATGGTAATAACAAATAACATTTTCTTTACTTTACCGTTCTTACTCACTGTCACTTCCGAATGTGCCAACTAACAACAGAGAAGCACTTCACACTAAACTGAGAAAGAGATTTCACCTAGAGCCTCTCAAACAGCTTATAGAGCAAGGATATATCAGTGATTGTGTTATAATTGAGATAAGACAAGCCATCGAAAGGTGAGAGGCCGACAGGACCGCTTCAAGGAAGAAAGAAGAGAATCAGCCAAAGCTTACTGCTTTTTATATGAGCAGTACATGCTCTAATAGCGAAAAACTTGACGGCGACACAGACAGTGAGTCCGCATCAACCTCATCTACAAATAATGATTCGGATAGTGAGATTGCATAACATGACTTTATGCATGTAATCATTTGTTAAAATGCCGATGAAATTGTTTCAGTGTTACACAATAATGGATGTTGTGTTGATGCACCTACTATTTGAGCATTAAATCTTTTTGTAAAAATGCTGATTAAATTGTTTTAGTTTTACACACTATAGGACTTTGTGTAAAACTGAATCAAAATCAGGTCCTTCAATACTCAAACATCATGCTGCTCAGTAGGGATGCTACTTAAAAGAAACTTGAAGACCCCCCAAGGTCATCTTTTGGCATTTTAAGGCCCCCCATATTCCATGCAAAAAAAATTGAAGGCCCCCCAATTTCTCCTCCACCCCCCCCCCCCCCCCCCCCCAACTTAAATTATGACTGGTCCCTAAGTGTAAATAGTTGTATCATATGCAGATTTTCTTTTTTTAGATTATTTATGCTGCACATGAGTTAACACAAGCTGCGGGCTGATTCATCCTGCAGAATATATAAAGCTTTTATTATTACTCTTATTATGCCCTCTTCGGCTTTTCCTTTTATGGTAAGGTTCAACAGTTCTTAGTTTTTTTTTTTTTTTTTTTTCGCATTTGATCACCCCCTTGATAGGGTGTTTTTTTTATGGAGATTAACGTGACATTGGAAAAATAACAAGTTGATAATCCCATCTGACAGCTGTTTATAAACTTGCTTGAGGAGCGGAACTACCGTGGTAGTCATAGAATTGGCAGATGTCGGAAAATAACCCCTCGCAACGAGAGTGACCTTGAGTGCCCTTGTGTACCAGTCCCCCTTCAACAGCCTGACGAGGATCCCACCAATCTCCGCGGGCAGTTCAAAGTCCAAGGATACGTATATTGTAATTAAAAGGACTAAATATCGCAGATGACACCAATAGTACCCGTTGCATAACAGTCGCTTTCATCAGCTAGTTTTAATCAGCGTGCTGAAAGAAAACAGCAAAGATCAGTGCTTTATTTTAGTCAATATGGCTTTGGAACGGTTGAAGAACAAGATCAAGAAGGCCTTCGCCAGCATCTCAGTGATCACCTACGCACTCGTGGTCATTTTCGGGACAGGTTCCTGGATTGCCATCAATGGACTCTGGGTTGAGTTACCTTTAATTGTTCCTGAAATCCCAGAAAGTTGGTCGCTACCGTCATATCTAACTGTTATGATTCAACTGGCAAACATAGCCCCCTTGGCATTTGCAGTGGGCAACAAACTTTTCCCACGTGTAGTTCGCGAGGTACCAGTAATTTACATCAGTGTTTTGGTCGGTATTACGTCGTGCGTTCTCTTGGTATTTTTTTGGAAAGAAACCAGTTACATCGCAGGAGCGGAGAGAAGTACAGCGCTGCTTGTCCTGTGTTTCTTTCTGTCCATGGTAGATTGTACCTCATCTGTGTCGTTTATACCTTACATGGCCATCTTCCGAGAAGTTTACATGAGCCCGTATTTTGCCGGTGAGGGGTTAAGCGGGCTTCTTCCGAGTCTTGTAGCATTGGGACAGGGAGTAGGTGGAGGTTCTCATAACCCTTGTCCAGCTCCAAGCCCGACAGAGGCACCTTTGAACGGTACTAATGGAACATCAGGGAATGCTACTGATTCTGGAAGCTGGGGTCTTGAGCCAAAATTCTCTGTTGAAGTGTTCTTCTGGTTTCTCAGTGCGATGATGACAGCTTGTGGTTTGGCGTTCCTTGCTTTAAATACGCTTCCCATTAATAAGCGACAGCAGGTTGGGAAAGACTCCAAATCTTTGTATCATATAAGTCCACAGCCAAGTGAATCAGGCCTTGAGCTTTCCCCGATGGATGAGAAAAATGAAAAAAATGAAGTTGTCATCGATGAAGATTTGTCACAAGGTGGTGTTTTGCTCCTGTTGCTGATCATAGCCCTGGCCGGGGGCCTGAGTAATGGCATTTTACCAGCTATCCAGTCATATGCGTGTATACCATACAGCTACTACATTTATCACCTGACCCTCACACTGTCGGCTATAGCCAATCCTGTCACTTGTATTCTGTTCCCCTTTATAAGTACCACATCAGTGGTAGTTATCAGTGCACTGACCATCATGTACTTTGGTATGTGTACCTACATCCTCGTTGTGGCCTCACAAAGTCCTGATGTGCTGATGAAATGTGACAATTCTGGTGCTGTTTTGATTGTAAGTATATTAATTTTTTCACTATTTGAATATAGGATATTACATGGGGGTGGCAAGATATGACATTTTCTTTTGAGTGTTGATACAGTCTAACCTCTCCTTACGGACTCCTCTATAATACAGACACCTCTCTATTATGCACAGTTCTTTCGTCCCAGAAATGCCAAAAATCATACATTCCCTGCCTCTATAATACCGACACCTCTGTAAAGTGGACAATATTGGTTCTGTCTCTTAGGTGTCTGTATTAAAGAGGTTTGACAGTACACTCACTTGTGAAATATTTTTGAAAATGAGAAGAGAAATTGTGTATCTCCAAATCATTGAATCACTTTTAAGTGAAGAAATGTTAAAACATTGCTTTGCTTCAAAAGGTACAATTTTATGTAACCATGGCAACAGTGATCTTAAACAGTGCTATTGGCACGTGAAAAGATATCAGGTTTTTGGGCCAAAGGTCATGTGTTATTTCATTGGTTGCTTGTAAATTAACCCCTTTAAACATGCCGACAAATGCACACTGTCAAAGGGATAAGACTCCTTTGATCCACCAAACTTGAATTTTGGTTACATGGGAAGTTCAAAACATCACTCCTCATCAACCTTTATCTGCACGTGTTTAACCATATCCCTTCCTCTAGAGATCTAAATTCTTGAGACTGTCTCTTTTGCAGTATCCTGCCCCCTCCTGTTCCCACAAATTATAGCATGGGTGTGGTACAAGACATTATACAAAGTTACTTGAAGTACAGATTGTCAAAATTGGCTTTTTTGACAAATAAAGTCTTGTCGGCGATTCAACATGTCCCAAATGCAACAGAAACCATACTGTGATGGAAAAGTTTTTTTTGATTCTTTGGGGACAAAAAATAAAATGAGCTTACTTCCAACATAAAGCAAATAGAAACTCAAAATTCAGGAGATTTGGTGACCAGTAGGTCAGCTGGTAGATTTGTGCTATTTCCCGGAGACCAGATACTCCAGGAGAGTTGCCATATACCGTAAAATACTGAAAATAAGCCCCTCCAAATATAAGACCCCCAAACATGTAACGCAAAGAACCCTCTGTTAAATCACCCCTCTAAATATAAGCCCCCCAAGGGGCTTGTATTTGGAAATTGCCCTCAAATACAAAGTAAAACAAAGCAAAAACAGTAAATTTTCTTCCAACTATAAGGCTAGCCCAATCGATTTTGAAACGCAAATTTCCCTCCGTAGATAAGCCCCTCCAAATATAACCCCCTCCAAAAATAAGCCCCTCAGAAAGGGCCTTTGGAAAATATAAGCCCCGGGGCTTATTTTCGGAATTTTACAGTATGTTACACCCATTGTGACATCATCACTTTTGTTAAAATCATTAGCCTCCTTTGGTAGCTGTTTTGATGAGTGCATTTTGAGGGAGGATCGAGGAAAAGAGAAATGCCCTCTTTCTGTTTTTGACCACATTGTACTGCCTGTTTTAACTATTTGTCAATTATCTAATTTAGCAAAGAAACTACGGGGGAGTGACAACATTGCTTTCGATGAAACATTTTGAACTGGCTATAATGTAGATTATGTGGTAGAAATAGTTTGGCAATAAGACTTGTATGGATATAATAAATTTTATATCAAGTCAAGTACTCATAATTATTTGAAAGAGTCTATTCAAGGCAGTCATTAGGTAGGTGCAAAGTACAAAACTTGGACAGGATCACGTCATGATCATTTACATACTTATCAGACAATATAAACTATTGTTTTCCCAAAAATTATGTAAATGAGTTGATCCTGTCTGAGTTCTGTTCCTGCTAGTGAACTTTCTATAGAAAAGCATTTCGCTAATTGACTCACTATTCAGTATCCTGTGGCACACAGCTGTATCGTAAACAATAAGCTTTACAGGTTGCTTATATGATGGTATTGTTATAAAATGTGTTTCTCTTCAAATGATAGGTTGTGATAAGTGTTGCGGCTGTTGCTGTGGTGACATACGTCAAAGTTGCCATTGGAGGAATCATGCGTGAAAAAGGCCGCAAACATTTGCTGTGGTATGGAATAAGCACTCAAGTGGGGTCCTGTGTGGGTGCTCTTGCAATTTTTGCCCCTGTAAATGTCTATCACATGTTTAAGCAAGAATGAATGAGACTGCATGGATGTGATTCAGTCTTCCCTCAATGGTACATGTAACTGCTGTAAAACACCTCACCATTCTTTCATAAGTTTATTTTTTAAAACTCACTTTGCTTTTTATAATCATATTATTATTCCTAGAAACACCCAAATCTCTAGATTTAAAAGTTTCTAAGCTTAGTAAAAATGAAAACAGGACTGAATAAAGTCCAATTTGGTCTGTATCCATCAAGCAGGTGATGAAATAGAATCGGACAAATTCTTAGCAGAAGACTGAATTGTTTATCACTAGAGTGGTATGAGAGAGCTTTAGATTCTAAGACGAAGATGACTACAAGAACGATATTTTCCTCAGACTAATAAGTAGTGTGCACGTGCAAACCAAGTCATCTTGGTGGTAAAATGTGATAGCCATTATCATTCTCCTATGAGTTCTAGCAAGAATGTTGTGGTGGTGAAAACAAGTTATCAAAATTTAATGTTAGGAAATGGAAATAAGTCAACTAACTTTTGTGGTGAAAAAAGTACAATGTTGCTTTCCAAGGTGTCTATGTTTAGAGAAGAGGCAAGAAAACTTAAAATTGAAATGTCGTCTTCGTAGACGTCCTCAAATGTAAAGCTCTCTGTTATCACAGACCAGAGTGGATGACAAAAAAGTTGTGTCATCAGTCATAACTGTGTGATTGAATTTTTCAAGTACAAGTTAATAACAAGGTTTGGTGTTAAGAGGCTATCCATGAGAAAACCATGCAAAAGGTGCTACAGTGCACATCACAGAATTGGCTCAAACTTTCCACAGAGGCATAACTTGGTGAAGTATAGGTAGATATGGTATTAGTTTTGTTCAAGCTTCTTTCTTTTCTTTTTTTCAAGGGGGGGTACCCTTGAACAGCCAAATCTACACTGAAATATGTGCAAATTTTGTGATTGTTTGAATGACAATATTTCTGGCAAATTGTTCAGCAATCCAGTTGAAACAAAATTCTCATAAACTACTAAGTATATACTCTTAAACGATGACAACATAATTAGTGTGACTCTTCTTTATTAAATTTTCCATGGCATTATTTAACATGACATATGTTAATGAGAAAAATTATGCAAATTTCTTGAGTTTTCAAAAAAAAAATAAAACAGTTCTCGCAGAGCTTCAAGTAAAGTGAAATACTTGATGATTTACCCAGAGGTATTGTCTTTTGCTCTGGTATATAAAACTTCTGGGTATTGCAATAGTTTAAGAGAAATACCGAGGTTTTACTGGTCACCATTTGCAAACTGATCGTTTTACTGACTTACGATAATGCTACAATTCATGAGGATTGGTTACATTTCCCCAGTGCTTTTGAAAGAAATTGCAAGAAAAACTTCCTAATAGGAGATTCTAACCTTCTCTTTACATTTTTATGTTTCCACGGGATTATATCTGCCATAAAACCGTCCAAAAGTACACATTCCATTGCCGTTCAGGAAGACTGAGTGGTGCGATAAAACACAGGCTGCGACTTATTTCTCAGATTTGGTACTGTTGAAAAGGCCAATACTCTAATGCCCATTTTGATATTTAAATTGACAACGGTTATCATTTTCTGGACATAAAGATTACGACAGAAGGGCCACATCAACCACAACTCTTTCTTCCGCCATATTGCTTATGCGCCTGCAATGAAAAACTGACCTGCGGTATTATAGGCCATTGTGTAATCAACGGGAAGTGTTCTTTTGCTTAGTGCTTTAGAAAATGGTTTGCTTTGATGCCATTTACAAATTTCGTATTTTTGCTTTGTCTGGCAAAGGGTAAGCTCTTTTTTAAATTTATTTTATAGCCCTATAAGGTGATATAATGAGCTGTAAGTTGTATACAATGTATAAGAGCCAACACATCTTCTAATATGACATAACTTAGAAAGAAATAGATCCCGTTTGTTCAAACGTTGCATAGCGCTATCCACCGGATAAAAATCTATCCACTGGATAACGCAATTGGTTTCCCTAGTACTTATCTGCTGGATAGTGATTTATCCGGTGGATAGTACTTACAAACGTTTGAACAACCGGGACCTGAAAATTGCTTGCAGAGCCCCGTGTGCGGAGATGGGACAAATTTTTAGTTTACAACAAAACGTTTTCATTAATAAACGGGCATTGGTAACAGGAATCTCCTATCTAGCTGCTTATCGGCTCTGCCCCATCTTTTTCTCAACGGTTTTTAAGCTCCTTCTATAAGTCCACAACGTGAAAAACTTTCTCTCGCATGGACTCTCGTTCTCCTCTCTCAACAAAGGCATCGAGCATATCTTCTTCGTCTATTACAGTCTTCTTGTTTAAAGAAAGCTTTCCACTCTTAGCGACCGATGCGAGACGTGAAAAGTATGATATAACTTGTTGAGCGCTGAGCCAGTCTTTAGAAGAAAACAATTTTACGCCATCTGGTCAACGAAGTGACTTCAAGTTTGAGGCAACAACGGCAGGGTCGCTCTTATTTCCTGTATCTTCTCCATCAAGAAACAGTTTAAGAAGGTACTCTTTGACATGTTCTGAAAATCTCCCGGTCTTCTTGTTTTTCTTCAAGGCCCAGCCAGGCTCAGCAGTGGGGTACTCTCTGCACTCTTCTTGGCTCAGTCCTTCAAGGTTCTTTTTAGATGGAATATATGAAGGGCGTTGGTTGGTGCATGCGTTAGCCCATTTACGCTTAATACTGTCATGCGTGGAATCCTTTTGGGTGCAAAAAATGTGCTTGCCAAAGTCCTGGTGGTTTTGTAACGCTGTTGTCGTTTTGAATAACTTGATGCAGCCTGGTTGAGGGCAACTGAATTCACAAGGTTCACTTGTGTTTTCCGTCGTTTTGCTATTTTTGTACACGAAGCCAGTCGACACACGCGGGGATGTGAAGGGCTCAACGACCTCCAATCGGGTACTTCCCTGGCTGGTGCCTCTCTTCATTAGCTTATCGTAACGAACGAACTTTCCTTCTCCAACATTAAAGGCTTTCCACATCCTGATTCCGTCTGCGCAAAACTTGAAGTTTGAAAACATCAGTACTCCGTTCCAGTTGTGATTATGCAGATCCTGGGCGCAAGTGTCCACCTTTACAACTGATGCACGGCAACCTCTAACTCCGGAGTAAGAATCTATTGCTTTCTTCATATCTTTTGCGTTCTCGACATCATTTCCTGCATTGACGTACTGGCGTATATGACTTTTCAAAGGAGAAATATGGCGATCGCATATATCTTTACCACTGTTTGATTCACTGAAGTCGTATCGGCTTGTAGTTACACCTGTACGTTGACTAATACCAGGGATACTTAGCAATAAAAGAGCACAGTGATAACATCCAGCGTTATCACTACGTACAAGCGCCTCGACAATCTCAGGTGACTTCCTCTTTATTTCCATAAGCGTGTTCTCATAAATAGATGCAACAACAAACCAGTTCTGGCTGCAGTGATCCAGCAGATGAACGTATGTCCTTACCTATAGATATGAACATAAGAAATAATGTTACACTATCGGCTCCATGACGTTAAATAAAGTACAACAGGAAAGCTCACTGACTTTCAAATACCTACTCTTCTGGTAATCCTATCTGTTGTCAACTTGTTGTTTCATCCCTTGACTATAACTATGCCTCGTATCTTCCTGCACTTCATAGCTAAAGATTTCAAGGGATTATTTCCTCAGTAGAATGTGCCAATAAAGTAACTGATCAGTGTAAGCTTTTAACCTGTCACGCGGACACCGACCTACCTCCACTGTAAATACCTAATTTACACATTGCCTTTATCGTATTTTGTACAGCGAGTGAATGTGGATAACTCTACTGTTACTCAGGGAATAAGAAGAAAACTCAGCATTTCTTCTATTTAGGACACAAATTCGACTTCTACAATATCTGAAACTGAAATGGTAATTTAAGGAATATACCGTCAAATCTCCTGTAAACGGTCGCTCACGAGAATCAACACAGTGTCAACAAACAGGGATCTCTTCCGAGAAGAGATCCCTACAGGTGTCCTTTTAAAAGATAAAATTTCGGCATGCAATTCCTACGTTTCGTATAAGTGTAGTTCCATGTTGTCAAAAAAGGATTTGCGCATAATCCGACTGAGCGGCGTAGTACATACAGAGACAGACAAAGCATCATGCACCGTTTTGGATATGCCCATAGTCAGATGTGGGATGTACCTGTAGAAAATACCTCAAACTCTTCCTTCGGTTTTGTTATCACGGCTGTGACATGCCAAGAGAGGCCTTTCTTTCCAAACCACTCTCCTTGCGTTTCCCTATACTTCAACGGAAGGAATTTCATAGCCCAATCCATGATAATTAAAGCTTGCTCTGGCGTCATATTGTTGAGGATATCATCCTTTGCTACGTCCTGGTGTACTGCTCTTAAGATGTGGGCCTTCCATCGCTCAATCTTGTCTATAGCGTTACTAACGTCATGCTCTAGTTCCTCCTTTTCGTCTTGATATCTAAAAATCAAAATAAAAAAGTTGATGGTTTCCTTCTATTATCAAAGTTATAATTATAATTTCTTGACGTTTTAGGGCGACATCATTTGTTTGTCTTTGCACGGTATATTTTTCCTGATCCTTTGTTTACTGAAGTAAACGTTAACGCGGCATTGTTTCCGAAGTTAAACAACTGTAGATTTCAGTCACCTGAGCCACCCATTTCCAATTGCAAAAAAGGTGATTAAGATATGACAATTAGAAAACTTACTCTTCATGATCAGGTAAAATTGCAATATATATCTTTTCGTAATATCCTGTGAAGAATTTTTTTTGCATGTGTAAAATGAAACGATCAACAATAAACTGAACAATATAAAATCTGTTAGGGGAGAAATCGGTCTTCTTTCTTTGGTTTTGACGGCAAGAAAGTTTAGGTTTTTGGTTTTGAAAGAAGACTATAGAACATGGTATCAGTAATCGTTTACGAAGTGAAGGTCTCTTGATGACAATACTAGTTCTATTTGATGTTTGCTTGAGATGTTTTCAACCGTTGAAGGTGACTGGTTATATCTCTCCTGCAACTACGGAGTACTCTTTGATGTTACGATAGTGCTTCGAATTGCCACATGGTATCGACGAGTGTTTCGAAAACGAGCTAGTTAGACTTGCAGCCATAGAAGAAAATGTTAAGCCAGAATACGACCCCGTCTTCTACAACATAGGTTTAACAACTTCGTATATGAATTCAACTGTTTTTACAGCTGTACTGAACGTTCGCGCTTTCAAGAACTCCCGCCAAAGCGTCCGCCAAAGCAATCTACATAGGGGAAAACCGAAGACCGCTTGGTTCACGGGCTCGAAACAAAGATGGTGGTAAACAAATGCACACATGTTTGTAAGACGTAGTTTCTATCGCATTATAAGGCGTATGAAGATGTTCGAAAAAGATATTTTCCATCCTTCAAGCAAAAGAAATAGCTTTTTGGGAATGAAAGTTACTTTTGATCGTTCTACGAGCGGGAAAATAGTCACGAGACAGGTTATGGCTGTTCTCCAGCTAAACGCCGAAGCCGAAGTAACATCATTTCGTCGAAAAAAAGAAGATTTACTGGGATCACAGCGGGAAAATTATTCCCTTTAGCCTTTCTCAGTCACCGAGGTATGTTTTTGAAGCGTCATGTTGTGTTTTTCAGCGACCAATTATGTATCCTGTTCCTTATAATTTTTGGTTATTTTTAATATAACGATTGTGTTGGCTCATAGTTTGTCATAGTTCCGAGGCTGACGTGTCCATAATTTCACAATACCCAGATTTTTGAAAGCGTACAACAAAAATCCAACTTATTCTCTTAACATAACCCATATTAGATTTATTGCAAGGTTTGCGAGAAATTTTAGAAATAATTTCAAAAGTGCAATATTTTTCTAGCTTGTAGAAGAGCGTTCAACTGCCCTTCGGTTAGTACACGGTCTCGAGAAGTAAGAAGTCTCAATCTTTATGGTATATACGTCTAGTCGAAGTTAAATCATTCAGTTCGACCGCCGGCTACTCATTTTTCACTCACGTCGTAAATTATTGGTGATCAAGGCATCTAAACTTCAGGAAATTTCGGCCTTGTATAACAGTAAAAATGGTCTCCCGAGGGGACCCCCCTTCGTATACACAAAGGAAAGGCGCTTGGACCCCAATCATACTATATTTGAAAATAGTACACCCAAGTATACTTACTCACAGAATATAAGCCAATTCTGTGATCTAGCCTGTAGCACCTTCTGCATGGTTTTCTCATGGACAGCCTCTTAAGTAATGAATAGAACTGAAGTAGTCTTTGTGAATTTTCTGGTTAGTCACCCGGAAATTTCTTTTTGGCTTAATCAGTGCTGTCACTTTTCTGGTTGATAGCTATACCCTGTTATTCATTCGTGTGGGAAAAATAATAAATTGTAGCCTTGGGTGACAAAAATATTTTCAGAACTCAAGTTGTCTCAAAATTTGTCAAAATTTTTTAAAATTATTTTTTGAAAAGTTCTAACTACTAGTGGTACTTCATTTCCAAAGTAGTTTACCAGTATAATAAATATCACAGCCATGCTCTTGTCCGTTCAAAGAGAATTTGTACAGCTCCTTAGTTGGATTAAATTTTGTCAATTTTAATCTTCTTGCTGTTATTTAAAAATTGTTTTTACATATTTATTATCACATGATATAATGTAAGCTTAAAATTGTGCTGAGTAAGCTTAAAATTGTACTGATAGTTCCTATAAACTGCAGGCTTCTTTTATCTTTGGACCACCAGGTGCAGCAAGTTTGGATGGGATACTCAGTGGCAAAATCAATGTACTGAGGCAAGGGGAAGAACTTTCTGGAACTTTCTCCCTCTAATTTTTTTTTATTCAGTAAACAGGAGTGTCTGGGAGCTCTTGCCAATTTTCTTTTGATAACTGTGCCTGGAACAATTTCATCCTTAAAATGTCACACCCCAATTAGCTGCCGCTGGGTCTTATCTGGTCTCGAGATTTCAAAAAAAATTTAAAATTTTGTCAAAAATTGAATAGTGCTATCTGCTGGATAAATCACAATCAAGCGGATAAGTATTAGGGAGGCCAATAGCGTTTCAAGTGGTTAAAGTTATCCAACTTTTGAACAGCTGCGCCAAGTCATTTAAAGGTAATGGAGTTTAATCTGCATCTTAACTTGGAGCTTTGGGGGGAGTTGGTCATTGTTGGTAGTCTGAAAGGATTACCATTGGATTGGAAACAGTGAAAGTCATAAAATTTTATCTTTTTGGTTTGGTCTAAGTGTTGGTGATACATGAAATTAATTTGAGAGAGGTAATCTAGTTATAAGCTTAAATCACAGTAGACAGGGTTCGTAGAGTCTTGAAAAAGTTTTGAAATTTTCCGAGCAATTTTCCAGACCTGGAATAAGTCTGGAAAATAGAGATGAAGACCGGAAAAAAAGGTAAAAAGTCTTGAGTTTTTTTTTTTTTTTCAAAGCTACAACAAGTGCTTTTTTGTGTGAATTTTTTTTTCGTTTTGATCAAACCTTATAAAATCTTGCGCGTATGTTTGCAGCCCACCAGTGTTTTTCTGAGGTCTCTGTTAATCACCTATTTGATGACCCTGACTCTGAAAAAAAAATTCTTTTGGAAAAAAGTCTGGAAAAAGTCTTGTATTTTGAATTCAAAATTCTGTACGAACCCTGAGTAGATGTTAGAGAGTCATTATTAAAACGTTACTTACAGTTGTTAGTAGTCTCCTTGATTTAACATTTTTAATGTTTATCATAGGTAGTTCAACATAAGTTAAATAAAAATTGTGAACAAGGCTGAATGTTTCCATTCATCTGAAATGTGCAAAGAAGTCAAATAATTCTGGGTTGGCTTGGTGACTGAGTCCAAATATAGTGTTTTTTTCCTTAATTATTCCAGGTATCCTGTAGACTGAGGGTGAGGTACCAATTAATTTTGGGACCTTTCCTTTCCTTCTGCCCCAGACCACATTTCTTATACACGGATTGTTTTCTTTTTCCTAACGATCCTTTTTAATTTGAACCAGTTATGGTTATTTTTTTGGGTTCGATTCTTTATCGTTCTGTCGCCTTATGGGTAATTGTGAGAATGAACGTGTGCGTGTATTACGTACTATACCAAAAAGGAAGTGAGAAAAACTGGCAAGATTAAAACACGATGCACGGGCAAATCACTTTTATTACCAATTTTATCTGGAAACATTCTCAACAACTTTGACCTTTAGGGGCCTTTTCCACATTTTAATTTAAAGCCGGTACCCCTGCTCGCACAGTTAATCACTGACGTGAAGCTTGCTCGACTTACTTTGGAACCGTTGAACAGGTCAATGCCTTACGATTTTTTCACCACAAACCTTCAGAGCACTTAACAGTATTTTCTCCGGAAACAGTAAACATTAAAAAATTGGCCAATTTAACAGCAAGCACTAAAAATTATGAGTAAATAACACTAAACTCTAAACCATCCAGACCCTCGTCATAGGCCGTAAAGAACTAGTATTCTTAAAGCTTTTCTTTCGTACAGGGAGCACTTATCAAATTATTGAAGGCAGGAAGGCAGGCTAAAGAACATGGAGCGGCAAGAGCATGGTTAAGGCTCATGTGGAATTGTTGCCAAGTACAGCTTGACTTTACTGGTCAGTTCTGTTTTCTTGTCTTTTGATTTCACAGCTACACCTCTTTTCTTCAGCCAATCGGTGAGAGTGACGGCGTTTACTTTTTGGAGCTGTTATAAGAAGTAAATGGAATAAGCTGATCATGAGCTATCAGCTAAAAATGATGTAAACGTTGTCATAAAAGATATTGTTCATCGTGGATAATGTCTATGGTGAGGGGGTTCGGTAAGGGACCACCCTGCATTCATGGCCGGTAAGCCAGAGGCGCAATTTCCAGTGGAGCGGGGGGGGGGGGGGGGGGGAGTGGGGTGGTGGAGTGAGGGATATGGCCCTGCTTTCGCTGGGGAACTCAGGAGCTAAGTTCTCTGAAACGTCTTTCCTTCATTTTAAGACCTATTTTACGCAAATCGGCCTTTGTCATCTTTAGACAACATTTTAACACGTTTAATTCCAATAATTTTACTCTGTCCTCAATCTTCTCTTTCCAAAATGCGTGGCGCAGAAAACGAAAAGCTCTATATACTTTAGTACTTTTCCACATATTCATTCATTTCCTTGTGAGAATCGGATCGGATCACAACTTGCGTGTTTTTTTAAAATTACTTATTGGATTTTAAACTTCTTAACTGTGATCACGAAACTTCAGAGTCATTCAGCACAATCCCCCTACCCCTTAGTGTGTAAAATAGCCTGAGGAGTGCCGCACGTCAACTGGAATTTATTGATAGAGTGACACCTAGATGGCAGAGACAAACACTTCCTTTACAGTACGGAAAGGCAAACTGAAGCATAGAACAAAGGCTAGGCTGAACTTGGCTACTGTTATGCGGTTATGTAAGCTTGAAAATGTACTGTACCTGGTCTTGTAACGCTAACTCCCTCACATCAATGTTGTCCTGAATTTTAGGCTTTGACTTCGGCTTCTTAGCAGGTGGTTCCTCGCGAGGAAAATCTTCCACCTTAAAAACACAGTTATTCTAAGGTCACAATTATGCATAGTTCGGTAAGTTTCCTATGTTGACTAATTCCTCGGTAGTGTAGGGGCTATTCGCATGATATCGGAATAAGTTTCACTGAATTTATATTTCTGCATGCATTTACATCCCGGATACCGAGACGAAATTCCATTCCCGAACTGGTGAAGTCATTCCAGTTATCAATGAGAATACGGAAATTCTCGTTATGGCATTATATTTCATTCTGGTGTGACAAAAATCGTAATTGTAGGCTGGGGCGAGTGGTGCATGCGTATCGTCTGGACGATGACGGGCACCACCTTAGGCTTAGGCTGTTGATTTTATCATGTGAATGCTGCTTTTTGACTTCAAGTATTTTGTTAATTAAAATCACTCCTTCAATTTAATCTAACAATGAAAAAAAGATGTAGGAATTGTTAACATGGTTCAAATACCTGAAGTCCCAATGTTAAATCAAGAACAGATTGGGACTGGCCAAGAATGCGCCTTTGCTGTAGCGACTGAATAGAGGCTGGGTGGTCTCTAACCAGTCCTGAAAAAGGCGACTCACTTACAAGAACATCACCTAAGAAGGAAGGATTAACAGTCCTGTTGTTGCTTGGCTTCGGAGGCACGTTTCCCGTAAATGGGGCTGAGAGATTATCTTTGGTAGAAGAAGCTTGTGTTATAACGAGTCCTGGTCTTTTCTGGGGTAAACACTTTGAAACTGGCACTGGACTGTATGTCACATCACCATTATTGATGTGAACCGCAGCAGGCAAACTCGCCAAGTTTGACTCAGTGGTCAATTCCCTGTTAAAGTTTGACGAGATACCATGGCTTTCACTCAGACCAATGCCTTGTCCCATTAAAATGCTTCTGTGGTTTTGAGTGCTCCTTTGCTGAGATTGTTTATGTAAATGTCTTACGTTTTCCACTGTGACCGGTCTTATTATGCTAGTAGGAGGTTGTGACGAAGGAAAGGATGAAGCGCCCTCTGATTGCACAGTTTTACCAAGGGCAAAAACGCTAGACGTAGCCGTTGTATTTTTCTTTCTTGAATCGTTTCCACAAGACTGCACTCTCTTCTTCGAAAACGTGGGGACAATTCTAGTGGCAGGCGTGGATGGAAAATTAGAGTTATATTTGGCTGACTTGCTATGTTCAGTGTTAACCACATGCTTACTAGAGAATCGAGGAGCAAAAGGAGTTTCTGAAGAGACGTAAGAAGGTACCGGGGAAATATGGGCAGTGACCCTCAAGCTCGTTGGATTAAAAGAGGGTATTATCCGGCGACTAACAATACCATCGCTGGCCGCGGTTTGATGAATTTCGGACGATGCTGCTCGAGATGAAAACGGCGACGCCGAGATAGCTTGCCTCGTCAGTTCACATGCAGGCTGCTGTTGAACGGTGAAAGGTCTACAGTGGTTCATTTGAGGCGCTGTCCTTGTTAGGTTACTGTGGTTTGGAGAGGTTGCCTGTTGAAGTCTACATGTTGGATAGAGAGGTGCAGACGTCAGCGCTAGGGGTGTACCACAGATGGAAGGCATTCGGGACGACAAGTCTCTCAGAAAAGTGGTAAAAATCAGCTGATGATCGCAGCGAGGCGATACTATGGCCTGACTGCTACGGATACAACAAGCGGGGTATCTGATCGCTTTTGGTGAAGAAATTAAATATAACTGTTATCGTATTCAACAGGACTGTCACTGAGGGCCGAGGATTTCCCCCGGCCAATAACGGCCTTCAGCCCCGGCTACTTTGAAATGAAACAAAAGTAGACTAGACCCAAAAGAACTTCCTAGCTGCTCAGTTTCCCTCCTACTTATATACGCGGCAACTCGAAATTTTTAGCAACAGCCCTGACTGAAAAAATACAGTCATATCTGGCTATCTTAGATATACATATAATCAGTCCGGAATATCCCTAAATTTAAGGACAGGGCCAACTGGTCACGCGACACTTTTCAACCAATGAGAAGGCGCGCTTGTGTTTATCAACAAACAAATCAAAACATCGCCCCAGTGATCAAAAACTTTCAAAACAACGGACGGAGTCGGACAGAATTAAAGATGAGCTTACAGTTCTCGTCTAGGTTTCACATTTAATATTTCAAAGAAAACATTTCATGTAAGAGAATAAGAGCATTAATCATTGCAAGGAATCATTGGGGTGTTCGAACTGATTCCTGACCGATCGCAGAGGTCGTGGCTTCACTGGCATGGCTTGCAAGATTTTTGATAGAAGCAACTGGTCCCGTGAAAAATAGCCTTAGAGGGAGTGTGAAAATTTGTTGAGATCATACAAAACAGGATTGGTACTACCTATTAACTTCTACAGGACAAGAATCAAAGAACCAGTCATCATAACAAGAATAGAAAGTAGTTCAAATTTATGAATTTTTCTTGTTTGTTTTTTTGTGTTGTTTCGTGTTGACTTCACGCATCTGGTGCTTTCTTTGCTTGCTGTAGTACCTGCAATGTTTTAATTTTATCCCAGATAATCAGTGCATGTTCAATGAGCAGCGAAATACAGCATTTACAATTGAGATTTGCTTTGTTTCTTTGATTGTTTTTTAACGGTGGGTGAACATTTGGAGAATCCAACAACATTAAATCTTTCCAGATTAGTGAATTTCAGAAACAAAGTGGTTAGTATCTACCTTCTGTACCTTGCGCTTATGATCTTCAATTTCATCCCCGCAAATTCGGCAAAGTGAGGCGAGATGTTGGACTTGAATATCCATGAGACTAATAAAGTTGTTTTGGCCTTGAAAAGAAAAAAGGCAAAGGCTCGTACTAATGCGAAAAAAAGTAATAACACGGCTTTTGTGAGAAACCCGGGAGTGGAAAACGTACGTGTTTTGGACCGCAGAATTCAAAAATTGTATACCAAAATTCTAGGTTGTCTACCATCCCCACATTCAACATGATAAAAGTTAATCGATATGACAATCGAGGAAAAATATCTAGAACTTCGTAAAAAATCTGTGAATCGAAAAAATAATAGATACTTGTTCACCTACCTTGAAAACCGACCAAAATCTCGCCTAAACAACGCGTTGTTTAAAAGATAAAAGAAGAAATAAGCCACAAAATGTGCTGAATATTTCACGAGACACTTCCAATATGGCTTCTGATACGCTATCCACTTAAAAAAAATTGTGTGCCTCATCATGAAAAGTCTTAAAAATATGCCTGAGAGCCTCGAAACGATGACATTGATTCTGTCCGACTCTGTCCGTTGTTTTGAAAATTTTTGATCACTGGGGCGATGTTTTGATTTGTTTGTTGATAAACACAAGCGCGCCTTCTCATTGGTTGAAAAGTGTCGCGTGACCAGTTGGCCCTGTCCTTAAATTTAGGGATATTCCGGACTGATAATGACTCTTCTGTAAGATGGATGTGGTGTCTTAATGTCACCTGTTGTGTCCTGGGTTGATAAAATTGCACTTTCAACGTAGACAGCCTAGAAAAGCTTTTCGAAACAGCATAACAAAGAAGTTTCGTGTTTGATTTGATTTTTGCGTCCCCACTCATTGCTATTAAGTGAAAGTATTTTCGTGTGAATGGCAAGAGAGATTAAATTAAGTTCTGCTTTTGTGACCCTCATTCAACTGAAGTCAGCGCATTGTCGATATAAACAGGTCCATCTAAAGGATACGTAAATATTCTCCCACGGATATAATAGAAATGTACGTTGTAAAAAACATTTTCCTCAGCCGGTAGTCTGTATCCATACTGTGTAAAAAGAAAAGTAACAACGACAAATAAAAATGAAGCTGCCAGAAGTCACCTGCCACCATTTTTCAACACAAAAAGAGAGTTCTAAGAACCTCAAAGGTACACCTACCATAAGCTTCCAGTGTTTTCGTAAGTCTTCATAACTAGCAAACGGGCATTCCTCAGGAAGGTTATGGGTTATACTGAAGATTCTCCCTTTTTTCAAGCTAAAATAGCAAAAAAAGTTTGGTTGAACGAGCTTTAAGATCCTCTTATTACAAATCGAACACAACTGGGCATTGATCCTAGCTTTTCATGATTTTTATTGCTTGGATAACCGTAAACACGAAGAAAATGAAAATTTTCGTAGTTAGAGTCTTGATGATTGGTCTAGAAACTAGTAATACTGCATATACTAATTAGATGTAACATATTAAAAACCTATTTCTGAGAAAGCAGCCGACTCTTTTGAATATCTATGATAATAGTTTGTCAACTTTTTTGTTGTAAGACCTGTCAAACCACCACCAGAAAGTCAAGACTCAGTTATTTATGGCAATTTGAATTCTTTTACCCATGGCGACTCACATGAATATTTTTCAAAAAATTTTAATTAAATGAGTTTTAAAATTTATTGGCGCGCTCCTTACCTCGGCAACACAAAACATAAATCATCGGAAATAGCTGCATCAGTGATTACAGCTTTCTCGTTGATGTTAAATTCCTCTAATGCTCTTGTCGAAGCAGTGAAATGTTCTGGCTGAAGAAGTACAAACAGGCAGTTTACCGCATTCACAAATCATTAATCTCAGTAAATTTCCTCCTATTCTCTTACTTTGCCCTCTCCATCTAGGCCAACGTAGCTACAATCATGGACCAAAATCTTGGGACACTTTTGCATTTCTGGGGTGTTTTCTAATGCCCAACCCCTCCCTTCACCCCACAAACAAAGTTGGACGCGTGCATACAGAATTTTTCTCGAGTTTCAACTTTGTATAGGGTGGGGAGAGGGAGAACTGCGAGACAATTTCGAAAGGTCGCACTGTTTTATGAGGGAAATTAAAGAAAATTATGAATGCTGCACTGTCCCAAGGACCTTTGTCCACGATTGTACTTAATCCCCAACCCTATTTCTAAAGCTTTCACGTAAACCTACCCAGATTTATGGATGCCCATTATTCTAAAGTTCAAAATGTCCCTGGAAAGAATTTCCTAGGCTTGAGCAGAGCAAAGCACAATTTAATGCTTTTGAAAGGTTTTCCACCCAAGACAATATAGTCATACCCAAAAACTCTCACTTTCCGTTGCCAGTTTTCATGACACAAATAGTTCGAAACAATAAATCTTGCTCACACTTCCATCAGACCGGCCATTTTTAAATTTGGCCTTAGTCGGCTCGTCTCAATTTGAAAACAGCACCTACACTGTTTCAAATTATATTACCATGCAGGGGCTTGACTTTAAAGAATAAGCCTGTAATCCAATACTGATCTTGTCACTAATTGTTACGTCCAAGGCTGCATAAAAACGCATACAAGAAATTAGACTCTGTAGTGGGCATCAGAGAGGGAAGGGAATGGACTATTGTTTTCTCAGATGCTCATTGAAAAACAGGCAGAAACTGTTCCACAAGGCTGATTTCTCAGCTAGACAAGGAATAATACAGAGCTTTAGATTCTAAGACCAGGACGACTACGAGAACGAGATTTTCTCAGTACTAAGCACGGCGGATAAATGTTGGGCAACCTCTATCCCCCTGATACTAAATAGTGTCCACCTTTATCCGCCCTGATACTAAGTAGTGTGCGCGCGCGAACCAACGTCATTTTGGTGGGAAAATGTGATAGCCACCGTCTTTCTAGTACAAGTTTTAGCGAGAATGTCTTAGTATAGTGGCGATAACAAGTTATCAAATGTAAGGAATTTTATCATTCAGCGATCAGGAGAGAGTTTAATCTCCTTCAACAGAAATAAGAGTACTAACTTTTGTGGTGAAAAAAGCGCCAGGAAGTTTTTCGTGGTGTCTATTTTTAGAGAACAGGCGAGAAAACTTAATCATTCACCCTAACTATGAGTTTTACTTACAAACTGCATTCAGTTTCGTTTTTTCCAGCATGAAGTCACGACCTACAAAGAAATATGAAACGCTGGACATAACTTAAGAGTCTGCCGATAATAATATTCCAGACTCATCAATGCGAAGGAAGAGGTCATTTCAGTTGTTCAATTGAAGTTTATCTCTAATGTTTCCTCTTAAGAGTTTAAATCAGCATTGATCGGAGGATAACTTCCGTTACTTTTTAGTGTTCCTTTTTCTGGGTTAATAAAGATATTGAATGTCCATCAATTACCTTGTACAAGGAACTCTCCAGCCTTGTTCCATAGTGGTGCGAGCTTCTGTTTCATTGTGAACGAAAAACAAGACTGAAACAAGCCTTTAGTCAGATCTACTCGCTCTGTTTCCTGGTAAAAAAAAAAAGATGAACAACAGGAAATTTTACATCTGAGCGTGGGTCTTGTGTAATGATATAATCAAGCTGTTAACGAATCTGATTACTAGTTGAGAACAGCACCTCACATTCTACAGATTGTGGCCTTTTTTCTTTTTAGTTCTACACGCAACTACCAAATGTATACATGGTATACATGTGTATTTCAGTGTTGAACATCTAGTCAGCTCTCATTTCATTCCAAACTATTCAAAGGGTCGTACATTACAAAACCTACTGAAGCTTATTGAGAACGTGCACAACTTGGAAGGAAAAATAAGAATGAGGTATTAATCCGCTTCGATTTCATTCAAGCTTACCTTTATTTGTAGCCTTTGTAACAGCTCTTGAAATTCAGAGGAGTGAAAAATCATCTCCTAAGAGAAATAGAAAAGTAAGGTTCAACAACAAGCTTGAGCTAAAGTAAGAATATAAAAAGAGCTTTCTGACATTTCTTCATTTGGTAAGTCCACTACCTTAACACAGCTTGACATCATAGTAAGGGTAGTAAGCTTTTGTTTACAAGCTTAATTAACATTGACAGATTTTAGCATATTTGACTTTTAGTTGTACCTGTGTTATGAGAAACAGCCTATTCCTGTCATCTAACAGTGGAGACAACAGAACTTTGGGCTCTGTGAAGATGATCTCCCTGCAAAAAATAAGACTTATTATTAAAATAAACTTCACCATCGGTTCCAGAATTTCTTGCCAATTTATCCAGATTTGTTTAAACATCAACAGCCAAGGCCAGTTTAAAGAAATACCTGCAACATTTTGGCTGAATAGCGCTTATTTCATCGTCTTTTCCCGCTCGTATGACAGCCTCAACAGCGATCAGTTCCTCAAAGTTTGGCAGAGGAGCAAAAAACAGACCAGAGAAGCCATCTTGGTTTCTCATCTTCGAAGTCCAGCGATACAGTTGTTATCAAATATTCTAAAAGAACGCACCAAGTCTACTTAACAATTTTGTGGTGAATTCAATACCCTCAAAGAGAAAAGACTAAAACTCGAATATTGCTTTCGAAACTTGAAAATTTTAAACGTTTCTTTTGTGGGAGGAAAACCGAAAACTGATCTCAACGACGGAAAGCCCTGCGTCTGCATGATTGTTCCAGCGCTAACATTTTGGAGGGAAATATTTCGCGCCCTTTTTACAGTCGCCTTATTCATTCGCGCGCTTCGTTCCCGTTCAAAAAGAGCGTAGGTTGTGTGGGGTTCTTCTATTTTAGGGGGAGGAGGGGGGATAGAGAGGTCCTTTTTCCTGATCTGTGATTTGTATAATTATTGAATGTAAAGGATTGGAATCGCGGTGCGACCAAATCAAGACCAGAGTCAGAAGTCCAAGCCTGTGTTTTCCATTTTTCCGGACCAAGAGGTCAGAGATCAGTGGGAGTAACCAAAAACAAAATGGTGGGCATCGTCAAACACTGTTAAAAAATTCCACCCCTAACGAGACCTTGTAATATTTCTCCACCGAAATTTAGATTACTTACAGTGAAGACTGAGGGAGTGAACGGAGAATTACTGAAGTTGGAGCGCAAGTGTTGGTCGGGTTAGAGAAGACACCTTCAGATTCCGGTTCGGGGTACAGTAAAAACCCACATATAAGAACCTACAGGCTGAAATTTGGCATTTAAATACTCAAAAATATAAGAAACTGTTCAGCCTGGCAAAGAAAAATAGGTTGTTTCACAAAAAATCACTTTCAATTTTGATGGTCAATTAAACTGATTGTGTGAGAAAATTCTGACAAAAAGTTATTGTGTATACGTTTTCTTTGATTTACATTTGTTTGGATTTTCACTAGAAATATGTTTTCCATAAACCATTATGAATTAGTAGTACAATATCTCTGCAAATGGTTACACTACGACAACCTCTGAAAAATAAGAACTATTAAGAACCTAATCAGCCTGAATAGTGAAAAACTACCCTAAAATATAAGAACCTGTTTAGCCTAACCTCGAATATTCCAGGTTCTTATATGCAGGTTTTCACTGTATTTACAATCCTGTCTGCGAGATTCGACAGGAATGCAGCCTACTTAGTATCTCTTGAAATTCCACCTGCAGTATAAAGCTCATTTTCCCTAGTATAAGAATAGCCCATTGAGGACATTGAGATAAAAGACATTGAGGACAACAGTATGCCAACACTTTGCCGGCACCAACACCTCAAGACAGGAAGTAGAGGGCCGAACTAGCGCGTAATAAAACTACGTGAGTGACGAGTTGGAAACAAAAAACAAACAAACAAAAAACTACTGCCATGCTATCACGTCGTACATTTATGGGGAAAAATCACTTGAGTCTATGAATGATGGCAGATTTAATTTTACTTGATTACTTCTCGACAATGCCAGCTTGTAAGTTTAAACAGCAGTCAAAATCAAGTAAATTACTAAGACATTTCTTCTGGTTACTACTTTATCTATTAACTACAGGCATCAATATAGTTACTTACATATATCCTCGAAATAAAAAAAAACTTTCTTATTGTATATAAATCCCGTAAGGTTACCACATGTTTTTAAATAAACTATGACTCTTTTGACGAAGATAAAAGCCACGAAACTCTTGCAAAATAAAAATATAACTAACTTCAACTCCAAAAAGCTGCTATAAAGTGACCTCACAATGTAAAAAGCTTGCTACGCTCAACACACGCCGCAGCAAGTCTCTCTTTTATGACAACATTAAATAAACAGCAAATATGGAGCCTCAATGCTAAACTCTACCTGGTTCGCCTGCGCCCCAAGCAAAACTTAACCACAGGCAGACCAAGCTCACTACGAGAGTCTTTAAGTCATTAATACGGGTGGTATCCTCAAAATGGTCGTAAACCTAAAGGTCAAAAAGGATTTGTATGGGAATCCAGGTAATGGCTTTGCACCTTGATTAGCCTAGGTAAAGCGTTTCTTATTGAAAATTCCCGCAAGCCTTTATCTTCTTGAATCTATTGAGTGAATTCCCATACAAATCCTTTATGTTCACGGCCATTTGAGGATTACACAATATGATACCACACATAATGATTAACTCTCACATTAAGGCTGGTTGGCCTGTGCTTTGACAAGCAGTGGCTTCTTACAACCAAAATAGTAAATTATACATAAAAATCTCACTTCATCAGCACTAAGCATTAGGTTGCCTAGTTACCAAACACTGAATGATGACCCTCCAGCAAGAGAAAGGCCAAATAATAGGTGCCTCCCTAAGGCCCAGTGGGTTAGGCACAAGCCAATCAAGATATCGCTTTTCGGGGCAATGCCTGTATCTGCTGACGTGGGTCATGCACGGGCAAGTATAAGTAGATATCTAATTGGCTGTTGCTTAACACTTTTGGGACTTCTGGGGTTTAATGTAATATGACAACACGAGACAGAGCGTTCCATCACAAATCAAACACTGAGAAAAGAGATAAAACACAACGCACAGCGAAGCATTTTTGACAAAATTCCAGGTGATGGATGTTGCGATGAAACACTGTTTGAGTGTTTGATATAATTTCACAGACAAAATAATTTTGAGGAAGAAATTAAGGATGCAAAAACTGGTTTTTCAGCAGATACCCGAACACGTCACGGTCACAGAGGAGTCCCTTAAAGCTCTCTTGTCATATAACATGCTTTCCTTTGAAATACATTTGACTTTATGAGCGGCATTAATCTAAATTTGTTAAGAGCTATTAGATGTTCAAAAAATTTTGTCTCCCTCCAACCGATAGTTTCAAGCCAGTATTTACCCAAAACACGCACAATCATCAAAATTACCGTTACTCTCCCTCTTAGTCATGTTTAAGAAAATACTATAGTTTTGTAACATGTCAAGCTCGTCCCCAGGGCCTTTCCCTGGGGACAAGGTTGGCAAAATATATGTTTGATATGCTTTTTAACCTTCTCCACTCTCCCTTGCCTCAAGGCCATAGTATCAGGCTGCTACAAACAAAAGCACTATGAAAAGCCGTACATAAAAGATGTTTAGAAGCTAATGTTTAGACATTAAAATGATAAAAAAATCGGTTAATCTCTATATGTCATCCGTTTGACTTATTCTATCCAAAAATAACGGAATTTCACTTTATGTTAACTTTATGACGTCTTTTGGTAATCTCACAGACTAAAATACTTTAAATTGAAGCATTCAACTACGATTCAACTTTTTACTAAGACTTTTCAAAACGTTCAACTTCCGGTAAACAATTGGCAGTCAGTTAAAAATCAGAGGTCAGTATACTTCTTTTCAAACAGTTGACAACACGTAGAAACTTACAGTCATGTTATAGTATTTCACAGTAAATTGTAATATTTCTATTTTCTAATTCTAACCGACCATTTTCGGCTCCTACAAAAAAAAAAAAAAAGAATTCAGCTTACTATCAAAGCCAAATTGCGAAAAAAAAAAATGCGGACATTCTCTTGGCTCGTCACGCACTTCGATTTGCGTGACGCGTTCCCTCCCCAAGAACGGTAGGATTGCGTGATGAGCCAAAAGAAAGTCTGCTTGTGAGGTTGACATTGCCTGTACTCTGTGGCTGTCGCATCTCATTTAAATCAACTGTAGCTCACTATTTCCATAATACGGGGAAAATGATCCAGTTGACAACATCAAGACACCAATCGCCTTATTTTCCACACAGAAACTTTTCCAGGTTAAGAGGCAAATGGTACCACGGATGTAGTTAAATCGATAGAGACATTTAGATTCTACGACGAGAACGACTACGAGAACGAAATTTTCGCAAAAATAAGTAGTGCTCGAGCATGTGAATTTTGGCGGGAAAGCGTGATAGCCGTCGCATTCTACGACGAGTTTTAGCGAGAATGTCGTGGTAGCGGAAACAAGTCATCAAACCATTTCGCGATCGGGAGACGGCTTAACTTCCTTCCATAAAGATAACAGTCCTAACCTATCTGGTGAATCAACAGAACAATGAAGCTTTCCGGGGTGTCTATATTTTGAGAATACGCGAAAAAATGTTCCGTCAAATCTCGTACTCGTAGTCGTAATCTTTCTCGAACCTAAAGTCTCTAATTGCTTTCGTTTGTCGACAAAAATGAAGTACCAAGCTATGCACTAAACCTACAATCCCCTTGAGTACATAGCGTCTTTTTACTTCCTGCCATTCTTAAAATCGCGGGTTTGAGTTGTGATGAGACCCGTGTCCTGTTGTGTAGTGGGGAGGCACTTGCAAATGACCCGGTAGGATTTGCTGACCGTGCTTGCGAAAACTTGTTTGAACCGGTTGAAATGCTGACTGTCCACCCATCATACCACGGTTTCTCTGTAAACCACCAGGCACTCCATACTGCATGTTATCAAATGCGCGCTGACGTTGCAAGGTGGACTGGTACCGAGCATAAGCAGGGTGTGGGTATCCTGTGGGAGCAGCAGACCTACCATGGCCTGGCCACCAGTTTTCCCTCGGGAGAAAAGGATCACTGTAGTGTTGCGGAGGGAGGGGGGCTCGGTGATGGGATGGCCTCAAGGTGTCTTCTGTTAATGATGTTGTCTTGGCCCACAGTGGGGGTGGAGAGGAGTCTCGAGCTGACCAAGGAATCTAAAAATAACCACAGGCAACAAAAGTATGTATATTATTTCGTCTTTAACAACAAAATCGACACCTTATAAGGTTTACATGACAACACATTACTCTCTATTCGCTTAACACTGCAGGTACAGCACCCCACTTACCTTAATGAATTGATGGAAAAAAGCTAAAGCTACGTTCCATTGCACTATTGAAGTTAGAGAAGATAAAGAAAACAAAACCCACAAATACCTCGCAGTCTAATATTAACGTTGTTCAACCAGTCAAGGGTAAGTAAAATAAATAAAATAATAAAATAAATAAATAATGATTTGTTCTTCGTCTACCTGATTCCTGGTCGAATTGGAATTTGGAAATGTTGGTTTTTGAGGAGAGGGAAAACCTGGAGTACCCGGAGAAAAACCTCTCGGAGCAAAGGAGAGAACCAACAACAAACTACGGGTAAGTACGTGCAATGGCAACATAGTGAGGTATTTGATAAATTATATGACAAAACGCTGATCAGAAAACTTTGCATGACATCTCGGAACTACAGTTAAAGGGGCTGTCACAGCTGTCTAGTTCGTTTTCTACATAATGCCAATTACGCACCCTTATTCGCTGTGGAACTTGAGATATTACTTGTGAATGACAATATTAAATCGCAATCCGTTTCAATCTTCCACAAGTTCAGACCATCCATGCCTCCTCTAGTTTTCGCTGTATTATTTGTACCTTCGTTTACTGTTTTCAGCAGTTATTTTAAAGTTTTACTCAGTTTGGTGGCACTTCTCACTGTCTGAATATGAACAAATTTCGTGACACGACTCCTTTACGTTTTTCCTTCAAATCAATGATCACACAATTTCCCTTTCAAAACCTATTACCTTCTGTGCAAGGTCCTCAGTACTCCAAGGTTTTCCAACAGTTGGCATGGAAGGAAAATGTCCACTGTGTACTGCATCACAGCTTAAAAACAAACCAAAGATTTTTATTAGCAAGCTTGATTCTTTCATGAAGCCAAAAACTTGGTCATGACAAGCATGATCTCGAGTAAGAGATATTCTAATAATATCCGGGGGGCTTGTAATCGCTATAATCGGATGTATTTTTTTGTCTGCGCGTAGATGGTTCTACAACTGGAAGGGTTTATAAGCTGGGAGGGGAGGGGGTGATATAGCAGTTTACGATAATTTAGGCATAGCTATGTTATGTACCTTCCTCCTCTAGCAGCAGCAAGCATATCAGGTCCAGTGATACCCAGTCCTAATGAGAACACAGTCTTGCTCCTGCCTGATCCGTCCGTGTTGAGAGACTCATGGGACTGGTTCCAATTTCCTCCTTGGCCCTGCAAATCAGACGGCGCAATTTTCTTTAAGAATCTGGTGTAGGGAGCCTATGTGTTAGCCTAAGAAAACAGCCGACATTTCGCGACGCCACCTGTGGTTTCCCTGCGAAATGACGGCTGAGGAACGAGCGCACAAATTCCATACTGATGACGCGTCACTATCCAGATCGAATTTCCCACGCGGCACGACCAAATCAGAAGCACTACCGAGATCTGGGTATTAACGCGTCATCAGTATGGAATTTCTGCGCTCGTTTCTCAGACGTCATTTAGCTGGGAAACCAGTGGTAGCGTCGCCAAATGTCGGCTGTTTTCTCAGGCTACCAATAATATGTGCAAGATATAAGCACTGCATTGCATGCCATTAGAACCTGGAAACTTTGCTGAAGACGCGTTTTGAAGCTAGATGAGCGGTTTTCTGATCATTGTCGTGCTATAAAGAGCCACAACGTACCACAAAGCCGTTTACAGGTCGTAAACTCCGCAGCCCTTTGATCTACTAAATGCAAAATCTTAGCTTGCGTAGTTCGGGCATGCGCAGAAAGCAAAATTTCTATTTGATTCATTGACTTTTACTTTTCGCTTTTCTTGCCGCATTTTTTCTCTTTTGCTGAGGATTTAGTACGCTTCATTTTGGTGAGAAAAGTTTTTGAGAACGCTCTCAGGATCTTAGGATTAGAGGAAAGAAAAGGTAAGTGGGTACTGGAACAAGATTTCAAGGAAATTTTCCGGTCAATGTTACATGGTTTTTCGCCTTTTTCTTCGGTGTCCTTGATTGAATCGTGCTTATTTTGGTATGGTTTGAAAGACCTCTTCACTCTGCACAAGTTGGCGGATAAAGTTTCCCTTGACCATTAAAACTGTTGACGTCACAAGCGGTAGAGGGGACGTGGGTCCGCACGGACGGTTACGGGCGGCTCAGCACTTCCCGCTGTTTGAATTTTAAAAACGTTTATGAAACAGCCTCTTCAAGTCATTACCCCTAGGAGTATTGGAGCAGGACATTTTCCCCCCAATTAACACAGACAAGAGAACTTTAGATTCTGAGACGAGGACGACTACGAGTACGAGATTTTCTCAATACTGAGTATTGCTCACGCGTGAACCAGCTTCATTTTGGCGGGAAAACGTGATAGCCGTCGTCATTTTACTACGAGTTTTAGGAGGAATGTCATAGTGGCGGGAACAAATGTAAGCAGTTTTATCATTTTGCTATCGGGAAAGGGCTTAACTTCCTTCAGTATCAATAACCGTACTAACTTTTTTGGTGAAAAAAAAAAAAGTTAAAAAGAAGCTTTCCGGGGTGTTTTTTTTAGAACACTCGCAAAAACTGCAAGTTAAATCTCGTACTCGTACTCGTTCTCGCCTTCAAATCTAAGGAGCTCTATAGACTAGTAGCTGTACAACCATCATCATTACTGCAGTAAAATAAAATTATAACACAGCAAAGTTCTTACACTGGGAAAATTGGCCCACACAGGGTTGCCATGGATACTGCTACCATAACTTGGCCACTTCAGTCCAAGATCAAGAAGCCCTGGGCCTGAATTACTAGGTAGTAAGCTTTCATTCAGACTCTTAGCATCTTCATCGGCTTCTTCATTTTTGTCGCTACCAGGAAAATCCGAGAGGGACCAGCAGCTGTGGTATAGAGTGTCCTGGGAGCCATGAATGTCTTTCTTGCGCAGTGACGAGCCTTCTGAATTGTTGCCACCAGGATCAGAAGCATCTACAGGGACGCTAGTTTTCTCCCATACATTCCTTTTAGAACAAAATTGCTTGGTAATTAGTAGTTTGTTTAAGTGTGGTAATTGATTACTGGGTGCAATGACTTGTGTTGTGGTATCCCAAATGCTTTTTCTTAAATATTATACGACTTCACTAACATGAATGGGTTTTTTAGAAATCAGTGGGGACCTTACGAAACTAATATGGTGATAGCAGTAAGAAGGTCAAACAAACAACTGGTTTAGTACAGGGTTCGTACCCTTTTTTGAACAAAAATTATTCAAGGACTTTTCAAGAAGTTTCACGGACACATTTCCTATTTTTTTCTCCACTCAGTGCAAAAAAGAGCCTTGAGTCTATGTCCTTTTTAGTTCTTCCACAATATGAGCAATTTTATCCTGAACTTCTTTCTGTGTTCACTCCTTTTCCTTTGGGTTGGATAAAGTTAGCACCGAAATTCAAGGACTTTCCAGCAACAACTGCAATTTTCGAGGGCTTTCAAGGAATTTGTATTTTAAAATTCAAGAACTTTCAAGGTGTGGCGAACCCTGTTAGTATGCAAAATAGCAACTCTGCATGTGTGTCACACTTTCCTGTAAATTCATGTACGCCTTACCTAAGGCTTTCACTAATGGAAATTTTGCCATCAGTGCCTTCTTCTGAGCTGACTGTGAGAAGCACAGGGCTGGTTGTTTTATTTGGGTTGGTCTGTTTTTCATCAGCTCTTAACTTTGCTGTTTCTTTCTCTGGTACATTCTCTGGAATCACGTCACTACCACTAGTTGCACCATCCTTCACTTGTAACAAAGATGATGGTGGTGATTCTTGAAGAATGGCATCCTTGTCTTTCTCATCACTATCACGATCGGTTTTACTTTCGTCACCTCCGTTAACTTTATCTTCTGGCAGGGGTTGGTTGTCCTGTTTCTCAGCAGATGCTGCTGGTGTCTCTGTGCATTGCTCTTTCTCATCAGTGTCAGCAGGTTTAACAAAGAAAGTGGGGCTCACTTCAGTTGTTGGAGAAGTCTGTGTCTCTATGGTAACCATGTGGGTTTTTGGTAGTTTGAATTCTTTAGAAGAATCTCCTTCAGTGTTAACAGCAACTGGAGGGTTTTCTGTGGTTTCGGAAGAGCTAGTTGATGGCATCACTTCTTGATTATCCTTAGCACTGTCGTCAACCTTGTCACATACTTGCGTCAGAGCACTGCTAGGTTGTGTGACATTACTCATAGCCATACTATAAATACTCCCAAGGCCACTGTCAATAGGAGTCATGTGACTTTCTGCCATGCTGGGATTGACATCATCTTCGTTCAATAGCCGCAACTTGATGGGTGCACCAGAAAGGAAGTTAATGACCTCTGTGAGTTCCTCTTGAGAAGCAAGTGACAGCTCACTTTGACAAACTGAGGAAAAATAAAATTAGTACGACAACTTCAACATTTATTGAATGACACGAGTACACTTCTTTAAGCAGGACTGTTTATCCTGTTCCCAAGAGAAAAGTTGTGTTTTGACTTTGTGTCACTTGCATTGGTCAGCTTGTTAATGAAAACTCTCCTACTCTACAGGCTTGCTAAAGTGGCAGATCCTGCATTTAGGTAAGGGTGATGTTGGCATTCCTAAAATTGGCTGTGATTATCATACAAAAATCAGGAATTATCTAATGTACATTTAAGAATTAATAAGTTCTCTTGTCACATATCACTTACTTTGCATGGTAGGTTTAAAAGTTGGCAGAGGAAACTGAGGCACAGATCTAGACCAGTCACTGGGTGATGGTGGGTCGTCAGTTTTAGCCTGCTCTTCCACCACCTTACTTGAGCTGGAGGTATTGTTATCTGGTGCCATAGACTGTTCCTTTGCTTTTTTGGCCCAGCGCCTTGGGCGTGGTGGAGGAAGGGGCGTAGGGTCATCAATGTCAGTGTCATGATCATCACCTGTATCGGTGCTGGAGGCTACAGATGTGCGATTACCTGAGGAATAAAATAATGCTTTTAATTGCGATGAATGTAAGGTACACAGTCATTTTGCATATCAGTCATAGGTACCACAGGTAACCAACATAGTAATAACCTATTTGTTTCCTCACCACCGATCTGCACAGCCCACACCCATCATATTATCACCAATGGCCCACAGTCACTGAGCAAACTCTAAAGACACTCACAGCCTTCAGAGCCACAACCTTTACCCTACAAAGGAGGGCAAAGGCAGCCCACACAGGTAAAGCAAAATCCATTCTAGAGTCCTTTATTTTTTTTCCTGGTTGGTTATGCCATTTTAAAGGACTTTTCATACCTGTTTGGTGTGAAATTCAAAGGTCAAAAATTCTACTGGTGAGGTCATGGCAATTGACCAATAGGACAGTGAGTGATATTTCATGCCACTCTTGACACAGCAATATGTCAATCATTTTTTTCCCCGCATGAATTTATAATTCGAGACTTCTTTGGTCATTTGGTCGCTGTGCAACCTCATGCACTGAAGGTCACTTTGCTCACTTTTAAGAACTTATGAGAGATTGACCATGTGGAATGAAACAAGTGCTGGTGTCAAAAAATGAAAGGCCTGCACTTGACACCAACTCACAAAAAATTAATGGTTTGCCTGTATCAAGTCATAGCTGACCCAAATTAAGAAACCACGCCTCAACTACCACTAAACGCCACTATAAACAACCCAATATTCACAAACAAATTCTCCAGACTGATCTGCATACATTTACATACAGAATGAGTTACGAGAATTTTATAAAAGATCAAAGCATTTTCCCTTTGGTGATTATTTTATTGATTCTAATTTCCTATACTCTTTATTATCATTGAAGGGATTAAAGATCAAAGGGTTCACTCAGAATGAACTTTCCCTAACAGGCAACTTATGTTGCTAACCTTTCATATACAATTTCTAGCACAACAATGTTGCAAGGCAATTTGGTAAATCAGGGTAAGTGAAAAAGTATGGTGGAGAAAAGAAATCTAAAAAATACAAAATCACACAAGTACCTGACGATTCATTTCTTGTTCCTGTTCCAGAAACAGCATTTTGACTGGCTGGATCAGCTACAGCATTTGAGCTATTAGCTGCTTTAGCAGCCACTGACTTTCGTGAGAATATCTTGGATGTGGCTTTTGTGAAGGTCTTTCGAAAACTTTTGTGCTTGTGGCATGGCGAAGTGTCAAGTTTTGTTAACAGGGGCGGGGACTTGGATAGGTTGCGCTGTTTGATATGAATGGCAGGTAGAGGCCTTTCTCTGAAAAATTAAACCACTCATTATTACCCAAAGGTACATGTACAATCCTTTTGTGAGAGAAATATTAAAAAAGGCTGGTTTCTCAAAACTTGAAATGCAAAAATTGGGTCTTATACTATAATTCTTGCATCTCAAAAAACACAAGACACAGATGCAAGAATCGAGTCTTGAGTCGCGAGGCAATACTGTCAACTTACTTTTGAACAGTTCTGTCAGTAACAAGAATAAATTATGCTAACCCCCTATAATTAATAACTATTACTAACAATAACAAGACCTTGTTTAAATTGATTAAATTTTCCTTCAGGCAATTTAAAAATGTAATAACCTATAATTTGTGGAATGATGACAAAAAACACCTTAAGACCTAATTAAACTGGTTTCGAACTAACCCGCCCAAGTTGAAAATTAATAAAGTGACTGAGGTTGTAAAAAAAAATTACCTAAGGAACAAATTAACCTCCACGAGACATAAAGCTGCAATAACATCAAGTCTGGAAACTTCCACATGGTAACAACAACAAACAACATACGTAATGTTTTTTCATTTACAGTACTGACAATAGCAAAGGAACTGAAACAAAACTTTTGTCCAGTCATCTGCGACAAGTACATTTTTTGTCCTGGGCAAGCAAATTTGATTGCTGCTTATCCTAACGACTAGCTGAAATTCAATTCTTTTTCAAGTCCAAACAACCCACAAAGAGCTCAAGCTAGTTTGCATCTTCTGTCACAAAGACATCACTTACTTGTCCTCCAAATAATCCATCAAACTAAACTTGGATGTGTACAAAGCATCAACTGTTCCCAGAGGAGAAGGGAAGTCCAAATCTTTCGAAAGACAGGAAAAAGTAGAAGCATCTTCTGTGATGACCCTATACAACAACAACAAAGTTATAGCAACACATTAATTTTGATAAACAGATTTGATAAACTGTATAATAATATTTCCTAGCTGGAAAGAAATAGTCAAGGACAATGTCACTTCTTTAACAATAATGTTTGAATCCATATTATCAGCATTAATTTACTGGACACAGCAGATGATGTAAAATTTAAGAGCAAAGTAAGCATTCTTAACATAAACCAAGAACAAAACTAATACAATGCCTTCTACTGTACATTCATCAAAAGAGGATTTGATGTGGGAACAGTTTGGTGGCGAAAGAACTATCTTCCAACTGATATAGTCACTACATTCCCTTGGGTTCAGATTCCCAAATTTCTTTCTTTATCTGAGATAATCCTTAATTTGACTTCAATACAACAATTTGGGAGCAACCTCTATTTAAATTTCTGTCATGGCTCCCTTTCTTTTTTCTGCTTGTCTTATAATGCAACAAAAATAATAAATAAACAATTTTATACATCTGTGCACATACCATGTAGTGGAGACTTCAACATGAATAGATGTTCCTTTAACATACACTTGGGCCAGCCGAGTGTTTTTATCTCTACTTGGTTTTGCTGTCACCTATCACAGCAAACAAAAAATACAATTTCATACAAAAAAAATAGTACAATCTATGATCTATGCCAATCATAACTTTCATTTACTGGTTAGTAACAATTAAGTGGAGACAACAGTCAGCAGCACATAACATGAAATAGGAAGAATGACTGGTTAAGCTGCCGGATTTCAACTTGGTCTCAAAGGTTCAAACCTTACTCTAGCTACTTCAGCTGAGAATTTTCTCGGTGGAACACAATGCCAGTTGGAATTCTTACTTATGTTTTATTTGATAAACATAATTGTTTCTAGCCACAATTTATTCCTCTTAGTCAACTTCATTTAAAATGAAATAAGATCACCGTAGTTATAGACACAACTTTGGCAGTTGTGAAAAGAAAGTTTGAAAATTCAGGCTTATATGGGAGTTGAACCCATGGCTTCATTGATACCAGTACAGCACTTTTCCATTTTATTGTTATTGATATTATTATTATTATTATTATTCAGCTAACAAGCCAACTGAAAGCATGTCATTGAGTTGGAAAGGATGAAAGGATGACATTGAAATAATGAATATATGGAAAAATTAATGCATAAAGGAACTGACAGGTAAAGAATCAAATGAAAGAAGCTAAAAGATCATCACAGTCATAGATGCAACAAAAAGAGAGAGCCTGAAAATATCAGGCATGTATGGGAGTTGAACCATTGAACTCTGTGATACCGGTACAGCACTTTTTCAGTTGAGCTAACAAGACAACTGAGAGCAGGTCATTGATTTTCATACTTCATCGAATAAGCAACAGGTGCTTATTTAAAATCACAGCTAAAAGGAGAGACACTTCTTGGAAAGACGATGCCTACATGTAATTGAGGCAGGGGAGGGGGGCAGGGGGTGCTTATTAAGTTTTCCTTCCGACGAAGCGTAACTTTCTTGGGCCTAAAAACGTAAAGTTAATATCAAATAGTCCGTCATTTATTATAGCAGTAAATGTAATCAAGTGTACCTTAGTCTCATTAAACACTGTACACATGTTTATAAAGTATTGATTATCTCATCATCCTCAAGATCATCCTTGTCAATGATATGGAGATCTTCTCATTCCTCTTTTATCCCTACTATTTAAGAAAGTGAGGGGAGGGGGAGGGGGCACTTATTCATGGGGACACTTGCCTGATATAATGGCTAAGGGAGTGGGTGCTTATTCGGGGGAGGGCGCTTATTAGAGCATGGGTGCTTATTCAAGGAAAAATGGTATTCATTATTTCAAAGTAAACTTTCTTTTCTTAGTTTCCAGTAACAGAACTATCAATGTTTACTCACCAGGTGGGCTCTGCCAAAGAGAAGCTGCACAGCAGCCTTTGCTGCAGAGCTGGACACTGGAGAACACGCTTCATACAAGACCATCAGTACAAACATGTCCAGGGTTTCACGGTTAAGTGGTATGTCATTCTGTTTGGCCACTGAACTAACAAGGTCTCTAATGCAGTGCTGCTCAGAAAGAAATACATTACAGATTCGTTAGATCAAACAATAGGGGTGCATTTCGTTGGGGTGATGCAGATCAGGATCAGTTATCCAAAATAAATTCGATCACAGTGGTGGGTTGTCTCATGAGTTCCTTGAATGGACAAACTGCATGCAAAGATCTATAAGTAACTTCTCATGACTAATGTCTTTTCAGACTTTCTAGGACTGGATTAATCAACATTCAAATTCTTTACTTTAATTTCCACTACAATACTGTATCAACAATGAAAACTTCTGAGGCAATGTACGCAAGCCTGAAGTTTAAAATAATTGTTTCTTTCTGTTGTAATATGAATAAAGACAATAACAAAGGTACTAATTACCATTTTAGACTTGTAATTATCGTTTGCTTTACTTGGAGAAGAACACACTTCAGTCATGACATAACCTAGAAAGAATAGCAAAAAACACAATTTATCAAGGAAACTAATATCAAGTGCAGTGTGCAGAGAAAGACGTGTCCGGTAGCCCGCTTCTATTGGATTTTGCTGGTGAATTCTGTTCATTACTTGCCTGTGGGGCAAGTGAAACTGAAGCTTTTGGGGAATTCAATTATTACAGAAGAACTGTAGTCAACATTGTTAATCAGAAATTTTTTAGGGGGATAGTTTCAATGACTCTTGGGCTAGTATATGTTGTAGATAATTTTTTGTCTCAGTTAATTTTGTTTTCTAACTAGTTAATTTTTTTCTAACTAGTTAGTTTTTTTCTAGCTAGTTTATTTTTTTCTAACTAGGTAAAAAATTATTTAACTAGTTACATTTTTTTTGGCTGGTTGATTTTTGTCTTTGTAACAAATTATTTTTATAAAACCTGTTATTTCCTTTTTTAAGTAAATGCTCAAGGGTTTTTTTGTTTGTTTGAGTAGGGTTAGGGTTAGCTATAAGTTTTGGGTTGAGGTTGGGGTTAGGGTTAGGGTTGGCTTTCATTAAGGGTTAGGGTTAACTATAAGTTTTGGGTAAGGTTAGGGTTAGCTCCTTCATAAAAATTGAGTTTGTAATGAGTATCTCCATGGATTAATTCACATTATCATCACATTTACCACGATGAATAACAATCTATTTAACAACATGTTGAATGTCCTTTAATATTTGTAATCACAGAGAAACTTAAGAAGTCATATTGGCTTTACTGCATTATACTACTATACATGGTGTTAATTACAACACTGACATGATGTCATTTCCGTTCTAATTGAGCTGTCTACAGCGTACATTCAATGTTGATGTGCATCAATCATTAAATACATCAATAAATATTTAAATTTACACACAACTGTGAAATAAAGTTTATTGTTCTACTGCTCTATTGCCATTTTGCATGCTTTTGTGAATGTGATTTCCTTATCCTTGCTTATTTTGATATTTGTTGCTTGGCATTTAACTAATCTAGCTGGGGAAATGAGGGTGGTAATAATTCCAAATTTGCAAGCAACTTTAGCATATTCATTTTCAAATGCAATGATTTCTCCCATAAGCACATTCGGATGAAATGGTGTTTTTATCTACTAGGTCAATTTTGATGCTAACAAAATCTCCAATATTAAGGGTTTGAGGCTTTTGCCTGGACTTCTTCATTTTTTCATTGTCCTCAATTTGGCGTGAATTGACTTCGATTCTTGTTCTTTTCCTGCTTTCACATTCAGTAGTGGGTGGGGTTTTTCGTTTTACTGGCACATTTGTATTTGCCATCTCTGACAGCTGATCTTCTTCTTGTTCTTCGTGGGTGGGATTCAACTTCTTTTCTTTTTTGGGATCAATTCCAAAAACAAGTCGATATGGTATTTCCTTGACAGCTCTGTGGATGGTAATGTTCTTCTTGTAAGCTGCTTCTCCCAGTCTTGAACACCATGTTGTGACATCAGCTTGGTTCTCTTTAAGTATGTTTGTTAAGTTCTCTTTAACAGTCCTGTTATTTCTCTCCACAAGGCCTTGTGTTTGTGGTTTTCTCGCTGCACTATGTGCTTGTTTAATCCCATGGTTTTGGCAGAATTCATGCATTAGTTTGTTTTTAAACTCTTTACCATTATCACTGTGCAGGGTTTGCGGAAATCCAAAAAGCCAAAATAACTCTTCTAATTTTGCTAACACTTCATCTGCCGTTTTATTGTGCAAAGCATATAACCAAGAATACTTGGTGTGGTGGTCAGTTACGTGTAGAACCCACTGATGGCTATTAGTACACGAACATTTGACGTTTCGGAAGTCGATAAGATCAATTTCTATATGGGACATAAACGTTTCAGCACTGATTGGGTTTGTTATCGGTCGCTTCTTGTGGTCGGTAATGCTCTTCTGTTGGGCATGCAGTTTACACAAACGTGTAAACAAAGATACAACTTGTTGTGGTATTTCAGAATAAATACCTTTTACGTAAGTATTGGTTTTGTCTCTTCCGCGGTGCGCAGTCGAAGAGTGACATTCACAGAGAACCTTGTGCAGCTTACTTTTCGGTACAACGACCTTGTTATTTGCGGTAACAATTTCTTCGCCCTTTAGAGTCCATCCTTTCCGTTTTATAGTGCTGATATCACGCTTGGAAAGTTCGGCATGTGATTCATGTTCTTTGCCTTGTTGAAATTTCGAAAGAGTTTGCAGATAATTCTTCGCATTTTCATAAAACGAGTCGTCGATATAAACTGTAACTTTGCTTTCTCCGGGCTTTAAGGATTCTAACTTTTCGTAGAAAGTTTTTTCATCAACACAATCTTCCATTTCGAAGCGAATGTTAGCAAGTTCGAAAAACCTTCATCGTGTCAAGTCTTGTTTTCTAGCCAACGCGCATGCTCGAATGTTTTCATAAATTAAATGTGGCTTGGGGTGGGACTGGGTCGAATAAGAAATAATTAATAGAAATTTTGAGTGATTTGGAACAACAGCCTCTGTGGTATAGAGGAGATCACATAGTCCTTGAGATTCAGCGAGTGCAGTCTAGAAGGTGAGAGTTCAAGGCTTGGTAAGTACAAATGTTGTAGTAAAAGAAAAAAGAAAAAATAGAGGTGTAGTGAGTGGAGTAATGGGACTCAGTGGGGAATGGAGAAAGTAATCAAAAGACATCTCCCAATTGTTTCAATGTTTATTTCATTTGTTTTTATACCCCCTAAAAAACCACGCCCCTATTTTTTAACCACACCCCATAAAAGAAAATCCCTTTTTAGACAGTTGATAGAAAAAATAAACCAGTTAGAAAAAAACTAACTAGTTAGAAAAAAACTAACTAGTTGGAAAAAATTAACTAGTTAGAAAACAAAAATTAACTGAGACAAAAAATTATCTACAACATATATGCTACACTGTACATGTGGCTACAGCTTGCCCAGATGACAAGCTGTAAAACTGACTTTCTTTGCTCCCTGAAGTGACCACACTATTATTTATTTTGCTTGTTAGAAAACTTGACTGAAAAACAGGAGACTTGAGCTGGACTTTGCATTATCATTGTATTTATAAATGCCACAGGCATCTCACCAATTCTTAACTGTAGTTTAGGAATTAACTTCAGAATCTGCTGTTCCATTTCTTGAACAGTGGAGGCTTCTGTAACACCACCAGCTGCTATGGCCTCAAGCTCACTGCAGCATCCCTAAAAACAGAGAGGTCATAACGTAAGCATTCCTATCCAACCTATCTCCTGTAACAACTCTCACATGAAAGCTTAATCAGATAGCAAATATGATTTTCATCATCAGCCTATTGTAATGTAGAAAAGTCCAATAAGGGCCAAAAGTCTGGAAAGCGAGAATGGCTGAGATATTGCAATGGAGAGCCAATGAAAGCCATTGTTTACTCTTGATACCGTGGACTGTGATCTATTTGACCTGCGTTTAGATTAACAGCTGAGAAAACGTCCCTTGATATAAATACATTGTACATGTAGAATCTACAGGAAAGATTACTTTAACATTAATTTTTTTAAAAAAGATATAGTGTAGCAATATAATTATTTGACTGCTAATATAGTGTGCAGCCTGCGTCACAGACGTAATTGAACCCCAGTTACACGTAGATACCGTAATGTCTGCAAAGCAGCGCTGATATCCTTGTTCTGGGCCCCTGATTGGCAAATTAACAATGGCTTTCTTAACAGGCCAGTTTCCTGGGCATACTCAAATCCTGGTACACAAGTAGGGCTCAGAACAAGGATTTTAGCACAATATCACGGATGGACTTAGCCAGAAGTTAAGTTTTATCTGTGATGTAGGCTATAAAAATTAATGTATTGTTCCAGTAAAATTTAATATTCATAACTTTGATTCTTTGATGGTTAAAGTAAGTTCCTGTTTCTCACATGACCTTCCATGGTATGGACATTTCCTCTCTTCTATAATAATAATGTAAACCCTAGGATCAAAATTTGAATTCTCATTTGTTGCCCCTATTCATTTCTTACAGAAGTAATGGGCAGAAGTTGATAAAATGTCAAGCAAATTTATCTTGTGTGATCATGTACTTAATAGACCTTTCCCGCATTCCTGTAAACAAAGGCACCAACTCGAGGCTCGGGTGGGCAAAATACAGTGATTTGTATGAAATTGTCTACCTGAGCCTTATACTCATTTCTTTATGTTTGCTCATGGGACCGTAATGCGGGAAAGGTCTATTCTCATGACCACTCTGTTTTACAAAGCATTCATATCACTAGGAGAAATTTGATGCTGATCACTCTTAGGGCTTACAGGGATAGGGCCTCCCTTCACGAAGAACAGTGAATAATAATCTCTATAAATTTCATGCCTAAACTTGCCTTAAGAGCCAGCTCTATTCCTCTGGGGTTTTTGTGGAAGCCTGCAGGTATGTCTGCTTCTGGTGTTGGTGCTCGTTCAAACTCCTTTTTGTAATTCTACAATCATTAACAATATTCACAAAAAGTTCGCAAATACAATGTGTGAAAAAAAGTATAGAATACAATATATGCCATATTCTATACATTATTAAGCAGCCAAAGAAACAAATGCAAAACAAAAACAACAACAACAACAGCGAGAAGAAATGTTTACCTTAAGCAGAGTATTGACTTTTTGTATCAAATCTTTTCTGTCTGGATCGGCCAGATCTCCCTGACTACCCAGTGTTAGGAACTGGACTTGTTCACGCGACAACAGTTCACCATGACGCAAAGCCTGGTTAGACTGCAAGAAAAGCAGATCACCGCTCAGTTCAAGAACACATGTGAACAGAGGTATTTTCTGCAGGTTCACCTGTGTTTGTATCCCTTCGCAATACACCCTTCCACGGGATTTTTAACTTTTGACTGGCACCAATTAGCAAAAATCCATCTGCAAAATTTCATGACTTTGTACAGCAATATCTTTGCTCACTTTTAATCAGGGTGCAAAGAAAATCATTTTTACAGCTTGCCATTCTGGCAAGCTGAAGCAAGCATTTACCAGCCCAAATGTCATTTCAACTAGCCCCAAAAGCTTGTTGATGAGCAGAACTATTTCGCAGTTCTTCTTCAATTTGAATTCCTCAAAAAACATCACTTGCAGGTTGGGCAAGTTAAGAACAGAGTTCACTGGCCTAAAAGCAAAATCCACTAGCCCCGGGCTATCGGACACTACTTTCTTTTGACCAAGATCAATTTTCTCATAACAATATCCATACACTGTCAAGAGATACGTTATGAGAATAAATCAAATGATCACCCAAGAGAAAATGCCCCGATCTTTTATCAAATTCGCTCACCTATTCTTTAAGGAAATGTATGGAGATCAGTTTGGAGAATTTGTATGTTGATACTGGGGATTAAAGGGTTAACGTATCACTGTTAAACTTGGTCTTTAACACCTTCATGACTTTGTGGAGCAATTTCTTTGCACACTTTTTAAGTATCACCTTTAACCTTGGTAAGTTTGCTAACTTCAAAGCACTCTTTCCAGCAGAGTCAATGGATATTCACTAATTGGCCTTTGTCAAAACTTGGATTCATTCCAGTTTACTCTGGAGTCTTACAGACACAGGCTCACTGTGCCAAGAGTCATCTTCTGTAAAATCATGTAGTGCAATAGTGACATATATATAGAACATAAGGGAAAATGGTTCAAGTCCTCTCTGATGTAGGAGGCAACAAAACTGCTGTTTTATGGCCGGGGCTAGTGGAGTAACCTGCTGGGATAGCATGTTATGATTACAAGTTGTCCAGTGGGCAGGCAAATTTTTCAAGATAAATGTAGTAAAAAGGTTATTGAAAAGGGGGACTGCTAGGTTTGCCCATGCCAGTAAACTGCATCTCACTCTTTGGTAAGCCATCTTTTTAACTGCTGCCCGTATAGCTCTATTGGTTGACCGCTATTTCGGTGAGCGGCAGGTTCAGAAATGGACCGCAAATGATCCTTGACCACAAGTGATCCCCATTTTTGCCTACTGGGCCACAAAACATCTATTTTTAATTGCCGAAGATCAAAATCTACTTGCCCCGGCCAATCAAACCTGGGTTTTTTCCTGCCTGCACCTGTGTCACTGACTGTAAAATCAACTTTCTCATGTGCTCACTATGCTCAAAATTCACGCTCACATCTCCTTTTTTCTTTTTTTAAACAAAGCAGACTGATTCTCTTATTCAACTGAAATAGCTTACAGAATTCTAGATTTCAAGCCCCAAGTTCTTATGAACTGTCCAAGGACACATGTACCTACTTGAGCAAGGGAAATCCAAGTTGCTGTGGCATCCTTCAGAGCCAGGGTGACTTCTCTGTCCCGCAGATAGTCACCAATCTCATGGAAGCCTCCAAGCGATGTTGTCAAGTCGGCTGATGACATCAAAAACTGTGCCTGAACTTGCAATAGTGACAGGAAGCAAGATCCCAGCATCTAATAACAATAATATTGTCCGATAACTTCTCAAATCATTCTTACCATCAGACATTCCCTTCATCCACACAAAAATTCTAGTACAGGTTTTTCTCTGTCTTCGCTATCACCACTACGAAACAAGTTGCATGTTTTTTGTTGCCTGTTTTTCCGTACTTCAGGGCTTCTGACAGGTCGCGGAAGAAAAAGTCAAATTTCACTGGATTTTTAGGGACAAATTCGCGGAAACATCAGCCGTTTTCACGGTAATTTTGTGGGTGTTTTCGGGGCAAACTTCACCGAAAAGCAATCGGTAAAAAACGGCTGATTTTGTGGTTGATGCTGAAGGGACTGGCTGTACTGAAAAGTACGGAAAAACAGGCGACAAAAACCATGCAACTTGTTTTGCACCATTGCTGCAAAAGAGTTCCAAAGAGATTTTGCACATTTTACCACCCACCTTCAAACCTGTCAACAACTTGATTTGGTGCAAGACAGGCTTGATATGCAACTCGTTTTGCAGCAATGGTGCAAAACAAGTTGAACGTTTTTTGTTGCCTGTTTTTCCGTACCTTAAGTAATCTGAGTAATTTTCAGTCCTTTGAAATGCAAAATTGCTGCATGGCAAAATGTTAATAAGCCATACAATCCTTGTTAAATTTCAACTTTTTAAAGAAAATTTCTCTAAAACTATTACGGATACGAGGCTCACATTTTTGGTGATCACTGATATTGCAATGCTCTTTAACTCTTCAAAAATATTACTGGTTTACCCAAAGACTGACAAGCAAAATATGTTAATGAAGCAAAAATAAAACGAAGTAAAGATTTGCCTATTTGTCAGGCCTTAGTTGTTGAAAAGGTTGATGACGCTATCCACTGAATAAATCTCTAACAAGTCACATTTTTTAAGACAAATTCATTTTACTGTTTACGATATAAATTATTGCAATAGGCCTTTTGCATTAGCTGATCACGTGATCAACTTTTGGTAAACACAAAAACAGTTCGCTTTTGAAAAATTTTAATAGAACAAGCCGAAAGAGCATATTAAAATTAGGTAACCCATACATTTTCAGCCATACATATCTCATATCTCCGCCGAAAATTAGAAGGATTTGTATGAGAAAAACAACTTCTGCCACCCAGTCACACTTGAATGGTTTCCATACAAATCCTTGTAAATTTCGTAATTTTCAAATTGTCATGAAATATTTCCTTAAGCATTACAGGGCTCAAATCTCCTTTTAATTCATAACAGGCACTTTGAGCCCTTAAATGCATAAGGGAAAGATTTAACTACAGTTTGAAAATTTCAGAATTTATAATGAGTTGTATGGAAAACCACTTAAGCATGACTGGGTGGCATGAGTTGTTTTTCTCATACAAATCCTTCTAATTTTCAGCAGCTGTTGCAATGGCTACTTGTGAGATATATGGCTGACAATTTACAGGCTACATAATTGCGGGCGAAAAGAGGAGCCCACAGTCTAATCTTGACTTGGTCAGCAGCACTTTAGTAACTGTATAGCAATACTTTTCTTGATCTTCCTATCCAACGGCTACTGCTAGTTTTCATAATTATGCTCTTTCAGCTTGTGCTAATAAAATCTTTCAAACGTGAATTGTTGTCATGTTTACCAAAAGTTGATCACATGATCAACTAATGCAAAAGGCCTATTGTCAATTCTAAATGACCATGTGATTCCCTGAATATCAAATGACAGTCCCAGGAACCCCTGCACCTGCAGAAGCAATGGGGCTATTCAGTTTTGGACCAAAATTTACATTTTTAACTGCTTTATATCGGTTTTTGCTCTTTTTAATATTAACTGAGGTAAAATTTACTGAGTAAACCCACCCAGACAGACTTTGAGCGTTCTTTAGATCAGAGTACCAGCTGGCCTTTCAAAGATAAGATAGGAGACCTCCAATGGTATGACATTACAACAGGGCAGCTATGGCACATGCACCTAGACCATATGCTCCAACTGATAAGGTGCATATCTTACAGAAAATGCCCCCCTCACAGCCATTTCAGAAAAAAAGGGAAAAACTGCCATCATTGTCAGCAAAATACAACGCATTTCATTTTCCTGAACAGCGGAAAGCAATACTGAAACAATACTTAGGTCTGTTTTGCTTTCAAAACATGCCAACCACATTTACCAATAGGCATTTTAACTGTTTTTGAACTGGCCTCAATGCTCACATGTACACGCTATTAATCATCTTTTTCCATTTCGGGGGTATAATTCTTACATTAGTAATTTTCGGCTCATCCTCGGTGTAAAAAACCTGTGAAATTCACAAGTGACGTAAAACAATGAATACAAAGAAGCCACTGAGAAATAAACACAATAGAGACAAGGAAAATAATAGCTAGAAAACAAAGAAAACTTCATTGGTTTTTACACCGAGGTAAACCCAAATTTTCATTCTCAGCTTAAAATACCAATCAAGCTATATTTGTAATCTTCCTGAATTATGTAAGAGATTCGACCAATAAAGGCAGCGTATATAAAGAAGTTTATAAAAATGTTTTGACGCCACTCCTACGCAAAACAATCATTATAAGCCGTAAAATGGTGAAGATTCTCACCATGAATTCTAAGAAGTGATTGTTTTAGCTCGGATTAAAAAGATCAATAAGACAGAGAGTTCCGCTTTCTTTTGTCAAAAAGCTGTCTTTATTCCAAAGGAACGATGCAATTTGAAAACCTTCCAAAAAACGCCTCAGGACAAGACGACATGCGACATAATTCGCCAGCTGTTCTAAAACACACCTCTTCATGATCGCCCGCCAAGAAATTAAATAACTACGTTTAGCTTAACTCTAAACTTGTATTAAACTTCTTTCTAACTGGGGATAGATTAGCATTTTCAACCATAATTCAGAGCTTATTTACATCTTAACATCTGATGTAATACGCTTTGTTCGGATTAAATCTTACACCCGCAGTTATTTTGGGAATATGAAAAACAATAGTTGAGGAGAAGGCTTCAGTAGTTTTGTACAAAATACAAGAAATTTCACAAACGCAAATTTGGTATCTCACGCTAATGTTTAGCGCCTAAACCTAACCAAACTTCCCCAAAATTAAGAAGCAATAGGGAGAAGCTGGGAAAAAGTAAGGGTAACGCTTAAACAAAAGACAACATGAAACACGACAGTGGTTTTGATATGTAATCAACAATCTTAAATGTCAAACCGGATAGAATGTTCTAGAGAGATAAAACGTTTCTCATAACAAGATAACCCACCTTGACTCGATTTTCTTCAACTTCAGAAAAGCTTCTGTATAACTGCTCTTCTACCGTTGTAAGCTCCTCTGTGGCAGCTCGAAATCGTTGTCTGCTTGTTTTGAGTCTCTTGCCATCGTTGTTTACTAAGCTATCATCTTTCTCTAACACGTCTAGGTTTTCCTGACACGATTCGTAGTTTTGAACACTTCTTTTATGAGCTTCAATTGCTCTTCTGAGCTCTGGCAACGTTGCCGTGAAATCGCAAAGGGTCCCAAGTATTTGACTCGTGATATGAACACTCGACTTATGAGCGACATGGTCAATTTCTTCAACAACTTGCTTCAGCTGCTGCGAGATTTCTAACAGCGGCGTTTCCTTTAAAACCGTCGAGAAAGCCTCAGCTAACTGGGAGCCTGCTCCACAGAAAGCTTTTGTGGCATCTAAGTAACCTTTTATGAGCTTCTCGATCAATCCCACATTCGTTTCGAGGGTTCCCACGTTCGTAAGAAGCTTCTGATGATAAGTTTGAGCTTTGCTCGTGTCGCCTTTAGTCTCTTTCCATTGATGATAAGACAAATACCTTACGCTGTCCATATTTCACATTACCCGCTGTCCCCGAAGATGAAAACATAGGAAAGAGATCATTCAAGAAAGCGGAAAGGCCGCGCGCTTTCTCTGATCTTTCACTGAACTCTGAACATTCGTTTCACAACTTCACGCAAACATCTGATTTCATTTGAACATACGATCGATACCATCAGCGGTAATAAACAGAGCGCATGCCTAGGACGTACCATGTGGAAAAATCAAGATGGCTGGCGTTTCAGTGGAAGTAAAAGCTTGGTGCATTCAAGAACTGTTAAAAATAACAGAGAAGGAAGACGAAGTGTCAGCAAATATATTGTCCATAAGTACTGCTAGTGAGTTAAGTTCTTATATGAAAAAAGTTCTTGATCCCCAAAATAGCAGACATCAGAAAATTTTAGAGGAATTTTTCAAGTTAACTGAAACCTGTGACTTGAACACTATGTCATATTCTCAAAAGTGTTCAGGTGAATTTGATGGTAAAACGGATCCGCCTCTAAAGAAAATTGAAAGTAAAGGAAGAAACAGCCCAGTCAAGGAAGCCAAGAAGAAATTTGTACCCCTGTATGGCGCAGAAGGACAAGCGAGAAGCTCCGTGCTCTTGCCGGGAAGACACGCATGTGAATGTCTTGGCCAAAAACATGGTCTAGTGAACAATTGCACAGATTGTGGGCGTATTGTTTGTACGCAGGAGGGCTCTGGACCTTGTTACTTTTGTGGAGCTTTAGTTTGCACCAGAGAGGAACAAGAGATCTTGGATAGAAATTCTAAAAAGAGCAAAAAACTTTTGGAGAAGCTGATGACACAGGATATAGCAGACATGAATAGTAAAGAAGATTCAGTGATAGACAAAGGCCTACAAGAAGCCATTGCCCACAAAAACAAGCTTATTGAATATGACAAAAGTGGGGTGCGTCGTACTAAAGTAATTGATGATGAATGCGACTACTTTGCAAGCAACAGTAGGTGGCTATCTAAACAGGAGAGAGATGCCTTAAGGAAGAAAGAAGAAGAGTTACGAGAGAAACGGTATGGCTCTCGTAGGCAGCAGAAAATAACCCTCGACTTTGCAGGTCGCAGAGTCATTGACGAGAATGAGCCTGATTATAGTTTTGATTCTGATATGGCTGTTCTAGCCTCTGGCCATTACAGTACCGATAAAAATCAAGAATCACGAAGAGTTTCTAATCCTACTGTCCCAAATGTCAACTCCTTAAAATTTGTTTCTTCAGGAAACAGAGATAGTAAACCATTAAATTATGGAGGTCCAGCTGTGAAGGGGAAAAAAGAGATACTGCGTATCCAGGACAAGGAATTTCAAGAGATGACTGATACTGGAGCTTGTTTAAGCATGCATCAGCCATGGGCCTCACTGCTTGTGATGGGAATTAAGAAGGTTGAAGGCCGTGTCTGGTATACACCTCACCGTGGACGTCTTTGGATTGCCGCTACAGCTAAGCCTCCCTCTGAACAAGACATTGCCGGTGTCGAGGGAATGTATAAGGCTCTTTATGGCCCTGAAAGTGTGTCTTTTCCCAAGCACTACCCTACTTCATGTCTTTTGGGATGTGTTGATGTTGTGGACTGTCTTGCCCAGGAAGATTACAAAGAGGAGTTTCCAGAGGGCGAGTCTGAATCTCCTTATGTCTTTGTCTGTGAGAACCCTCAACAGCTTACAGTTAAGTTTCCAGTGAAGGGACAGCACAAAATCTGGAAACTTGATCCTGCAATTCACAAAGCTGCTAAAGGAGGGCTTAGAAAAGCTGCATGAATGGTCTACTGATATTCCTTTGTTTGTTTGTTCTTTACTTACATGTAAGAAACGTTTAAGTTTGACCATATGTAAGTCAGTCAGACTCAAGATATGCAATAGTGCTTTTTTACCGGCCAGATGCTCATTGACTGTATGAAGAAAGGATTATTGTCTTCCTAAGTCTGAAAGGAGTTGTGCTAGAACTGAAAACAGGTCTGCAGCCTTTAATTCCTGCTGATGTGTCCAGTCTGTGGGATTAAGAAACTATCAAGTGGCCCAAAGGATGCTTTGCAAAGTGATTGATAACTCAGAAAGTTTTTCTCCGTCAAGGTTTTTTCCTTTTAAATGCCAGCTTTGATGTGTTTGCTGTGTAACCATCCTGTATAAGAAGTAGAAAAAAACTTGTAACTCTCAGGTTGAAATGTCTTTCAGGTTATTTGTGTTTTGAACTATTTGTGACATTATCTTCTAGAAAGAAAAATAACAGTCACGGAAATGAAATTAACCAATGATTTATTTCATATTATCACCTAAGGGACAGCCAAAATTAAAAACACATCCCCCAAATTCTGTTCATTCTTTATTTGTGATGCATGAATATATATTTTCATACCAGCTTAGTATTTTCTATAACTCATTTTGTTTTAGTTTCTTAGGCAGCCTTTCTTCAGGTTGTCCTATAAAGAACACCTGTGTATGGTACTATAGTTTTCTAATGGTTTCTGGTCCCATTGTTGTAACTCAGATTGTTCCATGTAATACACCAAGCACAAGACACAGTGTTCAATCTGATATTCAGACACTGTAAAGTGGGTAATAATCCAGTTGGATGGGATATGGAACACAAGTTATCGTGCCCTTTCAGTAGAAAATAAGGATCATTAGATGTTTAAGGGAAACTGCCCCCCCCCTCCCCCCTTAATTAACAATACTTCTCACTTAGGGCAAAATGTTAGCTTAGGGGAGAGGTAGGTGGGCAGTTTCCCAGAAATGTATAATGATATACAGCGCCAGCCCGGATTTCAAATTGGGGTGGACCGCAAAGGGTCGTCCCTCTTCTCAGAGCCATGCGCAAGCCTATGTACAGATGCCCCCTCCCCCAAAAAAATATCGGGGATTTTTTCTGAGGGGAGGGGGTGTCTGCACACAGGCCAGAGAAACAGTAACATTATGCAAATTAATGGCTTCGCTGCTGGCCCACCATGCGTGCTCTCAATCTACTGTGACTCAAAAGAAAAAAGAGACTGCTCGTGGTCTAAAATCAGGGCTGCAAGGCTTCGTTTCTGTCAGTTAAGGAGGGGCATATTGGATCTGCTGAAAACTGCGAAACCATAGTAAAAATCTACTAGTAAATGGTTGGTTGTAGGTGCTTGCTAAGAAAAAGGCGAAAACCGAGAAGCCGCAAAAAACCCTCAAAAATTCGGATCTTGTTTACTGTGGGTAATGTCGACCGAGATATCGGTCGATATAGCGGTCGACACTCGGTCGATAGTCGGTCGACACTCGGTAGACAGTTGGTCGATATAGGTGGTCGATAGTCGGTCGATAGTGGGTCGACACTCGGTCGAGACACGGCCGATAGTCGTTCCAGATGTGTCTCGGCCGATATAGCTTTTCGTTCACCGACACTTCGCCGACTTTTCGCCGACATTTCGCCGACACTTCGCCGACACTTCGCCGATCCTTGGTCGATAGTTGGTCGATACTTGACCGATGTGTCGGTCAGTAATTGGTCGACACTCGGTCGATGGTCGGTCGACACTTAGCATTTCCTACATTTTCCTACATTTTTGCGGGACTACAGGAGCAGCAAATTCAACTTAGGCTGAGACAGGTTCTGTTTAACAGCTAAAACTCAGACGATCGGTGATGATACAAACTGGAAAAAAAAAGGTTATCATGTCCTTAGTTCCCAGTGCTCTTCAGTTCTCTTCATAGCGTAATCGCGCCTTGCACTGCCACATGTTCCCCATCTCATGATAACAGTAATTAATGACGTCGTTGCTTAAAAAAAAAGCCATTGGACTCACCTGATAAATTAACACACGACTAATATTCGAACGACAGTTGACCGATATACCACCGACAGTTGACCGATATACCACCGACAGTTCACCGATATACCACCGACAGTTCACCGATATACCACCGACAGTTGACTGATATACCACCGACAGTTGACCAATATATCACCGACATATGACCGACAGTAATTCGAGGTGCGTCGACGAAATATCGACCGATACTCGGCCGATAGTCTATCTCACTATCGACCGACTATCGGCTGACTATCGACCAACCATCGACTGACCATCGACCGACTATCGACCGACTATCGACCGACTGTCGACCGCTATATCGACCGACTGTCGACCGATATGTCAGTCGACATTACCCACAGTAAACAAGATCCAAAAATTCTACCCGGGGTTAAGGATGTCAACTTTAACTGTGAAAAAAACTTGGCAGAATTTTCTATTGCTTTTCTACCCCTGAGGATAATAAAGGCCTACCCGTAGTCTACTCTTAGATAAAAAGCGCAACTGAACCCAAAACTCCAATGCCATTTTCTTGTAGCCAAAGCAGAAGTATAGAGGTGAGGGAGTGAAATGTAGTAAAGGCCCGAATCCAAGCCGGTTTCCACCTTTTTCGGAAAACAGCCAGACCCAAAACAACGCAAGAACGTTCTTACAGCGCAAGTCGGTCTCGCTCGCTTGGAGATTAGATCGAGAAATGAGAAGGCAATTTATTCTACACGAAACAGGATTTACTCGCTAAAGGTTTTTTACTTCCTACTTTATCGACGTCGATACTTTTTATTTGTTTCTGAATTGATTTAGTACGCGTGTTAGTGAAGACCGGAAATACGTCTGTGGTCGCAGGCAATACGCGTGTATAAATACTTGAAAATTCAAGGGCCTCGATTCCAGAGAAATTACATCACTGCCAGAGATCAAAAAAGTGATTAACATGGCACGTCGTTTCAATCATCGCCGAAAATAAACCGCATGCTCATCACAAGAACCATTTGCATGCATTGAAAGTTTACAACACCCGACCATCGCAGTTTTGCTAATTAAGATTCTTATTTTTTTTCGACCACTCAGTAGTGATCACTTGTTCCAAAGTAATCAACGCTTTCAAGCGATAGAATTCGTGGACCGACACGTTCCGGAAAAGCTCTAAATTTAATCTTTCCCAAGCTTTCTTCGCAAAACATGCGTGGCTTCGATGACGCAATGATTCTTATCCCCAGTTTCCACGGTCTCCACAAGGAATGCCTGGCACAATGACCCCTTTTGTGTCCTAAACACGACGAAAAACGCGTTGCGGATTATGAGTCTCGCTTCTTACGTAAGCGAGACTAAGAAGCGAAACGGTTTTACCAGTATTTTGATTTTTCTATAGGGAGGCTGTCCTTAGATCACGCTCAGGGCACGCCTCTACGCCACTCGCTTGTTTGGAAAAATGGTCACTCAGTGCCGAAGTGGACTTCTAGCATACTTGGGCAATGCTTTTCCCCAAATTAGTATAGGTAATAGCATGAGTAAAGACACTTGGTAACGTCAATGCACATACAAAGAAGAAAAGTTTTACTTCGGGTTGACGTAAGTGGCTCTAAAACACCTTTGCTCAAGCTTATTCCTAATGACTTGCAATATCACTAAGAACAAGGCGCGCAAAGTTGCCAGATTTAGTTTTCCGATTTCATGGGCTAAAAATTGTTACGCGTAACTGTCCCTTACTCGTTACAAATCCTCACTCGGCTTCTGAACATGATGAAAAGAGGTATGGTGGGAAGGGAGCATCGCTTGCTCTCACGTGCGGTGCGCATTACGAGGCAGCGGGGACAACCAGGGTGTGTTCCTTTCGGTGAATCCAAAAACGGATTTTAGACCTAAGAACGGATTTCGCGTTCCTTTCGGCAAATCCAAATCCGGATTTTTGATCTGGTGAATCCTTTTTGAAAAAGGATTCATTGGATTTGAAATCCGAAGAATCCAAATCCAGATTAACGGATTAGTGATCTACGCTGTTCCATTCACAGTACATCCGAAATTAATCAGATGATCCAGCGGTATTTCCAGTTGAAGTATTCCCATAGAGGCCGTAGAGTTTCCTCGTTGCTGCCATTTGCCGCAAAACATCTGAAAACACTAGAAGATTGTTCCTGGTACATTAAAATATCCATATACTAACCATTTGTCTCTAAAGAAGCTTGAAATCAGAAATAAGTAAAAGTAACAAATGAACAGCTATCTAACTACAAACTCGCTTGTAGACGCGACAGGCACTCGATCGTGTTACATAAAAAAATCCGAGCTATGGAACTGGATCAAACTGGCCGACATTCTTTAGATACTAGTAATTTTCAATTTTAATGCGCTTCTTTCTTTGTCTGTTTGATATGTTCCATCGTAGCTATTCGAACTGCCGACCACTAAATTCTGCACGGTATAATCGCATAATTTGTCAAACAGTAGAAAACACGTCATTTCTTGAGAGGCTGTCGTGCATATTGCACGCGTTGGCGAAAGGTTACCAAGGTTACAAATTCAATTTCGGATTTCACGTTCCTTTCGAACGCGAAATCTGGCAAATCTAGGATCAAAAATCCGTTTTTGGATTCGCCGAAAGGAACACACCCTGCCAGTAACAGACCGTAACAAGCAGTTATTTAAAGCCTGGTTCTCATATGCCGCCGATGCACCTGTGACATGGCCGCTGGTACTGCCTGGGATACTGTTCCGATATGAGAACGGAAGTGGCCGACAACATTGGTCATCCCAGTCTTTATGCCTGCATGCCTGCAAAGTTGAACTAGAGTCAACTTCGCAGGCATGCCGGCGGTAAAGCTCTGCGATGGCTCTAGTTGCCGGCGGCGCATGTTCTCATTCGTCCGGGTAGTAGCCCAGATGGTACCGGCGGCTACGTAACTACCAAAATTTCTCGGATGCCTAGGTAAGTAACAGACCGTAACAACCAGTAACCAACAGACCAAATGTCGTTGACAAAACTTTCAGCGCATGGACGCTTCGATTCCACCCCCTGCCTTTTGCAGGTATTTCCTTTGCGCACGGAATTAAAACAGCTCAGGAGCCTGAACAGCTATATTACCCTATGTTACAAGATATGAATAAAAAATATTTAAAACACGGGATAGATATATTACAAAATATGTACAAACGAGATATAGAAAATAGATAAGGATACAAAAAGACCGATCTCACTGAAATTGAAGGTTTGGTGAGTGTGAAATTATGTTCAGCTACTCGCGCATGCCCAAAACGGTGTGACGCGTGACGCGTTACAAAATCTCACTTCAACCCAGTCACCCCTAAATCGGGTACCTCTGTAAAAAAAACCTTACTGCTCCTTTTTTTAAAACGATATTTTTGGGTATAAGTTAATACCAAAATGAAAATACCTTTATCAAATAAGGAACGTTAATGAATCATCAAGCATTGCTATTTTAAAAATATTTTAATTATTATTATCACTAAGTAGAGTGTTTTGAATTATTATATAAATACGTTCTACTAGAATGTACAGGGCTTACACAAGCTATTTGCTTTTCGTTAATAAGGTTTGGCCTTTCTCTGTAAAGATGCTCTTTTGGACGTCGGTTTCTCTTTGCACACGTGCCGCTATTCAATTAAGAAATGATGCTTTTTGTTTAAACTGAGCCCACACAGAGGTTCTTAATCTAATTAGTTCTGGTAAATTTAACGACATTTGTTTGTTATCTTACATTAATTGGCTTGATTGGTTTTTCCTAAATCTCAGTTTTAATAGAAGCTTGACCTTACCAAGTTGTCTTTTCCTGGACATTCCTATTTTTACTATCTTTCGCGTATTTAGTGGTTTGATCGAAACTTCAGTGCGCTTCCAAAAGAAAACCTTGTCCAACAGACTATCTTGTGATATACAAGCTTTTGTTCAATTTACTTGCTAAAAGTTGTAACGAGTGATATCTTTGTTTATAGGCTTTCGCAATGTAAATATCTTGCTAATTGATTTTTGACTAGGGATTTGTAAACAATCTTTTAGTTAATATATGGAAAAAGGCGGGACTAATTACCATTGTACGATATTCCAACAAGAAGCTTTTAAACGACAACTTAAGCACCGTACGCGAATTGACAAATTGTACATTTTAGAGTAACGATATTGTACATATGTGATTTTCATTCATGTAAACATTCCTTGTAATTTTTGTGTCTCTCTGACTGTTTTGTTTTGACTGGACAATTATTGGACAAAATTGAATTTTGGAGTTTTAACTGATTTTCCTATTACGACACAACCTCGAAGGAAAATATGTTAATTATTCTTATAGCCAATCGAATTTTTACTGATGTAAGATTAGTTTAAGTTTGAGTAAGATTGGCAGCCTTCAGATTAGTCAGGATAAAAAGAGCTGTAACTAGGTCTTGTCAGAGAGATACTGCTAGCCTTGATTGTGAAAAGTTGAGAAACAAGTTATCTACATTAAAACAGTATAAAGAGACAAAGAGTTTGAGTTCATTGTAGAGGATTACTGTTCCCCCAAGTTTCCTACTACAATCTGGTGGAAGAACTTGCTGAGCGTCCCGGTACGAGGCAGCCAAGCAAGCCCACAGGGTAAATAAAAGCCGAAGAATGCAGCCGGCTCCTTGGTTGCGTTGATAACAACTAAAGCCATCCCGAGTAAAGCCGCAGATTGCAGCCGGCTCCTTGGTTGCGTTGATAACACCTAAAGCCATCTGGAGGATTACTCCTTCGCGCGAGCAATTCACAGGTACTTTGGCCAGGACCAGGATCACAACCATCTGGAAGCCCCAAGCCGGACCAGAAAACCCACCGCAGTGTCCAAGCCGCCCGAAGCACAAGAAACAAGCAACACCCAAGCGACATCAAGGCCAAGGCGGAATACGAAGACACCTCCTATAAGCACAATGACTTTTATGAACATTTATATTTATTAGTTTTCTTATCGACACGAATTTTCCCCGCTATTTTCTACTATGTAACTCTCTTATTTAGTTATAACCTTACTTTTGCTTGTTTAATTATCAAATAACTAAGTATTTCTTATTCTCTTACTTACTGATGGAGAGCGGTGCTGAATGAGTACTGTTTCAAAATCCTCGCAAATAGTCACACGTTCACAAACCCTTAAATCTAAAGCCTCTGTAAAAACACCACTAACTTGTGACTGTACAACTGCTGAAGCGGTTTCGAAACCAACATTTAAAATGAATGAGGAACAACTCAAATTGATTCAGGACTCTCTCAAAACTATCCAGCAAACTATACAAGCTGATTTAGCCAAAGAAGCTCATACACAACGGACCAAATTAGACACTTTACAATCCAAATTAAACAAACGTGACACGCACGGTCTACGTGGGAAACATACACTCTCTGCATCGTCTGTTTTGAACCCACGGCAATTCCAACACATCGCATGCCCTGTTGCCGTCAATTTATCCATGAGCAATGCCTCTTACAATGTTTTCGGCATTTCTCATTTCATCAGGTCTACCGATGCCCACATTGCCGTGGCGATTTGTTCCCTGTTGACGCCGACGACCTTTCGGCTGAAACACATCCGCCACCAGGCCATTACCTTTATATTTTTAATTATTCAAGTATGGGCACTCTTCAGCACGACGTTGAAGAGATTTCCTATGATCTTTTCATCAATCCCTCTCTCGCTCCATGACCTCCAGGCCTGAACTGGGATCAAGTTCGAGCAGAGCGAGAGGCTCAACTGCGCGACCTCTTAGGCATTGATGTCAACCAAGACAATTAGCCTCATTTTCTTTGTATATACTTACCCCTACATTTGTTTCTTCTATTTCAGTATTCCTTTTTTATAATACTATATTGTTACCTCCTAGCGGTATCTTTTCACAAGGTAACTGTAATTCCTGGTTTCTTGTTTGTAAGATATGTCAAAAGCGGTTATTATGTTCTTGGTACGGACACGTGTAGCAGCCATTCAAGCTGCCGCACAATGCTTGATGATTTTAGCGAATTACAACACCAAGTAAATAGTTCTCACCTTTTCCTCGCAACAGGAGTTGCGTTTTTCTAAGGATGGAGGAATGTAAAACGATATTTTTGGGTATAAGTTAATACCAAAATGAAAATACCTTTATCGAATAAGGAACGTTAATGAATCATCAAGCATTGCTATTTTAAAAATGTTTTAATTATTATTATCACTAAGTAGAGTGTTTTGAATTGTTATATAAATACGTTCTTCTAGAATGTAATGGGCTTACAAAAGCTATTTGTTTTTCGTTAATAAGGTTTGGCCTTTCTCTGTAAAGATGCTCTTTTGGACGTCGGTTTCTCTTTTCACACGTGCCGCTATTCAATTAAGAAATGATGCTTTTTGTTTAAACTGAGCCCAAACAGAGGTTCTTAATCTAATTAGTTCTGGTAAATTTAACGACATTTGTTTGTTAACTTACATTAATTGGCTTAATTGGTTTTTCCTAAATCTTTAGAAGCTTGACCTTACCAAGTTGTCTTTTCCTGGACATTCCTATTTTTACTATCTTTCGCGTATTTAGTGGTTTGATCGAAACTTCAGTGCGCTTCCAAAAGAAAACCTTGTCCAACAGACTATCTTAGTTAACTCGTTGTGATAAACAAGCTTTTGTTACTGCCTAGTTCAATTTACTTGCTAAAAGTTGTAACGAGTGATATCTTTGTTTATAGGCTTTCGCAATGTAAATATCTTGCTAATTGATTTTTTAATAGGGATTTGTAAACAATCTTTTAGTTAATATATGGAAAAAGGCGGGACTAATTACCATTGTACGATATTCCAAAAAGAAGCTTTTAAACGACAACTTAAGCACTGTACGCGAATTGACAAATTGTACATTTTAGAGTAACGATATTGTACATATGTGATTTTCATTCATGTAAACATTCCTTGCAATTTTTGTCTCTCTCTGACTGTTTTGTTTTGACTGGACAATTATTGGACAAAAGTGAATTTTGGAGTTTTAACTGATTTTCCTATTACGACACAACATCGAAGGAAAATATGTTAATATTTCTTATAGCCAATCGAATTTTTACTGATGTAAGATTATTTTAAGTTTGAGTAAGATTGGCAGCCTTCAGATTCAGTCAGGATAAAAAGAGCTGTAACTAGGTCTTGTCAGAGAGATACTGTTGGCCTTGATTGAGAAAAGTTGAGCAACAAGTTATCTACATTAAAACAGTTTAAAGAGACAAAGAGTTTGAGTTCATTGTAGAGGATTACTGTTCCCCCAAGTTTCCTACTACATTTTGGGGACTTGCATGTGAAACTGGTCGACCTTGCGCGGGAAACTGGGCTCAAATTCTTCGATCCAAAATACAGTGTAGTCACATAGTAGTCACATTGAATCTAGGCTGCGAACACAAGACGTATTTCCGGTCGTCGCTTCTCTCCACCCGAAACACAACAAGGAAAAAGTACGGACGGAAGGAGGAAGGAATGGTGCACTTTCAAACCTCAGTAGTTAAAACGATTGACATTTTTCATTGCTGCCCTTGACTGACTTGGGGCTGCTTTTTGAGCGTATTGCTGCCTACGCACGCAAGGAAGGTCTGTCTTACACAAAGTAGAATTCACGTCTACTTCCGGTAACATGAAAACTTATTTATCGCCACCATCACACAGTGCTGAATCTCAACTCGCCATCTGTCTTTTATTGCAGGGGTGCGAAAAAATGCGCACAACGAGATTGAGGACATTAGACGCTATCAACCTTTCGTTCTCTTTCGTAGTGTTTATTACCAATAATTTAACTACTTCTTAATACTCTATTACTATTTACAGTTCAATTTTCTACGTCTTTTTAAAATATTTGGTGTTTTCATTATTATATATGACAATGATTCTTCTCCGCTAGAGTTTTAGGCGATTGATGTCTTCACTTCTGAAATCGACTCTGTGGGAAAAAGAGAGAACATAAGCAGGAATTTTCTTCCTTCTGGAAGTAAGGTATCACACCACGTGAGAAGACAATAAATTTGGCAGGAAAAAGTTCCAAATGAAGTACTTACTTGCCATGACAACATAACGTTGTTTCTAAACATTTTCACTTATTTTAAGGCTTGACTTTTCATCTCATTAAAATGCTTTTCAGTACTTTCTTGCCGGCAATGCTGTTTAGTGGTCTGTTTCGATTGAATGTGCGAATCAAACTTTCATGTGTACACCCTGTTAAAACGGCCAATTTTTTTGGCCCATTGGTGACCGTATTAACGGGGTTCCAATGTATTCGTGGATTTTCGGATAAATTACACTCAACTCTTTTGATCGACGCGGGAAGTATATCGTAGTCTCTCAAATAGTATTATAACAGACAAACCACAAGGTAACAAAGTTTGAATGTGCAATATGCTGATTATATCAAGAAACACACTAATTTCCTAGGAAAAGATCAGCATTGTAAGAATCACTTGAGACTTATTACTGGAGCCAGATTCACAGCGGAAGTCACAATTTCATGATACTACTGTAGATGCTTCAGTCGACGCTAATAGGTGAAATCCTTGCACTGACCAGTGAAATAAAAGCTACTCCGCCAACCTCGTCCCCAGGGCTTTTACTAAGGGAAAAGCTCTGCTCCTGCGCAGTAGTCTCTTGTTGCTTCTTACAGGGTTAAAGTGGTAAAAACTATAAAGTAACAAAATAGATTAAATCATTGTACTTCACCTCAATGACAAGACTTGTCTGACTTCAGCTGGAGTTAGCCGCCACGTCATTGGACCTGAGTTGGCCCCCCAATAGTCCATTATCTCCCCGACCTATAAATACAATAAAATGGATATCAAAAGAGGTGACTTCCAGCCCCTGCCACAGGTGACGTATTCCCGCCCTCGATACCATTTATGCACCAATCTTACACTCTCCGCGCTTCTTGCAAGTCACATTTCCCCAACTATGCATGACAGCAGTTACATTGGCAACATTCACCAAACCAATCTCGTTCCCAGAGGCCGCGATCCTTATGTACAGCGACGGGGATCGCTAGTAACGGAGGCTCTGGGGACGAGATTGCAGTGAAACCAGTCACAAGATTGTTCTTCCACGCATGTAACCATTAACTACCAATTTTTTTTTCGCGCATGGCAAGTGGGTACCAATTACATATTTTCCCATTTTTGATACCATTCAGTATGTTTTCCCGCGCTTATGACCATTTACACAAGGCGTTTTCCCTCACTTGGCACCGCTTGACCGGTTGACTGGTTGACTTGATCGCTTACAAGTTATGCGCTTTTCGCCATCCTTTATCCGGTTGCAAGTTTTCCCGCCCTTTTCATCGTTGCCTGACTGGTTACATGTTTTCCCGCGCATTTCACCATGGTTTAACCGATTACACGTTTTCCAGCGATTTTCACAATTGGTTAACTGGCTACAAGTTTACCTACGCTTTTCACCCTTGCTTTACTGATTGCATGTTTTCCCGCGCTTTTTACCAACGCTTGTACCGTTCCAAGTTTACCCGCTCTTCTCAGCATTGCTTGACTGGTTACATGCTTTCTTGCGATTTTCACCAGTAAGTGACCATTGCTTGACTGGTTACGTGTTTCTGCTCTTTTCACCGTTACTTGACCCTGGCTCCAAGATTTCCCTCGCTTCCCGAGCAAACCGCGCTTCACAAAATTTAAAATTGTTTTCTCTGTTTTTTCGTACGTTAAAAGGCTACAGGGAAAATTGAGGAACGGTAAAAGCCCTTACCTTTTCTAGATTGAGAATAGTTGCAATCTGCGTTAGTCTGGCAAACTTGTCCCTTATTGTCCACTGAGTGACAGCTGTCAAGTAGCCAACCAATGAACGGAGTTCCTTGTCGAACTGAAGACCACCTAACTAATATTCAAGAAAATAAGAGTGGATATCAAAAAAAACGTCTGATAAGCTGCCTATGCAGTGAGACACAAGTTAAATCAATCGAAAATTCACTCCGCAAATCAGTACTGTTTAACGGCCTCTCGTTGCAGATAAAATTTGCATTCAAACCAAAACGTATTCAAAAGTTATTTAGGTAAATGCAGACTAAAGTTGTCTTCTGCGTAGAGTTGCTTACAAATATTTGTTGGCTTCAATTTTGCATCATAAAACAAAGCACTTGTAAGAGCTTAGTTAAACCTCATTTAACGTTTTTCTCAATTTTCTGAGAACAAGGTTTATTTTGTTCACCGTGAGTTTATTACTTAACATGTTTCGCTGATCATGTGATGTGAGTTGGGGATTATATCTTGAATCTTTGTACAGCGTAGCGATTTTCCTTGTCTCACGATCCTTTTCCAAGTTTCCATTTTCTTTCCTTCCCACCTGCCTTCTTTTGGACGGGTCAAAGATCTACGAAGTAGGTGAACCGGACAGGCTATAATCCCCAACTCACATCAGAAAAAAATGTTTAGTAATAAAATCACAGTTTTAACTCGTCGCAGAACTAGGTAATTTCCTCACTTTCCTTTCGCTGTGCTACTCCTGGGGTGCTAATCCGAGGAAGAAGTTTTAAACAAGTTGTTAGAACATAATAAATTATGGGGTATATCACTGACAAAGTTGATCTGACAACTTACTCTGTTAAATGACGCTTTCATGACCGAAGCCTCTAGCTGATTGGTTATTTCTGTGGTTGCCATACTAACAAGGGAGTCGTAGTTGGTAGGGGTCAGCGGACCCTGTAAAAAAGTCATGCACGATTTTTATAAGTTTTTGGAAGTTGTTTACTTTCTCTAAAAGTGACCTATCCCTTGCCGATTCAACGCTTACAATTATTACTAACTGTAGCCTTCATAGCACAGCAGCCGTCGCCGTTTTCATTTAGCCAAGTGAGATAAGGGGACGCGCGAGGGCATGGGGCGAAAATGAGCAAAAAACGAAGATAGGAAAATAGGAGGGAGGGGAGGGGCGGGAATGTCCTTACCTACTAACTACCCACCTTAAAAGAAGTTAACATTGAGTCCAGACTAGTGATGAAATTCTGTACAAATGGATCATTGACTTCATAAAACGCAAATTCCTCCTACAAGAGTAACGAAAAAATAGATTATTTTGCTTAAGTTCCTCTTTTGGAAACATTTCAAGTTTTCTCCAAAATAGAGAGATAAGTCAAGCCCGATTAGCAGTCATGTCGATGCATTAACTTTATTACACATCGGAGATTTCAATAAACTAGACGGTTGTTGCCCTGCGTATGTAACATACGCGTTTCTTCGGGCGGAACAAGACAACTTTTGAAATAAAGTAACCTAAAGCTGACCTCAAGGAGCACATGCCTCCGTCAATGTCGCCAAAAAACTGGAGCTATTGGCTACGTTAACAACAACAACCGGGCCACACTGTTCCAATACTTATATTACACGTGCCCAGGGTTCTGTCTAGGATTTATCGTTTAGGGGAGAAGTCCCACGTGGCCAAAGGCCATGAGCGTCCTACCAGGGTCCGGGGGCATGCCTCCGCGGAAAGTTTTTGAAATGAATATGCTCTGAGATGCAATCTGGTGCACTTTGAGACACAATTTTGAGAAATGTAACAAGGGTATTTTATTTTATTTTGTAGTCGTGATCGCGTTCTGACAATGTTACAATACTCCATGTTCCTTGTCATGTACTGTCCTTAGACAGGGAATACTTACTTCATGTGCACTGACATCGTAGCGTCTGGAAGAGTTTTCCGATATAGTTACTTATACACTGTAATAATAACAATATTTTTTGGGGGGAAGATAGAAATCATATAGGCTTTGTCACTTTCACCCAAATCCTACAAGTTTCGCACTCATCGCTCGGCCTATGACTCAGCGTTTGGTTCCTGTTTGAAATCTTTACCTGAAATAGGCACTTCTCGTTTTCTGCGCTTGCAAGTAGTTGGTGTTCCTGCCCGGCACATGTATGGCACAGGGCACGATTTCCTCCGCGCGGCTCTTGCATTGCTTAGCGTTTTCCGCGCTTGCAGGACGAGTCACAGGGGAAACTTGCATGATTCTGCCTAAGTAGCTGAGTTTGCTAGAGTGTAAGAATGGTTTCCATAGTGACAAAAGTATGAATCCAATGGGGACCTCTGAATAAAATTTAATTTTCCAGTGAATCACCGTACATTCTTCTTGATTTCTTACTTCATATATGAGTTTTAAATTTTCCAACTCTCTTTTGACCATCAGTTTACTTTCCTTACGTGTGAAACAGACCAACACTTACGTCTATTTTTTATTTCATGTTTTATTTTATTACCATTTTGCCATTTAATTCATTAATATCATTAATTACTTTCCTCAGATATGTTGTGACTTGTTGAGTTGAAGCCATCGATGAGAGGTTTCAGTCTTGGTATGACGGCAGTGGAACAAAGCTGATATACTCCGCCCTACAAATAAAAAAAGAAGCCTTTTGAAGATAGTCTTGATTGTGCATGGAAAGAACTAGTCACGAGGTAGTGTGCTACTCCGATGACAGGAGAGAAACTTCGGAGTGAAAAAAACATTGCCTGTGCTAGAAACTCTGAGCGCACATTCGGAAAGAACTGCTCATGTTCTTTCGTAAACAATTTGAGGGATCCTTTGCTCCTGCATTTATTAAAAAAAATTTATCATCTGTGTTGATAATTTTGAACGCATATTTTAAAGGAATTGCCAGTGTTCGTTTGTAATGTCTTCAACGGGTCAATTGCTAGCCTGTTCCAGGTGTTCACATTAACAGGCTAGTCAATTGTTCAGTGCTGCATTGGTTTCATCAAGATATTCGGTGGGGGGGGGGTCTGAAAAAAAATTTTTTTTCGGCCCTTCGGGCCTCAATTTGGTCCCAAAATAAGGGGGGGGGCCTTCCCTGGATCCGCCACTGGAGAGATTAATGGTTCAGAGAGGGAATATTAGGGCGTTGGCCGGGATATACGAATTTCATTTAGTTGTTTTCAGAGGTTGTAATTAAGTTTAATCCCTGGGATATCCTCAAATTTCAATCGATTGTGTGAAACGTTATCAGGTCCACGTGCCTCAAAGCAAAAATGCAGACTGTGAAATTCTTTATTGACAACGCTGAATAAAAGTTTGCGGACCTCTCCGGAAACCGACTTCCGATTAATTCAAGCGTCTACTTGGTCTAAAGATAACTTTGGTGAAAAAGGCTAGACTGGGCGTTTCCTTATCTGTCACATTATGCCCTCTTGGTTTCATCCAACATTACTACTAAGAGACAAGTTGAAGTTGACATAATTAGGGACCTTAAGCAACGACGACGACGACAGTGAAAAACATCACTAAAAAAAGGAATTTGCGTCCTTTCAAACTTGATCGCGTCTTTTTGGAACCGCTCAATTCGTCAAATGTAGGCGACCTTTCCTAGAGTTGAATTCTTAAGGGCATTATCCATGTTAAAATAGAGAAGAGAAAATCTGTCGTCATATGTCCACGTCCTCCATAAAACGTCGCATTCGGGAGGTTTCATGTCGTAGTCGTGCAGTGGACGTCAAAGAAATGTACTAAAAAGCGTGATGCACGTGCAGAGCAGTTGTGTTGCTTATAAAACCAATTGTTTTTTGACGTTGTTGTTGTCGTCGTCGTCGTCGTCGTTACCTAAGGTACTGTTATGCGCGACACTTAACCGGTTAGCACGGGCTGGCACAAAACAAAACTACCTGGAAATAAAAAGCGCAAGCGAGATAAATCCGAATTCTAACCCGACGTGTGTGGGGTAAAACATTATTATGGCTGACATGGTAAAAGTAAGACAAAAAAGGCACCTACTTGAAGTAAATCCTTGAAGATATTCGACGTGTTCATCAAGTCTGCGAGGCAGCTCTGGATGTAGAAGACAAAATAAAATAGGAATCTATCAGGAATTTGACGAAAATGGAGAGGACCAGGGGCCCGTTTCTCGGAAGTCTCGATAATTACCATCCCCGGAAAGCTGTTTACATTCCAGATCGTGGTTTCGATAGTTTTGAAGATAACATGATAAAACTAGCAATTAACCAAAAACGTGGCCTGGCTTGTTAGCTATGACCCGCGCTTTTATTCTTTATATTACTTGAAAACTGAATGGGGGGCTCCGAAAAGTTATACCGAGACTACCCCAGGGCCGAGTTCGAAGGTCCAACTGGTGCAAATCCAGGGTTAGTTGCCATGGCAACTCACATGCTCCGTTTACAGTTAACCCAGGATAAGAGCTGACTGGCGGGTTTTTCACAACTCAGCGAAAGGCCGTGAAATAGTTTTAAAAATCCTTCTGACAGTGACCAGCGAAGAGAGGCAGCGGACCGACCAGGGAGTACTGGCGAGAGAAGGTAACTCCGAAACCTCTCCCCAGTCTCTTCTCCTTCTTCTCGCCCGCGCATGATCTTGTGCGAGTTTTAATTTCAATCACACGTAGTTTTCCGCCAGTGCAGCCTGAGAAAACAGCCGGCATTTCACGAGGACATCAACGCTTTCTCTCGAAAAGGACGCCTGAGGAGCGAACGCAGAAATTCTAAACTGAGGACATGTGAATACTCTGATCTTGGTAGGGCTTCTGATTGGTTAAAAATTCACTTCAACTCGGCTGTTTTGTCAGGCTATCGCCGGCGTGAAGATATCATGCCACGTTTTTTCCTCAAATAGTGTTTCAGTCTATATTTACGTGGAATTATTTCACAGCAAATACTAAATGAATTTACCTCTAACTTAAGCTTTGCCGGTTCTCCAAGAGCGAGGTTCCTATCACATTCAACCTTGAGCGGAGACAAATTAGGAGAAAATTATATAAGTACAATATGTAAGTAGGTTGAGTATGATCGTTCGGGTGATCTCAGTCCTGAATAGGATTGCTGTTGTTGACGGTAACTGACGTTTCGACAACCTTTGCGGTAGTCATCTTCAGAGTCAAAGTGAGTTGTATCACGTCTGTTGATGGAATTAAACTCTCTGGTTATTGGCCTGATTGGTCAATGAAGTCGCGATGTTATTGGTCGTCTGTCAGTTAAGCCGTGATGTATTGGCTACGAAGCCAATAATCATTCGCTCACCCGGACGATTATTCTCAACCAATTTATGAAATCACTCCTGAGTTCAAACCGTTCACAGTAGTACAACTTATGAAAATACAATTGTATAGATTTCATCACTAACCGATCGTTTTCTGTATTAAGTCTAGTCAATAATATAAAAATTCCCTCTTCTGTTTTAGCCATACCTCAAGATCTTTCTTCAGTTTCTGAATATTATCACTGCTAACTTCAAGATTGTTTAGTGTGACCTAAAACACAACAAAAAACAGCGTGGTCAAAATTTAGCAATGAACCACGACAAAAGCGTAGGTTTAACAGCGATTGTTTCTTCCCTTTACTTTGCCTAGAAGAGCAACTGCTTTTAGGGTAATTCGTTGGAGTGAAAGTCGAAACGCAGTTTCTCAATATAATTGCTTTGGGTTGGTGTTTCTGCGCCTTTTGTTTGTTGCTTACTGAAACAAAACCTATTAAAAAATCTGAAAATTGACCATATCCGTTGTTTTCTCCATAGAGTGTATAGTGTGTGTCTTTATTGTTGTCTTTTTCTTTGCTGCTATTAAACTTGTCACCACTGTGTTAATATCATTTTATAGCTAGGAGCTTGCACGAAAACATTAGTCTGTTTAGCTCCTAAACTTCATTTAATTATAATCAATCGTTTCTATGTAACATTTCTTTTCTTTCCATTAACCATCGTAAAATGTAACGGACGTAATGTAAAGGTTTTTGTTGTTGTTGTTTTTGTTGTTTCGCTGCAAAATCCGCTTCTTTTCCCACCACTTTAACGAATACAACCAAAATAAAACTCAAGAATGCAACACAAACTTACAAGAAAAGCCTTTCTTGCTGCTGCATTCTCCGCGGTTGAGGAATAACCAACTTGAATCTTGCCTTGCAACATTCCAGATAAATCAAGACTAGCAGAAAGGAAAGATAAAAACTCAAGTTATTTTGGTGCGAGATTAGCCTGTTTACAGTTCCTCTATTTTCTCTTTAGAGATCGTCTCCCCTGCGAGCAGCGGTTTCTCCAAGCCGGACGCTACACTACTTGCAGTGATCACCCAGCTCGCGTAAGAATATAAAACCGCGGAAGGTTTATTGACTCGAAGCGCAAGGGGCTGGGAGTAGAGGTGCTGGTGGGGAAAGAATAGTTCGCGCTTGTTTTCGCGCCCTGCGCTCGCACAGACGAAAAAGAAAAACTAAAACAAACTGACAACAAAACACAACTAGAAGAACACAGTTCGTACCTTCCAGATGGAAATCCTGCTTTTAATCTCGAGGTTAAAACGTCACGGTAATCAGATGAGAGAAGAGCGCTGCGAGCAAGAGTTAAAAAAAAAAAGAAATGATATTAGCTTAACTCCAAGAAGTTTATTTGAGTTAATTAAAGTTTGTCAATTAACGAGAATACATACATACAAGAAAAACAAAACAAAAAAGGTGCGACGAGAAACTATTACTTAGTAGGAGACCTAATAGACAGGGGCACCCAGCAGCAATTTTCGGAAAATATCTGTTCGGAAGACGATTTGAGATCTAGAATTTTCGGAACATTTGTTGTAAAATTTCTTGCTTGCCTGCCTCTCCTAGTATTTTCGAACATCTACAAAATGGTATAATTGCCCATTTTCAACGGATTTTGACCCTAAAAAAGGCCACCTAGAATTTTCGGGAGCCTTTTCCTGGCTGGAATTTTCGAGAAGCTAAGTTTTTATCCCTATAATTTTCGGATCACTTGACTTTCAGCTAGGAAATCTGAACAGATGAAAAGTTTTTAGGGGATAAAAATATGCCTATATCTACCTTTTAAATACTAAAGTACGTCCAACAATGCTATGTTAAGTGGTTTTGAACTATTTCCTCGTTGGGTGCCCCTGAATAGAGTGCATAGAATCACAAGTAATAACATAAGAGGGTACCTACCACGCGTGATTCAACATTGCGCATGTTCCATCAACACTAGAGCTGGACAAAGCACGTCTATTATAGGGAAATAATTTAACATGTCAGCGTCAACTTTATACAGACAATGATACATACAATATTAAACATAGTCTTAGAGGAAAGCTAGGCGCCGTGAACTGTAGCTTTAAAAACAGATTAGAGCCCTGTTAAAAGTCAAACCACAGTCCAGTACATGAAGATTCGACTTTCACTGTATTGTGCCATAGGATACTCTGATATTTTCAACTCAGGATTTGAAGACTGTGCTTTCTTACCTGACAGCCTTCTGTACAATGAAAAACACATCATCCACCATACTGGAAGTAACTGCTTCATCGTCACCACCCTCTGACACATCCATTTTGACAGCCTATCAGAAGAAACAAAATCAAAGTAAAAACTATGGGGAACTCGTGAATACATTGTGTAGAAAATAGCGAAGGTATGATGAGATGTAATAGAAATGATAAAACCAAGAAAAATTCCGGCTGCCGTGAATGTATCTGTCGCATTCACGAGTTCGTTTTCTATGAATGCAAACCTTGTTACGGACAACAAACAATAAAAACATATGAAAATACCCTTTAAAATAAGCAAAAAATAACTGAGCAGGGCTACCTTATGGTGAAATAGTCATAAGAGGCTAGGGATGAATGCGTCCACGCATTTGAGGGAAAAACTCTTATTACATCAAACATTACACAACTCACCTTCATAACAGTTTCTCTCATAAAATACTCTTCCATGAAAATATAGTTTCCAATCAACTCCTGGAAAAAAATGTTTATCATAAACAAAAATTGCCTCTACTACTTAAGTACTTTGAGTCTCCGAAAAAGGAATCGTGAGGGCTTTTTAATATTAATAGTGTAGGACATGTAAAAACAATAAACAACTAAAGAGTGACTTCTTATTCACTATTGCCGCTGAAATAGAATTAGATTAAACGATTAAATGAAAAAAGGTAAGAACTCGAAAATTCTAAAATTCAAAATTCAAAACTCTTATTATAACTTTGCTTGGAGTTTTCTCAGGAAAGCAATGCCGTTAGTCTTTTTGAAAACAGAATAATTCATTGATATAAAGCTGAATTTTGAGACCTAGAGCAATAATTTTAAATATTAAATGATCCTAACTCTATACATCGCCCATTATATACATTTCCAGCAGCAACACCGTTGTTAAGACATAAAAAACATAAATTATATGCAGAGTCACGTTTGAATGCATAGAAAATTAGCCCCAATGCGCTCAAAGTAACCTATGTTGCTCTGCAGGAATTCAACAGGGGGAAAATTGCTGATATCCTGAATCATATGTAGAATAAGCTTTCAAAAATACTACGAAAAGAATCCTAAAACTCATGAAGGCTAACCCACTTAACAAAAAGCACAAAAGGGTCAAGGGAGTCACTTAATTTGTTATGGCTGAATGTGCACACAATATTCAGCGAGCTGGATAGCAGATCCTTCTGCATACCCTACCAAACATCACTCGATCGCACATCTGAGATGTTATTCATCTCAACATCCTGCTCCTTAGACCAAATTTTTATTATTATTATTATTGAAATGAAATGTTACTTTAAACTAAGTGCTTTTTTTATCGAAAGGAATTGTAAATAGAGCTTCGACTGAATAAATTTTTTTGAGGCAAAATTAATTGTAAATAGGATTTTGAAGTTAGCTTTGTTATCAATAAAAGAATAAAAAAATCATTATTACTATTATTATTATTTTATCTTAATGAAAGTATGATTACCTGCATTCTTCTGCTGAGATCACAGTTGGATACAACTTTGTCCTGAATTCCTAACAGTTCTTGGGAAAGAATAAACAGACAAATATCAGAGCACTGTGCTTAAACCCCTTAGGACTGGTCGTCTGTTTAAAACTTACAGGGACAATAAACATGGGAAATAGCGGGAACTGGCGATTCTTAATAGAGTTCAATCATGTGGAAAATGAATCCTGACAAACCCAGTTTTTTTCTACGAGGAAATTAAATACATATTATGTAGTTTCAAAAAATAGCCATACATCCCTCACAGAGGGGATTTTGCTTTAGACCCCCCCTTCCCCCCCCCCCCCCCACCCCCTGGAATTTTTGTAATTTCCCAGCTTGGTTTGAGACCCCCTGGAAAGAATTTTCCGTCAAAATTGCTGTTGCACTATACTGCGTAGAGAAAGATAATAGTTTCTTTGATAAAGAGAGAAAAAATCCATTCATTAACGTTAATATTGTGTCTAATAATCTTAATTAAGTCCTTCTTAGTTAATAATTAACGGTAAGTCACTGAGAAACATGGAGGCGATACGTTACTTGACACGAATGATACCTAACCAGCTTTAGAAGAACCAGTAACTTTCAAACTAAACACCCAGTTAACTTCAATTACTTCCTTTCAGATAAAAACATGTTAGAAGAAGTCAACCACATTACGTATATCATTTATTCATGAGCCGATGACAACTATCGCGTAAGGCGTGAAAAAAAGATTCAGCCGACCGTAAATAAAAGATCGTCAACGTAAACAATAATTCTTGTTTTGAATCACTGGTTTACAAAAAAAAATGATATCTTGCTCAACAGGGCAGCTGTGCCCTTGGGAAAAAGTCCCCAAGAAGCCACCCCCGACCCCTACGGAAAGTGCCTCCTTTTGGACCCCCCCCCCCTCCCCTCGGAATTTCTGTTGCCCTCCTTGGGGGAGGTATGGATATTTTCTGGACCTACACATTTAATTATTTAATAGCTACCTTCAGTTCTTTCCATTTCTGGAATATTCTCCGTATCATCCTGAAAATACAAAACGAAAATCATTTCCAAACTAATGTCCCCAAAACATTCTTTAATTTCTGTGGTCATGAATACCAGTTCCAAGAATCATAAACCCAACAACAGGATGTTCGCAAGGTTTTCGTTGATGCTCGTTCTGGTATGATTTGAAAGATCTCTTCCCCTTGCACAACGAAATCAAAAGCGGTAAAACGGACGTAGTTCTGCATGAGGGGTAATGGACTAGCGATGAATGGTACATAAAACGTTCTTACCGAGATCCGTTTTTCAATAAACTTTAAGTACATCTCAGCCCTTGAATTCATGATGACAACTTCTCTTAAAACAACATCAAGCTCTCTTGGATCATATCTGAAAAACAAAATAGAGTGGAACCTTGATATAACGAACCTCTTTATAACGACGTCCTCGGTAATTCGGTGTGACGAAAGATCTTCTTAACTCCAGTAATAGTAAAATATATGAAAAAGAACCTCTGCATTATGTCATAAAAGTTACCTATCACTACCGTATGTTACATCGCTTCGAGATTCATTTTGCCTTGAAACTTTCGCGCGCGGCTTTATCATACTGCCGCCACGCAGCCTTGTGTCTTCGAGAGACTGCTCGCTGCCAATATATTTTCAGACACAGAGTCAGTTTCTTTTTTTGCACTATATATGCAGACAGCCCACCTTTCCATATGTGCAGAGGAGCTTTTCAATGTTTGACTGCTCTGTACTGATTTAAACTGCAAATAAAAAGAGTACAAAATATCTTAATCATATGAGTAGAGCTTTCGTTAATCTTGTATATCTCTCCGAGACAATGCAACTCTCAGATTTCATGTACTTAAAAGACATGACATGTAGGACAAATACAGTCGAATCCCTATGAAGCGGCCACCGTCATGGAAATGGAAAGTGCCTGCTTAATAGGGGTTGGTCACAAGCGTTCGAGAGGAATTGGTCTGAAACTTACTTGAAAGTCAATTTATTCAAATGCAAGCACGCATTTAAAGACTTTTAATACTATTAAATCATATTTAATGTAGTTGACGACCAGGAGCTATGGTCTTGGGTGTTTTTGGCATTCTTTGGTAGCGCGTTGGTCGTCTGTAGCGTTGTGCGTGACTATGTTTGCGTTTGTAGCGTTTACCATTGTTTATGAGCATGGGGGCAGATTCCGGTCCAGCGGTATGTCGCTTTGGCGCATGCGGAGGCCACGTGCCTACGTTGTATTTGCGTTGTACTCGAAGCTTTGTTAGCGTGGCGTGGCGTGGCGTTCCAGTAGCGTAGCGTTTCTCTTGGTTCTGCCCTAGTTTTGGTTAGCTTGGTTTCTCAGTTCGAGTAGCATAGCGTTTTCTCTTGGTTCTGTCAAAGGTTTTTTTTCCGGTCGAAGTGGTTTTCGTTACCGTTGTTCGTCGTTGTTCCTGTTGTGGTTCGTCCTCTGCTGGAGAGTTTTTGGTTGTCCTCTGTAATGCCGCGCCCATCTCGCTCGACCAACAACAGCTTATCGGCGGGCCTTCCTACCGAAGACTCCCTTCCATCTACGGCAACGTCTGAAAGTCCTGTGTCGAGTACGGCTTCTAGTTTTTGGTCGCCTCAGTTGGCTGACTCCCTCACCAAGGCTGTGGTTCGGACAATCGGAAACTCCATTCCCGCCATTATTTCATCGATCCAGAGAAACGCCTCCTCGCAGGCTTCTTCTTCGGTTCCAGGCGTTTCTAGTAGCGGGGCTCCACAACCTTTACTTTCTTCAGCGTCTGCTTCGAGTGCGAGTACAAGTTACGGTGTTTCTTCGGTGGCTTCAGGTACGTTTACCCTTCCCGCGTTTGTTCCTACGTTTACGCCAGTGCCGGCCATTACCGTCTCGAGCTCGGCCCGCCCCGTGGCTCCTACTCGCTCCACTCTCGTATCGCCCGGCGTTACTAGCGGTCTTCCAAGCCTTGAGTCTTCGTTGGCATCTCCCAAGTCTGAGAAGGCTTTTATCGTTGGTCCGGGGCATGCCCCTATTCCTTCAAAACTGGTGTCAAAAATTGTAGGTGGCCAGTTTGTCGAATTGGCAGATTTGTTGTCCGTGAACCTCCGAGCCGTGGAGCAGGAGCCGCAAACGTTCCTCGATGGCAAGCTCGTGGTGTCCTCGTCAAAGCGTAGGCAAGTGGAAATAAAAGACATTTTGACTTGGACGGAAGCCTTTACTATTTTTTAGATGGTGCTGTGCGCAGCTCACCCTCATCGTTGGCCCGATCTCTCCAAGTATAAGCTGCTTATCATTCAAACGGCTCGTCATTTTTCTAGTTCAGCCTGGTTAGAGTATGACCTGGCCTTCAGAAAGGATGTGGCTGCCTCTGGCCTCAGTGACTGGTCAAAGATGATCTTAGACCTATACAACTTTCACTTAAGGTCTCCAGCCATGGCTTCACCCCTGCCACCTCGGTCGTCTTCGTCCACGGCATCAGCTCCACTTCCTGCCGCCTCCCGTGACACCAGCCTGGTCCCTCCTTTTTGCCATTCATGGAATGAGGGGCAGTGCCGCTGGCCCTTTGGTAGGTGCAAATATCGACACCGCTGCAGTAACTGTGAGGGTGAACACACCCAGATCAATTGTCCATTTCCCAACTCCTCTGGCGCTCGATCCCGATCTCCCCAACCCGGGGGGAGAGGAAGACGGTACTGAATGGGCGGTTATGCCCGGTGAGGCTTGTTTACGTAGTGTAAATAGTTTTGTTGCGTCGTCAGGGGGGCAGCGTCATCTGCGTTCCTCGGTCAAGTCGTCTTGTTCTGTTACAGTTCCAGTTAGTATACCTAGCGTTGCAGTTTCTGTTCATTCTTTCTCGCCATTAGCCCCAGCCTCCCAGGTCTCTCCACTACGGCTGGATCAATTGCAGACAGAGCTGCAGCATCATCCTGACCAGGCAGCAGTGGCCTATGTGTTGTCCGGATTACGCGAGGGTTTTCGTATTGGCTTTGAGTCGTCCATGGTCAATCTTAAGTCCGCTTCTTCGAACATGCTTTCCTGCTTCGAGTACCCATTTGTGATAGACTCCTACTTGCAGACCTAAGTTTCCTCCGGCACGGTGGCTGGCCCCTTTTCAGCCCCTCCTTTTCCTTTTCTACATATCAGCCGTTTTGGGGTCATTCCCAAGAACAATCAACCAGGCAAATGGCGTCTCATCCTTGACCTCTCCCATCCTGTTGGGCACAGCGTAAACGACGGCATTCCCATGCCTCCCTTCACAGTGCAGTACGTTTCAGTCGATGCAGTTATTGAGGGCATCATGGCGCGGGGTCGCGGAACACTAATGGCTAAGTTTGATGTGGCCAGTGCATACCGGAATGTGGCTATCCATCCTGACGATCGCCCCTTGCTGGGAATGCCGTGGCGTGGGAAGTACTTTGTCGATCTGGTTCTCCCGTTTGGGTTGCGTTCAGCACCATTTATTTTCACTTCTATTCCGGACCTGGTTGAATGGATCTTGGTTCATAATTATGGCGTGGACTTCCTACGCCACTACCTGGATGACTTTTTTACCCTTGGTCCACCGTCATCCCCGCTCTGCCACTTCTAGTTACTTACCTGTGTTCGCCTTTGCGAAAGGCTTGGCCTCCCCCTTCATCCTGACAAGGTAGAGGGACCGACGACTTGCTTAACTATCCTCGGGATTGAACTCGACTCCGATAAGCTTCAGGTTCGCCTGCCCACTGAGAAAAGAGACCGGATTGTTGTGTTACTTGAAGAGTGGTCCACCAAGCGTTTCTGTAAGAGGCGGGAGTTGGAATCCTTGATTGGCCACCTCCATCACGCCTGCAAGGTTGTCCCACAAGGGAGGACTTTTCTTCGTCGGATGATTGACTTGCTTCATGCCTTCCGCCTGGACGATCACCCCATCAGGCTAAACCAAGAATTCCGTCGGGACCTTACCTGGTGGCGGGAGCTTTTTCAAACCTGGGATGGCCTCAGTTTCTTTTGCATGTCCACGTGGGCACCCGTCCGGGACTTCCAAGTCTCGTCGGATGCTGCAGGCTCACTGGGCTATGGGGCTTTTTTTAACACCAAGTGGTTTTGCGGCGCTTGGTCTATGGAGCAACGGTCGTTATCAATCGCGTACAAGGAGCTCTTCCCCATCGTTGTAGCCGCCGCCGTATGGGGTTCTCAGTGGGTCTCTCGGCGGGTCGAGTTCCTGTGCGACAATGAGTCAGTGGTGGCTGTACTTAAGTCTGGCACTTCACGGGACCACCACTTGATGGGGTTGCTGCGTCATTTATCCTTGCTGGCTATACGCCACTCATTTATGTTTACTGCTTCTTCCGTTCGCGGCTTGGCCAATCCTGTAGCTGACTCCCTCTCACGCTTTCAATTTCAGCGTTTTCGTCATCTGGCACCCCAAGCCGACCTGACTCCCTGTGTGATTCCCGAGTCGCTGCTGGCTGCACTCCAGACGTGTTGACCCAGAGGTGTCATTTTCTGCTCTCCCAGGGACTCGCGCCCTCCACTCGGCGTGTTTATCTCTCTGCTCAACGTCGCTATATTGACTTTTGCCGCCAGGATGGTCGCCTTAACAGCGATGGCTCCTTCCCTCCTGCCGATGAAGAGACTCTCATGCGCTTTGCGTCACTCTTGGCCGACAACTTGACCCACTCATCTATAAAAGTATACCTGTCAGCAGTACGTTCCCTTCACATTGACCATGGCTTGTCGGATCCTTTCGTCATCTGCCTTCGCTTGCAGCGTTTGCTCAGGGGAATTAAGCGGGTTCAAGGTCCAGTATCACCCCGGCGCCTGCCTATCACCTTGGATCATCTGCGGGCGATTCAACATTGTCTGGACTTCTCCAGGAGAGACCATGAGATGCTGTGGGCGGCATGCTGTTTGGGTTTCTTCGGTTTCTTACGAGCTGGGGAGTTCACAGTGAATTCTGCTTTTCAGCCTAGTATCCATATGACTGTTGCTGACCTGCAAGCTGATTCCCCGGTGAATCCTACCTGTTTTAAAGTTCACATCAAGCGCTCTAAGACTGATCCGTTTCGCACGGGCCGTGATATATATGTGGGGCGTGGTGAGGGCCCGGTGTGTCCCATCCGTGCCTTGGGCAACTTCTTGGCTCTGCGTGGCTCTTCTGAGGGTGCTCTCTTTACTTTTAGTGACGGTCGCCCTCTTACTCGGCAACAGTTGTCATCCACGGTTCAGTCTATCTTGCACTCAGCTGGTTATACTGGCTCCTATTCAGGCCATAGCTTCCGTATTGGGGCGGCAACTACAGCTGCTGCTCGGGGAGTTCCGGATCATCTGATGAAGACCCTAGGCCGGTGGTCTAGTGATGCCTACCACATTTATATTAGCTCCATCATCCACGTATCCAGACAGCTCGCTGCATAGCAGGTATCTCTACTACCTTGGGGCTGCCGTGGGGGTGGGTGCCTCAGGTTTGGGCCCTCAGGGCCTGGGGCTCTGCAGCCCCGAGCCCCCTTGCTCCGGGTTTCCTACCCGGAGGTCCCTTTGGCTTGGCGCGGGGGGGCTCGTGGCTGGGTTGCGGGTTGTTAGGCCTGTGGGTGTTCTTCCGCCTTGGGGTGTATTGCGGTTGCAGCCCCCTGGCCCATGGGCACCCAACCTCCACTTGCGACGCAGGCGTTAAATACTATTAAATCATATTTAATGTAGTTAACGATCACGTGCCTACGTTGTATTTGCGTTGTACTCGAAGCTTTGTTAGCGTGGCGTGGCGTGGCGTTCCAGTAGCGTAGCGTTTCTCTTGGTTCCCCTCCCTCCCTCCGCTTTCTTTCTTATTTATTTATTTAGTTATTTTTTCTTCCGGGGGTTTGTTCATTTTACTTCCACTGGGCTTCCCGGCCTCAGTGTGACGGGTGCTATAGTGGGGGGCTGGGCGCGGGGGGGCTCGTGGCTGGGTTGCGGGTTGGTAGGCCTGTGGGTGTTCTTCCGCCTTGGGGTGTATTGCGGTTGCAGCCCCCTGGCCCATGGGCACCCAACCTCCACTTGCGCCGCAGGCGTCAAACATCTACTGCTATAATAAAACGTTTAAAAATCGCACAAAACCAATTTTAAGAGAATCCTGTGACAAGGTCTCAACATGAACCAGGTAAAGACAGTGCTTTAGAACTATCATGAGATGATAACTAAAGGTAAGGTAAGTAATAATTATTTAAGTGGGGGCAAGTAAAAACTGAAATTTCCTTGCCCACTAGGCAGATGGATTTCAATTTTTCCTGCCCTGTTACTTAGTCAATCAACTTGTTTCTTCAACAGCAAAGAACTCAAAATGCCACACTATTTGATGAACAACCTTAACACGCTTGTTGTCATTTTCAGTCATCCTTTTTGTAAAACTACTAACCACCGTAATTTTGTAGTGTTTGGTAATTCAACGCTCTACTGGTTCATTTTCATAAATAAAGAAATCATCAATAATTTCACATACCTTTTCTTTAAACTGCCTCTTTTTTAAAAACTGGTCCACTATTTGATTCGCCTGTTTGTCACACTCAGCCTGAAAAATAACAATAATTACCGTAAAGTTCCGAAAGTTACAACCCCCCGGAAGTAGCGATAAAATGTCACAGGTGTTAGCGAACCCGAAAGTAGCGATACCCCCGAAAATAATGTCGTATGACCCTCTGAAAGTAGAGAGCTCAAAAATATTTCCCTTTTTGACAAAAATATTGTATATGATAGATAATCTGATGAACCAATGCCACACTGATCTGAGGTTTATTAATAATAATTATTTGACATTCCCATTCACAACTCTTAAAGTACAGGGCATACATTTCCTTTTTTCAAAAAGTATATCTTTCACATTTTTTGAAGTGCCCATGTGGAGCACACATAGCCCTCTGAAAGTAACGACCCCCCGAGAGTAGCGAAAGCAGAAGGGTGTTAAATCCGAAAGTAATGAGGGTCGTTACTTTCGGTAGTAAAGTTTCACAGACAAGTTTTCAGCTCACAACAGCTCAATTTTAACGTTCATTTATGCCTCTCAATACTAAGGACACTAACTCTTGGTTCCAAGGACGTCCACAATAACAAGCTGAGTTGAAAATAAAATGAATTAAATCAAATCAAGTTCTTGTTTACTTGTGTCTCGGCGACAAAACCATCCTTAAGACATACCTGCATAGATTGTAGCAGGATAAACATTTTTCCTGGACCTTACAAAGTAAAAAAGCGCATAAGCAGGTTTGAAAAAAATTAGTAGTGTTCATAACTGGAAAAGGTAATCCCCTGTGTGCGTAAAAGGTCTAGGTTTCCAGACGGGATCTTGGAAAGAGACGAGGTTTACAGTTTCTGTGAACAGTCTCTAAGATGCACGGCAGTGCTAGGCCATTTGCAAGGCCTCATGCAGTAATTTTATAGCTCCTTTATTGAGGTCAATTTATGTTACTCATATTGCCTTTCAGATGCAGTCATTTTAGTTGTTTTGCTACCAGCTCCTCTGGATGAGTCTTGGTAAGTATCTACAAAACTATATTAAGTATAGGTTGAGTATGATCATCCGGGTAAATGAAGTCCTGAATAGGACTGTTGTTGTTGACGGTGACTGACCTTTCAACAACCTGTGCGGTAGTCATCTTCAGAGTCAAAGTGAGTTGTATCACGTCAGTTGATGGTATTAAACTCTGGTTGTTGACCTGATTGGTCGATTAACTCGTGATGTTATCGTCATAGATACCTTCCACACTCACTCACTCATGACTCCCTCAGTTTGTGCCTGCAGCACCTTCCCCATACCCCTCTATTGGTGATACGTTTAATGGTCAGGAAGATTGGGGGACTGAAGTCCATTCAATGGTACATGTATTTCCTTTCAAATGCATCTATGTATTAACTACGGCAGGATTAGCTCAGTCGGTAGAGCACATGAATGCAGAGTGGGAGGTCACGAGTTTGATTTCCAGGGATGGACCAATACTCAGGGTCTTAAAATACTGTAACTGAGAAATGACGTTAATCTCTTTGCACGCAAGCAGCTAGATTTTTGTGTGGCTTGGATGACCACGTAAAATGGTGGAATCCAGGGTCCCCAAATTGGTACTTTCATGCTAAATACATTGACACTTAATAAAGTACATTACATTTTAAAAAAAGGTGTATGTGTTTGCAAGCAAGAGGCAGCAGTAAGATGTGGTGACTGGAATGATTGAAAAATTAACTGATTGATCCTCACTTGACTGCTTCATGTTACTCACCATAATAGGTTTCTACAAATGGCTGATGCTCTTCCACCATCCGTGCAATGTTCTCAAACAACAGAGTTAGTGAGTTGGCAAAAACAACATTAGCGTGACGATCTGTGATCAAGAAACAATTTCATGCTTAATGTTACGTCTTATATAGAACTAAACTGTTCAAAAACACATGTATTGCTTTTAAAAGTTGTACTTATGTTATTTAACAGTTTTTTCTTCATGCTCGTTTTAGCTCACAATAATATGTTGATGTACATACAGTGAAAACTTTTTTTGTGTAATCTCTCATTGAGCAGCCACTTTCTACCAATAACTATTTTGGTGGTCAGTTACCGAAGTCTTGTTGACAAAATTATCAGCCAGAGTTAGCCAGAGGGCCGCGTACCTCCCCTGCCCCCACAACAACAAAAATGTAAGAGCTTATCACTTAAATTTCCTTAAATTCCTCTCTGTATAACTTCCAAAACTGAAGAGAGCAGTTCTGTGAACCAAATTTGTTTAAAACATTTTTTTGTTAAAATGTACCAAATGCACCATACATCTGGACCCAGTTGTTCAGAAGCTGGATAACGCTATGCACAAGATAAATCTCTATCCAGTGGTTAATGCAACCATGGTTTTACTAATCAATCCTAATCCTAATGCTAATATTTTTATCTGCTAGATAGTGATTCATCTGGTGGATAGAGCTATCCAACATTTAAATAACTGGAGCCTGAATAAATACACCCCCCCCCCCCGGTAGTTAACTATCTCACCAGATTCTTTGGCGGCAACAGCAAGATCAAGATTTTTCTGACAATGAGCAGCAATCTGTAAAACACATTTAAAATAATAATAAAGCACCCATGACAATTCATTATTAGTGAAAACGTCTTTAACCAGAGCAGTCCTTTAGCCTAAAAAGGCTACCTCATTTCTGGAATTCCATATGGCTTGGTTGCAGACTTATTGCTGCGTAGCGACCGAAGGGAGCGAGCAGCAACATAATCAGGATTTAAAGGAAATATATAAGGGACGACGAATTCTCGAATTCATCACTTTTTACCACAATGCATTGCATTTAAACACAATTTTAACCACAATGCATTGCATTTAACCAGAGTGCATTGCGCCACGAACAACTCAAAAAAAAAAACATCAGGAAGTTCGGTGGGTGAGATAGTGCATCGTTCGCTGCTCAGTTTTCTTTGTGGCAAATTTTCTACAGCACGGTTAGAGGTCTTACCAAATTTTAAGACACGCAGGAGTCTTTCAGATGAGTACGATGGTTAACTTGGGGATTGGATTTCAATTCAAGAGCCTTTGACTCGTCCAGGGATTAAACCTGACTAGAAGATGAGTATTTGCTCTTCGACTCCGCAACACGGGGGATATGCAAATTTCAGCTTGCTAGACGGTGATGTGAAAGTGAGAAAATGTCATGCAGTGCTATTCTTAAGAAACTGTATGAGCCGAAAATGGATGTGATTTTGACCATTCGCTTCAAAATAACAGCGGAAATCGAGATAACAAAACATATGTTTTGTGTCCTACTTTGCAGACGAGGACGTGTATCGGCGTTTTGAAAATAATTATGTTCTTTCATTCATTCACTGCCATGGAATATGCGTTTACATTGTTTTTTCACTGTTAATAGCTCGGTTAATGCGGCTGGCGATCATCTTGCCGGCGGAAGTTTCATGGAAAAGGAATAAATCAAGACTTTTCTTAAAAACTACGTAATCAGCCTCTGTGGTGCCGTGGTTAGGTGTAGTCGCGGCGAGCCGATGGTGCAGGGTTCGAATCCTACCGAATTCTACATTCCTTCTTTCTTTTTTTTTCCGTTTTTTGTGTTGTTGTTTTCTATAAATATATAGCTAAATAACTGTTACTCAATAAAGTGCAACAAACAGCAAGAAAAGTATTGTTGTTCCAGAGAAAATATCGTGCACCGTATATTAAATACATGGATAAACAATCTGAATTTCTATTATTTCCTACAATTTACTGTGGGAAAACCAGAGTTATAACCACTTGATCATTTTCTAAACAACGTTCCCACGAGTTCTTTCTATAGACTGATAGTCATTAATTATTCTAGTACTTTCCAACATGCAAATAGGACATTCAATATCATTTTCGATTCTTTTAAGTCTCACTGCCTAACTAATGCCAGTATCAACAGAATGTGCCGCAGCATTACTATCTTTTAGATACCGTAGTTTATTACTATCTACCCTCAATTTACTACATGTACCTTGCCTGACCAGATTACAGGAATAAGATAGCAATCCTTTGAAATGAGTACAACCAATCAATCAACCAATAATGATCAACATACATTCAGCTGATATGATTGTAAGATCATGACATTTTAGCAAAGAAGGTTAATATAAGACCAATTCTAATACCTGAACTATTAAAGTCTGAGAAGAAGATAAACAAAACCAGTCTCAATAACCTCTTGAGGGATATTAATATGAGTTATGCAGCTTGTGTATGGTTCAATGCATAGACTTTTAAAACACAATTAATTAAAATTACCTGAGAACACAAATATTTTGCATACTTTTCCAGCCCTACTTGATGCTGTCCAAGTAATGGAAAAATCTTGAAAAACCTAAAAATATATTGGCAAATTTGATGACTATTCTTTAAATCTCTTTAAATTGTAGTTTCATATCAATTCCAGAGTTTTCATTAAGAATTCTAGTAGCAGGAGAAAGGTGTGACGTTACAGGAAAATATTTTGAAAGAGCCTCCACATCTGAATAAAAAATAGTGTCATAGGCTATACTACTGGCCCCCATTGTTCAAAAGACGGATAACGTTATCCTCCAGATAAATCTCTATCCACTGGATAGAGCAATTGGTTTTCCAAACACTTATCCAAGGGATAGTGATTTATACGGTGGATAGCACAATCCATCTTTTGAACAACCCGGACCTGAATGTTAGCTGGAGAATTCCGCGTAGTAAACGGAGAATTCTCCAATCTCCGATGCCTAATGAACACCCAGCACTTCACAATAAGAAAACCAATAAAATAATATTGTAAATTGCTATGTGAGTAGCAGTACCTTTCAACAGAGTTCCTGTCGCCATTCTGTATGGCAGCCTCAAACTTGTCATGAACTATTCTTTTCAGTTTTGTTTCTGCCTCATGAAGCAATGCAAAAGCTCCTGCTAAATCAGAACCTGGGTAAAATAAAAAAAGAGTAGTAGCTGAAACTTAAAACTGTAGGTTGTCCTAACGTTATTGAGCCTCTGAATGGGATGGGTATTTCTGATGAAATCGAAGTCACAACGCAATCACTGTTGATGCAACAATGCTCTTAGCGATTGCCATTCCAATCAAGTTTGACAATGTCAGTGGAGCAAAGCCGAAAGAGAAATCTGCCAAAAAGTGTGTTGCATGTTCAGAGTTTTTGTTTTGCTTATTAAACCTGCCGCTTCTTCATTTCCTCAATTTCATCATTGCTGTAGTTCCCCAGCAGTATTGTTTGGTAATTGTTTGGTTGATAATTATAATGCTACTGGCGAGCTTAGGGGAACTACAGCAATGATGGAATTGAGGAAATGAAGAAGAAATGAAATGAAAAAATGATGGAAATGAAGAATGAAATCAACATCTGCATGTACCGACACAAAGGCTCGGTATTGTCTTTCAAGAGATGGGGGAGGGGAGGGTGGACAAGTAGGGGGGGGGGAGGGAGAGGTGACATGCCTAAGATTCCCCCTCTCTCACAGACAAGCAAAGCTACACCAATGTAAAGATATATAAATGGGTTAACCCTTGACATTACAGTAAAAACGGATGTATAACTGCTGTTGAAAGGGCAACTAATCAAGGTGATCTTGAAGAAAAAAATTAAAATTCACTCTTCTTTGCAAATGTGAGAAAATTAAAAACAATGATTTAATAACCTTCTTTTGAATCGCCTGTGATTTCCTTTAGCACCTCTGCATCAAGATTAAGATATCTGTGAATGTGAGCTGCTGCCTTTAATGCAAGAATTCAACAAAAATAAAATAATGATTAAATCAATAAACTATTGATCTCCTAGACTGTAAATTGGGATGCTGTCAATGGAAAAAGCCTAGGATGGGGCTAGGTGTCAGGGCTACTCAGAAAGGCTCTGCCCTTATAAGGCCCAACCCCTTACTTCCTTTATGTACTGTTTTTTGACAAGAAAAGGTACCCCTTTCATTTTTGTTCCACTGAATTTAATTTATAAAGGCCCTTTTAAGTATCTAAATGCAGGGCTGTCAACCCCCCACGTCTTCAAATATTGAGAATTGAAAGGGAAGGGCTGATAGATGATGTCATAAGGCACGGCACGTGACATCATTTTGTGCAAAAAATACTTGTTCACTCCAATCGCCATGAATGGGAGTAACACAAAATACGCGAAAAAGATGTTGTTGGCATTGTAACATTAAATTTAACCTGCATGACAACCAATCACATTATTATATTACGATGGCATATACCGGAGTTTATGAGGAAACGTTTCATGCTAACATTTAAAGAGCTCAAAAAACGCAAAATAGTTGACATGGAAAGTCAAGTTTACTGAAAAATGACAAACTTCGGCGATTATCCAGGAGATTTCATATTCTATTCTGGAGACCAGGAGATACGTTCCAAAATCTGGAGTCTCCCGGATTTAACGGGAGAGTTGACAGCACTGTAAATGACAATACTCCCCCCGCTTTCAGTCACTTCAACTCCTAAACATCTTACCATTTAACCCTTTAAGGCCCAAGAGTGATTTAAGTCAATTTTCTCTCAACAATGTCAATACATAATCTAGAGAAAATGCTGTGAGAATTTATGAAATGATCTCACTAATGAGGACACAAACTCAATGTCCCTACAGTGTCCACTATAAAGGGAGTTGACTGTAAATACAAACAAAATTTTTGTGTTGATTTTGTTGAGGATTTACAGGAGGATGACCCACGGGACATTTGCATGAAAGGTATGATCAATGGTTTTGGATTTTGATACAGGACTCCTGTAGCCAGGTGTATTGGCTTAATTTTAAGTCAGAACTTTCTGATTTTGTGGCAAGCACCTACAGTTTGCCTGTACATTTAACTGTATAAGGGACTTTGGTAAATGAAAAATATAATCAGTAACAATAAATGTTAACTAAATTTAATAAAGTGTAGTATATGGCATACTCCTCATTAAAACAACTATTTATATATTAATTTTTATACCTGTTCATAGTGTTCTGTGTTTAGTGCTGTCTGTACACCATCCACACAAGCCTAGCACAGTGCAAAAAGAAAAAAACAATAATTAAGGTCAGGCTAAGGCAACAATGAAATAGAATAATGTAAAGGTGTACCACAATAAATTGAAAGCATTAATTTTTAATGCTGAAGAATTTTCTCATCAGGTTTCAGTAGCATAAAGCTGATGAAGAAGCACTTCCCCCCTAGAAGACACAATAGGGACCTTAGGAAACTATGACGACGATTGCAAAAGGAATGTCAAAAAAAGCAATAGGATTAATGAACAAAACAACAACTCTGTCAAGCATCATTCTTTTTTGTATGAGTAAATAACTTTGCCGTACGCGTCCTTGCACAACTACGATTTGAAACGACCAAATTTTAAGTTTACTTGAGAACAGGAATGGCAAGGCGATAAATTCTACCTGTCTGAACTTGGGCACTGAGCCCCCTCTCGTTGGCTCCAACCTAAATTCCCTTCTTTTAAATAACAGGGCAACTTGGCATAATTGCAAAAATTAAAGTTTGAGAGGATGCAAAGTTTATTTTTCAGCAACATTTTCATGTTTCTTGACTATGGAAACAACATCACAGCAAGAGTTCCACATCTCTCTCTAAGTCCAAAATCCAAGTGCTAACCACTTACAACTAATAGATCATCACTACAGTTGCAGTGATAAATGACTCAGTCTTATGATAATATAGATTGCCGCACAAAGACCACAATACATTGTAGGTGCAAGAGACAGCTAAGAAGTGAGAAATAAGTGCACATGAAGCTGTTCATCATCTTATCCATCACCTTGAATAACACAAGAAGCAAGCAAAGCATAGGGATCATTGTACATTTCTGGGAAACTGCCCTCTTACCCCTCCCCTAAGCCATCATTAACACTAACTTCTCACTTAGGGCAAAATGTTGGCTTAGGGGAGGGTAGGTGGGCAGATTCCCAGAAACACCCAACGATCAAGCATAGTAGCCTTTTTTTAAACTGCTTTTCATCATGAGAAAACAAAATGTAGAGCTTTGATAAGATATAATAAAGACAGTGATTTTGCAAATGTACAGTGTACTGACATAGCATTTAATTCATTAATTTATTGTAATATATGGCATGATATCTGCTCAAAATATAAATATTCACGTCATGGGAAGAAATATTGCCGCTTATTAATAATGTGTTGGTGCATTATTGCAGCCCTAATTACTGCTAAGCAACTAACATAAAACAAAGTATCAGCTAAAATTTCTGGAATGTTGCTATAAAAGAAAAAGGTTTATAATAATTTAATAATAAATATTTAGTTACCTTCAAATCAAGAATGTCATCCACTCGCTTTATTGTTTCTTGAACTCGGTTCTATAAACATTTTTTAAAAAAAATAGCTATTAAAAAGTTCCACTAAGTTACAGTAATTAAAACTTAAAATAATAATTAAAAAAACACACTGCATAAGGGTTTTCATGGTTTTGCATTGTTAGTCAAAGTTACCCCTTTGTAAGATCCTCCCAAGAACCTCCATTGAGTGGCCAGCCTTCATACAATGTCAGGGTTTGCAAATTTTCTTGATGAGTGGAGTCTGTGTGACTTCTGCTTCACAAATTTTGGAGTCATTTTGGAATATTTAGGGTGTGTTCCTTTCGGCGAATCCAAAAACGGATTTTTGATCCTAGATTTGCTAGATTTCGCGGTCGAAAGGAACGTGAAATCCGAAATTGGATCTGTAACCTTGGTAACCTTTCGCCAAAGCGCGCAATATGCGCGACAGCCTCTCAAAAAATGACGTGTTTTTTACTCTTTGACAAATTATGCGATTATATCGTGCAGAATTTAGTGGTCGGCAGTTCGAATAGCGACAATGGAACATATAAAACATACAAAGAAAGAAGCGCATTAAATTGGAAAATTATCTAAAGAATGTCGGCCAGTTTGATCCAGTTCCATAGCTCGGATTTTTTTATGTAACACGATCGAGTGCCTGTCGCGTCTACAGGCGAGTTTGTAGTTAGATAGCAGTCCATTTGTTGCTTTTACTTATTTCAGATTTCAAGCATGCCATCTTTAGAGACAAATGGTTAGTATATGGATATTTTAATGTACCAGGAACAATCTTCTAGTGTTTTCAGATGTTTTGTGGCAAATGACAGCAACGAGGAACCTCTACGGCCTCTATGGGAATACTTCAACTGGAAATCTGACTAATTTCGGATCCACTGTGAATGGAACAGCGTAGATCACTAATCCGTTAATCTGGATTTGGATTCTTCGGATTTCAAATCCGATCGTACTGTACCCTCTTCCTGTTTTGTCATGCAGTATAATTCTTTAATTTCATGATTTAATTAAGGTTTACAATGTTTACAATTGACGTAAGTTGTATTTGTTGGGCAAAAGGTAAGGACAAAACTGTGTTTGTTGCCGAAAATTTCTAGAGTCAAAGTGGCCCCCTGTTTGTTACCGAAAATTTTTGGAGTCCGTAACCTCAGTGGAGTCATCTGAACGATTTTGGCCTAAAATACGCCAAATTTGGCGTATTTGTGTACCCTGCACTGTAGATGCTACTTGTCAGTACCCTAAAGGTGGCGTGGCTGCTTTATGGTGGTTCAACTGTAAATTATTTAATAATATTATTGACCAGTTAGTAGTAGTACCTTAACAAGATCCAGAAGTCGTACTTTGCTGCTGACTTTTTCTGCTAAATCAGAAGTGTTGGAAATCATGGTATGCAAATGCTGCGCATCTCTCATCACAAGCTGCAGATTTGGACTGAAAAATAATTATGGAAAATTCATACAAAGAACTCACTTCACAAATTCCTTATGTAATGGACTTTTTTACAGGAAGTTCTGGGAATATATATTTAAGGTGTCGAGATGTTGTTAACATTATCATAAACCTTAAAATACATGTACAGAGTATTTCATCAGTGTATGTGTTTTTTTACAATAACTGAGCGAATCCTTGCATGCTGATTGGTTGAGAGCTGTGGTCTATGAGAGTATAGACCATGGAAATGACGTAACATGTCACGCAGTGCCAGTTGTTTTGTTTTTGGTTTTTGCGTAAAAAAAATAAATGTTATTGTAAACAACAAATCGACCACAATTTTCCATGGTCTACACTCCTATAGACCATAGAAATGACGCCATAAAATGTTCAAAACTTTGCAGTGAAACCACTCGCCTGCGGCTCGTAGTTCCACTTGAGTTTTCAACATTATTTTTATGATGTCATTTCCATGGTCTATAAGAGTGTAGACTATGGAAAAATTGTGATCAAGTTGCTAAGTAACATGAAGATTAGGCACAAAAACTTAAATTTGTACTCTGTGTCATTTGATCATAAAAATCATTCTTACTATTTAAGTGTTGACAGCCTGTCAGCAAAGCCTTTCTTTTACTTGCTCACTTGCTTGAACCCAGGCCTAATAGCCAGGAGCTTGCTATGCTTGCTACAGCAGGCTAGGTTATGGCCATTGGTTTATTAATAACTGGATGCTTGCACTCGAAAAAACTAGTTTGATGAAAGAGAACAAAAGTCCAGAAATTTTGGCTGTGGTGACCTCAAAGGTTCAACACAATTCAGGCAGAGCTTTCTTTTTTTGATCTCCTCACTCAAGAAGACAGAAGGAGGCTCTGCACACATGGTGAAGTACTTACAGCTTATTTAATTAGAAGCTAAGATAGTTGTCTTATAGTCATGTGTACTCACATAACATTCTGCAGGGTGTTCATTTTTGCATCAAGTCTGGGCTGGCTTTCCAAGATGGCATCCAGTTCATTATTCAGTTTTTGCTAAATTAAATGCAGTGCAGTGAAAAACAGTAGAGCAGAATTAATATTATTCTTATCATTATTAATTTTGTGAAAATATATCTTATCTACAGCAGGGCTGTCATAAAATTTTGAAGCAGGCACAGCTCATAAATAACATTTACTTGCAACTTCTTAAAGTGTGTTCATATAAATTCTTTCCATTTCTATCAACCATTATATGGAGTGACATCATCAGCTGTAGAGGACATTAGGGATCACAGGTTAATGATAGCTATGAACAGTATGAAGAGACATTTTTAAAATCACTTAAAATGCGATGAGCAATAATTAAAGCCTTATCACTCAATCTAATTGCTTGCTGCAGTTACCATAAAACCTTGCACACTTGACTGGTCAAGACTTTGTCATGATCAAGTCTCATGATAGTACAACCAATCTCACACTCTCAAAAGTTGGCAACTGATTTCTCACCTTTTCTCAAAAAATCACTCTCCAAAACATTTTTGAAACATCTGTAAGGTTCATTCCTAAGTTAGATAGCAATAAAGAAAATGCAAGACAGTCTTGTTTGATTAGTAAATGTGTGAATTGCCAACTTTTATGTTTGTTTATAATCTTCAGCCATGTCTTCAGCCTACTGCAAACTGTTCCACGACTTGCCACAGCCTCTGTTAACCTAATTCTCAAGGTTGCCACCAGCAGTTTGTAATTGTACCTTTTTGTGACTTTGAGGTATATGTGTACTGTGGGGACACACAATTTCAAAGGATTTCAGGACACGCTTACACTTAGAAAGAGCCCAGGTGTCCGGAAGTGTTGTGTCAAATTTCATTTTAACTGGATGTGGCTCTCTTAACGGGTGTTACGAAAACTAAGACCCTCGAAAACGAAGACCTAAGACCTAAGACCCGTCTTAGTTTTCGAGATTACGAAAACTAAGACCCCCTAAAATCGAATCCGTCGAAATATAAAGTCAAATTGTAACCGAAATAGGTCTGATCTGTCAAATTATATCATGTTCGATCCTTTCCACCGAGTTTTAGGTCAAATTTAACAGTAAATCTAGGGGTCTTAGTTTTCGTAGTTACGAAAACTAAGACCCCCACCAAAACAATCTCTAACATTTCTACAAAGTCGAATTACGACCGTTTGAAGACTATAATCCGTAAGACAAACAAAAATTACTATCACACGCGTGCTGATCTACGATCCGCTAACAATTTGAAGACTCGCTTAAAAAAGAGGACCAAAGCGATAGACTTCCTACAGATCTATTGTACACTGAAAATATGCCTTACCCCTGTTGGCCTTTAATTTTGTTGTTTATCCTTTAAATCATGAAATTGGCTTTCCACTGGGGATGGATGTTTTTCTTAGTGTCTCTGCGATCGAGATTGCGTTACCTGTAACTATCACCTGAGGGGGTTTGTGTCCACCGCTTGTCGTGGACAATATTGATAATGTATGTCTGCAAATTTGTGAGCAGAAGCGGATCGTCTAGCACGCGTGTGATAGTAATTTTTGTTTGTCTTACGGATTATAGTCTTCAAACGGTCGTAATTCGACTTTGTAGAAATGTTAGAGATTGTTTTGGTGGGGGTCTTAGTTTTCGCAATTACGAAAACTAAGAGGGGTCTTAGTTTTCGTAATTACGAAAACTAAGACCCCTAAATTTACCGTTAAATTTGACCTAAAACTCGGTGGAAAGGATAGAACATGATATAATTTGACAGATCAGACCTATTTCGGTTACAATTTGACTTTATATTTCGACGGATTCGATTTTAGGGGGTCTTAGTTTTCGTAATCTCGAAAACTAAGACGGGTCTTAGGTCTTAGGTCTTCGTTTTCGAGGGTCTTAGTTTTCGTAACACCCCTCTCTTAACATTGCGTTAGTTCTACTTTTTAATTGATTGACATTTTGAAATCGGAGAAACAAACAAATAGTGTGTTGGAAAATTACTTTTGGTGTTCGATCGGAGAAAAAGATTTGTATCAGGAATCATTCATAGTAAAAGGCTTGTTTATGATTAAAGGTGATTTTAAAGGAGTGAATTGTTTGTACCCCACAAATTCAGTACAAAAGTGGTGCCGTGACCAGGATTACTGCAGACTTCTACTGGCTATTACACAATGAGTGAAGGAATTGGAAAACATGAGCGACAGCGAGGAAAAAGCGGACACGTGGCACAACTGTGACAACGAACAGCAACTAGAGAAAGAAATAGACAAGGAAAAACAAAAACTCAAGTACTTTCTGGACAAAACAGACAAACTAATTAAACTAAGGGATTACACAGAAATGGATATTGCCAACAGACGAGTGGAGAAAATAGTGGGCAAGTTATCAGATCTTATTTCACAAGCAGAGGAAATGAAAATAGATCATGATATATCTGCTCAATCGGTGAGACAGTGGAAGAAGGACATGAAGGCCACATATACCATATTTCTTGTGGAAAAAGAAAAGCTTGCAAAGTTCTTAAACAACAGACAAGAGGAAATATACAAGAAAATGGAAAGAAAACAACAAGGACAACAGTGAGAAGAGGAGCACCATTTAACTGCGTTGTGTTTGCGACAAGAAGAGTGCACAAGCGACGTATGTGGCAGGGGAAAATTGATGCAGAATTAGAGGTGACACATAAACAGCTGGAACTGGAGAATGAAGCCCATTCAACCACAGCAGAACTGCCCAAATTGATCATAACACCATTCAAGGGAACGCCCACCAACTGGGTGAGATTTGAGAACATGTTTGTTACACAAGCCCAAAACAAATCGATCAGCACAGAAGAGAAATTTGGCTTTCTGTTGGAAATGGTCAATCCAAACGTACGAGCAAAGATAGCAAACCCAAAGCCACTGAAATCCGAGTATGGCCAGAGCAAACTTGTTGTGAATGTGACTGTAGAAGAAATAGTGAACCTTCCTGTCATCAGAGGATCCAATTACTTGAAGATTCAGGAATTTTATGAGAACGTGAGCAGAAATTAAGATGCATTGCTGACAATGGGTGAAGCCGACATGCTTCAGAGTTTGTGATGTCCACTCTCAACAAACTACTACAACTGAGGCCCAATTATTATACATAGCGTGAAGGAAAAGGAACTGTGGCCACACAGGACACTGGGGAATACACTGTCGCAGCCGTGGTTGTTATAAAATGCAAGAGCAAACACCACACCAGTCTCTGTAACTGATCTAGAGGAAAGGAGACAGAAACTCCACAAAGTTCCAATGCAGTGTTAAAATTATGTCAACACCCCTTCATTCAAAGAGAAGTCACTACCAGTAATAGTCCCACTGAAAATCAAAGGGATCACATTTTGGGCATATCTAGACACAGGATTGGGGAGGAAAAACTTTATCTCAAAGTAAGAGATTTACAGACTAGGATTGAAACCAGTAAGTCTTGTGTCACACCAAATCGTCACCGTGAACGGAACAAAGAAACAGTCTTTGCTGGTTTTTGGCGAGACGATAGATTCCGTTGATGATAAAGTGAGTGAGAAAAATACAGATAACCACTATAAAGACACCAACTCTGATAGAGCTAAAGGCGAAGTATGAGCACTTGCGTGGAAAAATGTTTTACAGGACCTCAAGAGAAGAGTACCCAATTCACCTCATACTTGGAGACGACACCTACATGTACCGCGAGATCCAAACAGAGAAGGTGTACAAAGTTCGACAAGAAGACCCAATCGTCGAGGGAACCACATTGTTTTGTTCATGGTGGAAAGGACTACACAGACAGCACATGCGTGTTCACTAGGGAGACAAGAGACTAAGAGAAACTGTACTTCCTTGACGTTTCAGGAGTAGAGGACCGAGGGGAGGGCGATCAGCTGGATGTGTGCTCTAAATTTTGAGAGAACATTGTGAAGAGAAGTGATGGGTGATAGGAAGTAGGTGTTCCATGGCTTCCAGGTGCCAAGCTGTCCAATATAGATTAGATGGCAAGTAGAAAATGCTCAAGAACATCAAGCAAAAACTCAGGAGAAACAAAGACCTGAAAATTGAGTATGAGAAGATAATGCATGAGTATCTACAGGGCATAGTCAAGAAAGCACCAGAGCAGCCCACAGGTCTCAGCGTCTTCTACATGCCTCATAAACAAGTAGTGAGAGAAGAAGCCACAACGGCAAAAGTGAGGATGGTTTTTGATGCCAATGCTAAGCCCCACCCTCTTGCCAACAGTGTCAATGAGTGTATGTACAATGGCCTGCCGTTTCAACCTCTGTTATGAGACATCATGATTCGAGCATTAATGTCAACCCATCTTCTCTTGGTGGATCTCAAAAAGGCATTTTGACAGATCAGGATTAAGGAGGAAGATCATGACACATTTCGATTCTTATTCAACATAAATGCCAGAGAGGAACACTTGCGCTTTGCTAGAGTACCATTTGGGGCCAAAGCCAGCCTGTTTATGCTAGGTGAAAAACTGCAACATCACTTCAACAAACAATCACAAGCCTATGAGGAAACGATCGAGTCGCTCAAGGAGAATACTTACATGGATAACCTGATGAAGACCGGGGTTGACGTCAGAGAACTAAGCAGGTTTAAAGAAAAAGCCATTGAAAACGTCATATCAAGAGTGTGAAGTTTCTAGTGCACAAGTGGGAGTCCCATGTCCAAGAGTTGGACGGAGAACCTAATCCGAGCAAGATACTGGCCACATGTGGGACAAAGGAAAGGATACACTAGAAATTCAAGTGAAGATGAACTAGAACAGTTCAGTTACGAAACTATCTATTCTGAGTCAGCTGAGTGCTATTTATGACCCACTAGGGGTAATTTTGCCAACTACACTGGAGGGGAAACGTATTTACAGAGAGGAATGTGATGAAAAGACTGGCTGGAATTCGGAAGTGAGCAGTGCCACAAGGCAAGATTGGCTAAAGTGGAGCAATCAGCTCAGCAACGTCAAACTGCCTAGAAGCATAGTTGAAGACAAGAGCAAGATAAAAGGAGTACAACTTCACGTTTTTGCCGATGCCAGTAACACAGCTTGTTCAGCCGCAACTGTTGCAGTTGTCGGCCACTCCACTGGCTTTGTTAAAGGGCTGCTTACTTCCACGTCTAGAATTTCGAAGTGCATCACAACAATCGCAAGGCTGGAACTGGTGAGCGAGCAGATGGCTGCGAATATGGTGAAGAACCTGGTGGCAGCATTAAAGTGGTCACCCATTACTTCCGTGAACATGTGGTTGGACAGTACAGTGGCACTCTGTTATATCTGTAATCCCAGGAAAGCGTGGAAAGCTTTTGTTTCCAACTGAGTGAGCAAGATTGCTGAGATCACACAGGAGATGGGAATTGTTTGGAGACATTGTCCAACAGATAAGAACCTGTCAGACTTAGGAAGCCACAGTGCATCAATTGATAAGACGCAGAAGGGACAGTGGTTTGAAGGGCCAGAGTTGTTGTTAAACAAAGAAGAATGGCCCAAACACCCAAAGTTGGAGAGAACGCAGAGTGTAAGTGAAAGAGCACAAACCAGAAAAATAAAAGGTGCTGTACTCTGAAGAAAAGCAACCTGATCAGTGGGAAGCACTTCTAGACAGAAGTACACTCTGGAGAACTTTCCACTTGACTGCATGGACTCTGCGATTCATTCACAACTCACTCTGCAAGAGATGTAACACTAAAAAGAGGTCTGCTCCACGAACCACAAAGGAGATAAATAATGCAAGAAACCAGTGGAAAGGTGCTGATCGCAGTGAAGCCAACCTCCAAAAATCCTGGCTGAAAATTGGGCACAGAAGAAAGTATCGGTGTCCTTAAGTGTCATGGTAGAATTTCTGGTTACCAACCGATATAAATTGAAAGGGGAGAGTTAGCCAACAAATTTATACCCCATGCCAATAAAGACATAAAACACCTTCGAGTCATGAACACCATGGCAACTGTAAGAGAAGTATACTTGATATCACACCTGTGCGCCAAGGTGAAGAAGGTGATAAATGACTACAAGAGGTGCAGCAACGGCTCTGTTGCCCTCGTTCCGAACCAAAGGCAGACAACTGTTCAAAACCACCGGGATCGACTTTGCTGGACCTTTTACCTACGAGATCTCAAAGAAGGAGCAAGGCAAAATTAATGCTACATGTTAATTTTCATGTGCGCTACGTCAAGAGCACTCCATTTAGAAGTAACCAAGTCAAAAAGAGAGGAAGAGTTCAAGGAGAAGCTGAATGCCTTTATTATCCGATGTACCAGGCTAAAACGCATCGTGTCAGATAACGGAGCAGTTTTCAGATCCACTGCAGCATGGATCAACAAAATCAGAAAGTGCCAGGTGTTGCAAGATTACTTAGCAATGCAGCAGATTACTTGTTCAACCTGTCTAAATCGCCATGGTGGGGAGGCTTATATAAGAAACTCATCAAAGATGTAAAGAAAATGTTCTACAAGACCAGGGGAAGAACAAGCTTCCAGTATGAACAATTAGAAACTGTGGTGATGGACATTGAACGACACCTAAACAACTGCTTGTTGATGTGCACGTCAATGAAAACAAACTGGGAGAGGAGCAAGTTTTAATGCTATGAGACAACATGTATGCCAACAGTGGAAGAGAGAATACTTTCATGGTCTCATGGAGAGCCATCACATCAGAACAGGGGCACGAAACTACTGACAAGGCAAGGAGGTCGTACTGATGTTAGAGAAGAAAAAAACAGGGGAGAATGGAAAAAGGGTCTTTTTCTAAGGGGAGTTTTTCTTCAACACAAGGGCCACACCATTGAGAGACCACTGAACCTTGTATGCTCACTGGAGATCAAGGGACCTGCGGTGGTTGGTACTGCACCTGTGGCTCAGGGACCGGAGTTAAGACGGAATACTTGAAGCACTGCACAGGATGCCTGAGTGAGGTTGCAGCTGTTATCACAAGACGAAGATTGAGGACTGATGCTGACTACTGACCATTTCCGTGATGCTGTTGTCTCAACTGCTAAACTGTTGCTTTGATGTGTGGACTGAATGTCTAGTTCATTCTTTTCATAGGACATTGCAAATGAAAATTTTAAGAAGAGTCATTTTCAGTAAAATTAAATTACTTTAATTTCAGGGGAGCGTGTCTGTGACTCCTTGACTGATTATACAAATCAGCGTTTCATAAGTGAATAAAAAATACAGTTATTAGGTAAATAACTGAATGTAACTCTTACAACAGTCATATATGGCAGTGACACGTAGCAGCGAGCATGAATAATTGAAAAAACAAATTAAATATGCCCACATTAGAAAAAAAGTTGAGGAAGAGTTTGTTGCCATTATTTTTTTCAGTTTTATCATACCTCGTGAAGATGGATTTGTGCATACGCTTGCTGTATTTCACCGATATCTGTCAAGCTAAAAACATCTACTTCGTGCACCGCCATCTTGGAAACGTGATTTGTAAGCGCCTGCAGTCAGCAGCGGATTTCCAACAAAAGGAAATTTGTTTGTGATGTATGCTTCTTGAAATGTACAGCCACTAATCCAACATGGCGGACGACAACGCTGAAAACGTGCAACCGAAGAATCGCGCTGTGGTTTCTCAAAGGGTTCTTTTTGTACGCAATCTGCCCTTTTCTACGACTGATCAGGATTTAGAGACGCTTTTCAGCGAGGTTGGACCAATTAAGCGTTGTTTTGTTATCCGCAATAAAGGTAAGAAGCTTTGTAAAATTTTGCACGTGGCTTACAAATTCTTGCAAATACATGTATACTGAAATATGAGGCTTGCTTGTTTATTTTAGCCTAAATGTAGTGTCGGTTCCGGGAGGAAAATAAACACTGGATTTTTAATATATTATTACCATATTATTACAATCTAATCTGTTTAAACTGCAGAGATGTGGCTAATATAAGCTCTTATAAACATAGGCGTGCTTAACTACAGAATACAGGGCCACTTTTCCAACTATTCTAATTGAAGTGGCTCGTTGGCTCGGCAGTCGATTCCAAGGTATTATTCAAATGGCTCGTTGGCTCGGCAGTCGATTCCCAAGGTATATTATTCAAATGGCTCGTTGGCTCGTCAGTCGATTCCCAAGGTATATTATTCAAATGGCTCGTTAACTTGCCAGTCGATTCCCAAGGTATATTATTCACAGGGCTCGTTCGCTCATCAGTCGATTCCCAGGTATAATATTCAAACGGCTCGAGAGCTCGTAAGTCCATTCCAAGGTATATTATTCAAATGGCTCAATGGCTCGTCAGCTCGCCAGTAGATTCCTTGGTCTCACTAGCGAAGTTTCTTTGATTGTTTTGATCATGCATGTGAGCACTTGTAACTCATATAAAAACCTATCGTCATGCGTTTAGGTTTTATAAATATACGTTTCTGAGACGTATTCGATGGTTCGACAAATTTTCTGTGGTAGAAATAAAAGAAGAGAATACTTTGTATAATAGTCCAGTTGTGTCTCATCTTCTCAGCTAGTTAATTATGCTTACAATATCCTTTATAATATCATTCATAAAGCACGGATACAGTGAGACCCGCAAAATTGTATGCATAATAACTTTCGGGTATTTGAAAATCTTGCCTTGGTGGGTGAGTTCGCAAGTTTACATAACTTTCAACATTTTTAATTATTTTAACGATAACATTTCACTCGCGAACTACGGGCGTGCATGCCAAAGTAGCAGAAATAAATAAACAAAAAACAAAAACAGACAACCTCCATGTTCTAACAATCACTCAAAGTTTTATAGCACTAATCTCTAGAGTCATTAACATCATTTCAAAATGATTATCACAACCATACAGATTTCTTGAACAAAACATTTATCGGGTGTCTCACAGACTACAGCTCAAAACTGAAATAAACCCGACTTTCTCTAACTTTCATTTCAGGAATAAACACTTCGGTAACTCAACTGAGAAACAACTTTTCAAAACATAACTACAAAACAAAAGGTGATTCCGCAACTTTCTCAAACATTCATGAAAAACACTTCGGTTCAAGCTCAACTAAGAAACAAAAAAATGAAAAATGCATGCCAACGAGCCATGTATTTTATGTATGCCTATTTTTCCGACCTTAACTTAATTCGGATTGTATAGAGTTTTTACATCATTTAAAAACGTGGCGAATAAGTCTTTTTCTTTGTTTACATGACGCCAAATAAACTCGGCAAGATAGGAAGAGTACATGTCCTTGCGAGTGCCGAATACAGGCAAACTCACTTTCATGTGCCGCCAGTGACCTTCCATTTTGTTAGTATTATACCCGTCTTTATTTACGAACTCCTTTGAATGGTTCACGGTTTGATGTGAATATCCATGTTTATTTAAGTTGTGGTATGACTTCCAGCAGTCGGAGACAATTAATGTTCCCGGTTCGATCCAGTCTTTTATGATAGGCAAAAGTGTTGCCTCGCTCCTATCTTCCACTGCCACCAAAAAACATCTCCTTGAATACCCAATACGCCAAATACCCATTGTCCTTCAACTCTGTGCCCTCAATGGTATTTCCGCTTTCCCACCTTGCTTTCATCAATTTGAACCACTTTCCCTCACCACCAATCTTTTCACTTTTTTGTCTGGATGGTCACTTCACATGTTTCTCTGCAAAACATATCCCAGTCGACAGCCGTGTTAGCATTAATGTGCAGCTGTTTCTTTATTTGCTCTTGCGTTAGTCCCTCCGACCACCAGTAGGTGAACTTAATAATCTCTTCCAGGGTAAGATTACTCTGTTCAAACCAACTTCCTTTCCGGATGCTGACTGTACTTTTATGGCGCTTGTTATTCGCTCGCTTTCTGCACTCCCACTTGTAACCGTCTGATCGGTCCGTACATTCTACCAGCTCCATGTTTTCACCACAAACGGGGCAGGTGCGTTTGGAGGCGATCATTCCTTCATTCATTAACCATCCGATTAAAGTTTCTCTATTGCAGAGAACTCTGTCTTTCAGCTCATCATACGTCCAGTGCGAAGTACCACCTATTTTTCGCTGATAGCTTCCCTTTCCACTTGAATACTGAGTAGCAACTTCTTTCGTGTTTCCACTACAACCAACCTGAACACTAATAGTTCCATATACTTTTCCATTGCTTCCACACCGCAACATTTTCGTCTTCACGCTACTTCAATTTATCTTGGAAATTTCAGTTAACTTGGCCTATGTAACTTTCGTTATTAATAAATTAAAATAATACTTAGAAACATCAATTCATCAAGTTTCAACCAATGCTTCCCTCCTTTCAATATATGACAAAAAGTCTCACCTTTAGATTGGTTCATATTCAATGAACTGAAAATTTCACAAACATACTAATTAAATCGCTCACTTCAAACGGCGTCACTCGCCGATTTCTTTTGTTTTCAAACAAAAAGTTTTGTTTGTAAGTTTCATCCTAATCTCAACGCGTTGCTCTTTCTGCTCATTCATGTGTTAACGCCAACCAGTTCACAATGTCAAATCCTATCTTGCGTCTTTCTCGTCAAAACGAAGCTACCTGGGCTTCATTTCATCGTCGAGTTTCAGGAATACATTACAATTATGACCAGCCATTTCCTGAGACTGTTTTCCAGTTCTTAGAAGCAAAAGCTAAGTCTGTCGGCAGCCCCATTGGTTATCTGGTGCCATCATTGATGACAGCCACCTCATTTCTCCTCGGAAATACTGATGCCCACTTCCTAAATGGAAATCACAATGGCCAGCATGGCTCGCTGTCATGAAAAGGCCAAAATAAAAACAAATACAAAAACAAATACTAGGAAAAAAACAAAACAACAAACCCAATATGAAGAGCGACAGGGGGCCTCGAACCAGCGTCTCTCAAAATGTCAAAGCTACCAGGCACATGGCTTAACCACTACACCACTGAATCCTAAACACTATAATTGGTGAAAAATAATATATTTTAACCATTTGGCTTTAGATTGTTTGAACAAAGCATCGTCTCAAGCAAGTGGAGCAGTGAAAGATAGATTTCAGGAAAATAAGCAAGTTTTGACGAAAACAGGCGGTACTTGAAGTCATTTCATCACATTTGAAGAACATATTAACACAGCAGACAAGCTGGAGCAAAATTCTCTACCTCGATTTTAGCTCTCAGGTTTTGAAACTAATGGTCCACATCCATTCTATTTTCTCTCTAGAATACTTCTAACTCGAAATTTATCGCCAAAACATTCCTTGATCGCCGACTAGCGAGCCGGCAAGCCGCCAAGGCACTAAATCATGTACCTTTCTCGTTCTTTATTCACTGAAAGCGACTGGCGAGCCGGCGAGCCGCCGAGCCACTAAATCATATACCTTTCTTGTTCTTTATTCACTGAAAGCGACTGGCGAGCCGGCGAGCCGGCGAGCCACTAAATCATATACCTTTCTCGTTCTTTATTCACTGAAAGCGACTGGCGAGCCGGCGAGCCGGCGAGCCACTGAATCATATACCTTTCACGTTCTTCATTCACTGAAAGCCACTGACGAGCCCGCGAGCCGCTAACATCTAACGCTCTTACTAAAGTGGCCCTGTGTTATTTAGTTGCTCCCATAGGCGTCCCAAGCTCACGTTAGGGGTGTGTTATGTAAATTAACTTTCTCATAAGAGAGTTGGTGTCGCGTTACAAGTACCCGTTGAAACTTTGTATGAGAAATAAAATACTGAGGTCTTTGAACGCTAAATATCATAATTTTTACATTTTTTCTATAAAATAAATAAAGGAGACTTACCTTTTATGTACTGCTGCGTTTTTTGGTGTGAATTAATCAACTTAGTCGGAGTTTTTGGCTGTTATTGTTTGACCCCTGTCACTCTCTTCATAATACGAAGTAAAGGTGGCACAGAAAAACAGCCGCCTGTACGGACCTTGTCTACTCGAAGGTGGTTTGTGGCCCGAGAACCCATCGAATCGCAGATTTTTTTGAACAGAGGCAAACTTCTATCATTGCTGCACTACAGTAATAATTGTTTAAAAGCAAAATAGCCCCATGCATGTTGCTGGAAATGAGCATTTCCTCAAGCCATATCGAAATGCCTGTGTTACAAACTACAAAATAAAAGGCCATTGCAGGGACGTTCCATTTTTATCCCCCCCCCCCCCCCCCACCAAGGATCGATGGCAGGTTTTTTTCAAACATGCCAATGAAGAACAAACTCTTCAGATTTCATTTTTCAAAGAGCGCTGACAAAAGTTTGAGGGTTCAGATTCCAGTCATCCCTGCAGGGGTGTGGATAGAAAATGGAATGTCCCACATGAGCACTTTAACCATTAAAGTGGTAAGGCCAACACAACAGATAATGGCTCCAATTTAAGTGTTACCTGGAAACAGACAGACCACTCTTCCAGGGTCTATGTACTATCACTTGACCAATTGCTTCAATTCTTTGATAGGTTCAAGAGGTCTTTGTAGAGGATTTGGCTATGTCACGTTTGTGCTTGCTGAAGATGCCGAAAAAGCTATAAACAATGTCAAAACATTTGGAGGGAGGCAGCTCAGTATTTGTTTTTCCGACAAGAAACCAAAACATGAGAAGCGAAAACATAAGCAAGATGAAGATGATGATGACAACAGGGAGCAGCAGGAAAGTGCCAGTGAGTCTAATATGAGGAACTGTTGTTTGTTGTTTTTTTAGTGTATTTATTTGAAAATGAGGTGATAAGCTGGTAGGAAATTTCATTGATGGTCACCTTCTTATACAGCTGTTATGGTGTTTATTTCAACATTAAAGTAGACAATCACTATATCACAACATGAAGTGGAAGATTACCATTTTATTTTATGAGTCTCGGTATGTGTTTAGCAGACACCTTTTAAAGTGGATATGTGTAGTGGGTATCCACTTTAAAAATGGGTTTTACTATTACATTGTATTTTCTATTTCTCACAAAAAGTGCCTTACATTATACAGTGTAAAACAAACTTTCTGAATTAAGAGTTGAGAAGATACTAACTGTACTTGATGATTAACCTTGGCAGGGTTAGTTCAGTTAGTAGAATGCTTGACTGAAGAGCGGGAGGTCGAGGGTTCGATTCCCGGGGTCGGACCAATACTTGGTGTCTTGAAATAACTGAGAAATGAAGGAACTCCCTTTGCCCTGCAAGAGGCTAGACCTTTGCGTGGCTCAGATGACCATGTAAAATGGCGGTCTGTCTCCAGTAGGAGACATAAAAATAGTGTCCCAAATTAGTATTTTCGTGCTAAATACCTTGACATTCAAACAAAAAGTGGCTTCAAGGCTCCCTCTTGTCGAAATAGCTTAGGTTGGGTTCTCTCTGGGTTTTGAGCACATGTATATTGTATTTTGTGGTTACCAAGAGATAAATTGCCCAAGGGGAAGACAGACCTTGAACCCTGTTTCTTTCTTGCAAACTTTGAAGACTGGCATGAATAATAAAATGTTTTTGACAATTTTTACCCTTTAATAAAACCTCCACATTGATCATTCTTAGCAATAGCCATTCTGTCCTTGTTGAATTTTGAGAAAAGTTGGTGCCCGCAAGTCAAAGCACTGGTCCACGAAATTGGCACCATCAACTTCTTGACAAAAGAATTCTTGCCAACTGATAAAGGAATCTTTTTGGTGTCTTAATGTGTTTTTGAATATATTAAATGTAAAAATATTCACAGCAGTGCGCGAAATAATTTGTGTTTTGTTGTCGATTAACCTTAAGTCTGGTTTTGCCTGTACGATTTTGCCAAAATGAGCATTGCAGATAAGTAACATGTGGTTTCTACTTTTTGGTACATTTCACTCTCTCATGATTGGTTGATGGTTGAGCCACTTTGGGTTCTTATTAACCCATAGAACTTACCTCAGGAACTGTCATGGAAAATTCTTTTGTTCTTTTTGACATCTCCTTGGAAATTTCCCTGATGCAATTTCACAATGGGAAAAACGTTCACACTCAAAAAGTTGTTTCCCCTTGGGCAAGGCCAAGAGCTTTTTACCCAAGGGTAAAATGGCAAGTGTAATGACACCCAATGTTTACAGGGTGTTCTTTAGGCATCAGAGATTGGAGAATTCTGCGTTTAATATGCAGAATTCTCTGGCTAAGGTTTGGTATTCTATGAATGTTTTTTATTCAGATGTAGAGCCTCTTTCAAAATCATCTCCTGTAATGTTACACCTTTCTCCTGCCACTAGAATTCTTAAGGAAAACCCTGTGTATAGTTCTTAACAAAGGGCAATACCACATGTACCCGTCTTTGTTAGTAGTTCACATTTCATGTACGTATCATATGGCTGGCTCCACCAGCAGGCAAGATGAAGTGAGTCCATTTTGTGATTGACTACCTGAGATCTTGCCTACCTGTGATTTGCCTGCTTTGACCTACAAGTGAAGATCTTTTTTTGGCCATAAATCAAATTGTTTGTGGACCAAGCTCATGTGGTCAAGGTGGCAAAATAATGGCCTCATTGAGGGGGGAGGGGATATGTGCCAATGGATCAGTGCATTTTATAAAGATTTTTGCCCAGATTTCGGACTCAGTGCGAAATTTTAATGAATTTGCAGTTGTTGCAATTGCGGTGGATTTTTTTGGGCCTGGATTTTGGACTTTGTGTGTAATAAAATATTTTTGCCAGGATTTTGGATTAAAGAGTGAAATTTTAATGGAGGATTTGGTTAATAAATCATCATGGATCAGTGGATTTGCATACCCCTATTCACCCCTCTCCTCATTGCATTGCTATGGACTGAAAGAAAAGTGCCCAAAAAACAGTCATCTTGACTTTATGCTTGGTCAGTAATGTATAATCCTGAGCTTATAATCAGCATCAATGCTGCTAAATTTGTATCTATGTGTGATGCATTGTTTGTGACTTGTTTTCTCAGATATCAAAAACAACAAAGCTGAAGAACTGGCAAATTATGAAGAAGAACCATCAAGGAAAAAGTTAAAAAGTGACAAACATGACAAAAAGCTTAAAGAGTCAGGATATGACATTGGCAGAACAATTGTGATTACAGGAATTGCAACATCAGGCGTTAATCCAAATCATATTCGGAAAAAGTGTCGCAAAGTTGGGACAGTGGAGACAGTCACATTCCCAGTTGAAGGACGGGATAAACCAACGGCATTTGTTATGTTCAAGTCTCACAAGGATGCAAGAGAAGCTGTTAAGAAACTGAATGGAAGGATTTTTAAAGGCAACTCCATTGAAGCTGTTCTTCTTTCCAGAGAGGGGAAGACTCCTAGTCAAAAATCTTTGAAGAAGTCAAGAGTGATTGTGAGAAACTTGTCATTCAAATGCAAAGAGGAAGACCTTCAGAAATTTTTCTCTCAGTTTGGACAAGTTACTGAAGTAAAAATTCCTTCCAAGATGGAGGGAAAGAGAAAGCTTAGCCTGGGTTTTGCATTTGTGCAGTTTTCCAATGTCTTTGACGCTGCTAAAGCCATCAAAGAATCAAACATGAAGGAGATTCTTGGGCGTCCTGTAGCCGTAGACTGGGCTGTTCCAAAAATGATGTATGAAACAAAGAAAGACGAAGAAGGTCTGTTGCTTGAGTTGTTTTATTTTTAATAGCCTTGCCATTGACACATGATTTACATTTATGCATAAAGTTGGAAAAAGTGAGCAATATCAGTCCTCAATGAACCTTAGTTTATTTGGTGATTTTTATTGTACAAATCAATTTGTAATGATTACAAACCACAGCAGGATTAGCTCAGTTGGTACAGAATGTAGATTGCTTGACTACAGAGTGGGAGGTTGTGGGTTCAATTCAGGGCCAGACCAATACTTAGGGTTTTAGTATAACTGAGAAATGAAGGTAACTTCCTATGCCCTGTAAACGGTTAGATCTTCGCATATGTTACAGTTAACTAGGTAATATCAGCAGAAAATTTCTCCTTGTGATGTCAATGCTTTGTAAAACAGAGTGGTCATGAGAATTATGGACATGATCACACAAGATGAATTTACTTGATATTTTATCAACTTCTCCTCACTACTTCTACAGGAAATGAATAGGGGCAACAAGTGAGATTTCAAGTTGTTATCTTAGGGTATAAAAGGGTTAAACGACCCCGTACATTTATTTTGGAGGCTTCACCGTCAAGCTTCACGACACTCAAAATGCAGAGCTCCTCATATGGATCATAATTATGCATGCTGCTGTTCACAGTTCTGTGACTTATGGCTGCCAACTTGTTAATATGCAAAAATGCATAATTTACTAGGTGACGTCACCAGACGGCATTAGTACGCTCGGAATTCAGACATCTCTCTCCCCCGCGCCCCCCACGGGTTACAGGGTGGAGACAGAAGACATTTCAGACTAGTCCTCAGACCATCTAATTATTATCATCATTTTTTTTTTCATTGTACTGAAAGAAAAAATTGTGCTCTTTTCAAATAGACAAAGTGTCTGAAAGAGAGGAAGAAGAAGTTGAAGAAGACAAAAGAAGTGAGGAAGAAGGCAGTGATGATGATGCGGTTGTACACAGCGACAGTGAAATTGAGTCTGATGTTGACGCAGCCAAAGGTAGACGTGGTAGTTCGGATGACAAAGACCGTGATGATGATGATGATGATGATGATGTGGAGACTGAAGATGAATATAAAGACCATGGACACAAATCCACCCTCCAAGCTAGAAAACCCAAACAATCGACTGATGTAAAAGAAGGCAAAACATTGTTTATCCGTAACGTTTCATTTGATTCCACTGAGGAGGCTCTCCAGGAGCTGTTTGAGCAGTTTGGAGACATAGAGTACTGCAAATTAGTTGTGGACAAACGGACCGGTCACAGCAAAGGAATGGCTTTTGTGAAGTTCAAAACCACAGAGAGTTCTGAGCAGTGTCTCCAAGAAACTTCTGATGAGGGTGCAGGTTAGGTCGTGGTGTAAATAATAGGCTGATTTAGCAACAGAACGGGAACGTTAGTTGACGACGGCGCGCGCAAATCAAACAACTGGGCACCGGAAGTAGAGTTTAGTCCTTTTCGCGCGCTTTGCTGTCGTCAAATGACGTTCCCGTTCTGTTGCTAAATCAGCCTAATTTAATAGAGACCTTTAGATTCTTAGACCAGGGCAACTAGGAGTACAAGATTTTCTCAATCATAAGCAGCGCGCATGCGTGAACCAGTGTCATTTTGGCGGGAAAACGTGATACCCGTCACCATTCGTAGAGACGGAAACAAGTCATCAAATGTTAGAAGTTTTATCATCTTACAATCGGGTGAGGGCTTAACCTCCTTCACTGAAAGTAACCCTACTAACTTTTGTGGTGAAAAAAAAGTGAAATTGAACTTTCAGGGATGTAATTTTTTTTTTTTTAAGAATAAGCGAAAAGAATTTTTTAAAAAGTCTAATCTTGTTTTCGTTGTCGTTCTCGTCCCCGAATCTACAGTTCTCTAATGAAAGAAAACCTGATGTTGAAGCAGAGTCTTTCTTTACCTGTTTTCCAGAAAAGTCGTCTGCGAGTGAGAGCAGTCCCTTGGCCCTTTGTTATGAATGTATAAACCTTAAAAAAAAAAACAGCTGAAGTGGAGGAAAGTTACTGTTCGAGTTGCTTTCTAAATACCATTGAATTCAACCTGCTGAAAGCTGCAGAATGTGCAACAGCTTTCCTGCCTTTTGAATGGCTGGTTTCTTTGTGGCATTTGATTGAAGTAATGATGTTACTCAATTTTTATTATGCAGTAATTTTAATTATATTTAGTTCCCAGAACATTGAAGAGAGGTTTCGCTAAGGTTTTAATTACTACAAAACTAGGACGGTTGAGGTACTGTAGGAATTCTAACATGCCATTTTTTTTTTTTAATCTAGGTCTTTCTTTAGACAACTTCACACTGAATGTTACCAAAGCTGTTACACGTGGAAAAGCGACGGAGCTGGCCAAGGAAAGAAAAAGGACAGGAGGGAATAAGCAAGTTAAAGACAAACGCAATTTGTACCTGGCTAAAGAAGGTCTTATTCTTCCAGGTTCGACTGCCGCTCAAGAATTGTCAAAAAGTGATATGGTAAAAAGGCAGAAGGCTGAAGCGGAGAAAAAAGCAAAACTGGGAAATCCAAACTACTTTGTCTCAACGACCAGGCAAGTGCACAATATTATTTACCAGCTTTTCTGGACACAGGCCTGCCCAGGGGGAATGTGCACGAATGGGACTCATAGGTCCCATGCGAGGTGCCATCCCTACCCAATCAATACACAAACACGCGCCTGTTTGTGTAAGGGTTGATTTCCAGTGTCACGTACAGAGTACCGCTTAAAAGTAAGTTGACAGTCACTCGCGTCTCGATCCTTGAGACGCGAGACTCGATTCTCGATTCTCGAAACTTTGGAGGATCGAGTCTCGCGTCTAGAGCATCGAGTTTCGATGATCGAGGATCGAGTTTTAAATTTGGAGTCGAGAAAGCGCTCTCTCTAAAAGTGTACACTTGCCTTTCATTCTAAAAATCACGGCTCCGTGCATTGGGTGAGACTCGTTCGCTTTCACGAAAAATTTTTACGTGCGTACGTGCGTAAAGTTTGCGTTCGCAAATAAAATAGAGGCAATGCATGAAATGTCGCTCGTAAGCGTAAAAGTTGAACGTCGCTTAACTTCTCGTTTAAGCTCGGCACTTTTTATCTTGCCTCTATTTTATTTACTTGAGTAAAATTTACGTGCGTTAATGTGCGTAGCCAGAAGCGCGTCAGTGGTAATCAACCTTTACTCAACAAACCACTGATCGCGTTTGTTTGCTTCTTAGTAAGAACGAAATGTTTCTACTCTTTGGCTTTAGGCTTTGCGTGCGGAACCTTCCCCTCAATGTTGACGATAAACGGCTTAAAGAAATTTTCAGCACCATGGCAGGACGAAATGCATTTGTCAAGAAGGTGCTGATAATTCGCAGCAAAGATCGCGTGGACAGTTCGGGCCGCGGACGTTCTATGGGATATGGCTTCGTTGAGTTTGCCAATCACAACGACGCTTTGGCAGCCTTGCGCGCAACCAATAACAATCCAGATATATTTGGCGCCGATCGTCGCCCGATTGTTGAGTTTTCTTTGGAGAATAGCCTCGTTGTGAAGGTGAAACAGCGGCGGTTAGACAAAGCTCGACAAAGACAGCAGCCAGGTAGTGAACAGCCCAAGACAAATAAAGAGAAGAGACTGGAAAAGAGTCAGAAACGGAGAGAAAAACGGCAGCGAAAGAGAGAAGCGAACAAGGAAATGAAATTAGAAGGAGAAAAACAAGGCAAAGAAGAGAAACCTTACACTGGAAGCAAGGAGGACAAGGCTCCAAACAGCGATGTAAAGTTCCAAAGAAAAAATAGTAAAAATTCATGGAAAACGAAAAAAGGAAAGAGGACATTTTCAGCGGAGCTACCAGCTCCGCGAAATCTTGGTATAACTGATCGTCAAAAACAAAGAAAGTTTCCACCCATTTCTCCAAACATGAATAAATCCTATAATGAGCCCGCGGTAGCGAAAGCCAATTTACCAGCGGCTATTAAGGATAACAAAAAGAAGAAACCTCTGAAAGGACGGGGGAATATTGGTAAAACTTTTCACGAAAGAGCTGATTCATTTACTCACACCAACGCAAAGAACGAATTGACGAGTAGAAAGAGGAAAGGAGCTAGGAGGAAAGAACAGGAGAAAAAAGACGAATCCAACTTCACCGACATGGTGAACAAATATAAGAATAAGTTGTTTGGAAGGGATGAAGGCGAAGTTCCTGCTAAACGTTCGCGCTGGTTTGATGATTAATTACCTTTACTGCTCATCATCAAAATCTTTTGAATTATTGTTTAATCACATCGTGTCAAGAGTTGAAACTATTTTTTGGCAGTTTGCAGCTTGTCGTAAAGATGAAATCTTGTTGGTCTTTTTTTTATCTTGACAATTTAAACCGATTATGCAAAGTGCATGTAGCTCGCGGTTTCCGCGATACAGTAAAGACCCGCAAGTAACAATCTTCATTTTCCTAACTTAGCTTTAACAGGTTCTTACATAAAGTGGTAATAAGCACATTTTTCTTTTTTCACGCCATTATGCTCCGATTACTTCACTTTTATAAATCCTTCCAAAATAGGCCTCGATGGTTACGACCCAAGTAAAGTTTAGAATGATTGAGTGTATAGAAAGTCATCAGAGTATTACAGTACTTATATCTCACCACCAATTTGCACTAACAGGCTGATTTTCAGCAGCTCTGGGCATTTTCTGTACATGCTAACCTATCCCATAATTTCCCAAGATTTTGTTTCTTTTTTTTTTTTTGAGGTCATCACTTCTCCTTTATATAGTATAGTGATCTATAGATGCACTGAAAGACAAATGATTCCACACAGCTTTACACAAAGGCTTTATATTTTATTTTTAATCCTTTCAACGACATTTGATTTAGTAAGCTGCAAATTGTTATCCTTGATGCCAAACCACAAGTGATCGACACTACAGTTGTATAAGGTTTTAACCCTGTTAAATCTAACTGTTATTAAGCCTTTGCTTGAAGAAGCCGTTTTTTATGTTGACGCCACGGACTTATGTTACAGACAGTGTATTACAAGAACTTGAAGTTTTTGTAATACACCACGTTACTGTAACCATTGGCAACCAAGACACCACCACGTTTTCTGATTGGATAGCGCGGGTTGAATGACGTCACCAATGTTCCTTTCAGGTAGACCTTCACTTCCCCGGCAGGTGTGGAATTCGACACTGCCACCCTGATGTTGAACCATTCTGCTCCCTTGGGGGGACCGTTGGGGCAAGAGGCGGACTTTCCCCCGTCAAACTTTGGTTGACCTTTGTAAACGTAACCCGTCTGAAAACATGTGCTGGATGAATGAGGCCTGGGAAATAAAAAGAAACGTTACATAAAATTAAGCAAATGCGATTATAAGACCAGTAAAAGGTTTATTGCATAACCGAGCCACGAAAACATGTCAGCTAATATAGCACTCCCCATCTTCACATAGAATTTCTAATACCCCGAAATCATTTCCGTCAACTGAACTGGTCGTAAGAAGGTTTTTTAAAATTCAGGATGTCGCTCAGGTTTGAAACCAAAATAGTGACATCTTCCCTCTTACGCGTGTATAAATTGCAGCAAACCTGAAATAGACGAAGTCATAGTTGTCTTGATCTTCGGCGTTTAGCAACACTCCTAGATGACCAGAGTTGGCTCCTCGCCATCCAATGAAGTTGTACATATCGACTGAGAGCTGGTAACTTGATGTACTGTGGTCTCTAAGGTACGCCACTTGACAGAAGCCATCCTGCGGCCAACGTCCGTGGGCAGCATCCACTTTAGTGTATCCTGGCAACTCAACCACGCGTTTGCATCTCTTGCTGACGTGAATGATAGGAACAGTTTTGAACTTTCTGAAGAGGATCACATTTTTGTAACCGTTATAAGCGAACACTCCTCCCCAGGCCCTAGGGGGGAAATGGGGCTTGATGGTCGCCACCAGGACCCCACTGTGGTATACCTGTGCGTCTTGGCCGTGCACCGTGACTGAGACTGGGAACCAGACACCACCTTTTGGAGGTCCATTAGGACAAGCAGCACTTTTGACAAAGGTCAGCTTGCCACTCGCCATGTATCCAGTCTGATAACATCCACTGGAAGAGTGAGGTCTGAATAGTAAGTGGTAGGATATTTTGCAATTAGTTAGTAAATTAGATAACTGATGCATGAGTTCAAAACAACGTCTCTTTCCGGGCCAATACTGAACTTACGCAACAGGACGGGAGAGGAAAGAAGACGGCAATCCTTGTGTGAAAACGTGACAGTAATTGTGTTCGTAAAAAACCTTCCGCCAAACTTCACCTTCATTCAAACAGATCTTTTTGTAAAAGACCAGAAAACGTTAATGTTAAGTGAAGATTACGACAAATCACACAGGTAATAGCCTTGTTAGGTTTATCACACACAAACGTTTTGCCATCCTCTTCTTCCTGCCGTCCTATTGCGTAAACTCACTAATATATTTTACAGACGCCTCGCTTGTTTCTTTTCACAAAGTCGAAGATATACATTCCAATAACTTTTGATTAGTTGACTTTCAGGCCCTGACTCGTCCTTAGACGTCTTTATTTGGGTTGATGGGAAGGAGGAAAACGGAAGTGAAAACATACTGAAATTTAGAATTGTTTCATCTGCGCTCATTATACAACAGGCAAGGTTACGTGTTACGCTTTGCACGAAAAGTCAAATAATTGCACTGGCGGATCCAGGGGAGGGGCCCGGTCCCCCCCCCCTTATTTTTGGACCAAACTAAGGGCCGAAGGGTCGAAAACAATTTTTTGAGAGACCGCCCCCCCCCCCCCCCTTATCTAAGGGTCTGGATGACCACCCCTCCCCACCTCATCTCAAGGTCTGAATCCGGTGGCACTGAATTGTGCACTTTATCCTGACATGATAATTATAGTGACTTGCATTCAACCTCATCCCCCGGGACCATGAAAAAAAACCCAGGGGACGAAGGTGACTCATAATTACAACAGTATGAATGAGCCAAGATCGAGAAGTCCAAAGACTACTGCAAAGCTGATTCAGAACAACGTGTATTGTTTTTTATAACAATATTTCGGCTGACCATACCAGCCTTCTTCAGGTTTACAGATGTTACTGAACTTATGTAGCAATCACAATATTATATAGATGGAGAATGTCACAATAAAAATCATTTAAAAGGGAGAGGCGGAAATGACGTACAACACAAACACTGGAAAGGGAAAATATCATGGATGAAACCGCTTCCTTTTTATAGAGTTATCCTGTTTAAATCATGAGAAGAAAGGACAACAACGTTCCAGTAGTTTCTTGGTGTTGTGGACGGGTGCAATCATCTAATGACGTAAAACAAAAGAATGGCAAAACACAGAAGCTAACCAACAATGGTTTCCGCAACCCCAACAAAACACCCAACGTTGCCAGTAGTATTACCTTAGGCCATTTGAACTAAGAGGTCATGTGACATCGTTTTTATGAAAATGAAAGTTAGATGATTTTGCCTTCGAAAAACGATTAGTGGGTCATATCTTAAACCAAATAATAGTGATTCGGTTTTTCAAACCCGCACCATTTTCTTAAAATGAATAAGTTCTTAGCTGGTCACGTGACCAAAATGTGATTTTTAACATTATGAATTACCTCTTGCTGAACACAAATTTTGCACTTAACCTTCAAGGAAAATGTTGAAAAGATGATGCGGTAGCGTTTACGGCACATCTGAGCGTAACTATCAAACGTTTAACAAGATATAAGCAAAAAGTAGTTTTGGCTGCCATGTTGGACTTGCCCTCCAACATGGCGAAAAATCAAAGTGCCATAAAATATCTCCCTTAAATGCGTTTCCTCTCAAATTTCGGGTGTAAGATAATTTTTTGGTGCTCTCTCAATATTTGGCATCAGCAAGATTCCAACTCATTGTTTAAAGGGAGCATTGGTCACGTGTCCTCTTAGTGTAAGAGGCCTATTGACCCCCATTCCTCCACAACTTCACCCCCCACTCCCCCTCCCCTAAACCTCTAGCTATTCATTGTGTGAACTTTTGGAAGTCTGTGAGCAAAGGATTTACCTGAGGTAAACGAAATCAAAGTTGTATTCATCCACAACATTGAACAGCAATCCCAGATGTCCACTGTGTATTCCATTCCATCCAGCCTTGTTTAAGAGCTCCGCTGACACGGTATACGTCTGCGATTCTTCAGAAGGATGAGCGAGGACTCGGCACAATTGAAGGGTGGCTTGTGTGTTGAGCGTGTAGTACAAATTGACTGGAAATGATTTCACCAGGCTCGTACAGTCCACTACAGCGGCTACTGAGAATTTGTCTGTTTCAAGGACGTGAAAGCAAAAATTTAATTACGCTTTGCCTATTTGCCGATGATTAAGAAGTCATTTTTAAGGATGGGAGAAGGGTCAGTAGTAGTGTTCCTTTGAGCTGTTTTGTGACCCAGCCTTTTCCCTTGGAGAGAAAAAAAAAAACGAGAAAACCGAGCACGATGTTGTATTCTTGACTACTTTTTTCTTTTTATCCCTGGAAAAAAAAAAACTATTTTTTTGTTTTTGTGCCGATTCTTGAGGCTTTGCATGCCACTCATTCATGTTATCTGAATTTTTTCTTCACCTAATGGGACCAGCTAGCCACCGGCATAACAATCCCAGCCTGACCAACTTCCGCAGCATCCGGGTGAGATTGAAAGCGCTCACTCACCCCATTAAGTTCATCCATATAAAAAGGGACCCTTATCTATAAAGTAGAAAAGATATGTTGATTTACAATATCGATAGAAAGGTTGTACTGTCTGAGTCATTAAGTAGCCTAACTTATCAGCACTAACATAATATAACTCATTATCTCCTTTGACGCCTTTTCCTTTAAGTTTTGATGATCTCAATGTGGTATAATTTACGCGATCGCACTTTGTTTGGAATGACAAAAAATGCCCTTACTCGCTCTGCAACTTTGGTAATCAGCGCTATAAGCAAGTCTCCTTTTGGTTCGTTTCTTAACTCGGATACAGTTGGAGGAAACCGATACAATTTGTAAGATCTCACTCTGTCCGCGAATGACGTAATTGTCCCCAAAAAGATAGGAAGTAAATGATTTAATTTAAAAGAGCCTGGTATAGCCTGGTATACCGTATTTATTCGATAACACTCCACAGCGTTTCTTGGGGGACGGCATTTATTTCAAAAATCCATTTTCAAAATTACTGATATTAAAATTAGACACTTAGGGTCAATCATTTGTAAATACAGTTAGACTCGGGTAACTCGAACTCGGATAAGGTAACTCCCCGCTAACCGTCCAACTAAGCCCCACTTCCCTTGGATTTGACCCTACTTTTCAGTCACTTTTATTTTTTTTGTATAACTCGAATACTCCCCGCTAACTCGAACTAAATTTCGTTTCCTTTGATCAAAATTTACCTCGCTAACTCGAATTCTGGTTCTCACGAAGGATGCCATCCCATTAGCGTTTCCTTGTCGTGCAATCGGTAAAATCCGTAAAACTAACACTACAGCATTTTTTTTTATATAGCAAGTGCAACGAACGGATCACGCACGTATTTGACAGTCATTTCCCGAGTGTATTATCATATAAATGCATAATCGCGTTACAATTTCTGATGAGATAAGTTTAATTGGCAATCTGCTGTATACTGGAGTGCAGAAATGTCAGTAACCATTCAACAGTAACGTGGGAAATTGAAGATTCAATCGATCTCGATAACTCGAACCCTCGCTAACTCCAACTATTCTTCTTTTCCCTTCAGAGTTCGAGTTACCAGGGTTCTACGTACTGTGTTATGCAAAACCAAGAAAGACTCTTCAGGGGAAAACAGAAAAATGTTAAGAGTTCCTTTGTCTCGCTTTTTTGCTGAGGTAGAATCATAATAATTGTCTAGATGATGATAGACTATGAAAACTAAAAAAGTTGTACCTAGTTTTTTCTTATGATCCACGAATAAACAAGGCCTTGTTCTAATTGGTGCGGCGATTATTCGACTAAATCCAGTTCCTACCATTTCACCATTTGACGATAAGTTCTGAAGAAAATTTTGCCTTGTTACACTTCACTTTATTTTGAAACAAAGTACGTTTCTGACGTTTTTGCATTTGCATTTAGACCGAAGAGGGCATTTTAATAATTCATCAACCCTAACCTCGCAACTAGTGGTTTTTTGCTTCATCCTTCACTGCGAGGTGAGTCCCTTACTGTGAATGCGCTATGTAAATGACAAATTTGTTCATCGGAAACTTAGGTTTAAAAAAAGAGTCAATTTTTTTTAAATAAGAAAATGAAAAGTTGTTAAGCTCTTAGACAAGAAGATCTGACGTATAGTTGCGGCTCATTGAGCTGTGAACCACCGTCGAGCGAGCTGTCATTTTTTCATGTTTGATTTTCACTTCCGCTGAGTCTATTTTATATTTTATCATGATCAGCTCTATTTTCCAACCTAACACATGATTGTTTTGTTAATTTTGTTACTTTTATGCCGAATTGATTACCAAGTAAATTGGCCACCGTATTTAGATTCAAAAGTTAGGATGACTCTTTGAGCACTAGCTATCCAACTGAGCGCTACCTTTGCCAGGTTCAGGGTTTTTTTTCCTTCTGTGGTTTCCACCAGCCTTTCACATCAAAAAATCCCTTTCCTGATAGAGGTCTTAATTTAAGAACATCTTAATAGGTTAATGACTTCTTTTTTTGTTATCATAGTTTCCGAAATTGTGCCAAAGTACATGCCAAATATATGCATACTTCAATTTTTTGAAATTAAAACAAATATATAAATCTATAAACTGCAAATAAAATTATTCAGATGATTGATGGATATGATCCTGTCAACGATGCTGTCACAAACGTGACGATCACCCCAGCTGTTCAAGTAGTTTAAGGCTTAAACGCATTACCGAAAAATATGATTAATCGTCAAGATCTTCCATAAGGTTGCCTCAGAAGGATGAGATTTGCCTCGATGAATATATTGAGGTCGCTCTTATGCAAAAAATTCAGTATAAGTTACGCACACGTGTTACTAGTACTTCTGATCTCGAAATTTTACGGGCACTGGATGAAAAAGGAATTTAAAGGCATTCATGAAACTTACTTGCTTCAGGACAACTGCCGCGAAGTATCGCGTTAACTCTTTTTTCGATTAGATCTTGTTGCCGCAAGACGTTATCCAGTGCGCCACAGACCTTGGCTACCGAACATTGGCTCTTTGCGCCGCCAACCGGCGCCAGCAAAAAGGCCAACGCAATCAGCGAGACGTAACGCATGCTTTTCCGAGCAGACGGGGTAATGAAACAAGTGAACTATAGCTTAGAAGTTTCTCACATAATGGATATCTCTACTGAAACCATCCTTCTAGTATATTCCATCTACCAATGAAAACCTAGCGCCAGTACTAAACGCGCGCGTTAACACGTGTTGATCACGCCCAGTTAGCTTACTGAACCCGCGCAATGGGGAGTCGCAGATTCGTCGAGATTCAAATCTCAGATTACCCTGGGTGGCAGAGGCTTTTGCTGTGCGGTTTCCGGTTTCGGTCAAGTCTTAACGAGGCTCGCCAAAAGGCGTATTCACTGCGCTGCTTCTGCTAACAGTAGACAGAAATATTGTATTGTGTGAAAACGAGAAGTTTACTAAAACAGACAGCCAACTGCCCATTGATCCTGATCCATGGGCCTGATGGATTACACTAAGACGGACTACAGTCTACATGAAAACCGTTTTCATGTTATTAACGCATTATTTTTTCCACAAGATAATATATATTCAGTTTTAAGATTTTTCTCTAACTTAAAAGAATAAAATCCTTTGGATTTTGTATCCTATGTTGCTTTCATCGGCACGCACTTCAGACAATGTAAAAATAGATGAAACGATCGATAACATATTTTTTACCGCGATACGAGGGCCCGATTCAGAGGCCGAACTTTTCGTGAGCTGAATCTAATTCGAATTAACTGAGACCGACCCAAATTATTTTGACCGGCTGTATTGATTTAGACACCGATCTTGATTGCAGCTGAACTAAGTTCAAAAGGCGAAAACTGCTCATTTCGGTAAAACTGTTTACAAAACGTTATAATAATTAGTTTTATGCATTAGGTTCGGTACATGAAAAGCCCATCTTAATCAAAGCCGTTCCAAAGTAGCTCCACGGAAGGCGAAATTCCCGGTCGGGCTAGGCGAAAAGAACGGCTGAGCCGTTCCAAATTGAAACAGGCGTTTCTTATTGTTTCAGACGCCGAACTTTTCATGTACTTACTTCAATGTACTAGGCTTTAAGGGCCTAATTTGAGTTAAAAATTCACTCGAGTTCGCGTTTGTCTCACCGTGACTTAAACATTTCTTCATGGCAGAAAATTATAACTCCTCCAAAGTTTTAGGCCAGCAAAACAATATCGAAACACTATTTAGTCTATTTACAGTCCTTGAATAATAAAAAAAGACTGAACAAACGAAACGCACTATGTGCCCTTGTTTACTTCTCTGACTTCTGATCACATTTGCACGAACTCACTCTTTTCAAGCGATTCATCTCAATGCACAATAATTGACTCTTATATTAATTAAAACCCAATCGTTCATTCATATTTATACTGTTTTTGCCCCTCACATTTACTGTGTTCTTTTGAATTCAAAACACATTAAGGAAAATAAAGGTCGTGTAAGTCATGTTTATTATGTTTAGAGCTAAATCGATTATAACAGGCTTTTTTAAGTTCCCATTGTGCGGTCTCTTAATCAGTTTACATCTCCATAAAATGGTACAAGAAACATGAAGAAGCATCACGTGAGCAGACAATTTTCAAAGGTTTTTTTGAAATTCGCTAATGCTGACATCAATATATCATGCTTGCTAAATGGGCGAAAACACAGAATTGAGGGAGGTGAACCATAACAAATGATAACAAGATCATGTACAAATTTAATGATAAAAGCTTAGCAAGATACAAACAAAAGCAAACCCCCTGAAACCTCTGGGCTACACTTGTATGCTCTAGTCAGTCGCCAAACCTTGTCAGAAATAGCTCCTATTTTCCTTAAGTTGGTCTTTGTGAGCGGCTCCCGGATCGGATGTTCCGGTGAAGCTTTGAACTTGTACTCAAAATTCTCAAAGTTCCTATTTTTGTCCGTGTCTTTTTTATCCTCAGTATCCGAAATTTAGACCTCCAAAGTGGCTTGTGTTGCATTAAATAGAAGGAAATAATAAAATAAAAAGCCAGTCTTCTGACATGGCAATGTTGTCCCGTCCCTACGGTCATGGACGTCCATTTCTTAACACCGAGATTCATCTGACATTCACCGGCAACTGAATTGTTCGCTTCAGCACTGAAACAGCTTACAATCAAGTCTTCAGTCATAGTGATCAGCAATTGGTAAAATACTTTGCTCATAAATTATGCTTACTAATTCCTCATGTACTACATAGATCGATAGTTCTCTCTTTGAGTTAACGAAACGGCCCCGGTGTTCCAAAAGTGACGCTCACAGTCATCTTTTAGTGTGAACCTACCGTGAACACCGTGTTGGTTCTTGGTATGCAACGTGAGCATTTCTCTGAGCTTCCCAGCGCCAACATCATCAACTGAGTGAGAGCTATACGCGTATGTCACAAATGAATCCACACAAAGTCAAACTGTTTTTTGACAAAACTTGTCCGTTTATTGTTCTTGACTATAACCTGAGATCAGGCCCAATTTTAGCAGTTCTCATCACATGCGGCCCTGACGTACCTACAATTGCAATACTCAACAAAATGCCACTTTAACCGGCCAGGAAAGACAAGGATACGTTCAGTTAAAGTTATCTTAGCTTTGTTTTGTTATATTTTGACTTTTGGACTATTTTGGTTCATGGGAGTTTCGACGACTCATATTTTGTCTATGTGAATATTAATATATTCATACTACGTCTGGGCCGCCTGTGGCTACTACCGCTAAAAATTGGGCTCTCTTTTCGTTTCGCCTTGCCTGACGGAATGTTGATTTACAATGCGAAACGAAAATTGAGCCTGATCTCTGGTTATCTTGACTATGACATAAGCCGAAAAAGTATATTTTAGAATAGAAAGTTATTAAGTGATAAACGAGCTATAAATCTAGTCCAATGTTTTCTTTACTTTATATAAAAAGCCTTTTGTTAAATTGAAGAAACACTGACTGCTTTACAAAAACTTAAAGTTTTTGTAATAAACCACATTGTTGTAACCATTGGCAACCAAGACACCACCACGTTTTCTGATTGGATAGCGCGGGTTGAATGACGTCACCAATGTGCCTTTGAGGTAGACCTTCACTTCCCCGGCAGGTGTGGAGCTCGACACTACCACCCTGATGTTGAACCATTCTGCTCCCTTGGGGGGACCGTTGGGGCAAGAGGCGGACTTTGCTCCGTCAAATTTTGGTTGACCTTTGTAAACGTAACCCGTCTGAAAACATCCGCTGGATGAATGAGGCCTGGGAAATAAAAAGAAACAATACATAAAATTAAGCGAATGCGACTAAAAACTGACGTAAAAGGCTTAAATACTACATAACTCATTCACAACAACATGTTAGCTTATAGCACTCCCTATCTTCAGAGTTCTAATTCTCCGAAATCACTTCCGTAAACGGAACTGGTCGTAAAAAGGTTTTGCGGGATCGCTCAGGTTTGAAATCAAAACGGTGACAGCAGTCTCTTAAATCTCAACAAACCTGAAATAGACGAAGTCATAGTTATCTTGATCTTCAGCGTTTAAAAACACTCCTGGATGACCAAAGTTGACTCTTCCACTTCCAATGAAGTTGTACATATCGACTGAGAGCTGGTAACTTGATGTACTGCCGTCTCTAAGGTAAGCTACTTGACAGAAGCCATCCTTCGGCCAACGTCCGTGGGCAGCGTCCACTTTAGTGTATCCAGGTAGCTCATTAACCTGCGTACATCCGTTAGATGAACAAGATTTAGCGTAGGAAAATCAAGTGCTAAAATGCCCCTTCACCAGCCACCCCCCAGGGAAGGGGGATGGACTCCTATATAAAAAAGACGGGGAACCCTTACGAAGATTAATCTGGAGGTGACTGAGGGTTTATTTCAACCCTTAAGGAGATTCGTCTAAAACCGACAACTTAGAAAAAGCAAGAGTCATTATGGCTCTTGCAAAAAGCCGCTATTGTGATTTTAACTTTGGTAAAAATGGTGATACCGAATATTACACGAGTGAAAGAAATATAAAGTTCGGAGAACACGTTATATTATGAGTCAATTTATGGTCGACTCGAGGAATTCTCGTCAACTAAAGTTAGGTCGCTTTAGAATTTTTGTAAAACTGAAGTCGCTGATAAGAATTTTTCTCATATTGGCCGTTTTCACTCTGGAGACGGATTATCCGTTGAATAATTCGCGCCAGATAGATAATACGACTTAATTTGAAAATGGAACGGTTTTAATTTTGGATGAAAAATCCGCCTGACTTTGTCCATCCGTTCATCCGTTAATTTTGACGGATTTTGCAGATGGATTATCCGTCTCTAGTGTGAAAGCGGCCATTGTCATCGACTGATCGATGTCAAGTACTGCTTTGGTGATGTCGAGGTTTTACACTACCTTTTGCATCTTTTAGTAACGAGCGTTTGAGGCGCAACTTTAAACTTCTTGAAGAGGATCACATTTTTGTAAGCAAGGAAAGTGAACACTCCTCCCCAGGCCCTTGGAGCAAAATGGGACTTGACGGACGCCACCAGGACTCCACTGTGGTACACTTGTACGTCTTGACCGTGCACCGTGACCGAGACTGGGAACCATACACCACCCTTTGGAGGTCCATTAGGACACGCGGCACTCTTTACGAAATTCAACATTCCATTGGCCATGTACCCTGTCTGGTAACATCCGCTGGCCGAGTGCGGTCTAATTCATTTTCAATAAGAGCATAAGAAAATCGACGTTAAAATTAGACGATCTCGTCTCTCTTAACTATGGTGTACTTCACCTATCGTGTGGCAAGAAATTTTTGTGGGTTCTAATTATAATTCTTCGGATTTTTTCAGCGATCGGCAAAAAATAAGTTCCCGCAAATGAAAATTACAGCAAACATTTCCCCCCCAAAGCATTCCAGAGTAAATTTTCTGTAACTTAAATTCGCTACACAAAAATTCAGTACCAAGAAATCGTGTCTGTTCAATCACAACTTGTCTCTTTCATTCAGAAACAAAACGGTATACAATGAAATACTAGTTTATGGTTTGAAAATATGGATTTCTATTGCACGTACTCAATTAAAAAGGAAAATATTGTCAATGCTGGGTACTGGGTACTTTCTGAAAATAGCAAAAAGTAATTCCCAGCACGAAAAACCAATCTGTCCTAATCGCAAACTGGCAAAACAAAAAATCGCCAATCCGCAAAAATTAACTCTCGCAAAAATTTCGTGCCACACGGTATCTGTGCACTCATGTTGTCAAGAGGACTGTGCAATGGACCTCTCAAGCTTATATGTTTTGTTTCCTAAAGGTAGGCTATGTGATAAAATATTCTAATACTCTGATTGATGATTGCATATCAGAGTCAGTATTCCTTACTTTGTATCCTGCGACTGTCTCAGCTCATTAGATTAAAAGAGTGACAAAAAAATATTTAACAATTATTCCTCTAGCCCGAATGGGCTCCGAGTCAACAGCCTATGAGGCCGAATAATTGTTTTAGTATAATCCAATTAGTTGGTCGAAAATATCGAGACAAAACAACTACAGCTAGCAAAACGCGATTCAGCCGCCATTGTTTTGGTTTTCAAAGCCGGCGCTTTTCGCTACTAGTGGGCAATACTAGTGGGCTATAACATATAGCCTAGTAGTAGCTCAACCAATCAGAACGCAGCATTGATAATAGACCACTAGTTGGATTTTACTAGTTCATAATAGACCAAACTCACCGGAAGTAAACAAAGTCAAAGTTGTTTTCATCCAAAGCGTTGTACAGTAGTCCGGGATGTCCGCTGTTTATTCCCTTCCAACCCATCTGGTTCAGAAGTTCCGCTGACAAGCTATAAGCCTGTGTTTCGTCAGTTGGATGAGAAAGTGCTCTACATATACCTGACCCTGGCATCCAGCGTGAAGTGGCTGTCGTTAATAGATTTTACCATGCTTGCGCATTGAACTACAGCAGAAGCCGAAAACTTGCTACCATCTGGGTTAAGAAAAGAAAGTTCATATTATTAAAAAGAAACTAAGTCTACATTATTTTTAGCTTCCATTTCGTTTATTTTTAGTCTCTACTCGTTTTTCCCGAAGTGGAAGACATAGTAGTCCGCCTGAGACATTCAGATCGATCAGCAGATACTAAATTTTACAAGGTTTTTAGTCTAAAATTACCAAAAGTTCAATTTGGAACGAATTGGAAACAGCCATTAAGTCACAGACTAGTCACCAAACGTCTTACCTTCTGTACACAGGGCCGTTTACCAAACAATTTACTATTTTCTTTGAATTGCTTTTTCAAACTATCCACAAGAAAGAGTGCCGGGGAGAGATAAGAGCAAGTTAATGAAGCTGCAAATGCACAAAACTTTGGGATGCTCTTCTCCCAGACCAAAAAAATCCTGCCTGTGATGACCTCGGAAATTGAGCAGTCCTTTGTCCAAGTTGTTCTAATTTGGGAAAACAAAACTTTGGGATGCTCTTCTCCCAGACCAAAAAAATCCTGCCTGTGATGACCTCGGAAATTGAGCAGTCCTTTGTCCAAGTTGTTCTAATTGAAGGGACACACTGAGGTTGAAAATTTGTGGAGTGTTAAGGAGGCTACTTTCTTCAGACGGAAAAGAAGAACGGCATTACAAAGTTAAAAGTGCTAGTACTAGCTTCGAGAAAAACAATTCTACACGTAGACAAGAGAATGTTATGTTGCCTAGTTAAAGCTTATGAATTGAGGAGCGAGGTAAAAATACACGCCATAATAAAACATGAGTTAATGCCGGTGACACTGCCTTTCGCAGAAATCATGAGCCACAACATGCGAATGGGAAACAAGTCTTTTTTAGCAGACTTTCTGACAGAGAAAGCCAATTGCCCGGAGTCAATCACACTTTAAGCAAATGCTGCTTCGTTCATCGATGGCTAATTATTTCTTTGGTTTCGGAGGCTTTTTGAGCTGCCACGTAGACTTTGTGTTAAAGGGAAGGACTGGATCATAGAGGATCGTCGTGTTATTCGATCGTTATCAGAGGCGATCGACTAACAAGCAACGACAAGACGTCGACGCTCAAAGAAGGCTCCATTGCAAGTATTTCTTGCACTAAGAGACAATAAAACGGATTTAGCACGGTCTTTGACTCTCTTAGACGAATGTATCGCACGAGCAGCCGCTCACACTACAATCGTCGTATCTGGTGGTTGTTCAAATTAAAAGTAATTTTCCTTTCAGGTCCTTTCCTCGATGTAGCTGTTTTGAAATCCAACCACGAAGAAGCCGGTAGGAAATTTTTTTCTTTTGTTCTGCATGTAATCATTTCTAATTATATAACGGGCATATCAACGGGTTTTGCACCAGACACACACTCCAAAAGCGGTGCATCGGCACCCTGAGGAGACAGGATGAAGGCTGAAGGTGAAGATCTACTGGTCCCTGTCTTTATGATCCTCGATCCAATCCCAGAGGCTTGTATGGAGCGAATTTTAAACTGGTTCGCCACTACTGCGCTGCGCTGTAAATATAGTGAGTTGCATGTCCTGTGCACCCGGCTGTATGGATGTTCTTAGGCCGACCCTAACTGATGTGTCAAACGGCACTAGTTTATGTTAAAATCAATGTTGAATAATTTAAGAAAGTTTAGAAAATTTATTTGCAATATTTACAATTCTAATCAACAAATTATATTTGGCCGAATGAAACCTTAGAGTAAGAGCAACGTCCTGTCATGTTTTATTTTAGATTTTCACATGAATTCTACTAGTCACTATATGAACCCGACAAAGTAACTGGTGAATTGCATGACTTAGATTCAACAACATACAAAAAATACTAAAAAAAAATTAAACGTTATCTCCACATATAACTTTAAATGTTTTCCACCAAAATATCACAACTATACAAGGAGTATAGAGTTCTATAAAGTGAGACGTCATAAAAAAATAACTTTTTGAAATTATGGGATTTGTAAGGATATTCTGAAAGGAAAACATCCAGGAGGCCTACTTCATGAAAAACTAGCATTTCAGGGCAAATTGTCTCTGAGATATTAGCCTAGTTATGCTCCGATGACAAATCCTTCTTTATTTTAAACTTCCAAACATTTTCTCCCACAGCCAAGAAAATTACTTGAAAGGGAAATTGTAGCCTGTAAACAGACGTTTCTCCTCGTTCATTGCCGCTGAGAAACGTCTGTTTTCGCCGGCTAAGGAAATTAAAACCCACAGCCTTCGCGTTTTGCGCTCGAGAAGGACCCCTCAATGCAACAATTTTCAATGGGCTCAGGCTCAGCCCTAATGCCCGAGGGGGGGGGGGGGGGGGGGGGGGGGGGAACTCCCTATGATGGCCTATACGGGGAGGCTCCGCCCGAAAGGGGTCCTTTTTTTAGGCCTCAGGTATATGAAAGAAAAGGGATTTCATTCCTATTTAAAAGGCAATACATTTATAGCAGTTAAAAGAGATGCAAAGTTCTAAACGAGGTATGTAAAAGAGTTACCCCTCCCCAGGCCCTAATGCCTGCTATGCGCGGGTCGCCTACAACGCAAGAAAGCTACCCTAAATTCCATTTTGCTTGCCTCTATATGAGAGATGCCGCCACGTGGTGCATGAGTTTCACTCTAGGAACTTTCACCGCGCTAGAGATTTTTTTTATTAGTGGATATGACCAAAAAAAAACTCCTAAATGCTCATTAACCTTACCTTCATCACAGCGACCACCAAGTATCGCGCTGTGTTCTTTAACCTTCTTCTCCAAACGATCTTGCCGGTTCGAGACGTTATCGAGTAAATTGCACACGTTTCGAACTGTACATTGTTGCTGGCTTGTTGAACTACCCTCAGTGCCATACACGTTCAACAGCAATAGAGTACAGACGATAAAGGAAGCGAAATGCTCCATGTTTTGTGAGATAATCTTCGTGTCAAATAGCGTGGCCGGGCAAGTGCCTTTTATATCATTATAACCCTTACAGCCGTGACACACAATAATCCCATCAAATATGTTTTCTCTTCTTCAAAGGCGGGTGCTCCAATAAGAAACATGTTCTAGCACAAATTACGCTGAAACGTCTTGAAACGGTATTGACAGGAAGTCGATTTATCGCTTATGTTGATATTAGGGACTTTCAAACTTAATCGCGTCTATTTGGACCCGTATGTCAGATGCAGGCGACTTTTCCTGAAGTTGAATTCTTAAGGATTTTATTCAGCTTCAAAAAGAGGAAGCAAAATTCGTCGTCGTATGTCCCCGTCCTCCACAAAACGTCAAATTAGGAGGTTTCACCTCGTAGTCGGGCAGTGGACGTCAAAGAACTAAAAAGCGTGATGCACGTGCAGAGCTGTTGTTTTGATCATTAAACCTATTGCCAGGTTTGAAGTTGTCGTCGTAGTTGCTTAAGCTCCCTGGCGGGATTTCTTTGTGCCGTAATCGCGTAAAATGAACAAATAACAGCACGTAACCTTTTTTTAAAGAGGGGGAACGCAAGGTTTAGGTACTTTCGCCTAATAGTTGATTCTCGATCTTTTAATCCCAACCTTCCAAATGTTCTAAATTGCGTAACAATCTGTTAGGTGAAGCTCGTAATTACATACCATTTCTAACAAAGACGAGGAAAAGAGACAGTTCCCTTTAAACTGAAGGGCTAACAAGGGCTTTGACTAGCATGGCTTGTAGCTAATCAAGAAACAGATAGCAATCCAACAAGCTGGAGGCCGGTGATAATTATATCGGGCACTTATCGCGCGACAAAACTTCACGTGTAAGGCAACTCGCAGCCAATTCTCTGTTCATGATCGAAAGTACAAGAAAACCATACCACTGCCAGGCCTATCCCCTCTGGGAAAAAAGAAACGTTATTTGGGAATTACCGTAAGCAAAAACCTCAGAACGAAAAAAGAAAAGTGGTGAAAGAAATGGTTTAAGTATGAATACTGATTCCCGGAGGGTACTCAACAAAGTCAGGACAAAGCTCCTGACAAAGTTTTATGCGGGGAGGCACCCCCCTTCCCCCCCCCCCCCACCGGGGTCTCACCCCTTATCCTTTTATACACCCTTTTTGACAGAAAAAGGCAGAAAAGGCATTCCTTTCATATACCTTGTATTGACAAATGCTACCCCTGTCACATACCTGGGTCTAGAACATTGCATCCTCTTGCTGTGAATTCACTGTCTTGAAAATTTGAAAAAATCACAAAATCAGGAAATTTTCTCTTTTCTTTTAGCCCTTTTAGGTCTTTTTACCGACGGAAATAACAGGTTTGGCTACCCTTTATATACTTCAACTGGTGAAATCCCATTCTCGTCCCCAGAGCCACTCGGCTTAATTTGTAACCGACCAGTGGCTCTGGACGCAACGAAAAATACGAATTTTTTCATTGGCTGAAGGCAATTGAATGCGCAAAGCAAATCAAAAATATAATCTACTGCCCATAACATTTTACTTTGTGCCCTCTCGACCTGCAAACATAAAATGCGTATCTGAGTTTCGTTGATTGCGACAATCCTGTTTTGTTTATACTTAATGGCGGTGGAGAAGAGAATTGCAGGTAAAGTTTGAGAAGTTTCTACGAAGACAACGAGCCTTGACAAAGAAAGTATTGCCTTCGTTGTGCGCTAAACTTTGCCCCTGTCTCGACCTTCGCATCTCCTGGGAAACTGAAAGGAGGAGTAATGGTTAGTTAGCTCTTGCTGTTGCTCCTTGCTCGTTAAAAATCAAGCGATTGAGGCGTTGTTAATTAGTCTAATCAGTTTTTCTAGTTCCTCTGGATATTCGTCGGTACTACAGTAGGAAAGGAAATCAAGCTCTGACTGCATTACAGAAATGATATGTACTTAAGTTTATTGCAGTGTGCTTTTAATTTATTGTATTTTCTGCTGAAAGAACATCTGCTTTGCTATACTAAGGTCAAGATAATATTTTGTTATGTGCCTTTATTTCATTAGACCACTGATAACAGTGCACAAAGCCAGAACTGAATTGCTTATGAATCATTTTGGGCTGCATGCAAAAGGCAATTTTTTAATTGTGTAAAGATGATAGACCAAGTACTCTTTCCAAGCTACGTTTTCTTCCGCTTAATTAATGTTTAAATCATGCTTAGATAATTCGGAGGCCTTCTTTTAATTTTTATTTTCACAGTAAGAAATGAGCTGTGAAAGGAAAGGCTATGTGGCCGACTTGTTACAAATGTTTTGCGAGAAGATATTCTCATCCTAACAGTCCTTGCTTGGCTTCCGGTCGTGTGGCATTTAGACAAAGATAAACAAGGGGCTCTGGGGTTATTTATAACTGATGAACAGTTAACAAAGAAGCAGCTTTTGCACAATTTTTCTTGATAAATAATTATGTTATCTGATCACTATACATTGGGTAGCACAATGTTCTCAACCTTTTTGGTTTAAGAATTTTGAAGTATGTTTCCTTGGAGAGGGTGGATAACATTATAGGTTGATCAACATTAATATCATAGTTTACTCGCCAATCCTAACCACACCTGTTCTCCACCCCTCCTTGAGCTTGGACACAGCATTGGCTTACTGAAGCATAGGGCATCTTAGTTTACTTGGTTATTGACAAATAATGATGAGCCAAATTAAAACTTGCTTCCACTGGTCAATGATTCAGTTCTGGTAAAACTTTTTCCTTGTTGGAGGCGTCATGTTATAAAACAAAATAATGAATTTTAAGGGAACTGAAAAATTATACATTATCAAAACCTGTGAGCAGATATTGTACTTTAACTCTATAAAGCACCACATTCAGTTTCAATAGAACGGCAGAGGGTGGGGATGGGGGGTGGGGCACTAAATCAGTTCAGATTCACCCCGCAGTATGCATCTTGCCTTTCCAAATTTTGACCAGACTATGTGATTTTCACTATAATCTTATTTCAGGCCTGATCCAAAGTTCCATCCCTAATTTCAAAGCTTGCAGGTCTTGCACTCCAGTCTCAAAACATGATGAGAGCAGCTACCCAAGAAGATTCTTTTGGCTTGTGTGCTACTCAAAGTGTACTTCGTAACAGGGGTGCATATATCACTCTACATTTCATTGTTCCAGATAAGAAAGTACAGCTGTATAGCTTATGGTAACCCGTTCTAGGCATTCAGATAGTGAGAAGTAGAGCATTAAAAAAAGCAGGTATTTTTTAGTTTTGTTCTCTTTGCACCTTCCCCAATACCTGAATGTCTGGCACAGGCTACCTTAAACTACTGCTTTTAAGCCTCCCCCCAACTTATAAGCCCCCAGTTATAGGCTCATTTACCAGTGAACAAGAAAAAATGTCCCACTGGTTGTAAGCCCTCCCCTAAGAAAAAAAACCCTTCAAACCCCTTACAAAGATGTGTAAACCATGAGCTCATAAGTGATACTTAAACAGGTTTCTCTCTGGATGCATTTGTATAATTATCATCACTTCCTACTAAACCAGTGTCCTGTGAAACACTTTTTATTAGTAACCGGTAATCAAAAGTACATATAACTGTTTATACCCCTACAACAGAGGTGACAAGAGCTCACCTATACTGTGAAAGTTACAAAACCATGAATACCACAAATATTAAGGAATGCTATTGTGTTGCAAATTGTGTACTGAACTTCATGATGATTGGTCACTACACAATCAACATTTTTCAGGTATCAATGATTTTCCGAGTCTGACAGCAAAATGATTGAGGACTCTCTCTCTGAGGTACTGATGATGATTTTTAGTTAGGAGATGACACCTGAAATCTTTGGGAGGATAAGCCCTTTTAGCAGAACACTGAATGGCCCCCATAAACACCAAATGACCCAGAAGTTTTATGATTAGGGTTAGGAAACTGGGGTTCAAGTTTCAGTTAGGGTTGATATACAGAGAGAACTGAACTGGAATTTGATTCACCCAGTACTGTATAAAGTTGCCATGCATGGAAGCCCATGGAGGTGTATTAGACTGTCACTTCTCCTTGACAAACCTTGTAATATATGTTTTTTACCCTGGGTCGGTAAAATGATTAATATTGATTTGCTTCGACGTAAATAGACTACGAGTAGTCCCCCATTTTTCCTCAGGGATAGTAAAGCGTGCGAAACGCTAGCGCGCGTGAAAATCACCCCACGCGAGAAAAGGCGACACGCGGCGGGGAGAGAGAAAAAGGCGCTCGCGTTTCGCTCGCTCTACTATCCCTGAGGAAAAACGGGGGACTACTCGTAGTCTACGACGTAAATCCTTTGGTTGTCTAACATGTGTTGTCCACAAATTAAGCTCATGGGCAAAATTAAAACCACGACATGCGGCACCAAAAAGGAAATAAACATCGGAAAAACACAACCAGCTCGATTGAAATGAAATATATATATATTTCACTCTCCTAACACAAGACATGAATGGTTTCGTTTCAAAAAGCGTTTTGAAGTAAGATAGCAGTTGCAGGACATGGAACAAGATACCTTTTTAGATTGACTTTTTGCCGCATTATATCGCTCTTCGCGACCAAACGTATTGAAAAAAAAAAAACTCACATAACTCAGACGATAGTCTGCTGATTAATTGTCTCAGTTCTCAAACAAACAGTGTGTTCGACTGGTTTCTGTTACTGTCTTCTTCTGTTAACTCCAAATTATCAGTGAATCCAAGTTGAGTGAAGTGGTGCATTTTCAAAACATCCCAAAGAAGCCACTCTCTGGGGAGAGCTCAGGAAGTAAAATTGTTTACCCAGTGGAGCGGTGAGGGACAAAAATCCGTTATGAGCATGAGCAGTGCTAATTGTAACTTCTGCAGATGCGCGACCGGATGTCAGAAATTTTCTGACATCCGGTAACGGCTGCTTCCAGAGCCCCTCGTTTCCCGACCACGTGATCAAGAAACGACGGGCTCTGGGGACGAGAATGGTGAAATGCCTACCCTGAAAAAGGTACGTACTCTTTTCGGGCCGAGCCTCAGTGTATAGGACATTATAGGGAGTACCCCCCCCCCCCCCCCACCTTCGGAAATAATTTTAATTAAAATTATTCAACGTAAATCAGACATTAGACGATAAACTTGATCTGATCTGATTTCAAGTCAACAACCCCTCATTTTCCTAAGTTAGCTTTAACAGGTTCTTACTTGGTAATTAGCACATTTTTCTTTTTTCACACCGTTATGCTCTGATTAATTCAATTATAAATCCTTCTAACATAGGCCTGGACGGTTACGATCCAAGTAAATTTTAGAAGGATTCAGTGTATGGAAAGTCATCACAGTATTACAGTACTTAGACTGCGAGCAGTCCCTCTTCGGTCAGTCAAGTCTAAGCTCGGCAGGACTGGAGAGAGGGAATTGCCCATGATTTTCACAAGATTTTGTTTTTTTTTTAGGCCGTCACTTCGCCTTTATTTATTTATTTATTTATTTATTATTTTATTATTTTGCCACACGCAATGAATTATAAGCAGAATAAAAACGATAATAAATAGGTTAATTAACATAAAGTTTAAAATTTGTACATTACTTGGGAAGAGTGACTGTGGCGGGGAAATCTCCGAGAAGCCGAGCTTATGAGAAATAGAGATTACCCCCCCCCCCCCCCCCCTCTATATTTATATCTATATTTGCACTGAAATACAAATGATTCTACAGAGCTTTACACGAAGGCTTTAAATTTTATTTTTAATCCTTTCAACAACATTGCTACAAATTGTTGTCCTTGATGCCAAACCACAAGTTATCGACACTACAGTTGTATATGGTTTTACCCCTGTTAAATCTAACTGTTATTAAGCCTTTGCTTGGAGAAGCCGTTCTTTATGTTGACGCAAGAGACTTCCTTACGAGAACTTGAAGTTCTTGTAATACACCACGTTACTGTAACCATTGGCAACCAAGACACCACCACGTTTTCTGATTGGATAGCGCGGGTTAAATGACGTCACCAATGTTCCTTTGAGGTAGACCTTCACTTCCCCGGCGGGTGTGGAATTCGACACTACCAACCTGATGTTAAACCATTCTGCTCCCTTGGGGGGACCGTTGGGGCAAGAGGCGGACTTTGCTCCGTCAAATTTTGGTTGACCTTTGTAACCGTAACCCGTCTGAAAACATCCGCTGGATGAATGAGGCCTGGGAAATAAAAAGAAACAATACATAAAATTAAGCAAATGCGATTAAAAGGCTTATTGCATAACCGAGCCACGAAAACATGTCAGCTAATATAGCACTCGGCCTTTTAAATGGTGTGGTATATATCGACCTTAAAAAGGCTTTTGACACCATTGACCATGCAATTTTGTTACATAAACTTGCAAACTATGGACTTGATCTGGGTTCCCTACGATTCTTTGCCTCCTACCTAGGTAACAGGAGCCAGAAATGTTATGTTAATGGCGTATTGTCCAGTGCAAGCGAACTAAGATGCGGAGTCCCACAGGGTAGTATTCTCGGTCCTTTGTTCTTCTTAATCTATATAAACGATCTTCCAAACTGCCTTAATTCAGCATGCGCTAAAATGTTCGCAGATGATACAACTATTACCATTTCTGGTTCCTCTCTAGCTGACCTTGAACAAGAGACTAACTTAGAACTACTGAACCTTCACTGTTGGCTAAAAGCCAATAAGCTTAGTCTTAATGTTGCGAAAACCGAGTTTATGGTTATTGGCTCTCGCCAGAAGCTTCTCGCGGAAAGCCATAACGAAATAAACATCAAACTAGAAGACCAAGTTATCAGCAATGTTGATCACGCAAAATCATTAGGTCTCATTATTGACAATCGGCTTTCCTGGTCTAATCATGTTAACGAATTGTGTAAGAAGGTAACTTCGGCTATAGGTGCCCTTAGACGTATTAGGCCCCTTATCTCCCAATCTACTGCGGTACTAGTCTATAACTCCTTAATTCAACCTCACTTTGATTACTGTAGCCTTGTTTGGGATGGCTTAAGTGATCAACTGAGTGACAAATTACAAAAGTTACAGAACCGTGCAGCTAGAGTAATTTTAAAGGCCAACTATGGGACTAGCTCGAGCCTGCTTCTTGATATACTCAAATGGGACAAATTAGTTATAAGGAGAAAGAAGCATAAAGCAATAATGATGTTTAAATCTCTAAATGAACAAGCTCCAGTGTACTTGCAGAACCTATTTCACGAACGAAGCACAGACTATGATTTGCGCAATTCCTTTCATAAATTGACGTTGCCCAGGCCGCGTACTAACTACTTGAAACGAAGTTTCAGTTACAGCGGTGCTTTGTTGTGGAACTCTTTACCCGAAAATGTGAGAGAAACTAAATCAGTCAGGAAATTTAAAGAGCAAATCAAACATGTATTTGAGTCGTCGGACTCTCACTCGGCAGTCTTGTAAAACAGTATGTCGATAGTTTTTAGTCTAATTAATTGTGATTAGATTTTTACTCTATTATTACTGAAGATTTTACCGAGTTTTAAATAAAAAATCTACCTACCTACCTACCACTCCCCATCTTCACATAGCATTTCTAATACCCCGAAATCATTTTCGTAAACTGAACTGGTCGTAAGAAGGTTTTGAAAAATTCAGATTGTAGCTCAGGTTTGCAATCAAAATACCGACAATTCCCCTCTTCTGCGTGTATAAATTGCAACAAACCTGAAATAGATGAAGTCATAGTTGTCTTGATCTTCTGCGTTTAAAAACACTCCTGGATGACCAACGTTGACTCCTCCACTTCCAATGAAGTTGTACATATCGACTGAGAGCTGGTAACTTGATGTACTGCCGTCTCTAAGGTAAGCTACTTGACAGAAGCCATCCTGCGGCCAACGTCCGTGGGCAGCATCCACTTTAGTGTATCCAGGTAGCTCATCAACCTGCGTCGTTACATTAAAATTACGTGTATGTCGTGAAGTAAAATCATGAGTGAAAAATCCTTTTCATCACTCTTCTGGGGGAAGATGGTGGACTCCCGTATGAACGCAGGAACACTCGTGGGAAAAGTAAAATTAAACCCATAAATTAAGGAGACCGATCCGAGCGTGGTGTGTGCTATATTTGAAGCCTTCAAGGACAAAAAAGTGCACTAAAAGCTATACTGAGTGATTTTTAAATGTGCTTAACACCTGGTATCAAAAAACATAACCCGAGTCGAAAGAACAAAAAATTGAAACTAGAGATTGAACTAAGAATCCGACTTCTTTACAGCCGTGTTGATGGGCCTTTAAATCAAGCAAAACGAGTCAGCATTTAACAAAAGCCAAACTGGTCATGCCACTTTTGGAGAACACGTTTATAAGTTTATTTGTGTGGAGGAATCCCCATTTTTCGAACCATCTTGGGAAAAGGATTTAAGTTCGAACTTTAGGGAGGTTCGAAAAATCGAGGCGGCACGGCGGGGGGTAATCATGATTACAGGTTTTGACTGGTGAAGGGAAGTTATCTGAAGGTCTAATTTTTTTGGTTCATTGGGAACTTCGAAAAATCGAGGGCTGGAGAAATCGGTGGGATTCCACTGTAATGAATTAGCATTCTAGCTTGGAATCTTGTAAAACAAAGTCGTAAAATCCTTTGTAAAACAAAGTAGTTGCTGAGAGTCATTTCTTATTGTGTCATTGACTGGCGTCAAGTACCGCTTTTGTGTCATAGCTGTTTCTTACCACCTTTTTGCATCTCTTAGTGATGTACGTTTGAGGCGCAATTTTGAACTTCCTAAAGAGGACCACGTTTTTATAACCATGAAAAGTGAACACTCCTCCCCAGGCCCTTGGAGCAAAATGGGACTTGATGGACGCCACCAGGACCCCACTGTGGTACACTTGTACATCCTGACCGTGCACTGTGACTGAGACTGGGAACCATACACCACCTTTCGGAGGTCCATTGGAACACGCGGCACTTTTGACAAACGTCAACTTTCCATTGGCCATGTATCCGGTCTGATAACATCCACCGACCGAGTGAGGTCTGAATAAATAATTCAAACAAGAGTCTGAGAAAACTTTTAACCTTAAAGAAATTGCCTCTCGGAACTGCAGTGTATTCCCACCCATCTGCCCACTTATTCTGTCCACAGTACTGTGCAATAATCTACTTATAAAAGAGAGAATGATGGTCCCATTATTTTTCTTGACTTATCAGACTTTGGATAATTTTGATGAGAACGCATTGCATAGAGTGGCCTCCCACGTAGACGTTCTCAGGGCATCGTCGCGCGTTCCTTCCTTTCCTTCGTGGGGAAGGAACGCGTTGCGGATCCCCAAGAACGTCTGCGTGGTAGGCTATGCATGGAGGGAGGTCCGTACAAGTTTAAGACCCGATTTTACTTCCGCCAATTCGAGCATTTCCTGCTACCCTTATTACTTACTTCCAAGTGCTTCTTACTTACAATAATATAAGGTGCTACCTTCTCAAATAGGGAGGAGGTTAAGCATCGGTTATGTGGGCCTTATGGGGCATGTGCGCCATTACCTACCTTGTTACTCTTTGGATAATAGTGTTCAAAGGGAATATTGAAGGCTTCTTTATTTATCACAAGCGAGTTAAGATTAAGAGATTGCAATTGATGTAAACGGAAACGTAAGTATCTTTTTCCCACGTGCTTGTTGATGAAGAAAGAGGAACTGGAAATGTCTGTTTGACGCTTAATTTATCCCGGTCAATATCCGACTTGTCTTTGTATTCTTCGAATCTGTTAAGACCCTCTTTTAAGTCTAGCTAGATTTTATAAGCATGACAAAAAAATTGATAACAAAACAGAGGGTCTCAATGGAGTGTTGGCTTTTACGGTTATCGGCTAAGATTTTGGCTCATTTACGGCTATCGGTTAATTTTTTTCAGTTACGGTTAACAAAAAAGTTAAAAATTAATTTCTTTGTTTCAAAGAGTTAAATATTAATTAACCTGTATTTTTTGTATCTTTAAAGCAAAATAAAGGGTTTAGGATCATCTCGGGATGAAATAAGCTATTCTTCTGAAAAATTTTAACATTTGATGGATAATACTTTTTATAAAATATTCCACTTCTAATATTATTTTGCGCATAGAAATGTCAACAGTCAATTTAAAAATAATCTTCTTGAAAAAGCAAAAGCAGACACGCGAACGCCCAACTAGAGGCCGGTGCGCGACATTCATGGGCGTTTCACACTAGAGACGGATTATCCGTGTGAGACGGGTTATCCGTTTGATAATTCGCGTCAGATAGGTAATACCACTCAATTTGAAAATGGAATGGTTTTAATTTTGAATGATCAATCCGCCTGACTTTATCCGTCTGTTATTCCGTCAGTTTTAAAGGAAAGTTTGAAGATGGACTTTCCATTTCAGATAGTCTGTGTACAACTGCCCCCTCCCCTAAAAAAAAATCGGGGGTGTCTGTGGGGGAGGGGGTGACTGTACGCAGGCTAGTCTCGGACGGATAATCTATTTCTAGCTCTAGTGTGAAAACGGCCGATAACAAAATTCCTGTGTCCAGTGTTTTTAACGATACTCGTAGGACTGTACAGAACGACCGTCTGCCGTTGCCTTGTTCGAAGGCCTCATTATTCCACGCGGCTAATGCGTTTCGGGTCACGTGGTCCCAGCGAGTTTTCTTCTCAGATACGCCACCGGAATGCCTTGACCGAGATGGCGTGGGAAGACGCCGAACAGGGACTAGGCATGGCAATGTCTACCTTAGCGTCAGACAAAACAGGCAATTGTTGTTAATCGGCAACGTGTTTTACAAACGGTAACATCTCTGCGTGTTGTTTCACTAGTATTTCGAGGGCACGAACTCCTGAAAATAGCAAATATTAATCCTCCGCAAGATGGCAGATTTTCGCCATGGAAAAAATTAGTTCCCCGAGAGAGCGCCGGAAATGGAGCCTATGTCTAGGTCGACACCTAAAAGTACGGAGTCAAAGTAGCCGCGAAATAAAAAAACGTAACCATAAGTGAGTTTAGGACCTCCCTTAAAATTAACAAATCTAGGGAACAACTTCTTTTACGGTTAACTCTTTTTTACCCCATTTACGGCTAACGGTTAAAAGTTTTCAATTTTTACGGCTATCGCCCAAATTTTTGGCCGTTTTACGCCTATCGGTTAACCCCATTGAGACCCTTAAAACAGATCAAACTCACCGGAAGTAAACAAAGTCAAAGTTATTTTCATCCCTAGCGTTGTACAGTAACCCAAGATGTCCGCTGTTTATTCCGCTCCAACCCATCTGGTTCAGAAGTTCCGCTGACACGCTATAAGCCTGCGATTCGTCAATTGGATGAGAAAGTGCACGACACATAAGAATTGTGCTGCTGCCGAGGGCATCCAGCTTGAATTGGTTGCCATTGATGGATTTCACCATGCTTGTGCATTCTACTACAGCGGAAGCCGAAAACTTGCTACCATCTATGATAAGAAAAGGAAATACATGAACAATAAATTGGGATTTCTTCAAAAGGGAAAATAGAAAGAGAGGAAAGAAAATGGAAGTAAAAGGAAGGAAGGGAGTGAAAAGACGGGAAAGGAAAAAAAGGACGCTAATGGCTGTAATGGGGGTACCCAATTCTCAGTTAACTACTATTTTTTCGGCCAAATATCAGTTAACTTACTTTTTTTTTTTTTGACCAATTCTCAGTTAACTACTAATTTTGGTTAGCTATTAACTTTCACTTTCCCACAGCGAATATTATTCCTTCATAACCCGAATTTTCCTTCTTTCAGCAAGTCTATCACTTTTGGGGATAGGTCCTAATAAAATCAAGGTATAAATTTACACGAACTCTGCCACTAGTACAATTTATTAGTAACTGAAAATATAAGTCGTATAACCATCAATATGACACCAGCCTCATAGATCCAGACGCACCAGTCATGATCTCGTACTGATCTTCTCTACATGGTCATGCATGTCCTGCCATAAACTACTTCAAAGTCACCTTTCTCGGCACTTTCACTATCTGATCGGAATCAGTCTTATACTTATCTGGTTGTTGTAAGTCCTGTATCTTGTTGTTGGCCTAATTAAGTTTCAATCCATTTTTAATCCTTGCAATCATCCATTGCAACAGACGACGAGAAACATTATCAATGCCAAAATATAGTCTTAATTAAGAAAACTGAACCATTATTTTTGGAATTCAATTGGTGAATTCAATCACTGTTTGCACCAATGGGAGAGATATAGTTGAGAGAGCTGACAAAGGCATGAAAGTATTTGACAAGGGACAATTCGACTTTTACTTCGTGAGTGTAGCCCTCTTCGAACTCGAAGTTCTTTTAAGCGATTCCCGTACGGTGGTTCCAAAGTCTTGGGCGTAGTTCAAAACACTAAATGTACTGTGTCGCAGTGAGAAACCGTATGTAGGTTTTCCTCTTGCGTTGTCAGAAGTTTTTTTTACCTCGATATAGATTTTGTCGACATTCTCTTCCGCGTCACGCAATGTTACCTTTTTCGCAGACGTACCTTATTCGCATATTTCAAAAGCCTCATAAAGGTATCCAAGGGTTTTAAGGAATGAAAAGTCCGCAACTGTTTCAGTAAGACCGGTTTAAACACGAGCTTTTCTTTCTATTAAAAAAGTCTCAATAGTTAGAACTCCAACATCAGTTACAAAAGTGCCGGGGGGGGGGGTACTTTAGGAATTTCTGGGTGGGGATGTGCCGCTGGGAGCCTGGAACCCTTAACCTTTACCAGAGCTAGTTCAGCTGATTTTTGCTACCTTATACTAGAGTAAAATCCCCAAATCCCCCTATCCTAGAGTAGCTGTGTACCTAGGCTAGATAAAATCTTCAACCAACTGATCAGTTTCCTGAAAAATGATACCCTATTCTAGAGCCAAACGTTCAGATTTATATACCCTATCCCAGAGTAAACTGCTTGAAAACCATACCCTTCACAGCGGCACATACCTATATAGCCCATATATGGCATTCCCCCCCCCCCCCGGGCAAAAGTGATTTCTCGTAAGTACAAATTCCATGTTCTTGAAAGAAAGACTGCCGATTTCTTTGAACCCTAAGAAATTCTTTTTAGCCAGAACCAATGCTAAGAGTCACAACTTTTTTATTTGGGTAATGTTTAACTTGACCATCTTTTGGGTCCGTGAAAACAGTATTTTCCCCAGTTCCGGACACAGAAATCTTGTTAATATCGGAAGACGAATAATTCGTTGAGTAGTCTACAACCAGCTCTTTGACTTACGCTTTCTGTTTGTGAGGTACTGCCCTAGTGTGCCTTTTGCACATAATAATATAAGTTTTATGTGCCACCTGGTCATCAGCGGGACAGAAAAATGTCAGAAAACAGCATTTCTGTTTGCAAAACTTTGTTGCTGCCATTAACATTAATATAATATCCCTTAACTGTTAACTTTTCACTTATCAGTTAACTACTATTTTTTTTTGCCAAATATCAGTTAACTGTTAACCCCATTCGCACCCTCGAAAACGGAAAAATGGAAGAGGGAGGAAAATAGAAGGGGTGAGAGAAAGACTGAAAGGAAAGTAGGAAGGGGAGAAGACAGAGGAAAAAGGAGAAGAATTTGGGACGTAGGGTGAGGGCGATGAGAAGAGTGATGTTAATTTGACCAAAAAAATCGGAATTCACCATCACGTTCCTACCATTGCGCATATTTAAAAAGCACATATCGACATTCCAGTCCAAGTAATATGCAGGATGTTTGTTATATAACCCTAGATTACTGGCCTTAACTCCCACAAGTCTCCTGTAGCTCAGTGGTAGAGCATCTGGACTAGTAACCAGGTCATAGGTTTAATTTCTTTAGGGAGTACTCGATTTTTTATTCTGAGCAGCCGGCGTCACTGACTGAATAACAACTTTCTCAAAACTCGGGTTCCTTTTTTAACTCGAGGGTACCCGCGAGCGTACCACGAGTTATTGCAGGGACAGGAATATGCAAATGAGTCACTCGCTCACTCGAAGTAGACAGACTTCGTAATTAATCAGGTCCGAACTCGAAAGTACGAAGATCTATCGTTTCCGAAGAAGCACGCTCTCGCTGAAGTTCGGTGGGAGCTCAGAGTTTTCTTTGTGGCAAAGTTTCTACAGCACAGTCAGAGGTCTTACCAAATTTAAGACACACAGGAATCTTTCAGATGAGTACGAGGGTTAACTTCGGTTTATATTTCAAGAGCCTTTGACTCGCCCAGGCGTTAAACTTGACGAGAAGATGAGCATTTGCTCTTCGACTTCGCAAGTACGGAGCCCCATAAGGGATACACAGCATCTTTAAGCTGACAGGCTGTTTGAGAAATTACTGGGAAGGCCGTTTTCGGAGTGTATTATGGTCTTAAACTTAGCAACAGCTTGACAGCCTATTGAATAAAAAAGAACAGTGGGTGCGATCCCACATTACTGAGACTAGTTGAGAAATAGAAGATAAGTCTAGATAGCAGACAAGTTGTAGGAGTATTATCCTTAGATATGAGTAAGGCATTTGATTCTGTAAGCTCACCGCTACTTATTAAGAAACTGGAATCGTACAATTTTTCAGGAACTACCCTTAACCTTCTGCGCTCGTATTTCTCTTATAGACAAAACAGTGTAAAGCTGGGTTCTGTGACTAGTAAGTGGAAAAATACACCAAGAGGCTGTCCTCAGGGGTCTACGTTTGGTTCCCTCTTATAGAAGTCATTTCAAAATGATCTTGCTCATATAACTGACGAGGAAATTTCTGTGTATGCAGACGACCGTCAAATCTAGTATCATTGAGGACAAACTGCTGAGTGAAGGAATAAGATCACTAAATGGTACAGGGAAAACCTGCTACGAGTGAATGTTCAGAAATATAAATCCGTGTTACTATCAAATTGTTCAGTGCACACCTGGACTCTGAACTTAATTTTAGTGAGCACATCAGTTCTGTTTGCAAAAAGGCTAGCCAACAGATAGGAGTTTTGAGTCGTCTAAAGAAGCTTATACCCACTCATTCTAAATTACAACTATACAAAGCTGGCTGGCCGAACTCCCTTCACTTGCCAGCAGAAGGCTTCAGGAAATTGCGATTCTCATGTTCAAGTCAAAGAAGAATCAACTTCCAAGTCAACTCTTTAAGAAACTCAGATTTTGATTTTGCCTCGTTTTGATACTGTGATATGTGGAAAGTATTCATTAAGATACTATGGCCCTTTCCTCTGGTCGAAACTTACACGGGAATTACGTGCCGAGGATAGTCTGTGAACATTAAAGACAACTCAAAATTAGGAGAGCAGACCTGACTGCCTTAATTGAGGATGGCTGTAGAGATTGCACGCTTTTTAATAATTGACTTTGAGACCCTATGGTACTAAGCAAAAATTATCCTGTTATCATATACACACATTCTTACGTGTTAATAGCTCTTAGATTCTCAACTTTCCTAGCTTTTACTGTTTGCATGACTATTTTAACATTATTTTAACACTATTTTAACATTTGATTTTTATTTTTTATTTGTGTCAACAATTAGTGCTATGCGCTAGTGATTCTTGACACATCAATAAAGTTCACTTCCGCTACTACTCAGTACTATTACTACTACTACTACTACTACTACTACCACTACTACTACTACCACTACTACTACTACTACTACTACTACTACTACTACTACTACTACTACTACTACTACTACTACTACTACTACTACTACTACTACTACTACTACTACTACTACTACTACTACTACTACTACTACTACTACTACTACTACTGCTGCTACTGCTGGTGTTACTGCTGCTGCTGGTACAAATGCTCTGATTGCTGCTGCCGTCGCCGCCTCCGCCTCCGTCATCACCACCAACACCATTACTACTGCCACTACCACTACCAGTACCACTACTACTACTACTACTACTACTACTGCTGCTCTGCGGCTGCTAATAGAGACCATAAGCAAACACTTGAAACTGTTAGGTGGAGGCGGCGATGGCTGCGCAGGAGTGGGTTCAGACCGCCTCCTCTTGGCGCGAAATTAGAATATTTAAGCTGGCGTTGAAGCGGCGACCAGCGACGGCTGTTTTGCTTTCGTTTTCAGTGGTTCAATTTGACTTTCAGTTTGTGGATTTTACGAGCATAATGGCAACTTTTCGAGAAGTCCGAGACCTTGTAGCTGTAGCATGCTTTGAGGACATCATAGACGAGGATGAATTTCTGTTGTTGTGGGATTTTAACACGTCGAAAAATCTGGACTTTCCTTACGAAGACTACGGCCGATTTGACTTGGACGAGATGGACGATTCCGAATGTATAGCAGGGTTTAATGTGAAGCGTGATTTTCAATGTAAAGCGAAAGAAATATCAAATATTTGCAAATAAAATACAAATATGAGCGTCAAAAAACATTTCTTTGACCATATAGAGGAGTTTCCGTGTATTTTAGGTACTACAAATCGGAAAATAAAGCGACCATCTCTCGAGGCGGCAAAACCTACCATTCTCGCCGCCGCCACTGTAGGAGGACGCTGGCAACACTCCACGTGATTATGCTAATTAGCTCGAGAGCGGGAAATTTTACTTCCGGTTGACGTCCACCTCACCGCCTCCAGTGTTTGCTTAAGGTCTCTAATACTACTACTCGAGTTCCCCGCTAACTCCATGAATGCCATCCCATTAGCTTTTACCAGGAGCCCATCAAATGGAGCCTCCATCTCCCAGACAAGCCCTTGGAGTCAACCCTTTCCCGAGTAGATTTATAATTAGAACGGTTCCCAGGGGAGACTTCGCGCGCCGCCGGTGGAAAGAGCCAATCACAACGACGAAATGACACTGCTATTATACTTCATCAAACAACAGGAAATTCCGTGTTGACAGGCCAAACACAATCATAAGCTAGTGAAACGTGATTTTAGCGTTTTCATCCCTCAGAGATTTTCTTTCTTTTCTTTCTAGCTGGTAGATTATACTGTGGAGAGTTTTAAACTTTGACTATGTTAATCTTAATTTTGGTTGCTTGTCTCACATTAAGATCTAGAGGCCATGAAGCTGGTCTGTTACATGCATAATGATTAACTACTACCTGCAGTCTGAAGTTCTAACGGGATTCGTTTTCTTTAGCCATTTTTTTAAGCGTTAATGTTATTATTTTGCTAAATGTCTCAATATTAATCAAATTTCTAGTTTTCCAAGGTTTTTTTTTCCGAAATGCGTTTATCTGAAAAAATACTTGTAGTCCTTGTGGTTGTTTTGTCCGTCAGCTAGTGTGATGATTCCCTGCTATGGTTTGTAAAGCCGGGCCTAGCCATTGTTTTCTCGCAAAAAAAAATGATCTACAGATGCGAATTCGAAGGAAACAAAGGAAAGAAGCCTAAACTTCTATATTAACTGGTGAGAATTGTCCTGTTAGTCAGTCATCTCGCAAATACAATCCATTTTGTTTTTATTGAGATAATTAAGTGGGTCTTTGGACTGGAGCGCGATGTCACAATTTCCTCCGTTAGCAAATTACTTTTGAGTTAGCTTCACGGTCGAGCAACTTTTCTCTTCTGTTCAACTTTTCAAGTGCCAGTTTTATCAGGCAACTCTAATGGTGATATAGACTACGAGTAGTCCCCCATTTTTCCTCAGGGATAGTAGGGCGAGGGAAACGCGAGCGCGCGCGAAAATCACCCCACGCGAGGAAAGGTGGGGTGATTTTCACGCGCGCTCGCGTTTCCCTCGCCCTACTATCCCTGAGGAAAAATGGGGGACTACTGGTAGTCTAATGGTGATACGAGTCAGTTGTAAAGGAAGACTGCAATTTCTCAAATTTCGGAAATAAAGCATTCCTCGTTAGTTGCTACTTAGGTCATCGCTTTTGCACGCGGTGCTTAACTGGCGAAATCCACTGGGAATCCACTCCACGAAGATGACAAAAATCAAATCATGATCTTGGCCCTTTTTAGCGCTGATTATCGGAAAGTTCGTCGACAGAATGCTTAATCGTCGACTCTTTTCGAAGTGCATGCTTACATTTGGAATGTATGACGACAAATAAAAACACTGGCAAAGATAACCTTTGTCCCATCGCTTCATGCTCAGTCTCAGTCGGGTAATTCATTAACTTTAATTTAATGATACCCAGATCCCAACGGCTGTAAAATCATAAAAATGAACGTACAGTAAAAAGGAAAACGGTCGAAGGACGGGCTTCTGAGTTCGACTTAACCAACTTCATTTTTTTCACGGGGACATACGAGACTCATGGAAATATGACACTTTTCGCGGGAAACAAGCCGTTCTATTTATAAATCTACTCGGGAAAGGGTTGACTCAAGAAATTAATGGAGATGGAGGCTCCATTTGATCGGCTCCTGCTTTTCCTTGTCGTGCAAAATCCCAAAAATTAACACTACAACATCTTTTTTAGCTAGTGCAACGAACGGATCACGTATTTGACAGTCATTTCCCGAGTGTATTATCATAGAAATGCATAATGGTGTTACATTTCTGATGAGATAAGTTTAATTGGCAAACTGCTGTATACGGAAGTGCTGAAATGTCAGTAAACATTCAATAGTAACATAAGAAATTGAAGATTCAATCGACTCCGATAACTCGAACCCTCGCTACTCGAACTGTTTTCCGTTTCCCTTCAAAGCTCGAGTTACCAGGGTTCTACTCTATTATTCAAAACCAAGAGAGACTCTTCAGGGCAGAACAGAAAAGTGTTAAGAGTTCCTTTGTCTCGCTTTTTTGCTGAGGTAGAATCATAATAATTTTCCGGATAGTGAAAGACTATGAAAACTAAAAAGTTGTTCCTAGTTTTTTTCTATGATCCTCGAATAAACAACGCCTTGTTCTAATTGGTTGCGGAGTTTATTCGTGTAAAATCCTACCATATCACTAAATTTGACGATAAGTTCTGCAGGAAATTTTGCCTTGTTACACTTCACTTTATTTTGAAACACAGCACGTTTTTGCATTTGCATTTAGACCAAGAGCGCATTTTGACATAGTTAATTGATTTTGATAATTCATCAACCCTAACCTGTCAACTAGTGGTTTTTGCTTCATCCTTCACTGCGAGGTGAGTTCCTTACTGTGAATGCGCCGTCTAAATGACAAATCTCTTCATCAGAAACTTAGGTTTAAAGAAAAGAGTCAATATTTTTATTAATAAGGAAAAAGATGTTAAGCTCTTAGACAAAAAGATCTGACGTATAGTTGTGGCTCATTGAGCTGTGACCTACCGTCAAGTTGTCATATTTTCATGTTTCATTTTCACTTCCTGAGCTTATTTTACATTTTCTAGTGATCAGCTCTATTTGCCAACCTTGCACATGACTATTTTGCTTATTTTGTTACTTCTATGCCGAATTGATTACCAGGTAAATTGGCCACCATATTTAGATTCAAAAGGTGGGATTACTCTTCGAACCCTATACAACTAAATACAACTAAGTGCTATCCTTCGCCAGGTTCAGTTTTTTTAAAATATGGTTTCCATCAGCCTTCACTTGAAAAAATCCCTTTGCTGATAGAGGTCTTAATTTTAACTTTTAACTTTTGACTTCTTTTTTTGTCATTATAGTGTCTGAAATTGTCAGTACATGCCAAATATAAGCTTACCTCAATTTTTCAAATTGAAATAAATATATTAATCTGTTCATCTATAAAGTGCGAATGAAATTATTCACATGATGGATGGATGTGATCCTGTAAACGATGCCGCGATAAATCTGATGATCAACCTAGCTGTTCAAGCAGTTTAAGGCCTAAAAGTATTACCGAAAAATATGATAAATCGTCAAGATCTTCCATAAGGTTGCCTCGGAGTAATACAAATTTGCCTCGATGCATATATTGAGGTCACTCTTATGCTAAAAAGTCAGTTAATGTATAAGTTACACAAAATTTAGTATGTACACTCGTAGACTCCTCGAATTTTTATGGGCATTGAATGAAAAAGAAATTTAAAGGCATTCGTGAAACTCACCCGCTTCAGAACAACTGCCGCCAAGTATCGCGTTAACTTTTTTCCCCATTCGATCTTGCCGCCGTAAGACGTTATCTAGTGCGCTACACACCTTGGCTATCGTACATTGGCTCTTTGCGGCGCCAACTTTCGCCAGCAAAGAAGCCAACACAATTAGCGAGACGTAACGCATGCTTTTCTTAGTAGTCGGGGCAATGAAGCAAATAGACTGTACCTTAGGAGTTTCTTACATAATGAACATCTCTACTGAAACAATCCTTCTAGTATATTCCATCAACCAGTGAAAACCTAGCGCCAGTACTAAACGAGCGCGTTAACACTTGTTGATCATGCCCGGTTAGCTTACTAAACGCGCGAAGAAGAGTCAGATTTCCTATGGGAAGGTTGCAGATTTGTTGAGATTCAAATCTCAAATTACCCTGGGTGGCAGAGGCTTTTCCTGCGCGGTTTCCGGTTTCGGTTATGTCTTAGTTAATAATGAAGGCGTGGCCGACGAAGCTTCTCGCCGCATGTCGCACGCTAGAAAAAATTTGTTGTAACCAGGGTAATCTCAACTGGACTACCGGTACCAACCAGAGGCTTGAAAATTAACCTTCATTATTAGACATTGTACCAAGTACCTGTCTTCTCGCTGGCTAGAAATTTGATCACACCTTTTTAAGATGATTAGTATATTCATTTTTTAACTTGCTAACTTATAATTAAGCCTAAAAACAATTTAAAAAATGCCAGCTGGTTAATGCAACAGCTATACGCGTATGTTGTAAATGGATCCACACAAAGTCAAACTGTTTTTTGACAAAAGTTGTCCGTTTATTGTTCTTGACTATAACATAAGCAGAAATATTTTTCTTTGATTTGTATAAAAAGCCCTTCGTTAAATTGAAGAAACACTGACTGCTTTACATAAACTTAAAGGGAACCTCCACTTCAACAAAAAGATAACTTTAAATCACAGGAAATAACTGTTACAGTCAAGTCAATCTAAAATATTTTTAAAGAAAGCGTTTGTATCCGAAAGAAATAACTTTTAGATTCGCCTATTTTTGTTTTCAAATTTTGCGGGCGTCGCCATCTTGAATAATTGTGACGTGTAATGGTTGCCCTATTGTTATTAAACAAAAGCTCTTTGTGTCAGAACAACAGAGCAACCGTAACACGTCACAATTATTCAAGATGGCGGCGCCCGCGAAATTTGAAAGTGAAAATAAGCGATTTTAAAATTCACTTTTCCTAATATAAACACTTTTTTTAAGACAAATTTCGAACAAATTTGTTTATCAACATAATTTTATTCGATTTAAACTTATTCTGTAGTAAGAGTGGAGGTTCCCTTTAAAGTTCTTGTAATAAACCGCATTGTTATAACCATTGGCAACCAAGACACCACCACGTTTTCTGATTGGATAGCGCGGGTTGAATGACGTCACCAATGTTCCTCTCAGGTAGACTTTCACTTCCCCGGCAGGTGTGGAGTTCGACACCACCACCCTGATGTTGAACCATTCTGCTCCCTTGGGGGAACTGTTGGGGCAAGAGGCGGACTTAGCTCCGTCAAATTTTGGTTGACATTTGTAAACGTAACCCGTCTGAAAACATCCGCTGGATGAATGAGGCCTGGGAAATAAAAAGAAACAATACATAAAATTAAGCGAGTGCGATTATAAGACCAGTGAAAGGCTTATTGCATAACTGAGTCACGAAAACATGTCAGCTAATATAGCACTCCTCATCTTCACATAAAATTTCTAACATCCCGAAATCATTTTCGTAAACGGAACTGGTCGTAAGAAGGTTTTGAAAAATTCAGATTGTCGCTTTTGTTTGAAATCAAAGTAGTGACAACTTCGCTCTTACGCATGTATAAATTGCAACAAACCTAAAATATACGTAATCATAGTTGTCTTGATCTTCGGCGTTTAACAAGACTCCTGGGTGAGGTGACCAAAGTTGACTCCGTCACGTCCATAATAAAGTTGTACATATCGACAGAGAGCTGGTAACTTGATGTACTGCTGTCTCTAAGGTAAGCTACTTGACAGAAGCCATCCTGCGGCCAACATCCGTGGGCAGCGTCCACTTTAGTGTATCCAGGTAGCTCATCAACCTGCGTCGGTACATTAAAATTACGTGTATGTCGTGAAGTAAAATCATGTGTGAAAATTCCTCTTCATTACTCTTCTTGGGGAAGATGATGGACTCCCGTATGAACGCAGGAACACTCGTCGGAAAAGTAAAATTAAACCCATAAATTAAGGAGACCGATCCGAGCGTGGTGTGTGCTATGTTTGAAGCTTTGCAGAACAACTAAAGTGTACTAAAAGCTATTTGAGTGATTTTTAAATGTGCGTAAGACCTGGTATCAAACATTAACCGAGTCGTAAGAATAAAAAATTGAAACTAGAGATTGCAATTAAGAATCCGACTTCTTTACAGCCTTGTTGATGGGCCTTTAAATGAAGCAAAATGAGTCAGCACTTAATAAAAGCCAAACTGAACATGCCACTTTTGGAGAACACGTTTTTAAGTTTATTTGTGTAGAGTAATCCCTATTTTTCGAACCACCTGTGAGGAGATTTGAAAAATCGGGGGAAATTACAGGTTTTGACTTGTGAGGAGAAGTTATCTGTAGGTTTAATTTGGTTCAAATTATCGCGAAATTTCAAAAAACCGAGGGTTCGAGAAATCGGGATTCTTCTTTAATGAACTTGCAGACTTCTCGTCAAGTGGTTTTGGAACGGCTTTGTAACACAAAGTGGTTGATGATACTAATTTCTTATTATGTCATTGACTGGCGTCAAGTACCGCTTTTGTGTCAGAGGTGTTTCACACTACCTTTTTGCATCTCTTAGTGATGTACGTTTGAGGCGCAATTCTGAATTTCCTGAAGAGGACCTCGTTTTTGTAACCATGAAAAGTGAAAACTCCTCCCCAGGTCCTTGGAGCGAAATGGGACTTGATGGACGCCACTAGGACCCCACTGAGGTACACTTGTATGTCTTGACCGTGAACTGTGACTGAGACTGGAAACCATACACCACCTTTGGGAGGTCCATTAGGACAAGTAGAAGTCTGAACAGAGCTCAACTTTCCACATTTCATGTATCCAGTCTGGTAACATCCACCGGCCCAGTGCGGTCTGAATCATTTTATACAAGAGTAGAAGTGAAAAATCATTAAAACTGAGAGGAATCGCCCCTCAGAAACTACAGTATACTCCTACCCATCCGTCGACTCTTACTGTCGACATAAATGGGCAATAATCCATTTCTAGCGATAATGATGATCAGACCAGTTCCAGGTCACTCCTGGAACAACTTTGTTGGGAACGTACGGCATCGAGGGAAGTCAGGACAAAAATAGACTGCAAAACAGTCCGTATTTTTGCGTATTCAAGTACGTGCGAGCAGTCAAACAAAAGGTCTGGAACGAGGCTGAAAACAGAGAGCGAGACTGGGGAGAGATGCTCGCTTCACACGCCCGTAGGTCGTGTGAGGCTAGCACGCTTCGCGCGCGTAAGACTCTTACGCAACGCTTTACCGATTTCTTTACTGATTTTGAGAAAAAAAAACCGACTGTTTTGCAGTCTAGGACAAAAATCGGGAAGCTAATAAACTAGCAAAACGCACTTCTGTCGTTCCCAGCATTCCCTACAATGCTCCAAGGTGCTTTCTCCTACTGAGGATCACACTGCAAATACAGCACCAACAAGGGCAAAACCTATACCCTATTTAAATGGTGGAAACCCTAATAAAAGCCATACATTATCGGGTGACACTTGCCAGTCTAGCCCATATATGGGAGTAGCACCCACGCAGACCTTGAGTTCATTTGATACAAGCCCGAGCAAAGTTTACAAAGACAAATATTTTTAAGTAATTTAGATAACTCAGTTTAAGTTAATAACACGAAGCTTTACAATAATACCATACGAGCGGCTGAGGCCAAATGGACATGATTCCCGTTCCGTATAGTGTAGCAACAAGTTAATAATAATAATTAAAAAGCCTTCCCATGGGAAACCTCAAATCCCGTGTTTCGACTTTATTTCTTTCACAGTAGCTTTAATTAATTTTAAACAGAAACTATTATATATCCCCCTCCCCTTTCGACACCTTCCGTTCGGGCTTCGGTACCGCCGAAACTGTAATTTTTTTCTTTGCTGTTGTTATTTTTCCTTATGTCTTTTTTTTATTAATCATAAGATATATATTTTCAATTTTTTTATTATATTTCATCATTATCATTATTATTTTTAAACAGTAGGCTGAGTTTGATCGTCCGGGTGAACGTAGTCCTGAACAGGACTGTTGTTGTTGACAGTGACTGACGTTTCGGCAACCTGTGCTGTAGTCATCTTCAAAGTCAAAGTGAGTTGTATCACGTCAATTGATGGTATTATACTCTGGTTATTGATCTGATTAGTCAATTACGTCGCGATGTTATTGGTCGTCTGTCAGTTAAGCCGTGATGTTATTGGCTATGAAGACTCGTAATCAATAATTCGTGCGTTTCGATCCGTCTATTGTCACAGTTAAACAGTCGTCTATTGTTAGTCAAGTTGTCAGTTCTCCACTGGGTCGTTCTCTCGTATAGTTAGTTTTGCTAGCTTTGACAGAAGCTAAAGCATCGTGCGAAAATGCAGCAACATCTTTTTCGGCAGCTTCGGCGTTGAGGGCGGGCGACTTTCAGTGCTGAATCCAAGGTGTGTTCCTCAGTTAGCAGTTTCTTTTGTGTCTCCTTGCTGCGAAGACCACAGACGAAACGATCGCGTAAAGCTTCATTCAGGTGATTGCCGAACTGACAAGTTGAAGCCGGATGTTTCAGGTTAGCAGCGAGCGCTGTGACACTCTGGCCTTCGCGTTGTGTACGGTTGAGGAATCTGTATCTTTCGGTGATAACCATTTTCTTCGATGTGAAATGATTCTTTAGGAGAATGGTGAGCTGTGTATACGCGAAAGAAAAGTTTGTGAGCTTAAGCAAAGGCGTTTTTGATCGACTCAGGTCAACCGCAAGTAAGGCCCTTTTTTCCTTTTAATATATATGCCTTGACTCTATCAAATTTATATGGCTAAGTGCCTTTACTCTTATAGAGACGAATTGCTTAAAAAAATTGGGCAAAATCTTTTTCCACTGGAACAATTAAAGTCCACTTCCGAATGACGTTCGTTGCACAGAAACGTCTTTGCTTAAGTTCTCTTTTAGTTCGTCCTCGAATATAAAGGTCTCTAAAGTAACGGAATTAAAAGAAGTGTGTCTTGCATATTCACCAGCGTTACGGTACACAATTTTCGGGAAATCTCGCAAGATGGCCACGCCTTGCGTGTCATCGCGCGCGGGTGCCTGCTATGATGAAATCCGTTTACTGCCGTGAAAAAGATTGAGCAGCCACCGTTTCGAACGCTAGTTTTTAGAGACCTTTAGATTCTGAGACGAGTAGGACTACGAGTACGAGATTTTCTCAATACTAAGTACTGCTCACTCGTGAACCAGCGTCATTTTGGCGGTAAAATCATGATTGTAGTAGTCATTCTACTACCAGTTTTGTCGTGGTAATGGAAACAATTTAGAGTTTTTATCATTTTTTGTGGCCTGGAGATGTCACAAGCTCCTTCAGTAAAGATAACAGTGCTAATTTTTTGGATAAAAAAGAAGTGCAATGAAGCTTTCCTTGTCTATAATTTGAGAATATGCGAAAAAACGTTCAGTCAAATCTCGTACTCGTAGTCGTTCTCGTCCTAGAATCTAAAGGTCTCTTCTGTTAGAGGGAATGAATCATGCAATTGTGGGTTGTGCGTGATTAGATATAGAATCGATTGGTGGAGCTTGCAATGCTCGAAAAAAGGTAACATGAAATTATTAGAGTCAGAAGCGTTCATTAGTTTCATGGGATTTAGGTGCCGATTTGAAAAAATATTTGTATCGTTATATTTGAGAAACAATGATTGGATTGATCTCTCCTGGTTTTGATTTCGGTGGGTTTAATGTTCGTGATTTTTGCCTCAGTTACAGGTATTTCGGCTACCGAGTTTTAAATTAGTTTTTTTTTTGTCTGATTTAAGTCCTCAGTTTTCATTTCATTTTTTTCTGGTGATAGTACAGTTTTGAGGTTGATAGATAGCAAAATCAGCCCAAAAAAGCCACGAGTAAAATTTTGAGAAAAATGCTCGCGCTGTTATTGGCCGAACTGATTTCATTATAATTCCATATTTAATGAAAGCACGCATCCCTCAAGCTTTATTACATGCGGTCTATTCCACCAGGACGAACACGCGTAAATAATATGTACTTATTGACTGGGTGGGAGGGCCGGACGGGAAAATATTTGACTCGAGATTCGTACGTCTTGACCGAGAGCCAAATATAAGCAATAAACATTTTATCATATGACCGTTGTGTTTTTAAGTTTTTCTGTCGATCAATACGCTAATCTAGCAGAGCAGTAAGCGTTTCCCCGGCCCTGTCACTTGACACTTACGGTTCTCAACGGGACTTTTTTCCGTAAGGTTTTCCAACGAAATAACGCGCGGGGCCGTACAAGTAATTACGGGTCATATAATAATGGGGAATTTTTTTCGTAAATTCGCGCGTGTTTGTGTAACTAATAACAAACCACTCATCGCGTTTGTTTGCTTCTTAGTAAGAACGAAATGTTTCTACATTTTGGCTTTAAACTTTGTGTGCGGAACCTTCCCCTCAATGCTCACGATAAACGGCTTAAAGAAATCCGCATCACAGTGGCAGGACGAAATACATTTGTGAAGAAGGTACTGAGCAAAGATCGCGTTGACAGTTCGGGCCGCGGACGAAAAGAGGACATTTTCAGCGGAGCTACCAGCTCAGCGAAATCTTGGTAAAACTGAACGTCAAAAAGAAAGAAAGTTTCCACCCATTTCTTCAAACGTGAATAAATCCTATAATGAGCGTGCGGTAACGAAAGCCAATTTACCAGCGGCTATTCAGGATAACAAAAAGAAGACACCTCTGAGAGGAGGGGGAAATATTGGTAAAACTTTTCACGAACGAGCTGATTCATTTGCTCAGACCAACGCAAAGAACGAAGTGACGAATAGAAAAAAGAAAGGAGCTAGGCGGAAAGACCAAGAGAAAAAAGACGAATCCAGCTTCACCGACATGGTGAACAAATATAAGAGTTTGGAAGGAATGAAGGCGAAGTTCCCGCTAAAGACGATGGTCAGAAATGAGTGTTTCTCCTCCCACATGGCTCATTAGAGACACTTAAATGATTGCGAAATATTCCGAATGAGATGAAACTTGGCAGGAACATAGTAAAAGAAAGTCCACATGTATTGTTGGTAGTTTTATACTTTGATTGACAGCATGACGTCATAAGTGACGTTGAAACATGGCGCTAAAATTTGGAATTAATTATTTGACTTAAATAACATAATAAATAAAATCTATAAAAAAAAACGGATCTTTCTGGTGAAAACCCCACTTAAATCCGTTAAATTGTTGCAAAGTTAGAACTAATTTAAGAAATTTAAATTTCCCGCCAAATGTATGGAATTAACCATATATGGTCAAACTTTAGGGGTATTTAAACTCCAGCTTATTAAACGAAACAGTAAGGAAACTAAGCGAACCATGCATAAAAGCAAATTTGTAGTTTTTTAAATTTGGGACATGGGGTGTCAGGTTGCATGTTACGTCATTTCATACCATGTTGACGTCATATTTACGTGTTGATGACGTCACAAGTGAAAATACCTATAGAGTCCCAAATTCAAAAAACTACAAATTTTCTCCAGTGTGTTATCCGCTATTTTTCTTTTAACTTCCATTTATTGTCTTGAACTGGAAACCTCCCTAAAGTTTTACCATATAAGGTAATAAAACAATTAAATTCTTTTAATTCCTTCTTTTAATGTCAGTCACAAAATAGCTTGTAACTTTGTCCCGTTTTAATGGATTTTAACGGGGTTTTCACTGGAAACCTTCACTCTGATCACAGAACACCTCTATGTGGTTTTTCTGACGATTTTCTTAATTCTAAATTTTGGCACCAAATTTGGAAACTATTTGTGACGTCACAATGTCCATCAAGACTGTCAAACTGCCACCAAAAAATGTAGAATCCCTCAAGCAACAATCCTGCCAAGCTTCATGCCATTAATTGGAAAGTTCTTCACGTCTCTGTGACCTATGTGGGAGGAAAAACAGCTATTTCTGACCATCGTTGATTGTTTTCCGCTCATAGTCAAAATCTTTTGAATTATTGTTTAATCACATCGTGTCGAGAGTTGAGACTTTTTTTGTCAGTTTGCAGCTTGCCGTAGAGATGAAATCTTGTAAATCTTTTTTTTTTTTTATCTTGACAATTTAAACCGATTATGGAAAGTGCATGTAACTCGCGGTTTCTGCGATACAGTAAAAAGCCGCAAGCAACAACCTTCATTTTCTTAAGTTAGTTTTAACAGATTCTTACATAAAGTGGTAATAAGCACATTTTTCTTTTTTTCACACCGTTATGCTCCGATTACTTTAATTATTATAAATCCTTCTAAAATAGGCCTGGACGGTTACGATCCAAGTGAATCTTAGAAGTATTCAGTGGAAAGTCATCAGAGTATTACAGTACTTATATCTCACCACCAATTTGCACTAACGGGCTGATTTTCAGCAGCTGGGCATTTTTCATCTTGTTTTTCCTGTGTATGCTAACGAATCCCATAATTTCACAAAATTTTGTTCTTTTTGAGGTCATCACTTCTCCTCTATACAGTATAGTGATCTATAGTTGCACTGAAAGACAAATGATTCCACAGAGCTTTACACAAAGGCTTTATATTTTCTTTTTAATCCTTTCAACGACATTTGAAAGTAAGCTGCAACTTGTTATCCTAAATGCCTAACCACACGTGATCGACACTACAGTTGTATATGGTTTTAACCCTGTTAAATCTAACTGTTATTAAGCCTTTGTTTGAAGAAGCCGTTCTTTATGTTGACACAACAAACTTCCTTACAAGAACTTGAATTTCTTGTAATACACCACATTATTGTAACCATTGGCAACCAAGACACCACCACGTTTTCTGATTGGATAGCGCAGGTTGTATGATGTCACTAATGTTCCTTTCAGGTAGACCTTCACTTCCCCGGCAGGAGTGGAGTTCGACACTACCACCCTGATGTTGAACCATTCTGCTCCCTTGGGGGGACCGTTGGGGCAAGAGGCGGACTTTGCTCCGTCAAATTTTGGTTGACCTTTGTAAACGTAACCTGTCTGAAAACATCCGCTGGCTGAATGAGGCCTGGGATATAAAAAGATACAATAAGTAAAATTAAGGGAATGCGACTAAACCTAAAAGGCTTATTGCATAACTGAGTCACGAAAACATGTCAGCTAATATAGCACTCCCCATCTTCATATAGAATTTTGTAATACCCCGAAATCATTTCCGTAAACAGAACTGGTCGTAAGAAGGTTTTGAAAAATTGAGATTGCCGCTCTGGTTTGAAATCAACATACCCACAATTTCCCTCTTATGCGTCTATAAATTGCAACAAACCTAAAATAGACGAAGTCATAGTTGTCTTGATCTTCGGCGTTTAAAAACACTCCTAGGTGACCAGAGTTGGCTCCTCGCCATCCCATGAAGTTGTACATATCGACTGAGAGCTGATAACTTGATGTACTGCTGTCTCTAAGGTAAGCTACTTGACAGAAGCCATCCTTTGGCCAAATTCCGTGGGCAGCATCCAATTCAGTGTATCCTGGCAAGTCAACCACGCGTTTGCATCTCTTGCTGACGTGAATGATAGGACCAGAGAAGAACTTAAAGTTCTTGTAATACACCACATTATTGTAACCATTGGCAACCAAGACACCACCACGTTTTCTGATTGGATAGCGCGGGTTGAATGATGTCACCAATGTTCCATTCAGGTAGACCTTCACTTCCACGGCAGGTGTGGAATTCGACACTACCACCCTGATGTTGAACCATTCTGCTCCCTTGGGGGGACCGTTGGGGCAAGAGGCGGACTTTGCTCCGTCAAATTTTGGTTGACCTTTGTAAACGTAACCTGTCTGAAAACATCCGCTGGATGAATGAGGCCTGGGAAATAAAAAGAAACAATACATAAAACTAGGTATACCTATCGATAGAGTGCCAACGAGCGAATCATGCGTATTTTGCTTAGGAAGAAAATTCCTTTTTTTCCCCATTTGACCGTTTCTTGGGCCCTTCCTGTTGTAACGATTATTTTCTTGAAAAGGTGTTATGCATGTAATTACTTTATGAGGTTCCGGAGGAGAGTCCGTTCTCAGATTCAGTCTGGTGGCTTTACAAACCTGCTATGCAAAGGGGTGAAGTGTCATGAGGAATCTTTTTTGAAAGAACAAAATCAGCTTTGCAGAGGAGGCGATTGGCAATATTATTAAGTCCAACTACATGGTCTACTGTCGGTTCGGTTTAACATCGTAGATAAATATTTGCACAGTTTAATCATTTAAACCTCCTTTCAAATTTCCGAGGCTTGTTTTAACCCGACTGAAAGTTAGAATGATTCGCTGCGCTATTTGAAATGTTTCCTAGTACATGGGATGTACAGCACGTCGGTATTTTACTTCATTGCTTTATAAACTCGGCCAGGTTTCGAAAAAATGCTTTGTTTTCTTTTCCTTTGTCGTTCGTTTTAGGCTTGGAATTCGCTTTTATTCCCATTTTTTTTAGTTTGGTGGTTAGATTTTTTCCCCAACACCAGGTTTTTCAACAGAAGCGACTGTATTCTTGGTGTCAAGCTTTCCTTATCTCCTCGTGTAATCTGATCCTTTTTAGTGGTGAGAATATTGCGTGTTGCATATGGAATACTTTTGCTGTTTTACAAACTTCTCTTCGTTAAAAATTAACATTATGGCCCCCAAAATTAATACAGTATATCAAGCGCTCATGTTTCTTGACTACAGTGGCCGGGTTTAACAAATAAATTTAGGTAAATAAACACAAGAAGTCGAGACGGCGGGAATTGTGTGAAATTTTGTATTTTAAAAAGCGTGCCACGTTCAACTTTAGCCCGTGCGATAGGTACTGCCTTTTGATTGGTCGACAACTGACCACCTGGTCTCGGGGGAATCTACATTACAATTTAGACATTTTTCAGCTCGACCGAGAAATTTTCTGCCCCTCAACCCAGTCTTGCGCGGCTATATTCTGCTGCCGCCTCGCCATCAAAGCGTCTTCGCTCGGATGGTTCGTTGGCAATTAAGCGAGTGGGATTATAAGACCAGTAAAAGGCTTATTCCATAACTGAGTCACGAAAACATGTCATCTAATATAGCACTCCCCATCTTTATATAGAATTTCTAATACCCTGAAATCATTTTCGTAAACAGAACTGGACGTAAGAAGGTTTTGAAAAATTGAGATTATCGCTCTGGTTTGAAATCAACATACCCACAATTTCCCTCTTATGCGTCTATAAATTGCAACAAACCTAAAATAGACGAAGTTATAGTTGTCTTGATCTTCGGCGTTTAAAAACACTCCTAGGTGACCAGAGTTGGCTCCTCGCCATCCCATGAAGTTGTACATATCGACTGAGAGCTGATAACTTGATGTACTGCTGTCTCTAAGGTAAGCTACTTGACAGAAGCCATCCTTTGGCCAAATTCCGTGGGCAGCATCCAATTCAGTGTATCCTGGCAAGTCAACCACGCGTTTGCATCTCTTGCTGACGTGAATGATAGGACCAGAGAAGAACTTAAAGTTCTTGTAATACACCACATTATTGTAACCATTGGCAACCAAGACACCACCACGTTTTCTGATTGGATAGCGCGGGTTGAATGATGTCACCAATGTTCCATTCAGGTAGACCTTCACTTCCACGGCAGGTGTGGAATTCGACACTACCACCCTGATGTTGAACCATTCTGCTCCCTTGGGGGGACCGTTGGGGCAAGAGGCGGACTTTGCTCCGTCAAATTTTGGTTGACCTTTGTAAACGTAACCTGTCTGAAAACATCCGCTGGATGAATGAGGCCTGGGATATAAAAAAAAACAATACATAAAATTAAGCGATTGCGATTATAAGACCAGTAAAAGGCTTATTGCATAACTGAGTCACGAAAACATGTCAGCTAATATAGCACTCCCCATCTTCATATAGAATTTCTAATACCCCGAAATCATTTCCGTAAACAGAACTGGTCGTAAGAAGGTTTTGAAAAATTGAGATTGCCGCTCTGGTTTGAAATCAACATACCCACAATTTCCCTCTTATGCGTCTATAAATTGCAACAAACCTAAAATAGACGAAGTCATAGTTGTCTTGATCTTCGGCGTTTAAAAACACTCCTAGGTGACCAGAGTTGGCTCCTCGCCATCCCATGAAGTTGTACATATCGACTGAGAGCTGATAACTTGATGTACTGCTGTCTCTAAGGTAAGCTACTTGACAGAAGCCATCCTTCGGCCAAATTCCGTGGGCAGCATCCACTTCAGTGTATCCTGGCAAGTCAACCACGCGTTTGCATCTTTTGCTGACGTGAATGATAGGACCAGTTGTGAAATTTCTGAAGAGGATCACATTTTTGTAACCGTTATAAGCGAACACTCCTCCCCAGGCCTTAGGAGGGAAATGAGGCTTGGTGGTCGCCACCAGGACCCCACTGTGGTATACTTGTGCATCTTGGCCGTTCACCTTGACTGAGACTGGGAACCAGACTCCACCTTTTGGAGGTCCATTAGAACACGCAGCACTCTTGACAAACTTCAGCTTGCCATTTGCCATGTATCCAGTCTGATAACATCCACTGGAAGAGTGAGGTCTGAATAGTAAGTTGTAGGATAGTTTGCAATTAGTAAATTAACTCGATAACTGATGCATACGTACAGAACAACGTCCCTTTCCGGGCCAATACTAAACTTTTGCAATAGGACGGGAAAGGAAAGAAGACTGCAATCCTTGTGTGAGAAACGTAACAGTAATTTTGTTCGAAAAAAACCTTCCGCCAAACTTCACCTTCATTCAAACAGATCTTTTTGTAAAAGACCACAAAATATTAATGTTAAGTGAAGATCACGACAAAACACGCAGGTAATAGCCTTGTTAGGTTTATCACACACAAACGTTTGCCATCCCCTTCTTCCTGCCGTCCTATTGCGAAAAACTGAGTAATATACTTTACAGACGCTTGGCTATTTTTTTTTTCACAAAATCGAAATTATACATTACAATAGCTTTTGGTTAGTTGACTTTCAGGCCCTGACTCGTCCTTAGTCGTCTTTATTTGGGTTGATGGGAAGGAGGGAAACGAAAGTGAGCACATACTGAAATTTAGATTTGTTTTTCTCTGCTCATTATGCAACAGGCAAGGTCACGTGTTACACTTTGCAAAAAAAGTCAAATAACTGCAGTGGCGGATCCAGGGGAGGGGTCCCTCCTTATTTTTGGACCAAAATGAGGCCCGAAGGACTGAAAAATTCCCCCCCCCCCCCCCCACCCCCTTTATCTAACAGTCTGGATGACTGGTCCCCTCTTATCTCAAGGCCTGGATCCGGCAATGAATTGTGCACTTTATCTTGACATGATAATGCTCGATAATGCTAGTGACTCATATTCAACCTCGTCCCCCAGGACCATGAAAAAACCCTGGGGACGAAGGTGACTCATAATAGAGCGTTTCCACTCACGTTTCCAGTAGCTATGCTAATTTACTGGAACAAAAGATTAAAGCATTTACAAGAGAAAAGGGTTCAAATCCATGAGGATTTTCTTGGTACACCAACATGGCCGCCGTTTCATTGTTATAGAGCACCAATATGGCCGCCTTGACGTCATGTGAAAACGCTCTATTTCAACACCATGGATGAAACCGCTTCCTTTTTATAGAGTTATCCTGTTTAAATCATGAAAAGCAAGGACAACAACGTTCCTGTAGTTTCTTGGTGTTGTGGACGGGTGCAATCACCTAATGACGTAAAACGAAAGAATGAAAAAACACAAAGCGAACCAACAATGGTTTCCGCAACCCCAACAAACTCATTGTGTGAATTTTGGGAAGTCTGTGAGCAAAAGATTTACCTAAGGTAAACGAAATCAAAGTTGTATTCATCCACAACATTGAACAGCAATCCCAGATGTCCACTGTGTATTCCTCTCCATCCGGCCTTGTTAAAGAGCTCCGCTGACACGGTATACTTTTGCGATTCTTCAGAAGGATCAGCAAGGACTCGGCACAACTGATTGAGGGTGGCTTGTGCGTTGAGCGTGTAGTATAAATTGACCGGAAATGATTTCACCAGGCTTGTACAGTCCACTACAGCGGCAACTGAGAACTTGTCTGTTTCAAGGATATGAAAGCAAAAATTTACGCTTTGCCTATTTGTCGGTGATTAAGAAAGCATTTTCAAGGATCGGAGGAGGGTAGTAGTGTTCCTTTTCAGGTATTCCACTTTGTGACCCAGCTTTCTCCCTTGGGAAGAAAAAAAACAAGAAAACCCCGGGCATGATGTTGTATTCTTGACTGCTTTTTTCGTTTTATCCCTGCAAAAAAATATACATTGTGACATTGTTTGTTTGTGTCCTGGTTCTTGAGTCTTGCATGCCACTCATTCATGTTATGTGAATTTTTTCTTCACCTAATGGGACCAGCTAGCCAGTGGCATAACAATCCCAGCAACCAACTTCGGCAGCGTCCGGGTGAGATTGAAAGCGCGTACTCACCCCATTAAGTTCATTCATATAAAAAGAGACCCTTATCTATAAAGTAGAAAAGATATGTTGATTTACAGTATCGATGGAAAGGTTGTACTGTCTGAGTCATAAAGTAGCCTGACTTATCAGCACTAAAATAATATACCTCGTTATCTCCTTTGACGACTTTTCCTTCAAGTTTTGATGATCCCAATGTGGTCTATTTTACGCGATCGCACTTTGCTTGGAATGACAAAAAGTGCCCTTACTCGCTCTGGAACTTTGGTAATCAGCACTATAAGCAAGTTGCCCCCCCCCCCCCCCCTTCTCACCCCCGAAGACCCGAAAGAGACTGTAGTACACCGGGGTAGCACAGAAGTCCAATTTATTGAAACGGTGATCTACGCGAATTTGTGGTGACTTTCATTGCGATTTTCTCGAGTCTTCTCGAACCGTCAGTCTTGATGCACCGCTTACTGAAGCGGCGCATCTGATCTAGACACCATATTCTTTTGTGGTAAATTCCGGCGCAGTCAATCGAACGTTGGGTAATTGACCCAATCAAACTCCAATCGTTCGATTGACTTCTATTGGGTTCGGTAATCAAACATAATCGAACTCACCTAAAACTTTTACCAATCGAACACAATCAATGGACCATAATGGAACATTCAAAAATCGAAGTTTCAACAACTGAACACAGAACAAGTTTCATTTAGTTTCACTCAAGGCGTTGAGGTTAACAAGTAAGATATGTGTTAGCTTCAATTTTAAACACGAGAACAAAGGTAAGATGTTGCCGGGAGAGAGAGGAAAGAGTGAAACCCAGCGTAAAACTACAATTCTGGAAGCGATGGATAAAGGCGGATTTTTGGTTGGGTTTCGTTCGACTGACTACGCCGCGTAAATCCACCGATGAAACTTATCAAAATTCGAGCAAGTTGGAAACAATTGACTTCCTAAGGACGTGTCCGTACCGAACACGAAACACTTCCGAAAACCCCGCCCTTGCTTTATTTTCAGTGTATCTCTTATTGAAAGCTAGGGCCAGCACTTCTTCTATTTTCGATGAAAAGCTTTTAATTGGACTTGTATTCAAGTCTCCGTTTGGTTCGTTTCGAATTCTTAACACGCGTGTCGCCTTTTCTCGCGTGGGGTGATTTTCACGTGCGCTCGCGTTTCGCACGCTCTACTATCCCTGAGGAAAAATGGGGGACTACTCGTAGTCTATTCTTAACTCGGGTATTGGAGGAAATCGACACAATTAATAATTCATCAACCCTAACCTCGCAACTAGTGGTTTTTGCTTCATCCTTCACTGCGAGGTGAGTCCCTTATTGTGAATGCCCTGTCTAAATGACAAATTTCTTCATCAGAAACTTAGGTTTAAAAAAAGAGTCAATATTTTTTTAATAAAAAATTGAAAAGATGTTAAGCTCTTAGACAAGAAGATTTGACGTATAGTTGAGGCTCATTGAGCTGTGACCCACCGTCAAGCAAGTAGTCATTTTTTCATGTTTGATTTTCACTTCCGTTGAGCCTATTTTATATTTTATGATGATTAGCTCTATTTTCCAACCTAACACATGATTATTTTGATGATTTTGTTACTTTTAAGCCGAATTGATTACCAATTAAATTGGCCACCGTATTTAGATTTAAAAGTTAGGATGACTCTTCAAGCCCTAGCTATCCAACTGAGCGCAGTGTCTTTTTTTTCTTCTGTGGTTTCCGTCAGCCTTTCACATCAAAAAAATCCCTTTTCTTATAGAGATCTTAATTTAAGAACATCTTAATAGGTTATAATTAATGACTTCTTTTTTTATTATCATAGTTTCCGAAATTGTGCCAGAGTACATGCCAAATATATAAATATATGAATCTATAAACTGCCAATAAAATTATTCAGATGATTGATGATTGATGTCAACGACGCCATAAATGTGATAGACTGCAAAACAGTCGGTTTTTTTCTCAAAATCAGTAAAGAAATCGGTAAAGCGTGGCGTAAGAGTCTTACGCGCGCGAAGCGCGCGAGCCTTTCACGCTCGTAGGGCGTGTGAGGCCAGTCTCGCTCTCTGTTTTCCGCCTCATTTCAGACCTTTTGTTTGACTGCTCGCGCGTACTTGAATACGCAAAAATACGGACTGTTTTGCAGTCTATAAATGTGATGATAGTAGTTATAAAAACTCTCTTTCAAAATCACTCATTCAATCATTCTCACGCGCATTCAAATAATGTAATTCGCATGAAATCATATTTAATTACTAAATTTACATTTTTTTCAGAAAAAATAAAATTGAATTATAATTTAAAGATTTGCAATCATTTAATATATATGGAAACTGTACGCCCCGAAAAGAAAACAGTAAAGATTACAACTAAATACTACGTCCATCCCCTGTTTCAAAATTATGCCGCGTCAAAATCAGGAGAAATAATCAACATTAAAACCAAACGAGAATTGAAACCAGGAATAAATTGTAAAAGTGGTTATTGCCAAGTTTACATATATGATGAAAAATTCTCCGATTTGTTTGGGAGTGTTTTAATGGTTTAATAACAAAAGGATTACAGATAGATCATAAAGATAATTGTAAGACAAATAATAAAATCAAAACTTTACAACGTCTCACACCAAAAGAAAATCAAAATAAATCCAATAATAAATCAATTATTTCAAAAAATATTGGAACGAAAGAAAAACAAATTTTCGATAGTTTGACTAAAGCACCTATTGAATCAAAAATTAGCATTTCGATTATTTCTAAAATTTGCAATAAGACGGGATATTTCAAAAATGCAAAATCCAAAAATGATGGCGAGCTATACAGGTTTAAATTTAAAACCTCACAGGAAAATGCCAATGATTTGGTGAAAATATTAAACGAGCGAAAATGATTGAATGAGTGATTTTGAAAGAGAGTTTTTATAACTACTGATGATTAACCCAGCTGTTCAAGCAGTTAAACGTATCAGAGGCGCTCAACGAGAATATAGTTCAAAACCACTCAAACATAGCATTGTTAAAGGTATTTTAGTATTTAAACGGTAGATATAGGCATATTTTTATCCCCTAAAAATTTTTTCATCTGTTCGGATTTCCTACCTGAAAGTCTAGTGATCCGAAAATTATGATAGGGATCAAAACCTACCTTTTCGAAAATTCCAGCCAGAAAAAAAGGCTCCAGAAAATTCTAGGTGACCTTTTTAGGGTAAAAATCCGTTAAAAATAGGCAATTATACCATTTTTTTAAATGTTCGAAAATCCTAGGAGAGGCAGGCAAGCAAGAAATTTTACAACAAATGTTCCGAAAATTCTAGATGTCAAATCGTCTTCCGAAGAGATATTTTCCGAAAATTGTCGTAGGGTGCCCCTGACGTATTACCGAAAAATATGATTAATAGTTAAGATCTTCCATTAGGTTGCCTCAGAAGGATAAAATTTGCCTCGATGAATATATCAGTTGAGGTCGCTTTTACGCAAAAAAAGTAACTATAACTTACGAACGCGTGTTACTAGTACTTCTGATCTCGAAATTTTACGGGCACTGGATGAAAAAGGAATTTAAAGGCATTCATGAAACTTACCTGCTTCAGGACAATCACATTGGCAATTTGCGTCGCCAACTTTCGCCAGCAAAAAGGCCAACACAATTAGCCAGACGTAACGCATGCTTTTCCGAGCAGACGGGGCAATGAAACAAGTGCACTGTAGCTTAGAAGTTTCTTACATAATGAATATCTCTACTGAAACCATCCTTCTAGTATATTCCATCTACCAGTGAAAACCTAGAGCCAATACTAAACGCGCGCGTTAACAAGTGTTGATCACGCCCGGTTAGTTTACTGAACGCGCGCGATGGGGAGTCGCAGATTCGTCGAGATTCAAATTTCAAATTACCCTGGGTGGCAGAGGGTTTTCCTGCGCGGTTTCCGGTTTCGGTCAAGTCTTAACGAGACTCGCCAAAAGGCGTATTCACAGCGCTGCTTCTGCTAACAGTAGACAGAAATATTGTATTGTTCGAGAAAGAGAAGTTTACTAAAACAGACAGCCAACTGCCCATTGACCCCGATCCATGGGCCTGATGGATTACACTGAGGCGGTCCACAGTCTACATGAACACCGTTTTCATGTTATTAACGCGTTATTTTTTTCCACAAGATAATATATTGTTCTGTTTTAAGAATTTTCTCTTGGTATTTTTCTCTAACTTAAAAGAATAAAATCCTTTGCATTTTGTAACCTATGTTGCTTTCATCGGCACGCACTTTAAACAATGTAAACGATCGATAACATATTTTTACCGTGATACTAAGGGCGGCCTGTACACGACCCGAAATGATCCCCGACCCCAAATGATCCCCAAAATCGCCCTAAACACGACCCAAAATGATCCCCGACCCCAATTTTTTCACACTCGACCTGAAATGATCCCCGAGGAATTCGAAATAACAAGAAATTGAAGAAAGAAATTCTTTAACAAGGAATTTGTTAAAAAAGAGTTATAATTATTTAATAAATTGTCCAAAATATATAAATACATCAACACTTCAAACAATTCGAGTCAAAATTCTTTCATTTACTTTATTCTAAAATTCCCGAAGATGCTAGAATTACTAGAATAAAGTAAATGAAAGAATTTTGACTCGAATTGTTTGAAGTGTTGATGTATTTATAAATTTTGGACAATTTATTAAATAATTATAACTCTTTTTTAACAAATTTTGCAAGAAACTTTACAGTTTTAATTGGAGGTTTAAATCGTTCAAACTGAATAGCATCTCGTTAGGCTCGGTTTAAACGTCAAATTTTACATGTGCCGAGTCTGATACCTATTTGGTTCTACTTAAATAAGTCAATCCGCCATTTTAAACGTCGAATCATGAGCGAGTTTTTAAAGAGTTGGGACAAAATTGAGAATTGTGGGTTACAATAAATTAAAGTAACAAGATTTAAAAATCGATTCGGCACAAAAGAAAATTAAACGGTTGAGCTTCTGTCGAGATTTGACTGGCTCAGTCGAAAATGCGACAGAAGTCGCGTTGTGGAATTTTATTTTAGTTAACAACAACAGATCTTCTGGTAAAAAGTCCAACGAAACAGACTGCGACGAGACTGGGAGGACACTTGAAGAATTTTAGCTCTACAGTTCAGTCTGTCTGGTATAACGACCTTCAAATTATTACGGAAAAAGTAAATTCCAGGCAATTAATATAACTGAAAATAACTTTGTGCAGTCGATTAGCCATTTTGAAAAGGTTTCGCTTTTATAGCCGACAAACTTCGCATTTCGTGTTAACCGAAAAACGGAATTAAAACGCTTTAATCTTATCCCTGAGGTAGAAATGTTTTCCCATTCCATTCCTATAGTTCCTCGAGGATCGCTTCAGGTCGCGTGTGAAAAAATTTGGGGATCATTTGTGGTCGGGGATCATTTCGGGTTGTGTTTATGTCGATTTGGGGGACCAATTTGGGGTCGGGGATCATTTCGGGTCGTGTACAGGCCCGGTTCAGACGCCGAACTTTTTATGAGCCGAATCTACTCAAGTCTTTGAGGCCTGGGACAAAGGCATTTACTAGTGGAAAATGAATTATTGGCTATAACTTTGGCAAAGATGATGGTGCTGAATCCGTCAAAATTGGCACACTTAAAGCCTCATCGTCCGTAACATTTTTAAGTATAAACATTGTGTTAGTAAGTCACTTGCTATGTCACGTGACCATTTTGCTAAAAATCGTAGATTATTGGTCAATTGGCGGCCGGTTTAAGAAAAAAAATCGAATTTTTTAAAACCTTAATTTTAAACTTCACGTACATTGAGTCCAAACCTCTTTCAGAAATACCAATTTGTTTATCGAAACAAATTAATTAAATTCGCCACCAATTCGCCAATTTCCTTCATTTTCAATTTTTGGTCACGTGACATGTCACGTGACCATAATTAAACGTTAAGGCACAAAAAAACCTCAAGATTTACTTTTGGCGAAAAGTTCACGTTGTTCTAGGTCTCCTAGCGAGACATGTTGCCAATTATTCATGGTGCTCAGGACACATTATCTTTGATCAAGGCCTTAAACCCCTTGAGTAATTCGAATTAACTGAGACCGACCCAAATTATTTAGACCAGCTGTATTGATCTTGATTGCAGCTGAACTAAGTTCAAGAGGCGAAAAATGCTCATTTCGGTCAAACTGCTTACAAAATACATTATAATAATTACTTTTATGCATTAGGTTCGATACATGAAAAGTTCGTCTGAATCAAAGCCGTTCCAAATTCGCTGCGCGGAAAGCGAAATTCCCGGTCAGGCTAGGCGAAAAGAACGGCAAAGCCGTTCCTAATTGATTCACCTGACTTTGATATCTTATCTGGGGAATTCGTTAGCCATAAATCGATCAGAGTACTTGAATATTGAGTGACTCGAGTTGATTCTGTAATAAGTTGAGTCAGACCATAAATATCGATGATATTTAAGAGGTGAGAAGAGTTGTTACTGACAACCTCCGATAATAACTTACAATTTAAGACACCCATAAGATATAGCTCCAAGTTTTCAGCGTCAATTTTATCAAAAATTCTCTCAAAGGTTGAAAAGAGGTCAGGAGATGATTGTGGTGGTCTGTACCAGGTAGACACCAGGAAAGGCTTTGAGCGGGGTCTAGTGATTTCAACAGTGAGAAATTCAAGATTATTCGGGCTAAGATCAGCACGAAGCTGAAAATTGATATTACTACGAATATAAATACAAACACCACCACCGTTCTTGCCATTGCTCTCACGGTCTTTCATCAACTGACTTAAACTCAAACAATGCTAAAACTTGTAAAGTGACTCCTATATGATCGAAACGCTTCGAACAACGCAAATAGCCTTCTTGATTCGCAACGCCTTCTGGGTTTCTGGGGGAGTGGAGGCGAGGTACTAAAAATATTATCCGTGTAAGGGTCCGTGCAAGGGAAAATCATATGAAACCACCTGTCAGGACATCGTTTCTCGGTACCAGACCCTCGTGTCTTTCCTCCCCCGGGAGCCCGTTTATGGAGGCGTGTCAGCCTGCGGCCGACGAAACTTCTCGCCGCACGCGAGAAAAAAATTTCTTGTACCCAAGGGTAATCTCAACTGGACTACCGGCACCAACCAGGCACTTCAAAATTAACTTTCATTATTAGACATTGCACCAAGTACCTGCATTGTCTCAGTTATGTTTGGCAATTGGCTAGAGATTGGATCATACCTTTTAAGATAATTAGTATATTCAATTTTAACTTGCTAACTTATTAAGGGTGGATTCATTTGCAACATACTCATATAGCTGTAGCATTTGCCCGCGGGAATTTTTTAACGTTTTTAAGCTTAAACACAATAAAGATTTCCAGCTGGAAATGCAAGAGCTATAAGCGTATGTTGCAAATGAATCCACGCAAAGTCAAACTGTTTTCTGACAAAAGTTGTTCGTTTATTGTTTTTGACTGTGACATAAGCAGACAAAGTGTATTTTAACTGTTAACTATTGTTAACTGATAAACGAGCTACAATTCTAGTGCAATATTTTTATTTGCTTTATATAAAAAGCCCTTCGTTAAATTGAAGAAACACTGACTGCTTTACAAAAACTTAATGTTCTTGTAATACACCACATTGCTGTAACCATTGGCAACCAAGACACCACCACGTTTTCTGATTGGATAGCGCGGGTTGAATGACGTCACCAATGTTCCTTTCAGGTAGACCTTCACTTCTCCGGCAGGTGTGGAATTCGACACTACCACCCTGATATTGAACCATTCTGCTCCCTTGAGGGGACCGTTGGGGCAAGAGGCGGATTTTGCTCCGTCAAATTTTGGTTGACCTTTGTACACGTAACCCGTCTGAAAACATCCGCTGGATGAATGAGGCCTGGGAAATAAAAATAAGCAATAAGTAAAATTAAGCGAATGTAACTAAACCTAAAAAGCTTATTGCATGACTGAGTCACGAAAACATGTCAGCTAATATAGCACTCCCCATCTTCAAATAGAACTTCTAATACTCCGAAATCATTTCCGTAAACGGAACTCCGCGAGGTTACTTCCTTGTAGAGGCTAATGGGGATGTGCCGCTGGATAGGGTCGCATTTTCAGGTCTGGTTTGAGTATAATAGGATTGCATTTTCAATGGAGTTTCTAGAATGGCGTCGCACATTTTCGGATTTTTGGGGTGGGAAAGTTCTTCACATTTAGGCCGGGATAGCAAACGTACCAGAATGTTTGTACTGTAGGTGAAAAGTAAAGGGTTCTTAATTCAAAATAAGGTAGATACAGAAATAGAAAGTGACTACTATGTTGGGATCGCGACAATTACATTTGCCCAAAAGTGACTAAGATGGGGTCCATAATTGGCAACACAATAGACTATAATGGAGTAGGGGCTCTGAGAGGCCTGCAGCACATACTTAGCAATATTAACCTTAGTATCCCCCCCTCTGGACGGCAATGGTCGTAAGAAGGTTTTAGGTTTTGAAAAATTCAGATTGTCGCTCAGGTTTGAAATCAAAATAGTGACATCTTCCCTCTTACGCGTGTATAAATTGCAACAAACCTGAAATAGACAAAGTCATAGTTGTCTTGATCTTCGGCGTTTAACAACACTCCTGGGTGACCATAGTTGACTCCCCCACTTCCAATGAAGTTGTACATATCGACTGAGAGCTGGTAACTTGATGTACTGCTGTCTCTAAGGTAAGCTACTTGACAGAAGCCGTCCTGCGGCCAACGCCCGTGGGCAGCATCCACTTTAGTGTATCCAGGTAGCTCATCAACCTGCGTCGGCACAGTAAAATTACGTGTATGTCGTGAAGTAAAATCATGTGTGAAAATTCCTCTTCATCACTCTTCTTGGGGAAGATGGTGGACTCCCGTATGAACGCAGGAACGTTCGTGGGAAAAGTAAAATTAAACCCATAAGGGAGACTGATCTGAGCGTGGTGTGTGCTATATTTGAAGCCTTGAAGGACAAAAAAATTCACTAAAAGCTATACTGAGTGATTTTTAAATGTGCTTCAACCTCGTCCCCAGGGCGCTTTTCCCTGGCTTTGGAGGTGGGGCCCCATCTCCAAAGCCAGGGAAATCGAACATTACCCGCGTCAAAAGAACAAAAAATTGAAACTAGAGCTGGAAACTAAGAATCCGAGTTCTTTACAGACGTGTTGATGGGCCTTTAAATGAAGCGGAATGAGTCAGCATTTAATCAAAGCCAAAAACTGGTCATGCCACTTCTGGAGAACACGTTTATAAGTTAATTTGTGTAGAGGAATCCCCATTTTTCGAACCATCTTGGGAAGTGGAAATACGTTCTAACTTTCGGGAGGTTCGAAAAATCGGAGGGGAGGGGGAATTACAGGTTTTGACTGGTGAAGGGAAGTTATCGGTAGGTTCAATTTGGTTCACATTATCGGGAATCTCGAAATACCGAGGGTTAACGTTGGAGAAATCGGGATTCTACTGTAATGAACATACAGACTTATCGTCAAGTGGCTTTGAAATCTTGTAAAACAAAGTCGTAAAATCCTTTGTAAAACAAAGTCGTTGCTGAGAGTCAGTTTCTTACTGTGTCATTGACTGGCGTCAAATACTGCTTTTGTGTCACAGATGTTTCACACTACCTTTTTGCATCTCTTAGTGATGTACGTTTGAGGCGCGATTTTGAATTTCCTGAAGAGGACCACGTTTTTGTAACCATGAAAAGTGAACACTCCTCCCCAGGCCCTTGGAGCAAAATGGGACTTGATGGACGCCACCAGGACCCCACTGTGGTACACTTGTACATCCTGACCGTGCACCGTTACTGAGACTGGGAACCATACACCACCTTTCGGAGGTCCATTAGAACACGCGGCACTTTTGACAAACGTCAACTTTCCATTGGCCATGTATCCAGTCTGATAACATCCACCGACCGAGTGAGGTCTGAATAAATAATTCAAACAAGAGTCTGAGAAAACTTTTAACCTTAAAGAAATTGCCTTTCGGAACTGCTATGTATTCCCACCCATCTGCCCACTTATGCCGACCACAGGACTGCGCAATAATCTACTTATACAAGAGAGAATAATGGTCCCATTATTCTTTCTTGACTCATCAGACTTTGGATAATTTTCATGGAGTGGCGTTCCTTCCTTTCTTTTGTGGGGGAGGGGAAGGAACGCGTTGCGGATCCCCAAGAACGTCTGCGTGGTAGGCTATGCGTGGAGGGAGGTCCGTACAAATTTAATACGCGATTTTACTTCGGCTAATTCCAGCATTTCCTGCAACCCTTATTACTTGCGTCTGAGAGTTTATTACTTACAATAATACAAGGTGCTACCTTCTCCTATAGAGAGGGGGTTAAGCATCGGTTATGTGGGCCTTATTGGGGCATGTACGCCGTCCCTACCTTGTTGCTCTTTGGATAATAATGTTCAAAGGGAATATTGAAGGCTTCTTTATTTATCACAAGCGAGTTAAGATTAACAGATTTCAAATGATGTAAACGGAAACGTAAGTATCTTTTTCCCACGTGCTTGTTGATGAAGAAAGAGGAACTGGAAATGTCTGTTTGACGCTTAATATATCCCGGTCAATATCCGACTTGTCTTCGTTTTCTTCGAATCTGTTAAGACCATCTGTTAAGTCCAGCTAGATTTTATAAGCATGACAAAAAAATTGATAACAAAACAGATCAAACTCACCGGAAGTAAACAAAGTCAAAGTTATTCTCATCCAAAGCGTTGTACAGTAGTCCAAGATGTCCGCTGTTTATTCCCTGCCAACCTATCTTATTCAGAAGTTCCGCTGACACGCTATAAGCCTGCGATTCGTCAATTGGATGAGAAAGTGCACGACACATAAGAATTGTGCTGCTGCCAAGGGCATCCAGCTTGAATTGGTTGTCTTTGATGGATTTCACCATGCTTGTGCATTCTACTACAGCGGAAGCCGAAAACTTGTTACCATCTATGATGAGAAAAGGAAATACAAGAACACTAAATTGGGATTTCTTGAAAGGAGAAAATAGAAAGGGAGGAAACAAAATGGAAGTAAAAGGAAAGAGAAAAAATGGATGAGGAAGGAAAGTAGGAAGGGAAGAAGACAGAGGAAAGAGGAGAGAAATATGGGACGTAAGGTGATTCCCTCATTCCCATTGGGGGGAATGAAAAAAAGCAGAGACGAGAAGAATGATGTTAATGTGACAAAAAAAAATCAGAGTTCATCATCAAATTTCTATCATTGCTTCATTTAAAAAGCACATATCGACATTCCAGTCCAAGCAGTATGCAAGATGTTTCTCACATGAAGCTAGTTTAGTGGCCTTAGCTCCGACAAGTCTCCTGTAGCTCAGTGGAAGAGCATCTGGACTAAAGAAGTTCGTAGGTTCGACTTCTTTTGGGAGTACTCGAATTTTTTTTCCGAGTCGCCTGTGTTACTGACTGAATAACATCTTCATTCCCATTGATGTTTATAGAACGCCGGTACCTGTTTTTATTCCTCTTTTCTAAAAAGGTGATCAATTTTAGAACTTGCGAACACAAGACAATCTTCAGATGATTTATCTGCACCTTCCTGATTCAATCCACTTTCAATCCAGAGATTTCGTTTTTCAAACCGAAAATAATGATCAAAAGCCTGACAGAACGTAGCAATAGTGGTGTTCACACCCCCTGAGTAAGTTACCAGTTCTCACATGTCTATAATGCCACTGATCATTGCCTCGAGTAACAGGGAACAAAAAACTCTAATTAATTTTCCAGCTTAATAAAAGTTATAAAGAACACTGTTGACTTTGGCTGACGTCAATTTATTCAGCTTTCATTTATTATAATAGAGAATTAAATACTTAATTAACATGGAATATAATTTTTAAAGTGAGACCTTCAGAAAGTTACGTCGTTTTTTTGTGCTTTCTTTTAATAGTGGATTTAACGAAATTTCGTCAATTTTTGTAACTCTCTATCAAATAGAAATTGTTTATTAAACGCAATACTTCATTTTTCTGAACCTAGCCATACGCCTTAATCAAAAGAGTTATGCTTCGACAGGTGTTTGTCCAACTAAATCTTTGTTAATAGCAACTTGCAGCCAGTTAAATATTCGCCTCTCCATTTCTCGTCTTTTTTCCTTATAAGAAGCAACTTCCAACAAGAAAAGGAACAGTATCGCTTTCACACACGCGATGATCAAGGATTCTTGTTGTCACGTTTATCCGTGGACGCTGGAAATACAAAATGTTCATAAATAACGGTGAATCACTTTTTGCTAGTCTCCAAACGATCTTTACGTTACAAGACGTATTCAAGGGATAAGATTTCTTGTCATGATCATCTCCACTTTTTAATGCACCTTTTAGATTTAAATTTTTTTTTGCAAAAAATAAAGAAAAAAATTAAAAAATTAAAAATAAAAAGTCCACAACGAAAATTTCATTGAATTTCTCGGCATATCGTGTGCAAACAGAGAAAAAGTTGCAACAGTACGTGATAATATATGTTCATGTCAAATCATTAAGATCGCCTTTTTTATTTCATTCGCGTCATTCGGTCTAATCTAGAGTTAGTGACCAGCCTGAGAGATTCGAACAGCAGTTACTGATTTTAAAAATCTGAAATAACCCGCAAAAGGTTAGTTGGAACGAATTGGGAAGATCTAAAGTCGCCGAAGATCTTACCTTCAGTACAGGGCTGTGCACCAAACAATTTACTATTTTCTTTGACTTTCTTTTCCAAAATATCCTGTCTTTGCAGTATAGTATCAACCACTTCGCACACTCTGTACAATGTACAAGGGTGGTGATCGCTTGATACAGAATTTTTCGAAACTGAGCTGCTTTCTTCCGCACCGCCGACGTCCAGGGAAACAAAACAAACCGCACCCGCAAGAGACAAAACGAAAAGCTGCATTTTGCTCCTCAAACACCTGGCATTGTAACACGGCCACACGCACACACAAAAAAAATGCTTAGATCCGAGCGAATTCATCTGCTTGGGAGAATGATCATATTCACTTGCTCGTGAGATCGGCCAATCAGAAACTAGAGCCGGTTCCATAATTCAAAAACGTTTCACCTCGCAAAACTGGCTAAGTAACCATTGAGGGCAAAACGGATTGCGCAGATTTTTCTGGTTGGATTTTCTATAACTCGATGTGAAATTTTTTATCTTCCAGCGAACCGACATGTAGTAATTTCGTGGTTATAATTTTTGACTATGGTGATCTAACTGCTAAAGTGATAATTAGAACAAAGTATCGCAATGACACCGTTAGTCAAATGTAGCCTGCGTAGCAAGCTTTTCCGTGTGGCTTCGTAACAAAGAAAGACCGAGGAACGCACGGTATTTTCGGTTTTGGCCGCGCGAACCCCCTCCCGGCTCTTCTACTCGCCCCATTTTTCGCTCGGTTTGTTTGCTCCGAAACCGCCTGGAAACACTTGCTTCGCAGGCTAATCAAATGCGACACTGTTACTACAAGAGATCTAATTGGGGAACAAAATAAGACTTGACGCACCCCCCGAAGGAAAAGCAAAGGCAATCAGAGAAAAAAAATGAAATACTAAGCACATTGAACCGCGGACGAAAGCCTCGATTGGTGAAAATGTTTTCAATAAAGTAAAGTTAAACAAAATGCCAACATTTTAAATCGCAAAATATGAACCAAATGTTCGAATATCTACGCAGACACAGTCTGAAGTAATCTGCATCCTTTCAAAGTGTGTGGTAAATGTTTCCTTTCATCACAGATCTTTTTTTTTTCCTGATTGCCTTTTACTCGCTTTTACATCAATAGGCTGCTGTTTCCTTTTATACATTGCCTCTATTTTATTTATGCGCATCAAATTTACGACGTGTTTAAAATTACGCGACATTGAAAATCCAAAACCGGCGGCCTTCGCATTTTGCGACAAATGCAACAAATTATTGCAGGCGACAACAGGAGCCCGCAATCGTAATCTCCAGGTTGTTACAATTACGCACGCGTCGCATGTACATAGCCAGCATTCATTAAGAATGTATGGTGCGCACAAAAAGCAATTTGATCACGCGCGTTCCGACCTTCAACTCCTCGTCGTCTGATCCGCGCGTGTTTTGAACATCTGTCAAGTGAAAAGTAGGCAGAGCACGGCGTTGGAGCAACTGATCATGAGCCTTTGGACCTGCGATCGTTGTCGCCCGCACTCCCTAACCTTTGGTTATTACTAGACTGCTCGCAGTCCGCCTCTTTTCTTAAAATCCGTGTAGTTCTCAGCTAGCGCGATTGCAAACCACGACGCAAAGAAAAATAAGAGACTGCTCGCAGTCTAGGTTATTACTAGTATCAGGAGCCCATCAAATTTGATAGGCTCCTGCTAGTATTCAGTTATTTTCAATGGGCTCAGGCCTAATGCCTGGCTCGGCTGCAATGCAGGCTACCCTAAATTCGATTTTGCTTACCTGGTATACGAGAGATGCCGCCAAGTGATGCATGGTTTGCACTCCAGGAACTTTCACCGCGCTAGAGACTTTTTCATTCGTGGATTTGACACAACAAAAAACCGCTAAATGCTCAGTAACCTTGTCGGAAAATAGTGCTTATGTAACACAACGACTCAGATGTAATCAATACTTCCTAGGAATACTTGAAGGCTATTTTATTTGCACGCAAGGCCATCGTGCACGCGATATATAATGTTGGTTGACCTGCTTATTGCGTTCAAATGAATGTTTTTTTTGTAGTTTTATCGTAACGTCATATTTCAACGCTGAAAGTACACCATTGTTTTTTACCTATGCATCGTGACGGAAACATTAGAACTGTATTTTTCAGTGTATTTTTGTACTTTGTTGTGATCAGGTGTTGAACTTAGAACGTGTAAAAGAAAGAAAATCTTGGGAATAAAATAAAGTCCTCACAGAAGCTGTATTGAACGTGGATAGTCCCGAAAAAACCTTACCTTCATTACAGCGACCACCAAGTATCGCGCTGTGTTCTTTAACCTTCTTCTCCATACGATCTTGCCTGTTCGAGATGTTATGGAGTACATTGCACACGCTACTGACTGAACATTGTTGCTGGGTGGTTGGGCTGCCCTCCAAGCAGTACGCGTTCAACAGCAATAGAGTACACACGATAAAGGAAGCAAAGTGTTCCATGTTTTGTAAGATAATTGACCTTCGTGTCAAATAGCGTGGCCGGGCAAGTGCCTTTTATATCATTATAACCCTTAAAGTCGTGACACACAATAATCCTGTTAGATATGTTTTCTCCCCGTCAAACGCAGATGCACCAATAAGAAACATGTTCTAGCACAAATTACGCTGAAACGTCTTGTAACGGTAGCGACAGGAAGTCGATTTATCGCTTGTGATGATCCATTCTATTACGAAATAGCTTTTACGTTAGTTTCCTGCGAAAAAGATCAATTTAGCATCCGGTCACGGGATTTTTTCGGCCCGTAATCGCGTAAAATGAACAAATAACAGCACGTAACCTTTTTTTAAAGAGGGCGGACGCAAGGTTTACGTACTTTCGCTTAATAGTTGATTCTCGATCTTTAAATGCCAACCTTCCAAATGTCCTAAATTACGTAACAATCTGTTAGGTGAAGCTCGTAAAACATACCAATTCTAACAAAGAGACAGTTCCCTTACAAAAGGGCTCACAATATATTTTTTCTGAACATGCTTTGACCACCATGGCTTGTACCCAATCAGGAAACAGGTAGCGATCGAACAAGCTGGAGGCCGGCCATTATTATATCGGGCACTTGTCGCGCGACAAAACTTCACGTGTAAAGACCCAATGATTTCAGCGCAATTTGACGCAGGCAACTCGCAGCCAATTCTCTGTTCACTGCCATGCCTATCCCGTTTGGGAAAAAAGAAACGTTATTTAGGAATTCCCGTAAGCAAAAACCTCAGAACAAAAAAAAGAAAAGTGATTAAAGAAATGGTTTAAGTATGAATCCTTCCCGGAAGGTACTCAACAAACTTTTATACGGGGAGACTCTCCCCCCCCCCCCCCCCCCCCCCACCGAGTTCTCACCCCTTATCCTTTTATACACCCTTTTTGACAGAAAAGGTTCTTTCATATACCTTCTATTAACAAATGGTCCCCCTGTTACATACCTGGTCTAGAACGTTTCATTTCTTAATCAACTGCTGTGAATTCACTGTCTTGAAAATTTGAAAAAATCACAAAATCAGGAAATTTTCTCTTTTCTATTAGCCCTTTTAGGTCTTTTTACCGACGGAAATAACAGGTTTGGCTACCCTTTATATACTTCAACTGGTGAAATCCCTACCCTGATAAAGGTACGTACTCCTTTCGGGCCGAGCCTCGGTGTATAGGACATAGTAGAGGGGGTAGCCCCTGAGAAATAATTCATTATTCAACGTAAAACAGACATTTAATAGAGGATAGACCTGATCTGATCTGATCTGATTTCAAGTCAACAATCCCATGTTGTGCCATCATCGGAGTCAATACGAGACGCAGGCCAAGTAGAATATTCAAGGATTTTTAATCGCAGAATGCTGTAGAAGATGATTAGAGGATCAAGGCCCGAGGTTAACTAACTCTTGAGCAAACGCTTCCAATTCATTTCATTTATACTATCTTGCTCTGAACTGAGAGACAAACTTGTCTCCGGAATAATTAATCCTACTGATGGTTGAAAATAAGCAATGATTAATAGATTTAAAATTATTCTAAACAATTAATTTAAAAAGGAATCAGGGATATAAATTCAAGTAGCTTTTGCAATACTGTAATACTTTGTTATAGTCATGCAAATAAAGCTTATTGTTGTTGGTTTTTGTCCGCTCTTTCGTAAACAGGGTATATAATTTCGCGCGGGTCTGTTCCTATGGTAAACAGAGTATTGCTGCCTTCATTTTGGCGTTTGTCCTAAACAGCGTATGTATTTTAAGGGTTTTTGTTGTCCTAAACTGGGTCAGGGTTTCAAACCCACAGCGGCTCTCCTTTACCCTAATATTGGACGAGTACTCTCCCCGCCCCAATCCCGGGATGCCACACGTATCATCACATACAAACGATACTTTGTTTTTCAAAGCGGGATTAAGGTTTACAACCTCGTGACAAGTCCACCATGTTAATTTTTTTCGTAAATTTCGCATGAAAAAAGAGTTCAGTTCGCAGCATAGGCAAACACTTTTGCTTTTGTCCCTTATACATTTTGTCATTGCCAAAAATAATGAAAAAACTTTTTGATGTCACTCAAATATCATCTTTGAGGAAGTTTGACGGTACGTGTTTGCACCCCTTGTAGTGACTCAGTGTTGAGGTGACTGTTCCTGTCTGGGTCCAAAGGGCGAAATAGATGCTTCAGCAGTTTAATGGGTCACGTTGATTTGAAAACGTTACAAATCGCTCTCTCCTTGGTAAAAACAGGAAAATGTCCTCATTACAATCATTGACAAAAGTCTTGGAAAGAGGCAATTGGGGTCTATTATTTTTTAAAATGACACATACCCAACCTCTTTCCCCACTCTACAAACAACGTTGGGCGCGTGTTTCCGGAATTTTCCCCTAGTTTCAGCTTTGGGTAGGGTGCAGGTAGGGAAACTGCAAAGTATTTTCCAATAGGTAGCACTGTTTCAGTGAGGGTACCCATAAATTAGACAAATTACAGATAATAAACAATTATTGGACGAGGTTGAACAAAATATCGTGAGCTGAGCGGATCAATAATTTGCCGAAGGCGAAGGCTGAGGCAAATAATTGATCTACGAGACACCGACAAATTTACGATATTTTACGATAACCGATCGAGCATAATAATTGTTTTATCTTTCGATCACCAAATTTGTTTTTTAATGAGTATCTTCGGCAAGCAAAGCGATCCTCCATTTTTAAGCAGGAGCGATTGCAAGAAGGAGAAAAGCGTGGTTTCCTTCACGCATGAGCAGAATATTATTTGCAGCCAAACACAGTTGGACGACATTGCGCACAAGCAAACCATTATTTCAAGGCAGTTATTTGCAGGTCACGTGGTGGGCATTCGGCTAATCAAAAAGGAAGAAAAATTTGGATCTCATGATAATTAACAATTATTCTTTGAAATCGAGGTGAATAGTGGATAAATATTCCTAAAGCCACTATTCACCGAGATTGAAAAGAATAAATGTTTTAGTATATACACACGAAGTGATCTCAACAAAATCAGAGGGGAAACCATTAAAAAGTACGATTTCATTGACAGATCAGGTCAGCTAGACATGCGACAGTTTAAAAATAGATCTTTGTAGAATTTTCAAACATGGCAATTCACAAGCTTATCACTTCGCAAACAACAGCGTAATGACTTAAATGACTTAAATGTTTGAATTGTTTCCTTACCTGAGAAGAAAAGAAGAGCTTTGTTGTTTTCTGTTGGCTAGCCAAGTTTATAGTCGAAAAGGTTTGTTGTGTCATTCTTCGCATGAAGTGCGGACAAAAATGGCGATTCGGTTCCTCGAGGTAAGATGTCGTCTTCATGTAGCATTCTTTCTCGTGTTTACTTGAAACGTAGAATTTCTGCAAAGATTTGCTTTCAAATTTGTTTGTCATAAATAAACTTCGTTTTTGGGCCAAATTTTTCTTGTTAGGAAACGCTGAGTTCACGAAACGGCCTCTCCTAGGCGAATAAACGGGAGTTGTAAACATTAATCCATCGACCACAAAACTCAACAACAGTAAATGGAAAAACGCCGTTTTGAATCCTTCGAGGTCTTTTCTTGCCTGAAAAAAAGTCAACCCTAGGATTTTGTCGACTTTTAAAAGATCTTTCTCTAAGAAAATGGGGAAAAAAACCGAGCTCACACATTATCCACTCGCTAGGAGGTGAATATTGTTGAATAGTCCGAGATAGAGAACCAATCAGATTGCTTAAATCACCAAGATCACAGAGTGTGTATATACTAATAACGAATATTGCATCATGCCCTAAGGACGTTTGTCCGGGATTGTAGGTTCATACTATAGGCAAATCTTTGCTGACGTCATTGTTTACAGTTTTCCTCATTAGAATACGATTGAATTCATAGAAGCGGTGGCCGTATATATAAACTAAATGCAAAAATTGAAAGGGCTGATTAAGTTGAGCAATTTGTGCAATTTTGGCTCTTTGCAAGCAATATTGAAGGAAATATCAGCCATCAAAAACTGCGACAATACTGTGTAGCAAAAATTTAATGAGCCATACACTCTCTGTAAAATTTCGAGTTTTTAGAAGAGAATTTCTCCGAAACCATTTGGTGTATTGGACTCAAATTTTCAGAGATAACTGACACTGTTATGCCCTTTCAATATTCAGAGTTTTTATTTTATTGGCGTCATCAGATAGTGATATAAGCATATGTTAAGGAGACACTGAAGTGTAAACAAAGACTCGCCTATTCAAGCTGGCCTTTTTATAGTGCATGTCAGGATAGGTCCCGAAGAAAAAACTGTATTAAATAAATTATACAAATGCTATTAAGTCTTATTTTTCGCTTTTACTGTTTTCCAAGAAAATGGGTTGAACATTAATCTAATCATTTTCAGAGAAAAAGCCTTACATGTACATGCGTTCTACGATTATAATACTGCCGTTAAAGTTTAAGTACCCTAGCTGTCCTGTTCCTTGTAATTTTTTGTACGGTCCTTTTTTGTTACTGCTAAAAAGAAAGAAAAACTATAATCGACTACTGTAAAATTAACCCAAAATTCATCTTCGACCTGCATAGAAATTCTGTGTATCCATGACAATCATGGCTCTTGTCACGATACTATAATAAAAACGAAAAAAATTTACAGTTTTCCGAGTAAGGTTAAGTTCAAGGATTTAAAGTTGTATTTGACAATCCTCTGTACCGAGCAAAAATATTTTTACTGACGTTAAATCCGTGAAATGATAAGCATTTTAGGAATAAAAAATTCTTATGCGTATCACAGTAACACCATAGCAACACATGCATGAAGAGAGTTCAGGGAAGGGCCACTCATTACCAAAATAAATAATCAGGTCATTTTATGCTCTGTGTAGAAACTCCCACTACTAATGATTATAACGTGCAATTCTGGTTTAACGGATAAGGAGGTTGTTACTTTAGAGAAGTAATTTCACGTGCAGCGCTGGAATTGTGATCGTACAACACCTTTAAGAGCTCACTAAACGCTACTGGAACTAGGCAGGTAGGTGGTTTGCAAAACAATGACAAGGGATTTTATCTTTCATACTCAGGAATTCTACCACTGATCCTATCAGATTGTTGCTTTCCCCTATTTTCATTATTTGATTGGAAACCCATCGCTTCCGTATCTATGGGACTATATCCTTTTGTTTCTAATTGCGATTCATACAATGATGATTTTGCGCTTGGATCGAAGAAGGCCATGATCTACGATTTTTTTTAACAGGAAAGAAGCTAATTTTATTACTTGGGTAAATTTCCTTTACGTAAAATCAGTTGTAAAATCCTATGTTGCATATTCACAGGGGCGCTCAACGACATTTTTCTTTAAAATGAGTGCTCGAAGGATAAACAAGGAATAAACTTTCTGGATAACCGCTCCATTCGTCGAAGATATTCGGAGTTTTTCTACCCACTTATCTAAGATTTTCGGAGGCTTTGTTTTTAACATTTTATTACCAAGATATGGCTAATATTGTTATTAAAAGGTCTCCTGAAAACTTTATTATAAAGACGAATTTAAAACGTCCCCTAGAGTCTTCTAATAAAAGTATTTCATGTCATCGAAGTTTCGATCGGACCTATCAGGGCAGCTAATTACAGTTTCGGATGAGACGAAAGAGCCACTTAAAACTTTCGAGGCGACCAAAGTTCTCCAAAGACATCCGAACAGTAATGGATAAATGGTTTTTTGGGCAGCTCCAAGAACCAAACGGGCTTCTTAAGTATAAAGATAAACATTTGAGACACTTCTGACGTATTTAGAAACATCTGGTCGCTGGTTGCCCCAGTATTCAGTGAAGGGAATAGGAAAATGTATTGACTATCATGTTTTCATTCAAAGATAAATACATATACCTTACTTTAAGGTGGCTGAACACATTTTTAACAGTTTGTGAGTAAATGTCATTTGCCAAGTCATGGCAAGAGAAAGGTTGCAGCTAACAAGCTGAAACTTGGCAAGTAAAAAATATACTAATGAAAGATTTTGATTGACAGGTCAAATGTGACGTTTTCGTAGTTTCCACGGCAACATGAACGATTGAATACAACCTTAAATTTTCACTTTTGCTCAGTTTACATAATATTCGCTCATTAGATTTTCCTATAAACTTGCACACAGCTTACTATGATTAATCATTACCATTTGAAATTTTTTTGACCAAATTTTAACAGACGGGTTTTTAGATAATCAATAATATGATTTTACTGTAATTATTAAATGTGTCACAAAATTCGTCTGTTTAACTTCCATTTTAAAGTTCTTATTATTGAAAGGACGATAAAAGCAAAAATTCTGCCAAATATCACAAAATTTTTATGAGTAGATTTTGAGAAATTGTCTTCTGTGTACCATTGCTTTTTTCGCCGCTGTTTGTTTGTCTAAAACACACGCCGTCACGCAAGTTACCGCTGACCGCCCCCAAAACTGTGTTCAGCCACCTTAAAAGGTCATTTGAAAACCCAGCCCAGCGCTGATGGGATGGACCCTTACAAAATTTTTAAAGTTATAAAAGTACAATAAAACACTCACATTAATATTCACAAGATATTGAAACTACAAAATCATTGAATTGTTTCTTTAAAATTGCCTTGGGTACTAATCTCATCTAACTCTTCAGATTTCAGTTTTCAAATTGTTTAAAATAATTAATATTCTCAAGTTCTCTGATCTTTTTGTCAACGTTCAACCTGCTGGTCTTAAATGTTGATTTCCAAACTCTGAATTCATTCCTTTTATCTTAAAATTATTTCTTGGCCCTCCTATTTGCCTCAGATCACAGGGCAAAGGGTAAAAGACTAATCAATAACCTTGTCTGGTTATTTACATACATTATATCGACATCGATATCAAAATCACTAGTTTTGAGAAATATAACCGACATCTATCGAAACTGTAAACTGTAAATTAGGCACGTTCATTACATTTAGGGATCTGGTCTGGTGAAAGAATGCAGTTTACCTTCATTCGACTCCACTTATGGTAAACTGAAGTATTAAACCGTATTGTAAAAATGTTTTCACGATAATCATAACCTGTTACAATTTCATCAAATTTGATTGGTGCATAAACTGCTTTATTTTATACTCATTTTGTGTGGGGTTGAAATCAGACAGTTACACGAGCCAATCATAATAAGATCGCTACAGCAACAACCACTTACCCTACCAAACTGTGAATTTTCCAAAGTGGGCGAATTTGTAACATTAGACAGTGTCTCTGCCAGTAATATTTTTCCTTAATTTTGGATAATTAATATTAAAGTTCTTTCACCGAGAAAGGATGCATTTCTTTTCTCAAAACCTATAATCACTGTTATGATTAATTAGTAAAAGAATTCGTGTCTAGTCATCCAATTCGGTCTTTAATCATACTCGAGATGAACAAATCGGACTACTGCAACGCTATATGCTGTGTAGGGATAAAATATGTACGTAATATATAAGAATAGATTTACAAACTAACTAAACTGAAGAAGAGCAAGCTTATACAGTATGAATTTGTATTTATCTCCAGAGTGACTAGAGTACTCTGGTTATTATATATCACGACAGATCATCTATTGTTAACTTGGAATCTAATCTAATCACCTAAATATCGTTTTATTCCTATCTTTCACCTTTCAGCTTCACTGATTGGTTAGCCATGTCATTTCGAAAGCAAATTAAACTTATGAACAAGAAAATCCAAGAACATAACGAGAAAATGAAACCAATAAAGGAAATGGAGCTTTTTGTTCTCGACAATTCTCTTCGAGAAAGCACTGTGGCACAGCTTCGAGGCCATACGATTGAAAACAAGTGGAAAATATATGAAGAGGTAAGCCATGTGCTATTCCTGATATGGACCCAAAGTGAAAGTTGCGAGGGGGCCTGGTAAAGAGCATATCAGCTGGTCAGTCTATGATTCACGTCTTACCTTCTTTTGTCCTCATTCTTCTCTCACCTTTTTTTGCCTTATATTATTTACTCTTCCATTCCCTATTTCTCGTCTCGTCTCTACCGCCCTTCTTACATGATATTTTAATGTATCGCCAAACCATTGGCAAGTTTTGACTATTTTTGCCAGATTCGCTATTTTCGCCAAAAGCGTCACTTACCAAGGGCCCCCTTTTGCCATGAAATTTGAACATTTGCCAGATCCATGTCAAATTTAAGCGCCCAATTTGCCATTTTCGCTAGATGTGCCATTTTCGTAAAAACCGCCACTCTCCAAGGGGTCCGTTTTGCCCTATGGTTTTTCGCCTGATTTTCCATTTTCGCCAGATTCGCCAGTTTTGTCAGCTTCGCCACTGTAACTTTACAAGGAGCATTTAAGTTTTCGCCAAACCTCTGAAGAGTTTTTTTTGGCCAGATTGGTCATTTTCGCCACTGCGTGCATTTCTGGACACAAGTGCTGCCTGTCGGTCTACTTCACTCCACTCGCAGTGGGTTCTTCTCTTCTCTAATCATTTCTACTCTTCTCTGCTCCACTCTACTTATCATACTTCAATCTACTCTACCCTGCATACCCTGCTCTAGTTACCCTACACTTTTCTGCCCTATTACACTTGACTCTAATCTTTTCTATAGGGCTCTACTCTACTTTGGTCTGCTCGGGAGTCTTCTACAATCTTCTCTACTCTACCCTAACTGACTTAACTCTACGTAATCGCCACACCACTCTACTACAAATTACCTTACTTAACCTTCCTGAGATAAAGTAAATGATTTAACTTCTTCTCTGTGTTTCATCTGTTTTAACCAGGTGAAGAAAGCTGGCTTCCAGCATATGATTGTTGCCTCATTTTCCCACATGACTCGTGTGGGTGACACCTTCTGTCGTAAACTAAAAGAAGAAGAAGAAGACTTCGACAAATTATACGCCTTCACGGAGTTAGTGGAACCTGGTTACAAAAATAGAGTGCCAGACGTCGTAGCTATTCCTGTTGGATTAAAAAAGATGAAGGAATTTGGCATCAAACACCCAATCATTGAAGTGGATTTTGTCTACAGTGGAATCGACTATGAGAAGTTCACGTCTGATGACATCAACAAGCTTTTGTCTGAGCGCATGAGATGGGTTCGTAAAAATCTTTCTAAAGAGGCCCGTATATTTATCAACCTACGCGACTTTCCAGCAGCCATGTCGAGTAGACCAGAACGCATTTTTCAAGTGGTTCATTACTTGTCTTCTTTGCCACGAACTGAGCGTCCCTTTGGTTTGATATACGAGGATCCATCAGGTAAATCCATGCCAGAACAACTTGGAGTCTGGACAGCAGCCATTCGTAAAGAAATGGACGACTGTGGTTTTAAAGATGCAAAGCTGTTGGTACATGTTCACAAGCAATGGGGAATGGCAGATGGCAGTGTGTTGGCATGCCTCGCCAGTGGTGCAGATGGTATATGGGCAAGCTTGTGTGAAGAAGGCGCCGCTATGGGTCATTCCTGTTCAAGCGTGACCATAATGAATTTAGTCCGCCTTGGAAACAAAAAGGTTTTACAACAGTACAATTGTACTTACCTCCGCAAAGCGGCCCAAGAGATCACAAGAATCACAACTGGGCTTGGTGCGGGACACAGGCAGGTGGTGTACGGGGAAAGAGCTCTAGATCTGGTCTTCGGAATGCCCAACTTCCCTTTAGACAAGAAAGAATTTGATATTGCTACGTTCTTTGATGAAGAGCCTCCCTTACGAATGACTACTTTGGCCTCCCCCAAGATGATCGCGGAAAAACTGAGGCGTGTCTTTGGAGAGGACCCACAGTTCACGGAGGAAAGAGGCACGAGAATGAAGGAAGTAATGTTGGAAGACCTTAACGAAAACAGAAAAGAGGAATACATGAGCGCAGTTGGTCTGGCGATACTGTTTGATCGGTCCGGTGGCCAATTAACCCCTGCCATGAGCGATGTCATCGCGAAGGATGAGCCCGAGAAAGGCCACGCTCAGTATTTAATCGTTGAAATTCGGAAGATATGGGATGAATGGGATCTTAGGGAAGAGAACCAGCAAGATGATGCGTTAGAGTTTGATTCATTCTACAATGGCTTCTTGGCCCCATACTTTAGCTGCTATAGATGCGATGAAACGAAGCGTGCTCTGAAGGCCATTGACATGGATGAAGACGGAAAGGTGGATTGGAACGAATTCGCCTTGTACCTGAAGTGGGCCATTCGCCAGTACCCTGACACCAAGACTGCTGAGGATCTGCTGTCCATTGCCTTCCGCAAGGGCCTTATCCCCGCCATGCAAGACGTGGTTCTCCACCAAACTGTAGACGTGGAATAAGAAAGAAGCACAAAAAAGCTCAAACAACGACTTTAGATAGCCTTGTTAGCATTATCTGCTGTCCATTGCTTTCCGTAAGGGCCTTATCACAGCCATGCAAGATGTGGTTCTTCACCAAACTGTAGACGTAGAATAAGAAAGACTTTAAAAAAAACTCAAAGAAAGAATTTAGATAGCCTTGTGAGCATTATCAGAGATAAATCATGAGATGGTTTTCGCTGTTGTCCTCTTAAGAAATAGTGCATGATTAAGTCCCATAAAGTCCGAGGGTGTTTCCCAGAAAAATGACGAATTCTCTCCCCTGAAACTTTTGAAAACTTCGTAGAATAAAAAATACAGCTTTGTGCGCGTAGCCTTAATTCATTTTCATCCCTAAAACTACCTCGAATAAATACTTCTTCTCATTAATTTCTTGGTTTGATTCCTTGAATAGCCATCCAAAGATACGATAGCATCTTTAAAGGTAGTTATTTTAACACCCAAAGCTGAAAGCTCGGACGACTACCCCAGTTATTATTTTTTTTATGAGGGGGTCCACCTCCGGGGACTATAAGATTTATCAATGGATTTTTGAGCCGTAACAGTGGCTTTGAGTATCCACACAAGTGTTGTGTCGACCAAAGAGTTAACGAAAACTACTCTGAAAGAAACTGGTAGGAGGCGAACCAGTTGGCTGTTTACAAGTGAGGCCGAGGATTTGAACTCAGGACTACCGAGAGCAAATCGAGCTCCCATTATTCCTGCTTACTTGCTCAAACCCAGGGAGATAAAAAAAAGGCGCAGCCAGCTTCCGGGCGTTTGGATTATTGTCGAAATACTTTAGCCTTGATATAACTTCGCCTGATCAGTACAAATGCTGGCACCCTTTTCGAGTTTTAAAAACCCTCACCTTTAAAACAAAGCCAAGTGAAAACACCTTTCTCGTGAAAATAGGTTGCCCTCTTTATGTAAATTACCCATAGCCAGTCAAGTGACTTTGGGTAACGTTGATGTATGGCAAGGGTAAATTTTGTTCAAGGGACGGAACCAGCTGCTGGACTCAACGAGGGTTAAACGTTTAGAGGCGATTATTTAATCGACATCAGGGCGCTCTGGTGAAAAATGATAAGAACCTCAGCTTTAGTGTTCAATGCAGCTGTGGGACCTCGGGACCGAGTATGCGGGACCATGTTACCTAGCAGAAAGAGATTTGCATCTTGCATAACAAATAGAGGCGTGTGGGCGTAGGTCATTATTGAGTTTACGCAAAAGGACGGCAGAAAGGAGAGGACGGCAAAACGTGCTGTAACGCTTGTGCGTGACAAACGTGTCAAGGATATTACTTGTGTGCTTTGTCGTGATCTTCACTTAAAATGTTTTCTTGTCATTTACTAAAAGATCTGTTTAAAGGAGGGCGAAGTTTGACCAGACATTTTTTCAAACAAAATCATTAACGTCACGCTTGTCACACAAGGTTTGTCGTCTTCTTTCTTCTCCCGTCCTGTCAGGACCGCAGAAAGAGGAGGACGGCAAAACGCTTGTGTGTGACAAACGTGACGGGGCTATTACTTGCATGTTGTAATCTTCACTAAATGTCAATGTTTTTTGATCTTTTACAAAAAGATCTGTTTAAAGGAAGATCAAGTTTGAGGCAATTTTGTTTTTCAAACAAAATTATCGTCACGATTGTCACACAAGGTTTGCCGTCTTTTTTGTAGCCTCCCACGCAGACGTTCTTAGGGGATCGTCACGCATAGGAAGTGACGAACCATTAAGAATGTCTGCGTGGGAGGCTATCTTCTTTGGTCTCCCGTCCTATTGGGTAAGTTCACTTTTAGAGAGTTTACGCAACAGGACGGCAAAACGCGTAAGTGTGACAGACGTGACGGGGCTATTACTTGCGTGTTTTGTCGGGAATTCACTTAACATTGATACTTTTTGGGCTTAAATGCAGAATACCCTATTCTGCGTAGCTGGCTACGCAGACTACGTAAGGAATAAATTAAAAACTGCAGATTTTGTTACCCGCTGGAATGCGAAGTTTGGCAGAAGATTTTTTTAAACAAAATTATTGTGACGTTTGTCACGCCAGGTTTCTCTTGCATGGGACCTCCATTGGGACTTCATGGGACAAATTTGGGACCAGGTTACATAGTAGAAAGAGGGATTTCTTTGGGCCATAATCACGTAAAATGAACAAATGACAGCACGTGACCTTTTTTTAAGAGGGGGTGGGGGGGGGGGGGGGTGGGACTCAAGGTTTAGGTACTTTCGCTTAACAGTTGATTCTCGATCTTTTAATGCCCAACCTTTCAAATGTCCTAAATTGCGTAACAATCTCTTTGGTGAAACTCGTAGAACATACAAAGACGAGGAAAAGAGACAGTTCTTTTTAAAAAAGGACTCACAATATATTTTTTTCTGAACGTGCTTTGACCACCATGGCTTGTGGCCAATCAGGAAACAGGTAGCAATCCAACAAGCTGGAGGCCGGCCATTATTATATATCGCGCACTTGTCGTGCAACAAAACTTCACGTGTAAAGACCCTGTGATTTCAGCGCAATTTGAAGCAGGCAACTCGCAGCCCGAGTGTTTTCTGTTCATGATCGAAAGTACAAGAAAACCGTACCACTGCCATGCCTTTCCCGTTAGGGAAAAAAGAAACGTTCAAGGAATTCCCGTAAGCAAAAACCTCAGAACAAAAAAAGGAAAAGTGATTTAAAAAAATTGTTTAAGTATGAATAATTCCCGGAGGGTACTCAACAAAGTTGTATACGGGGAGGCTCTTCCCCCCCCCCCCCCCACCCCTCAGAGGTCTCACCTCTTATCCTTTTATACACCTTTTTTGACATGGTACTCCTTTCATATACCTTGTATTGACAAATGCTACCCCTGTCACATATCTGGGTCTAGAACATTGCATCCTCTTCAACTGCTGTGAATTCACTGTCTTGAAAATAATAATAATAATAATAATAATAATAATAATAATAATAATAATAATAATATTTATAGAGGGAGCCCAACTCGCCAAGGCGGTTTTCAGTGGGGCCCTCATGCATTAATCTAACTAATTAATTAAAAATTACGAAAAAAGTAAAATATGTTTACAAGTAAAACAAATTTAAAAATTTAAAATCTTAAAATCGATTATACAAAAAAATATCAAGGTTTAAAATTAGCTGAGATCTTTTAAAAAAGTTTTTAACTTGGATTTAAAAATAGATAAAATATTACACTCTTTTAAAGCATTTGGAAGGCTGTTCCAGTCTTTCGCGGCGTGAAATATAAAAGTTTGTTTACCCCAGTTTGTTCTGGGTAGGGGTAAACGAATATCATTAGAGCGTCTTGTATTATATGAATGAACAGCTTGACTTTTAGTAAAATTAAAGTTGAAATCGGTTTCTCCAATAAGACACTTGTGGATTGCAATGCAGCGATGAAAAAACCTTTTTGTGGACAGTGACTTCAAATCTAGACTTTTCAGTGCTTCAGTTGACGAGCTTCGGGGTGGTTGCCCCAGCATAACTTTAGCAGCTTTATTCTGTAGAATCTGTAATTCTGACATGATGGTGTCATTGTTCTTGTCCCCCCATATAACGTCTCCGTAACCAAAAAGAGGGAGGATTAGGGCATTGTACAAGGCAACTCTAGCTTGTAGCGGCAATAGATTCCTGATTCTCCTAATTAGGCCTATTCTCTGATTAATCTTCATGCTGATAGCATCGACATGATCTGCCCAGGACATAGACTGTTGAAGCGTTACGCCTAGGTATTTGAATGATTGTGTTCTTTCAATGCTAGTGCCCTCTACTTTAACCGAAATGCCTTGAATACGATACAGTTTCTGAGGACTTCCAAAGATAACAAAATTACATTTGGATATATTTAGTGTGAGGAGATTTCTAGAGAACCACTCAGACACTGTCCCCAAGTCAGCATTGATGTGATGTTCAAGATCACTGACGCTTTTGGATGAGTAATAGAGTACAGTATCGTCCGCATAAAGAATAATATCGCTTGCCAGGTGACAGGTGAAAAAATCAAATTTTCTCTTTTCTATTAGCCCTTTTAGGTCTTTTTACCGACGGAAATAACAGGTTTGGCTACCCTTTGAAATCCCTACCCTGATAAAGGTACGTACTGCTTTCGGGTCGAGCCTCAATGTAAAGAACATAGTATAGGGGGTACCCCCTGAGAAATAATTAACTATTCCACGTAAACCAGACATTAGAGGATAAACCTGATCTGATCTGATTTCAAGTCAACAACCCCATGTTGTGCCATCATCGGAGGCAACACGAGGAGCAGGCCAAGTAGAATATTCAAGGATTTTTAATTGTAGAATGTTGTAGAAGATCATTACAGGATCAAGGCCCTAGGTCAACTAACTCTTATCAAGAAAACGCTTCCAATTCATTTCATTTATATCATCTTGCTTTGAACTGAGGGACAAAGTTGTCCCCGGTATAATTAATCCTACCGATGGTTGAAAATAAGCAGTGGTTAATATATTAAAGTAGCTTTTGCAATACTGTGATACTTTGTTATAGTCATGCAAATAAAGCTTATTGTTTTTGTTGTTGGTGGTGGTTTTTGTCATCCTAAACAGGGTATATAAGTTCCCGCTAGTCTGCTCTTATGGTAAACAGGGTATTGCCTGCGCGATTGAGTTGTCTGAAATTTATATATTCTCCAAGTCTTCAAAAGCAAAGACTATAACGTGAATTTTCTCAATTGCATTTGCCAATAAACGACTTTAAAACAAGACTGGCTTCATTTTGTCGTTTGTCCTCACCTCTACCCTAATATTGGTCGAGTACCCCCCCCCCCCCCCCCCCCCCACCCCGGGGTACCACACGTATCACATGCAAACGATACTTGGTTTTTGAAAGCGGGATTAAGGTTTACAATAACGTGACAAGACGACCATGTTATATTTTTTTTTCGAAAATTTCGTATGAAAAAAGAGTTTAGTTCGCAGAGGCAAATGCTTTTGTTTTTGTCTCTTATATATTTTGCCATTGCCACAAATAATGAAAAAACTTTGTTGATGCCACTCAAATATAACATTTGAGGACGTTTGACAGTACGTGTTTGCACCACTTGGAGAGACTCAGTGTTGAGGTGACTGTTCATGTTTGGGTCCAAAGGGCGAAATAAAAGTGCTATGAAAGGAAAGTAACCAAATTAGGTTCGAAAGCTACAGTGTCAGGAACAGTGTATTGATCATATACATTTCGCAATTGTCGCGTGCACATTTTTTCCGACAACCTTTCTCGAAATAGCTGTATATGAACTAAATACCAAATTTGAAAGAGCTGATTACTGAGTTGAGCACTTTGTGCAATTTTCAGCTCTTTGCCAGCAATATTGAAGGAAATATCAGCATGATCAAAAACTGATACTGACAGATGTGTTTTCACACCCATCACTTTGTACAGTGTATTCCGGTTAATAACAAGGGCAAATAAAGTTCCTTAAGTCCAGTATCCACAACGATTAATAAGAGAGTAATACATTGCATAAACTGCTATAGGGTATATTGTAGCACTGTTTACAGGAACATGGGTAACTATTAACATTTGATATACTACAATTTTCAACATTGCTTGAGAAAAGATGGGGTTCAAAGGTGGCAAAATGTACACCTTTAAATTCATATATATCCTCATTCCTATGTAGAGTCTGAAAATATTGTACTAATTTAAGCATGGATGGTATTTCCAACGATACATAGGTCCCTTCACTATGACTGTTATGATACATATCTCTAGCATGAGAATCAAATACATTATACCCCCAGCCTCAGTGCCGTAGATACCAACATCAATAATGATTGCCACCGTTAAAGTGAATGAGTTGTAGTTCAGTGCCAAGAGTGTTTCAAATGCTGTAACCTGTGAGTGGCTATACAGTGATGGATGCTACAAGTATAACTGTCACTGTATTCAAGGTGGAAAAATTGCTCAAACACTGTTACCATTCCTGGCAATTCTGTTAACATTAACTTATAGATTGTCTTGCAAGCAGTGACAGACTAGAATATAATTGAATACCAACAATCATTATTTGAGTCATATCATCAACTGAAGTAATCTTTGTTATCTTACTGTAAATTAAAGCACACAGACTCATTGCGACACATCGTTGTCCATCATTTTCGCCAAATCCTGTAACATTTCCTTGACAGTATGGAGCATTAATTGTTTTTGTAGCATCTACATAAACCGAAGGTCCTGGATTCTCCTCTATATCAGTACAAAGCTTAAATTGGCCAAAATTAACCCGGTGATTCGAACTGTTTTAAGCACTATAAAATGGATAATTACATGTACAGAGGGGCAAATTCTTACTTAGAAGCCTATTTGGAAATTTCATTCCACCTAAATCGCCTGTGCTCTGATGCCTTAGATGACAGATACACCTTCCCTCGTTCACGAACTAGTTTTGGAGTTGCCCCTTAAGTAAAGACCTCACACTGTTAAAGTTACTTCTGTGAGCTGACTTCTGTACCTGTTTAAGTGTAAACCTTTTCTATTTTTAACGTAACAATGAATTTCAGACGACAATGGTGTATCAGTTTTCCGAATACTCTTCCGTACAAAAAGTGTTACTTTCCGTGCTTTCTGTAACAAAGATTTTAATTTGTTCATCGGTAGTCTGCTAGGAACGAAATGACCGGTTACCGTCATGCCCCTATGGTCAGATCGTTGACATCGTTCCAAGTCAGATCGTTCCAATCAATAGTCAGATCGTTCCATAAAATAGTCAGGTCGTTCCACATATGAAAAGTCACGTAAATCTTTCTAAATTTGTTGAGTGAACTTTACCGAGAAGAAAAACGTTTCGTTCATACCACAAGCTGATAAAATAATAATCGATCCATCCTAAATCGTTTGAAAACAAACAAGAGACGATTTCAACCGGCCACGAGCTTTAACATTTAAACCGCTGCTTTGAGAGTAATTCGAAGAGCTTGTAACCTAAATATTTCTTTGCAGCGCCCGATTTATGCAAATTTTGAACACAACACGAGTTTCGAATTACAATCGCCATTTTATGGTAATTTGTCATGCCGAAAATATAATTGATTAACCTGATTTAAACCAATGAAATTGTAAGTTCTGTTATAAATAAATTTCCCACGACGAGATCTCAATTCAACTTCTTTTATTTCCTCCACAACACAATTTTCCTTCTGTACAACTAGTTAATTACTTTCTCTTGTCGCCACCTCGCTGCCATCAAAACACTCTAACACAAAACTTGCTGATAATGCAAAATCCTGACACACAGCTTCGTACATGTACCGCGTCACAACATACACAATTAGATGAAAAAACACAACACGCAATACAAAAACAAGTACGTTAACCGTCACCCTGCTAAACAAAATTGAAATAATAAAAAGAATTGTTGTAGTTATCACAGTAGTTCCAAAAGAAGCCTTAGTCCCTTTTGGTTTCAATTGTTGACAATCGTCTCTTCCTTCATCGGAACAGATTTTTATCACAGGCAACTCGCTGTATTCCGCAATGCAAAAATCAAAATCACTATTGTCACACTGATAACCAGCTACACAAATCTTGTGACTCTCAAACTTGTTCAACATTCCTCTGCTCAAACTCTTATTCATTTTACACGTACCCTCCTGATATTCCGATTTGTTATTACGTCTATGGGGTCCATGAGTCTTTGATGTCATTGAATGTCTTGATAATTTACTTTGTTTTTCTTTGAGTTCGCGGACCAGCCCATTCCGAAAGCACTCAGTGTTATTTTTTAGTGTGGGCCTACCGCGAACAGTGTGTGCATTTGTAAGTTTAACCCGTGATAACATGATTGAACAATATATTAACACGTTCCTCGAAACGCCGCGGCCAAATGTTGACCAAACTGCTTCTCACTGCTGCTTCGAAAAATTTCGGATCAAACGATATCCAAATCGTCCCTCATTGGATTATCCACTCGAACCTAACAAAATCGACCAATCACGAAATAAGGGAACGAAAATGGACATAAAATAAAGAAAACAGCAAATTCAGATGACCTCTTAGGAAACAGGCAATTAAAACTGTCTTTTTATGATTGGTGCATTTCGATCCTCTCGTCAAAAAATGTCAGACGTCTATCATCTCAGCGGACCTCTTAGTAAACGAAAGTTTTCTTCAACGGGTTCAAAAGATCATTGTTTATGATTTGTGATTGGTGGATTTCGATCGGTTTTTTGAGTTTCTGGGCGCGATCCATTCAACCAAAATTCCAACCGGTCCGACCGGGAAAAGTGGTCCACCTCAAAAGGTAGACCCGTTTTTTCGAAAATTTTCCGGCTGGACCGAACTGATGCATTGAGTTTGGACCGAAATTTCCGGAAATTTTGGTTGAATGGATCGCGCCCTCTGTGTTTCAAGGTTCGTTGCTTGTGATCTTATTGTGACCAAAACCCGTCGTTAATATTCCAAATATTTTTGATAGATTTCATCCCTGGACTTCAGACTTCCAAATTTCGGTGAGGTAAAAATACTGAAGATTCAGATTAACTTTTGAGATCGTAAAAGTGCGATTAAGTGCCGTGTGCTAGCAGAGCTTTCTTACCCACATGCCTCTTGCCTTGTACAAGACGTTCGCATGCCAGACATTCGCCTCGCTTCGCTTGTTTACTTGCCTTGTTTACGTTAGCACGTATTGCGTGCCTATTGCACATTTGCGTCAAAACAAGCCGTTTCCATTACTCAAAAACTGATCGAGTTCGCAGAAAAAAAACTTTGTTGTTCGGTTTCGTTATTACCTTGAGGACTAAGGATTGTGGACATTATACTTAGTGAGATTTTCGGAACTATTTGGTGTGTACTCGTGTTTTCCACACCAAAAGTGGCGACCCCGCCAGGACTTGAAGACTTAATTGCGTGAAACTATCTTGCATTGAGGAACACTGAAATTGACTGGGAGATTACTTTATTGACATGGTGGATCTTGCGGAAGAAAATTACAAGAAGGCATTGAATAAGGCAACCTACTACGTCGGAGAAATTGAGGAAAAACTTAACTATGGAGTGACAGAGGATTTGCTTACGAGAGAATATGTGACATAAACAAAGCACTCGAGGATTCTGCGAACGCTGTTAAAGACGCCATGTTGGATGCTGATACTAGTTTTGATGAGGTAGGAAAGTGGTCCGACACCCGTAAACAAGATTTTATTCCTGTGCTAAACCTACGAGATAAACTGAAGGAGGCGTTGAGCGATTTAGAGAAACAGGAATTACATAAGAAAGAGGAAGATTGGTTCCACAAAAAGTTTGAGCTAGAACTTGCCTTAGATGTAAAAAACGGCTGCACAGGAAATGAGTAAACCGCAGGCAGTTAAATTACAGAAGTATTCTATTACACCATTTAAAGGGGATTACAAAGATTGGCTCAGATTCTGGAATCAGTTTGTGGTAGAAGTTGATAACTCTAAAATTTCTGAGATAAGCAAATTTAATTATTTGCTTGAGCTGGTGGAAGGGGAACCGAAGAGTCACATTCTTGGCTGACCACCCACTGGTGAAGGCTATGAAGAAGCAAAAAAGATCCTAGAACTTACTTATGGTAAAAACTGTAAGGTTTGCAAGGCATTAATCAAGGATTTGGAAACGATTCCAAACATTACAAGCCTCACTAAAGTTAAAGAGATCCATGAGTTTTACAAACAGCTGTCTAGAACTGTGAGAGCCTTAAACACAATGAAGAAATTGCAAAGTGCACAAAGATATTTTTACAGCATTATGGACAAGCTTGGACCAGTGAGGGAAGCTTTAGTTCAAAAGGATGATGAATGGGAACAGTGGGGATTGGAGGAGCTCGTAGAAAGCCTACGCAAGTACACTGATAGAAATCGTTTACCTGAAACGTCACAACAGAACCAAGATGTCAAGAAACCTGTGGGATCGAATCAGGGAAATCAGTGGAGAAGAGGTGAAAAAATGTTTATGTCTGGGCCAAATCAAGGACTGCCTAGGCTCCCTCCACCTTGCGCGCCCTGTTCATACTGTAACTCTCACCAACACAGAAGTTCAGAATGTACCAAGATACTGGATGTTGCCAGCAGAAGGGAGTTTCTAAAGAAGAACAGACTTTGCTTTAATTGTGCAAAATTTGGACATGCTGTTTCCCAGTGCAAATCCCGTGGATGTGGAAGGTGTAATGCCAGACACTATACATCTTTTTGCGAAAGAACTTTTACAACACTTCCACCCAAGTCAAAGCCTCCCTCAGTCAGGTTCTATTGGGCAAATGATCATCAAAAGACCCTGCACTCTTCAGTGCTGGCCAAAGTAAAGGGTGTGCAGACACAGTGGAGCAGGTAGCTCATACATCAGTGCAAACCTGTTGACCAAACTGAACATTAATCCGTGCGAACTGAAAGCAGAGTGATTGAGCAAATGTATGGGACAGTGGACAAAAGGGTTGAAATATACAAAATCCATGTTGAATCAAATGTCATTGATAGTTTTGGAATAGAGTTGCAATGTGTCAGTGCTGAGAAGCCTGTTTTAACCTACCTGCCTAACCCTAAAATCTCTGAACTGAAGGAACAGAATCATCGCATAAGGAGGCTGGTGTTTAGTGAGGAGCAAGCGACTGCTGAGAAGCTACCGGTACACGTAATCCTTGGAGCAGCTAGCTGATATTCAACGAATCAAGTCAACCAGCCCCCCGTTATAGGTCTTAACCCGGACACTGATCCCGGACCAGAGTTCACCATGGATTCACACCCAGAGCGCTTTGTTTCGAGCGGCACTCTTCGTCTTTGTATTAGCGACCACGATTTAATTTATATTGTCAGAAAACAAAGACTGCCTAAGCCCAACGTGAGAAGTATTGAATATCGATCAATGAAAAACTTTGATGAGCCAGCTTTTCTTTCGTCCTTAAGTGACATTCCATGGGACACTGCTTACACCTTCGATGATGTTAATGATATTTGGTGCCACTGGGAAAGCCTTCTCAAGCAAGCTATTGATAATCATGCTCCACTCAAACGCGTGAACCTTAAAAGTAATCACCTGAGGTGGATCAACCCAGCTGTTCAAAAACAAATGCGCATCATGATCTCCTTTGTATAAGAAATTCCGCCGAATTCCTACGAATGAAAACTGGAATAAGTACCGGTGTCAGCGAAACAAGGTCAGAGCTCTGAAAAGACAGTCAGTTAAAGATTTCTGTTTTGATGCAGCGTCTGTTTCTTCTAGTTGCTCGCCTGATTTATTCTGGAAAAAACTGAGGCCACTCCTACCAAATAGCAAGTCCAGTGTCGATACAAGTTCAATTTGTTTACTTGAAAACGGCAGAATTGTTCCTGACACTAGTGCGTCTCTTAATGAATATTTTACGTCTCCAACAATTAATGAGTCCTTCCCAACCTTTTCCTTGGATGAACGTTCTAGCCACGCCAGTCTTGTCAATATTAAGACGAAGGCACCCAGAATTAATTTTTATTTCCATCCACTTAGTATGGCCCGAGTTTCTGAAATCCTCTCGAATCTAAACGTTCGCAAGCCTGCTGGTCCCGACGGAATACCACCCAAGCTGCTTAAAATTGCCGCTCCAGTCATAGCTGGACCTATGACTAAACTTTTTAATTATTGTATTGATGTAGGCGAGTGGCGTTGTCAATGGAAACTTAGTAACGTCACCCCTGTCCATAAGAAAGACGACGAAACATCTAAGACGAATTATCGCCCTATTAGTGTCTTATCAGTTATACCCAAGGTGTTTGAGAAACTACAATTTGATTAATTATACAACGTATTCACACCAGTCTTTTCGGATAATATGTCAGGGTTCCTGCGTGGGCATTCTTGCTGTTCCGCTTTACTAAAGCTAACTGATGATTGGCGCCAGGCTCTTGACAATAAAAAGGATGTGGCGGTGATCGCTATTGACCTATCCAAAGCGTTTCAATCGATTTGTCATAATTTATTACTAGCAAAACTGAAAGCTTACGGCGTTCACGATTCAGCTATAAAACTGATTCAGTCATATCTATCAGGCCGCTTTCAACGAGTAAAATGTAACGGGAAGGTGTCAAACTGGCTGCCTCTTCGCTGTGGAGTACCGCAAGGGAGCCTTCTAGGTCCGGTTTTTTTAATATCTTTGTGAATGATGCCAATTACTCAGCTGGATCTTCCTCCCTACGTCTGTATGCTGATGACACAACGCATTTTACGCGGTAAAATCAACGCCGTTGTTTTCTTAGATCTCAAAAAGGCCTTCGACACAGTTGACCATGAGATCCTTTTATCAAAATTAAGCAATTACGGCATATATGGTAACGCGCACCAATGGTTTAAGTCGTATTTAGAGAATCGTACTCAAATGTGCTCCATCAACGGATCGCTCTCTCAAAGCTATTTATTAAGTTGTGGTGTACCCCAGGGGACGATTTTAGGTCCATTATTATTTCTGTTATACATCAACGATCTTCCAAACTGTCTTTCAAACTGTGAGCCGAGGATGTACGCTGATGACACCCACCTTACGTACGCAGGTGATAATGCAGACAATATTCAGTTGCATCTAAATCAAGATTTAGAAAATGTTCACAATTGGCTGAGAGCAAACAAACTTACTCTAAATATGACTAAAACCGAATTTATGCTTATCGGATCTAGGCAGAGGCTAAGTACTCTCACAGAGTCCCCGACATTTGCAATTAATGATTTTGAAGTTAGCCAGGTCACTACTGCAAAATCACTTGGAGTGACCATCGATGACAGACTTGATTGGAGTGGCCATATCGAGAAAGTAACAAAGAAAGTCGCTTCTGGTATTGGGGCCATAAAACGAATAAGGCACCTTGTCCCTCAGGCGACCTTACAACTAATATATCAAGCTTTAATACAGCCACACTTTGATTATTGCAACATTGTTTGGGGAAACTGTGGGATAACCTTACGGAATAAGGTTCAAAAGCTACAAAACAGAGCAGCCCGTGTTTTGACCTACTCAAGCTATGACGTAGATGCTGGTCACCTTTTCAAACTTCTAGGGTGGAAAAACCTAGCTTGCCAGCAACAATTTCAAAGAGCTACGATGGTTTACAGGTCTCTGCACGGGTTGGCTCCAAACTATCTTAGTTCTAAATTTGAAAGGCGAGAAGTCGCATATAACCTAAGGGACTCTGAAAATAAACTCAATATTCCATTACCGCGCACAAACTATTACAAAAACAGCTTCAGCTATAGTGGCGCCATTCTCTGGAACAGTCTTCCTTGTAACTTAAGGGAAGCAGAGTCCCTTGGGCAATTTAAACGATTACTCAAAGAACTGTAAGGCACGGCATTCGTGGAAAGCAGCTTTTTTATTTAAATATTTTTATTATATTAGTATTAGGCATTTTTAAAGCTGACGAATTTTGTACCGTGAATAAATAAAGATTATCTTATCTTATCTTATCTTATCTTAATATATAGCCCATGAGAGCCCCTGCACACTAGAATCTACACTGAATCAAGATATAGAGAGATTAATGCTCTGGTTCACTGCGAATTACCTGCAAGTAAACGCTACTAAAACTCAGGCCATGACACTGGGGAAATCTCAGTACCCATATAATCTTTTTATTGGTGATAAGTCCATCGAAACTGAAGCAACTCTCAAGATTCTTGACGTTACATTGGGTCTTTCAAGCCCCACGTGGCAATCATGCTGAAGAAAGCGTATGCTAAGATAGCCACACTACGGAGGATTAAGCGCTTAGTTCCTTCGGACGTTATGATTTCGCTTTATAAAGCCTACGTGTTACCGCATTTAGAATACTGTTGCCCACGACTTCTGGGCGTATCTAAAGTCTTGAAAAATAACATCGAACGTACCAATGATTATGCGATCAAGACATTACTGAACTTAGGTAATTCGGCTACCTATGACTTTTGCCTAGTAATGGCTGATATGGACAAGCTTGAGCAAAAGCGTACCCTGCAATCGCTTATTCTATTTTTTAAATGTTTTAAACTAGATGGCCCAAATTATATTTCCAAATTTTTTACCCCTTGGCTAACTAAATACAATCTACGAGACAGTGGATTAAATGTTGTGCAGCCTCCGTATAACAGCCTTGTCATGCACAACTCTTTTTTGTACATGATTGCCCACATATGGAATCAATTAACAACTGCAACTAAATCCTCGACCACTTTAGCACAATTTCGTGCTCGCCTTAATAATGTCAATTTCACAGGGTGCCAGTGTATGAACTGTATATAACTTTATCTATTTTGTCATTTTTACATACTCTTGGGCTACTTTATACACATGTATAATTATACTGATATAATTATATTTTTTAATATTTTAATCAGTTTATAATGATTAGTCCGTTTTAAACTATTTTTAATGCATGTTCTTAGGAATTTTTTAGTGTTTTGTTTTTTCAGAAAATAGTTTCTTAAAAATTTTTCCCAAAATTACGATGTTTTTAGGTTTTTCTTAATATTTGTATATACATAATTCACTTTTTATCCTGTTTTGTATTTTTTAGTTTATCGAGCGTTTTTAACATGAGCCTCTGGCTCGGAAGATTGTGTAAACACTTCCCACGTCTTCGACGTTAAATAAATCATTCATTCATTCTTTCATTCATGTTGGGGTGGGTCATTGCTGGAAAGTCTACCTCTTTGAGTGCTGAGGCAGAAAAGATGTTCTTCATGAACTCTAGTCACAACGAATTCGCGCAGATGTGTTCTCAGGAAGTGCTTGGCCTGAAAGATTTGGAGAGTGTCCTTGATTCCTTCCATGAAGATTTCATAGATCAGCTAAAAAGATTGGAGGATGGTACCTACTGCAGAAACTGCCTTGGAAACCGGATCATGCCTCTTTACCTTCAAACAAAGAACTGACAGTTGGGAGATTAAGAAGTGTCACACGAAAGCTGGAGAGGATGCAAAGACTTGAGGAGTATCACACTGTTATAAAGCAGCAGTTAGAAGAAGGAATCATAGAGGTGGTGCCAGAAATACCCACTGGAGAAGCAATACATTACATTCCCCACCATCCAGTAATCAGAGACCAGGCAGAGCCTACAAAGATGAGGATAGTGTATGATTGCTCAGCTAAGGCCAATTCTCAAGTACCTTCTTTGAATGACTGTCTGGAAGTTGGACCCCCTTTGCAGCCTATGATCTTTGATATTCTTCTACGAAATCGCCTGAGGTTGCTGTGTATTACCGGGGACATCCAAAAGACCTTTCTTCAGATAAAAGTGGATCCGAAGGACAGAGTTGTCCTTCGGCTCCTATGGTACGAGAACCTTGACTCAAGGACAGTTACAGAGTACCGATACGCTAGAGTGATTTTCGGGTCAGGACCTATTCCTTACATTCTCGGGGCGACACTCAAGAAACATGTGAGCCAGTGTACCGAAAAGTTTCCTGATACGGCTGAAGCGTTGCTGACCAACACTTATGTGGATGATGTCCAGTCAGGCGGAGATCACAGCGATCAGTTGATTAAGTTTAAAGAAGAGGCCACAAAATAAAAGTGGATCCGAAGGACAGAGTTGTCCTTCGGCTCCTATGGTACGAGAACCTTGACTCAAGGACAGTTACAGAGTACCGATACGCTAGAGTGATTTTCGGGTCAGGACCTATTCCTTACATTCTCGGGGCGACACTCAAGAAACATGTGAGCCAGTGTACCGAAAAGTTTCCTGATACGGCTGAAGCGTTGCTGACCAACACTTATGTGGATGATGTCCAGTCAGGCGGAGATCACAGCGATCAGTTGATTAAGTTTAAAGAAGAGGCCACAAAGATTATGAAGGAAAGTGGTTTTCATCTCCACAAATGGCACAGTAACCTATCAGAGTTGGAAGAATGTCAGAGAACTGAAGACAATGCAGTGTCCTCTCAAGCAAGTATGACTTATGCCAAGCTAGAGGTAGGAACTGGTCCTAAGGAAACAAAAATACTGGGAGTTCCATGGGAAAAAAAACAAAAGATAAACTTTCCGTTGGCTTCATGAAACCGTTACTGAAGGCCCACTGCTGAAGGCCCACTGACAAAGAGGAAAATGCTGTCAGCCGTCAATGGTGTATATGACTTGCTTGGTGTTGCTGCACCAGTGGTGATCACAGGAAAGACCCTGTACAGTGAAACTTGCTTACGCAAACTGAAGTGGGATGAACAGGTACCTGATGACATTTGGAGATCCTGGAAGAGGTGGCTGAGAGGATAAGAGGAGCGCCCAGTGCTATCAGTTCGCCGGAGCGTTGTGAACAAAGATGTGACGAAAATAGTACTTCATGGCTTTTCGGATGCCAGCAAGCTAGCAAGCCGATGAATCATGTTAGAGATGTATTTCAAGGTCGGCCGGTTGAAGAGTATCACTGCTGGGTCTACAGCACCACTGTTCTTTACTGGATTAAAGGACAAGGAACTTGGACTCAGTTTGTGCGTAATAGAACTCAAGCTGTTCAAGTCAAAGGATACCTGAAATGGCATTATGTGCCGACCAGTGAAAACCCGAGCGACCAAGGAAGCAGAGGTGCTGAACCCAGAAGGATGGGAAGGCTATGCTTTGAGGGACCGAACTGGCTAAGCAGTCCAGACAAGTGGCCATCGCCACCTGAAGTGTGTGAAACCTCTGAGACAGTAGTAGAGACTGTAAAACCTAAATTGGAAAACCAAATGCTCTGATAGTGGATAAGCGTCTACACAAGTATTCATTATACTGGAAGCTGCTAAGAGTGACTGCTTATGCCAAGCGATTTGTTAACAACTGCAAAAAAAAAACTGAGAAACAGAAAGAACCACTGGAGACAGAACAATTGCCAGCAGCAGAGAGGTTCTGGATTACCCAGGCGCAAGGGGTTCGAGCTCCAAAATCAGGTGTAAACCTTGAAAGGGATTTAGATGGAATATTGAGATGTGTTAGCAGAGTCCCCGGTTATTATCCAATCTTCCTACCTCGAGAATGTGAACCGACATCCGGCTGGTTGTTCAACAAGTACACAAACAAATGTTGCATGGGGGAGTTTCAGTAACGATGTGCCGCATGCGAGAGAATTTCTGGGTTCCCAAACTGAGGTCATTGACGAAAAAGGTGATTCACAATTGTAATGTTTGCATGCGCTACCGGGAGAAACCTATATCTGCCTCACATGTGACAACCGCAGCTCAGCCAACCTTTAGGGTTGAGATGTTTGACCCTTTTGCAGTGACAGAGGTGGAATTTGCTGGTCCAGTTTACTACAGGGTGAAGAAATCTGTTACTGCCAAAGCTTACATTGCATTATTTACCTGTACCAGCACCCGCGCAGTACACCTGCAGCTTTGTCGTGATCTATATTCTGCTGAATTTCAAAGAGCCCTAAAAAGTTTATTGCCAGGCGAGGATGCTCTCAGACCCTTCTAAGTGACAATGGAAAAACATTTGTGGCTACAGGGAAATGGTTGTCT
>OZ037776.1:15489503-15517003 GCA_964035525.1 Porites cylindrica | reverse complement strand
AACAATTCTTACTTTCGTAAAACGTTAAATTGCATCTAAAATTTTCGGGAAAATAGTACTGAAGCCCTAGCAATTTCGAAAAGACTCAAGTTGCCCTAGGATGACCGAACAGATACAAATCTTATAGCGCTGCTTAAAATGCATTTCTAGAGATCTAAAAGTTCTCTGGATACCCTAAAAAGTGTTTTCAATGCATTTAGGAAGAAACCGTCGTTGGGTGCCCCTGGTTAATTTCGAGCAAGGTTTGGTTCTTATTCATTGCCCTCAGAGTAGTAGTGGTTGTTGGCTCCCCGACAACGGATTTGTTGGAATCCGTGGATTGTCTCTTGAGAGACTGTGTACGCTATTTCTCGAGTGCTGACCGAAACAACGATCGATTCAGTTAGAAATTAGCGTCTGACAGGCAAAACACGACTCATAAGCTCCTGAAGCTCGTGTGATACTGTGAAACATGACCTTCAGAGCCTGCTTGAACAGATCGGTTTTTCTTCTTTTCTCTCTCTCGAGCGAATTATCGCCTTGTCTTCTCCACGAACACGTCTTCTAAGCCTCCTAGTCTCGAAGCTTTTTATTCTTTCCCCCCATTCACCCTATAACTTCCATGTTTGTTCAGTTGTTGTTTTGTATTCTCACAATTTAACAGCCTTCCACCTGCCTCTCCACTTTAATCATGATTTTCATGATTATCTGACTCGTTCTCGTTCAACTTGCATAATATGTCCTTCTGGTATCAATTTGCTATTAGTTCTCAAGCCCCGATTATTTAGAAGGATATTTTATTTATAACTTCAATTTGGCGTTCTTTGCAGCCAACGGCAAATCATTATTTTCGATTATAGCCATTAGTACTTAAACAGCTAGTTTTGCTCTCTGCACCAAAGACTTAACGATAGTAGCAACCGACGAGGAACTGCATTCTTCCAGAATTCATAACATTCGCATAGACACAACAGTAAATTCCTACGAAGGAACAACACGACATCGCGCTTTTGTTTCAAGACTCACTTCTGGTCTCGAAAAAAAAAATTCAATGGACTTCATCAGGCTATCAGCGGTTAGAGAATGATCTTGACTCACGCAGAGCATAATTCTCCACACTTGGCCGGTAGCTTCAGTTTAAGCTACCGTGTACAACTCAAATCTGAAGATCTCACTATCCGTGAAAATTCAAAATCCTTGAAACAACACTTACGAGCTGGGCCCAGCGTCATACTGACACAGCAGCCCGGGAGGGGCGGGGGGGGGGGGGGGGTGTGTGGGAGTCACTCAACAAATTTTTATACGGCGGAGACCCACCCCTTAACCTTTTATATTCGTATACCTTCTATTGACAAATGGAACTCCTTTCACATACCTCGCTTAGAAATTTGTATCCCTTTTAGCTGCTGGAAACCCGCACTGTCATAAAATAGGAATCAGTCACAAATATACGGGTAAGGGGTTGGACCTCGGGGCGGAGCCACCCCGTACAAATATTTGTTGACTACCTCTCCGGGATTTCGGGAGGAGCCTCCCCGTATAGGCCATCATAGCGAGTATCCTCCCCCCCCCCCCCCCCCCCCCCCGGGCATAGCAGGAAATAATCACATTCCCGGACAAAGAAACTTACATGCATGCATAATACACGACCTGTGGTCAAAATGACAGAAATTATATTCTGAAGAAATGAAGACTGAAAGCTAAGTTACAAAACTAAAACAAGATACAAAACTTAAATTAAGTAATGCAAGCAGTCCTATAGTAGAGATAAAACCAGGAGCCCATTTGATGGGCTCCTGATAAAACATGGTAGAAGTATTAGTGACAAATAAACTAACAATAAACTATGATAACCCTGCGCTAGATGATTGCGTCACTACATAGCAACCAGACGCTACGCATTTTTTAAGTTCCGGAACGCTGAGGCTTGTGATGACGTTTTCGTAGTTTCCATGGCAACATAAACGATTGAATACAACCTTAAAATTTCACTTTTGCTCAGTTTACATAAATATTCGCTCATTAGATTTTCGCAAAAACTTGCACACAGCTTACTGTGATTAATCATTACCACTTGAAATTTGTTTGACCAAATTTTAACGGACGGATTTTTAAATATAATCAATAATATGATTTTACTGTAATTATTAAATGTGTCACAAAATTCGTCTGTTCAACTTCCATTTTAAAGTTCTTATTATTGAATGTACGATAAAAGTAAAAATTCTGCCAAATGTTAATTTAATGAGTAGATTTTGAGAAATTGTCTTCGCTGTACCCATGCGTTTTTCGCCGCTCTGTTTGTTTGTCAAATTTAAAACACACGTCGTCACGCGAGTTACCGCTGACCGCCAGCAAAACTGTGTTCAGCCGCCTTAAAATGTCACTTGAAAAACCAGCCAAGCGCTGATGGAACGGACCCTTCCAAAATTTTGTAAAGTTATAAAAGTACAATAAAACACTCACATTAATATTCACAAGATATTGAAACTATAAAATCATTGAATTGTTTCTTCAAGATTGCCTTGGGTACAACTAATCTAATCTAACTCTTCAGATTTCTTTGAACGTTTCAAATTGTTTAAAATAACCAATATTTTCATGTTTTCTGATCTTTTTGTCAACGTTCAACCTGCTGGTCTTAAATGTTGATTTCCAAACTCTGAATTCATTCCTTTATTTGTAATAATTTATTGGCCCTCCTATTTGCCTCAGATCATAAGGCAAAGGCTAGAAGGCTAATCAATGACCTAGTCTGTTTATCTATATACATTATATCGATATCGATATCAAAATCACTAGTTTTGAGAAATATAACCGACATCTACCGAAACTGTAAACTATGTATAATAATAATAATGATAATACACTTTATTCAAAGAGGGTAGCACGGAAAAGTTACATAAACTAGTAAACTTGTGGCCCTCTATCGAAATTAAAATTACAAAAAGCATAAGATTCCGAATATACAAAGTCTAAGTACAAAACAAATAAAACTAAGGAAATATGGAAGTTCCACATCCATATGAATGAGTATAAGAGCTAATGATATGGCTAGTGAAATAGATGCAAGAATATGATTAAACTATGAAATGGTGTAATTCCTGCTGCTCTTTAAATAAGATATTTCGATGATTGTTCTTGAAGGATTCTAGTAATACTGCATTTCTAAGTTCTAGACTTAAGTTGTTCCAGAGTTGGCAAGTAGAAACTGCGAACGACCTACCGCCTTCGGTCAACCGATTAAATTTGGGCAAATACAATTTATATTACTATATCTAGTTACACGACTATGTTGCTGACTGTTGATCATGAGTCTTAAGGAGTCTTCACTATATAAGGGAACTTCACCCTTTAAGCATTCGAGAACTGATGCCGTCGACACCACTAGATTTATTGGAATCAATTTTCAAAAGATAGCCAACAACATCTGCTTCTGCTATAGGTGGAATTGAGAAAGCAGCACTTTCATCGTTCCGAGATCTTACAAATTTGGCATGTTCATTACATTTAGGGATCTGGGGTGCTTACCATTTGACAGAAAAATCCGGTTGGGGTGTCCAAAGCATAATGGTAAGCGATTTATTAGTTTACCACAGAAGTGCCACATCCGTTATGGTTTGAATCCAAAAAAGGGGCAAATTTGTCTAGCGTGAGTCCGGAGCCGAGAAGGAACCGAGAAATTGGTAAATGGTAAGCAACATTCCGTTTGGTTCGTACCAACCGGAATGAATGGACTACCTCGAAACGTGCTCCTCAATTTTCGGTTGGAATTTCCGAAAAGTGACCTTACCATTTACCTTCCATCCGGAATTTCCGAAATTTTCTTACAAATGGTAAGTACCCCTGGTCTGACGAAAGAATGAAGCAGAAGACATCTTTACAGGGGCCAGTTTACCTTCTTTTGACTCCACTTATGGTAAACTGAAGTATTAAACCGTATTGTAAAAACGTTTTCACGATAATCATAACCTGTTATAAGTTCCTCAAATTTAAGTGGTACATAAACTGCTTTATTTTTTACCTATTTTGAGTAGGGTTGTAATATCGGACAGTTACATCAGCCAATCATAATAAGATCGCCATAGCAACAACCACTTACCCTACAAAACTGGGGATTTTCCAAAGTGGGTGAATTTGTGACATTAGACAGTGTCTCTGACAGTAGCATTTTCCCTTAATTTTGGATAATTAATATTAATTAAAAGTTCTTTCACCGAGAAAGGATGCATTTCTTTTCTCAAAAATTATAATCACGGTTATGTAAAAGAAAATGTGGAATGAATGCGTATGGGATCTTAGGGAAGAGAGCCAGCAAGATGATGCGTTGGAGTTCGATTCATTCTACAATGGCTTCTTGGCGCTACAGATGGGATGAAACTAAACGCACTCTGAAAGCCATGACATGGATGAAGACGGAAAGGTGGATTGGAATGAACTCGCCTTGTACTTGAAGTGGGCCATTCGCCAGTACCCTGACACCAAGACTGCTGAGGATCTGCTGTCCATTGAATTCCACAGGGGCCTTATCCCCGCCATGCAAGACGTGGTTCTTCACCAAACTGTAGACGTAGAATAAGCAACACTGATCACGACCACAGATAACCGCCCAGATACTCGTATTTCTCTCCCTATTCCAATGCGGAAATTTCTCTGGAATAATAACGTCAATACTGATAGTTTTCCCTCTCTTCAAGATTATGCATGCACACTTCTGAATACCGAACTCCATAGCAAAAAAAATATATAAATAAATACAGTCTGGAACTATTACAACTTAGCAATAAACGGTTCAGAATAAGACACAGCACAGGGGCACCCAACGACTGTTTTCTGTAAACTACCTGTTCGGTGAAGCAAATTTTGCCTAGAATATTGTCTATCACTTGAGGAATTGAGGAAGGAAAATTTCTAGATAACCGTTCCATTCATTTACAATTTTCGAAGCTTATCTAATAAATCCCCTACGATTTTCTGAAGTTTAATTTTCACATCTCTTTTCCCAGGGTAGGCTATTTTTCTGAGAAAAAAGGAAACCTAAAATTTTCGGATTCAAAAATGTGATGGAGAGAGGAATCAGAAAATGTCTCACTTTCGTAATACGTCAAGTTGCACCTAAAATTTTAAAATTGAGGTGCTTCACGTGATATGCATGAGGAAAATTATTTTTGCCAACCATACAAAACGAGCGATACATTAGAAACTAGCCCCAACCGTAACATAAGCGAGGATTGCTATTGTATCAGTAATTTCCCATCTGTGGAAGTGATTTTACTTACTACCCAGTAATTCTACCTACCGCGAGTACAACTCTAGTGATAAGCACCGACAAAATGTTCCATTACATGTTGCTGATTGAGGGCGTCACGCTCCATGAACTGCGTTTTACAATTGAGTTATAAAACTTGTTTAATGTCCCAGTTAATTTAGCTAGGCTTTAAATAAGAGTCTAAAAAATACATGAAAACAAAACAGGGGCACCCAACGACAATTTTCGGAAAAATATCTGTTCGGAAGACGATTTGAGATCTAGAATTTTCGGAACATTTGTTGTAAAATTTCTTGCTTCCCTGCCTCTCCTAGGATTTGGGAACATCTAAAAAATGGTAAAATCGCCCATTTTCAACGGATTTTTACCCTAAAAAGGTCACCTAGAATTTTCGGGAGCCTTTTTTCTGGCTAAAATTTTCGAACAGGTAAGTTTTGATCCCTATAATTTTCGGATCACTAGACTTTCAGCTAGGAAATCCGAACAGATGAAAAATTTATAGGGGATAAAAATATGCCCATATCGACCGTTTAAATACTAAAACACGTTTAACAATGCTATGTTTAAGTGGTTTTAAACTATATTCTCGTTGGATGCCCCTGACAAAACATATGTCGAAAGGAGGTACACCGGCTGCGATCGGTATGGCGGACGACGTCCATAGCTTGACAATGAAGCCTTACTTATCTCCCCGGCGCTAACATACTTTTTAAAATATGGCCTAACACTCCACGGCACTATGGGCTGAAACCTCCGGCCAGCATCGTGCAACTTATGGAACGGTGTAGGCAATTATTCTGTTCTAGGAAATATATCTTATCAGCACTATGAGCCTACTCCGCCGGCACGTGCTGTAAAACAATCAAATAAAAAGTTTGCGTTTAAATCAAAGCTTGGGGAAGTCGCCGTGAGACTTAAACCGCCACGGATACGTGCAAAGCATGTATCCCCTTAAGCCCGGAAAAAAATTTTGGTTTAAGGTATGGCACACTGGCCATTCTCGGTGCAGCGGACAATAACACAGTACGAGGAGTGCGTATATTAAGTTGGTAGCAATCCGAGGACCATCTGCCTAAAACCTTAATTAACCAGCCTGGCAAGCCCGCGGCAGCTGCGTAGAGGCGACTCCAATGCGAAATCTGTACCCTTTGAGGGACGGTAGACCGACCTGACAAGCGCCGTCCCTGATAAGGTTAACAACGGCAGACCTAGTCAGCAGACGCACAGATTGAAAGAAGTAAAGTGGCCCGCGCGGGCGAGCGGTAAGAAAGTAATCGCGCAAAGCAGTCACCGCGCAAACAGGTGAGGTGGAGCACGCAATAACAAGCGTATGCCCTTGGGGAAAAGCGTCAGTCTTGGAAGCTCATACGTACGGTTGGTAGTTCATGCCAGTCCCCACTTTGCGTACGTCTGGACCTCTTAAGGTGAGATGGTACAGGGTCTTTTTTTAGCCTTGGGAGCCACCGCCCAGAAACGTGCGTCCTGAAAGAGGGAGAGGGCATCAGCGATTTCGTTAGATACCCCAGGGACGTGGCTGGCCCTGACAAAAAAATATTGTGTTTTATAGAAAGGAGTACAAGGAGCCTTAGGGGATCCATTATACGAGGGGCCTTATTTGAATGACCCGAGTTTGTAATGGCGACTACCGATTCGTTATTGCACCAGAACTGAATTCGTTTCCCAGAAAAATGCAGGAACCAGAGATTTGTTTGCGAACTTTTCCCTCACGCTCATTGCGAGGGCTCACCTCCAAAATAAACTTTCATCACAAATGGCAATAAGGATTAGCTCAGAAATGGCAATGCAGAAAAACAAAACACACGCACATGCAAACAATAATAGGAGGCGAAAAGGGAAGCCAGCAGGTGGAATATATACATCTTGTCACTACTTTGAAATTTCCTCGATTCAGTTGTAAAAGACTGAAGATAAAAAAATACATCGTTATTTTGTTTCAGCGATAGTAACAGCCCATCAAACAAAAAAGCTGATGTTGTGTCATATAGACAGGGTGTTTCGCCGGTGTTGCGGAAACTATTGTTGGGTAGATATTGCATTTTGTTGTAGTGTGCGTATTGTTCAGTGTCAGGACCCCATAACCCGGATTAGCAACTTCCATGCGCTCACCGTGTCACGACGTTTTCACGGACCAATTTTTAGAACGGTTTCGGCGCCAATTTTGAATATCTTTTAAACTCCACAAACCAGTCAGCAAAACCTATAGACCTAAAAATGTTATTTTTTTTCCTTTTTGATATCTTATACTTTGAATGCGCTCATAGACATGGTGGAGATTCTAAGTGTGCCCTAAAATGTGTCTAAAAATAAACTGGTCCGTAAAAACGCCGTGACATAGGCCCAGAATGAGAGTTGCTCTCTCTGGGTTATGGGCTCCTGTCAGTGTCTTTTCAATCTTTTGTATTACGTCATTTGGTGATCACACTTGTGTCCGCAAAACCAAGAAATTTCCCTTTAAACCTGTCAATAGCAAAATCATAAAGAACGTTATAGCTAAGCACGCTAAAAAAGGAAAATAAAGCTCTTTTGAAAGAGCCAGTAGACTCGATTGCCTAGAATGAGAGTTGCGCTCTCCGGGTTATGGGCTCCTGTCAGAGTTTTCAATCTTTTGTATTACGTCATTTGGTGATCACACTTGTATCCGCAAAACCAAGAAATTTCGCTTTAAACCTGTCAATAGCAAAATCGTCAAGAACGTTATAGCTAAGCACGCTAAAAAAGGAAAATAAAGCTCTTTTGAAAGAGCCAGTAGACTCGATTGCCTTGGTTCAAATTTATTCCAAGCTCAAATTTTATTTTCTCCGTTCTAAGCTCATTATCTTACCTTATCATACCCAAAAACAAAAAGGAAAAATATTTTAACCGGGAATACAATTAAACAACGTCATATACACTGTTCAAATAGAGCTTTTTGTTGAATCTATTTTTCAGTGAGGACTAAAAACTAGTCGATATACTGTAAATAAGTATTTTTTTCAAAATTCCACTTCAAACAATAACATGTTTCAATGAGCAAGCTATGATTGGTCAGAAATAGTTTATCGTATAAACATATATCTAGCCGATTTTTTGAAAACCAACCCAACGAAATTTGCAGTCATTTGTGTGAAAAAGCGTCAAAAGGCAGGTTTCTTACGCCCTAGAAGCTCCAAAATCACAGTAACGAAGGAAAAAGAAAGAGTGAGGAGAAGGAAAAAAAAGCAATGGTTGCACTCTTAGTTTTTGTAATAGGTACTTTGGCCGAAAAAAACTGTTGGACGCAAAAGGTCTATTTGGCGATAACGTTATCAAAAATCCGGCTAGATTATATGCGTTACTTGTGACCAAGCTTGTTAGGCTAAGATGGCTGTATATTGGTCAAGTTCGCTTTTTTTTCTTTTCTTTTCTTTCTTTCTTCCTCTTTTTTTTTATGGATTAGATCAAGATTGAAGTTCACGTGATGGATTACTGATAGAACTTTCTTGGAAAAAGGAGGAACATACAACTGATCTCCTTTTTATGTTGTGCCGTCTGTACCATAGCCTCCCCGCAGACGTCCTTTGGGGTTCGTTCGTCACGCATTCATTTCTCCCCCACGGACGTCTGCCAAACACAGCCGACATTTACGTTCTTGTTTGTTTGAATAAGTCAATAAGCGGTTAGTTATTGTGTCACGATCAGCCAATAACGAGCTGTGATACAACTGAAACGGCACCTACGAATTATTTCTCGCTTTCCTAGCGGAATATTTGTTCCATGCTTACACGTGGATGAGACTCCGAAGAAAGTTGTAAGAAGTGAATTTTTTTGTTTTCTTTGCAGCTGTAATTTATGAAAGGACCACGTTCGTGTGTTTGAGAAAAAGCGAGGGGTGGGGGGGGGGGGGGGATGAATGCGTGACGAACGAACCACGAAGGACGTCTGCGGGGAGGCTATCTGTACCAGGAATCTTAGAAGCTCCAAAATCACAGTAACGAAGGAAAAAGAAGGGAGAAAAATAAAGAGCGAGGATAAGGAAAGGAGGAGAAGAAAAAAAAAGCAATGGTTGCACTCTTAGTTGTTATAATTGCTGGTTTCCAGTGTCACGCCATTCAAAATAGATCAAAATAAAAAACAAAACTGTTCAATAGATAAAGTCCAGAATCTGAGAAATGAAAGGAGATACATATACAAAGACCCTTGCCAAGATTCAGGTCAGAGGAATATTTCGTATACGAGGTATCCGAAGAAATGTTTTACACAAAATTATAGAGATTTGTATGGAGACGCCATGCTGGTGCTCATCTGGATGAGCTCCAACCTGGCGGACGGAAACCAGCAGAAACATCTGTTACCGAGTTTTGCTACATGAGTGTGAATTTATTCTTCGAGAAACTCATAAACACTAAAGTGATACTTTTTCTAATACATGAACTGTTTAGATAGCGAAATTTCCTGAAATAAGTCATTTTTTTAACCTACATGACAGCTCTCTTGGCCGTCATGTAAATGCCGCGTCACGCAAAAGCGTACTCTATGATCACAAAACCAAGAACCCTTTTGAAGCAAAAATTTGTATGAAAATTAGTTTTCAACTGCTCTAACGCGTCGTGAAAGTAAAATCTTGGTAGGATCCATAGTTTTTTATTTTGAATTTTACTGATGTCATGTGAAAACCAGTGATAGCTACTTTGGCCGAAAAAAACTGTTGGACGAAAAAGGTCTATTTGGTGATAACGTTATCAAAAATCCGGCTAGATATATATATGCGTTACTTGTGACCGAGCTTGTTAGGCTAAGATGCCTGTATATTGGCCAAGTTCGCTTTTTTTTTCTTTTCTTTTCTTTGTTTGTTTGTTTGTTTGTTTGTTTCTTTCTTTCTTTCTTCTTTTCTTCCCTTTTTTTTATGGATTAGACCAAGACTGAAGTTCACGTGATGAATGACTGATAGAACTCTCTTGGAAAAAGAGGAACATATAACTGATCTCCTTTATATGTTGCGCCGTCCGTACCAGGAATCTTTATTAGAAGTCGCCAACCTGTGTGTGGCTGACGAATATTGAATTTTGTCATTTCAAAAACCTGCATAGTGAGCTTGTCAGCTGCGCTATAGTTTCCTGTTAGACATCAAGGTTAATCAGGAGTTTAGGTAGGCACAGTATTTTGTTGAATGATTTAATATTTGGGTCGTTATTCCTTCCTACACCCTGAGTTCTTGAGTGTTGCTTCGATATGTAACAATATGCGTAGTGGAAGGTTTACGGGGAAAGAATTGGAGCCAAAGGATAAAAACTATCTCCGACCTTAGATTAAATGTTTCTGGTACTGAATTTAGAATCATCTGATATCTGACGGCAAGCCATATTATAAAACCCTTTATCACATTTTAATTCCTTTGATACTTTCGTTGTCCAAATTTAGCTTTTGGCCGTTGGACTCCTTTGCAATTTGTCTTTCTATTGAGTTACGTCTAGTTAACTATCCCAGCGAGCTAAGTTAAGTATACTTTGAAGCGATAGTAAAGTGTATCATTTACTACTCTCATTCTTTTCTCCTGCCCGACAACAGAGGACTATCGATCACTAGCCTTACTTAGTCCTTTGTCAGTAACACTGTATTTTAAAAATGTTTTAGCGTTGCAAAAAGCGTTTTGACGACAAGTTTTCGAACACAAAGCACTCGTGAGGGGTGAAGGGCGAAGGAATGTGATCAGGCTTTGTATTAGGCGTTTTAATATTAGCAGGAATGCGTTAACAGCTGGTTGTGTTCTCGAGAAACGGGGTTAGAAAAAAAAGAGATTGTTGCATATTCACAATTTAGACCAAGTAAATGCAATGGATTTTTATCATTTCATGCACGAAATGCTACCATAACTGTTCTTAGCTTACTATAAAACATATACGCAGGTCATTCGCAAAAAAATGTAAAATTAACAAATCGACCACCATCTTCCACGGTCTACACTCTTATAGATCATAGAAATGACGCCATAAAATGTTCAAAGCTTAAGTGGAACCACGAGCCGAATTTTATGGCGTCATTTCTATGTGTATAAGAGTGTAGACCGCGGAAAATTGTGGTCGAATTGTTTTTTTACAATAACATTTATTTTTAGTTTCCTGCGAAGTTTCTCGGAAAATCACGCGAGTATTGAACATTTTATGACGTCATTTCTATGGTCTATAAGAGTGTAGACGATGGAAAATTGTGGTTGATTTGTTAAATACATCTAAATAAAATTTACATCCTCACTAAACTGCATGGCAACTAATTAAACGAGAGTTATCCCACTGCCTAAAAGCAACTGAAATTCAAAGCGACTCTAAAGTAAAATTTTTCCTGTCTTCTTAGTGACAGTCGATAATTCGGACGATTGTGAAGATTTATGATTGTGATAATAATAATGACGTTGATGATTATGATGATGATGATGATGGTAATGATGTCTTCGATGATGTTATAGCTAGTGGAATCCATTTACCTTATTATCGTTTTACTGCTATCTTTCATCTTTCAGCTCTACTGACTAATACTAAAGCCATGTCATTCCAAAAGCAAATTGAACATATCAACCAGAAAATCCAAGAGCATAACGAAAAACTGAAGCCACTGAAGGAAATGGAGCTTTTTGTTCTCGACAACTCGCTTCGAGAAAGCACTGTGGCACAGCTTCGAGGCCATACTCTTCAAAACAAGTGGAAAACATATCAAGAGGTAAGCCTTGTAGTATTCTTGATGGGCACATAGTGAAAGTTACGAGCGGGGCCTGGAAAAGAATATCAGCTTGTTAGTCTATGATTCACGTCTTACACTTTCTGTTGTCCTCATTCTTCACTTACCCTTTTTGACTTATTTTATTTACTCTGCTCTTCTATTCCCTACCGGCCACTTGTCTCTACCCTACGTATACCCTACTCCAACTCCTACTCTGGTCCGTAGCCAGGTTTTTTAAGGACACTTCAAGGGGAGGTGCGATGCAACGAGGAGACGGAGCAAACGAGGCCGGGGGCGCAAGTCTCTGGGGTGGGGGTAGAGGGGATTTGTTTGACACTGCATTTCTGAGACTGCGTTTTGAAAAACTGGGTATTTCTCAAACTTTTAATCTTCAATTTTTTTTCAAATAATGTACTTTATTTTTGTAATTTTTTTATAGTGACAATACTGGACGTCACTATTTTTAAAAAAAGTAGGAAGAAAGTTATAAATCCGAATTATTCGCTAGGTTTTGTGTATCATCATGATCTTTCAATAGCTCATGCTTCTTTGGGTGTTTCTTATAAATGGATCAATCAAAGACTTCTTTCAGATCAATGTATGTGAGTGGACATAGTGATGTGTATAAGAGCTAGTTCCGCGAATGCTACTTTCGGGTCTTAGAAAACAGCAGATATTTTAAGCTATCCTCATAGAGAAAGGACCACACAAAAAAGAAACAAAGCAAACCTTCATCCCCTTCAAGAAAAATGCAAGAAAAAGGATGCGAAATCCACCACTTGTAATTGGCAGGAGCCCATTAGTGCACTGATTTAAAACTGAGATTTGTTTCAGCCACATAGTGCCAATTCAGCCCCTCCTGGAGTCATTTGAGCACAATTTGGGCCAAAACAGCCCAATCAAAAGGCTATTCCAATCCACGCTGGGGCCCATTTCAGTTGTTGTGTCCTTATCAGCCCCAGGTAATTGGACTGTATTGGCTCTAATTTATAAGGGAGCCAAATTAAACTCAAACGTAGAACTGTAGTTTACTCACCGAAGGGGCCCCATTTTTAGAGCTAAAACAGTTCTTTCTGATTTACAGTGTGGCTCTTGTAATTGGCTTTTGAGCAGCTAATTGAACAACGAGAATTTTTCAGATCCTTGATAAGAGCTAATAAATGCGTAAGGTCAACATTAAGCCAGTCAGAACGGTTGTACTGCTCTCGCCACAAAAACAAAACAAAGTTAAATGTAATGCTGCTTCCTAGCTAGCAAGTGTCATAATAACCGCAAAGGTTCGCGCTCCAGTCCTAAGACTTGCACTATTCACATGAAGGCTAAAACATGTTTTGTGGAAAGCGTGAAGTTTTTTAACACTTTCACAGTATTTTCAAGTTCACTACACAATCAGTGAACCAGAATTAAAAAGTAATATTAATCCACTGTGTTTTAAATCGTTGGTCAACAAAAAAGTGGACCTCTGTGGCCTCGCACCCCCCCTCCCTACGCCCCTGTACTCCGCTCTGCATTACGTCAGTCTACTTTACTCTATTCTTCTCTTCTAGAATCATTTATACTCTTCTCTACTCTGCTCTACCCTATATACCCTGCTCAATGCACTCTACACTACTCTACCCTAATCTACTTTACTCTACTCTGCTACCCTCTACTCTACTCTACCCTAATTTACGTAACTCAAGGTTATCGCTATTACGTCGCTCTACTCTACAATTCCCTACTCTACTAGACATATCATTATTTAACCTTCCCGAAGAACATATTAGATTTTAGACTGTCTTCGTTTTCCTCTGTTTTAACCAGGTAAAGAAAGTTGGCTACCAGCATATGATTGTTGCTTCATTTTCCCATATGACTCGTGTCGGTGACACCTTCTGTCGCGAACTGAAAGAAGAAGGAGAAGACTTCGACAAATTATACGCCTTCGCGGAGTTGGTGGAACCTGGTTACAAAAATAGAGTGCCAGACGTGGAATCTGTTCCTGTTGGATTAAAGAAAATGAAGGAATTTGGCATCAAACACCCAATCATTGAAGTGGATTTTGTCTACAGTGGAATCGACTATGAGAAGTTCACGCCTGGTGACATCAGCAAGCTTTTGTCTGAGCGTATGAGTTGGGTTCGCAAAAATCTTTCCGAGGAGGCGCGCATATTTATTAACGTACGCGACTTTCCAGCAGCAATGTCGAGTAAACCAGAACGCATTTTTCAAGTGGTTCATTACTTGTCTTCTTTGCCACAAACTGAGCGTCCTTTTGGTTTGATGTACGAGGATCCATCAGGTAAATCTTTTCCAGAACAACTTGGTATCTGGACAGCAGCCATTCGTAAAGAAATGGACGACTGTGGTTTTAAAGATGCAAAGCTGTTGGTACATGTTCACGAGCAATGGGGAATGGCAGATAGCAGTGTGTTGGCATGCCTCGCCAGTGGTGCAGATGGTATATGGGCAAGCCTATGTGAAGAAGGCGCCGCTATGGGTCACTCCTGTTCAAGTGTGACTATAATGAATTTAGTCCGTCTTGGAAACAAAAAGGTTTTACAACAATACAACTGTACGTACCTCCGCAAAGCGGCCCAAGAGATCACCAGAATCACAACTGGGCTTGAATCAGGTCACAGGCAGGTGGTGTATGGGGAAAGAGCTCTAGATCTGGTCTTCGGAATGCCCAACTTCCCTTTAAACAAGAAAGAATTTGACCTTGCTGAGTTCTTTGGTGAGGAGCCTCCCTTACGAATGACTCCTTTGGCCTCGCCCAAGATGATCGCAGAAAAACTGAAGCGTGTGTTTGGAGAGCACTCAGCGTTCACAGAGGAAACAGGCAAGAGAATGAAAGAAGAAATGTTGGAAGACCTTAACGAAAACAGAAAAGAGGAATACATGAGCCCAGTTGGTTTGGCGATTTTGTTTCGTAAGTCTGGTGCCATACCAACTGATGCCATGTTAGAGTTAATCGCCCAGGATAAGCTCGAAGGAGCCCACGCGAAGCATTTGATCTCTGAAATTCGGAAGATGTGGAATAAATGGGATCGTAGGGAAGAGAACCAGCAAGATGATGCGTTGGAGTTCGATTCATTCTACAATGGCTTCTTGGCCCCATACTTTAGCTGCTATAGATGCGATGAAACGAAGCGTGCTCTGAAAGCGATTGACATGGATGAAGACGGAAAGGTGGATTGGAACGAGTTCGAATTGTACTTGAAGTGGGCCATTCGTCAGTACCCTGCTGACACCCAGACTGCTGAGGATCTGCTGTCCATTGCCTTCCGCAAGGGCCTTATCCCCGCCATGCAAGAAGTGGTTCTCCAGCAAACTGTAGACGTAGAATAAGAAAGAAGCACAAAAAAGCTCAAACAGCGACTTGAGATAGCCTTGTAAGCGTTATCTGCTATCCATTACCTTCTGTAAGGGCCTTATCTTAGCCATGCAAGAATGTGGTTCTTCACCAAACTGTAGACGTAGAATAAGAAAAAAAACTCAAGGAAAGAACTTAGATAGCCTTGTGAGCATTATCAGAAATAAATCATGAGATGGTTTTCGCTGTTGTCCTCCTAAGAAATAGTGCATGATTAAGTCCCATAAAGTGCGAGCGAGTTTCCCAGAAAAATGACGAATTCTCTCCTCTTAAAGTTTTGAAAACATTGTAGAAAGGAGAATAAAGCTTTGTGCGAGTAGCCTTAATTCATTTTCATCCCTAAAACTAACTCGAATAAATACTTCTTCTCATTAATATAATTTCTTGGTTTGATTCCTTGAATAGCCATCCAAAGATACGATAGCATCTTTAAAGGTAGTTATTTTAACACCCAAAGCTGACCAGTCCACAAATTTTTTCCCCCTGAAAGCTCGCACGGCTACCCCAGTTATTATTTTTTTAGGAGGGGATCCACCCCCCAGGACTATAAGATTTATCAATGGATGTTTGGGCCATAACAGTGGCTTTGAGTATCGACACAAGTGTTGTGTCGACCAAAGAGTTAAGGAAAACTACTCTGAAAGAAACTGGTAGGAGGCGAACCAGTTGGCTGTTTACAAGCGAGGCAGAGGATTTGAACAAGGGACTACCGAGAGCAAATCGAGCTCCCATTATTCCTGCTTACGTGCTCAAATCCACGGGAAAAAAAAAGGCGCAGCCAGCTTCCGGGCGTTTGGATTATTGTCGAAATACTTTAGCCTTGATATAACTTCGCCTTATCAATACAAATGCTGGCACCATTTTCGAGTTTTAAAAACCCTCACCTTTAAAACAAAGCCAAGTGAAAACACCTTTCTCGTGAAACTAGGTTGCCCCCTTTATGTAAATTACCAGGAGCCCATGGGCTCCTGAAATTACCCATAGCCAGTCAAGTGACTTTGGGTAACGCTGATATATGCCCAGGGAAAATTTTGTTCAAGGGACGGGACTAACTGCTGGACTCAAGGACGGTTAAACGTTCGAGGCAATTAGTTAATCGACATCAGGGTGCCGTGGTGAAAAATGATAAGAACCTCAGCTTTAATGTTCAATACAGCTGTGGAACCTCGGGACCGAGTTTGCGGGACCAGGTTACCTAGCAGAAAGAGATTTGCATCTTGCATAACAAATAGAGGCGTGTGGGCGTAGGTAATTATTGAGTTTACGCAAAAGGACGGCAGAAAGGGAGGACGGCAAAACGTCCTGTAACGCTCGTGTGTGACAAACGTGACAAGGATATTACTTGTGTGCTTTGACGTGATCTTCACTTAAAATGTTTCCTTGTCACTTACTAAAAGATCTTCTTAAAGGAGGGCGAAGTTTGACGAGACGTTTTTTTTAAAAACAAAATTATTAACGTCACGCTTGTCACACAAGGTTTGTCGTCTTTCCTCTCCCGTCCCGTTGCATAAGTTCATTTGTGAGTTTACGCAACAGGACGGCTGAAAGAAGAGGACGGCAAAACGCGTGTGTGTGACAAACGTGACAGGGCTATTACTTGCGTGTTATGTCGTGATCCTCACTTAACATTAATGTTTTCTAGTCTAAATGTCAATGTTTTTTGATCTTTTTCAAAAAGATCTGTTTAAAGGAAGATCAAGTTTGAGGCAATTTTTTTTTCAAACAAAATTATTGTCACGATTGTCACATAAGTTTTACCGTCTTCTTTGTAGCCTCCCACGCAGACGTTCTTAGGGGTTCGTCACGCGTTCCTACGAGTGACGAACCCCTAAGAGGTAATCTCGTTTGCTCTCCCGTCCTATTGTGTAAGTTCACTTTTAGAGAGTTTACGCAACAGGACGGCAAAACGCGTGAGTGTGACAAACGTGATGACGGGGCTGTTACTTGCGTGTTTTGTCGGTAATTCACTTCACATTGATATTTTTTGGGCTTAACTGCAGAATACCCTATTCTGCGCAGACTAAGTGAGGAATAAATTAAAAACTGCATCCTTTGTTACACGCTGGAATGCGAAGTTTGTCGGAAGGTTTTCTTAAACAAAATTAATGTCACGCTTGTCACACAAGGTTCCTCTGCGCAAGTTCACTTGCATTGGACCTCCATGGGACTTGGGAGGGGCGCTTACCATTTGACAGAAAATTTTGGAAATTCCGGATGGAAGGTAAATGGTAAGTCCACTTTTCGGAAATTCCAACCGAAAATTGAGGAGTACGTTTTGAGGTAGTCCTTTCATTCCGGTTGGTACGAACCGGGTACGAACCAAACGGAATGTTGCTTACCATTAACCAATTTCCCGGTTCCTTCTCGGTTCCAGACTCACGCTACACAAATGCGCCCTTTTTTTGGATTCAAAGCGTAACGAATGTGGTATTTCTACGGTAAACTGGTTTATACTACTACATGAGAAATTTCTGCAATTTGATTGGCTTAGAGCAGTGGTTTTTCAGCTTAATTTGAAATACCTACATGTGAAAATTACAAAACCTTTGCGGGGTAGTAGTATAAACAATTAATAGCATGATTTGTACGTGATATTACCAATTACGTAGAACAATTTCGAAATACCACTCGTGGTATTTATGCCAAATATCACTACAAATTATGCTATTACCTATGCAAATTGCTTACCATTATGCTTTCGACACCGCAATTGGTAAGCACCCCTCACTACGAAGAGGGAGACTGGACCGAGTTAGATCTTGCATAACAATGTTGACTAGATCCCGAGCGTTTTTCATAGCATCAATTCTGCGAACTATTCGGCCGGGTTTATTCTCCAAGACGGGAAATACACTTGAAAGCTCCGTTGAGGTAGTTAAGCCTCCTTTAGAAGACATGGGTGACGGTAAAACAAAGACAGCAACCTTTGCTATGAGCTGATTTTGGTTCCCTGAGGCCCAGTTCGGATGTGCTCATGGCGTCGTCCGAACTAAGGTTGGATACACAGGCGGATCAAAGCCGTTTCCGACCTACACCAGCCTGTAAGTTTAGGGAAAGGGTCGGGGGCTTAACAGAAAAATCTTCCATTTTCTTTTTTAGTTTTACTTTGTGTTTGAGGTTATATGTAAAATGAGAAATTTCACGTTGTACTTCGATCTTACTTGTAAATTAGTTACATAAGCTTAAAATCGTAATGTCATTTGTACAAGTATGTTCTCTCAGTGTAAGTGCTGAGTTCGACGGCAAAATGCATGCGATTAAGTAAGAGCCAAGTTTGGCTTGTTGTGAAAAACTTTATCTTTCGATGCTGGCCACAAAACCATCTGTAGGAGTGAATTTTTGTAGATATTGGAGATCGCGAGCTTATTTTTTGCTTTCTAAGCCTTGTATTTTCAGTTTTTTCGTTCGATCATTGTGAAAACCCTGTTGAAATGAACAATTTTTCTGACCCTTAGTATTTTGTAAAATGGAGGATAAACTTCGTCTCTATAAACCTTATAATTTGCTGAGTCAGGCTTTGTTTGAATATTGTTGGAGGTTGTAGGGTAGAGTCATTATGCAATTGCTGAGTCACACTTAGTCTTAAACATTCTCCCCGGAAGGAAGAGGGCGGGGGGGGGGGGGGGGGGACACAAAGGAAGTTTGGGTTGAGATGTGTCACCAAATCCAAGGCCTTGAAACCCTGACTTGCTTAAAGACAAAAATTGTTTATTTTGCTTCAAGAAACCTTAGTTTATAACCCTGATTAATTTCTCTTGACATACAGAATAAAGCATTTTTTACAACCAACATCTTGGACATGGGTTTTTGGAAGAAATCTATTAATGTTGGGACCACAAATGTAACCACTTATTACTCTTTTGGCCTTGAAATTACATTGTCTTTAGTTCAAGTTAACACAAACTGTAACAGTGGAGTAGATGCAACATTATAGTTTAATTATCCCAGAAATCAAGGGAATAACATTGTTTGTGTTGTTCTTTTATCTTACAGCGGGGATCACACAGAGACTGTACAACTGGAGTATGATCCAAACCGCACAACATACAGTGATCTGTTGACACGGTTTTGGAAAGATCATGATCCTACAGCTCTGCACAAAGCACAGTACATGTCAGCAATATTTTACCATGATGAAGAACAGAAGAAGCTTGCAGAACAGACATGTAATGAGCATCAGAAGACTTTAAGAAGGCCCATTGTAACCAAGATTCTTCCTGCAAAAAGATTCTATGATGCAGAAGAGTATGCGAAATAAAATTTCATTTACATTAGCTTGTCACTAACTGAACTGCCATGTTGAAAAAGTGACTTCTCCCGAAGTGTCTCTAGAAAAATTGTGGGGATCCCAGGGATGAGGGTGAAGACTGGAAATCCCCCCCCCCCCCCCCCACTTCATTATAAAAAAAAAAAACATGCAAACACACATGCACACCAAAAAGGTGCTCATCAGAGTAGAGGGTTGAAAAAGATTTTTTGAATGAAAGGGTCATATTTCTCTCCATCCACTATTTATTTACTTGTCTAGGGAGGAAATTTATGTTTGTCACTCTTAACACTTCTTTAATTTTTTAATTTTTTTTTTAAATGAACACTAGTGAGCAACACAAAGCATAAAGAGATAATAATATTAATTATTGTTGAAATATTTTTCTTTTCCTTTCTCAGTTATCACCAAAAGTACCTGCTGCGTCAGAAACCCTCGCTGCTTAGGAGCCTTGGGTTAAACAGTGTGGAGCTAATAAATTCATCTGTGGCAGCAAGATTAAATGGCTACATGGGAGGCTATGGGTCCCTGAAAGATTTTGAAGCTGAAGTAGATGATCTAAAAATCACTGATGCACAAGCTGATATGGTGCGCAAGATCATAAGCAGCAAGCGATTCTAAATGGTATCAAACTTGTTCTCTCAGGTTCTGCAACCTGAAAATACCTCTAGTTTTTCTCTAAAGTGGAATCCCATTTTTTCGAACCACCATAGGAAAAGCAAACTGGTTCCAGTTACAGTATCAGGAGGTTTGAAAAATTGGGGCTAAAATTAGTGTTTGACTGATGAAGAGAAGTTACAGGCTCATTAAATATCAAAACTTACTTGAAGGAGAATGGCTCAATGCTAATAATAATATTATAATATATATGAAGCCCCCAATATACTAGGTAGTTTTTCTTGCAGTGTTTAAGCAAGTTCTGTTGCATGAAACATTGCTTAGTGCGACACTCTCTAGAATGAACGTGTCTGGCAACACTGCAGCAATCTTAACAAATAGCAAATAAATTATTGTTCGTTTTAGTTTGCAAGAAAATTGCAGGGTAAGGTTAAGCTAGTAACAGCTGGGTGCGAGAGAAGTGCTGTTCAGTACCTCGGGGCTACTGGATTAATCTATTGGCCTTGCATCATTATTTTCACTGCAAGTTGTCTGATGAGCAAGCAAATTCATTTGGTAAGAGAAAGGGGTTTGGTAGGCCCGTATAACTGCTCCAGGCTAGTAATCTTCAGCAAGGGAAGGCAATTATTTAATTAATTTCCATCACACCCTACTCTTGTGTGACATGTCTCACAATGGTGCTACAACATTGCAAGAAAAATATTCCCTAGTGAAATAGGATCTTTAAGCCAGTCTTTAAATCAAAATGGTTTCCTCTCTTCCCGTATTTATTCATTTTCATTCATTCATATGCAGTTCACTCTCTGCAGGCAAGTGTTATTTTTTTATCGAGCTCTGGTCCTAGTAGAGTCCAGTTTAGAGCAAGTTGCTTGTTATGTGACATGGAGATGTTATTTTGTGCAATGTTATTTATTAACTTTAGTTTTCAATATGCACTCTGATCTTGTAAAGGTAACCATAATGGGTATCAAGTTGTTATTTGGTACTATTCTCACTGTTTATGAAGTCCTGTGGTGTAAATTAGATTCTGTGGGACTGAAAATTCTTACTGTGAGGTAGTGCTGATAGTGGTGTGACGTTGATTGTTGTCAGAGTGCATTAAAATACTGTAGTGCTTCGTCAGAAAATGCTGAAGAAAAATGAGACTGTAGTAGGTCTGAAAATAAACTGAAAAACCAGATGTGGTTTCCAATGTTTATCATTTAGATATTTTCTACGTGTAAATTTTCCGTTGATTTTTTCAAACCAGAACCACTGGACTTTGCTTGTATAAGTGGTATTATCCTTCCGTGTGGGTGTCACCCATGGTTAGATTCATTCCCTTATTTATTTATTTATATATTTATTTATTGATATCCTTTTTTTGGAACAGAAACAAGCTAACATAGGCCTTGGCCAGTGGGGGTATAAGGGCGGGGGGGGGGGGGGGAGGCAGTACTCTAATATCATAGATTATACTGGTATGTGCCTCTCTGAACAGGGTGTAAAAATTAATTACCCATTTTCTCTGTCCAGAGGAAGTAACAATACCATAACAGGGTCTTTTTGCTACCCATAATCCCTGAATATTCTCTATCCAGGTCTATCATAGGCATGTGCTCCCCTCATCGTTTTCCACTTAGCTGGCCACAGGAGCAGGATTCCTAGTAGAATATCTTGTGCAGGGTCCCAGATTCATCACGTTTTGCCTGGAACAGGTCCTGAGTCTCAAATGACTCGGCATCCTGATAGTAGTAAATTCAAGGGATCCCCCCCAGGATGCTGTTGGTGACCAGTCCTCCAATGTTCAAAGCACTTGATCTTTGAGAACTTCATGCAAGAAACGACTAGCGGTCCTTTTTTGTCAACATCGAAAACGTGGCCTTTCAAGACTCTCAAAGAACAAGGGACAAGAAAGAACCGCCTTTACTTAATTCTCGACCCCCTGCAGTAGAGGTTGGTTCATTCTCGTCCCCAGAGCCACTCGGCTTAATTTGTAACCGACCAGTGTAACCCCTCGTTTCTCTACCACGTGACCAAGAAACGACGGGCTCTGGGGACGAGAATGAGGTTGGTTGGGTACGCAACAGAACGCAACAGAGGATCGTTGCGTGACTTGCGCAAAATAAAGAACGCTACATTTTGAGATTTTTCTACAGGTATGATCCGTCAATTCGACCGCACTCGTCGGTTAATCTAGTCTGTTGCACAGCCGTTTTTAGTGTCGTCACGTTTATGCCTGCGGTCACGGGTCAGCGTATTAGACGCAGGCTCTGTAGAATTCGGAATTTCCGGTGCTCAGCTGTGTGAACTGATGGGAATGAAATTTTTATAATAATTCGTCGCTGATTTTCTGCCCACATCTTCTTCTTGAAAGGTTATTACAATAAGTAAACGCAAGTTGCGCGTACGATAAATTTCAGTCCAACATGTCAGGAACTGACGCAAGAACCTCAGGAATCGTCGTAGTCGGCTTAGGGCGGGCAGGAAAGGCTAGAGTACGAGACTTGAAGCAGAAAGTTTTAGGAGAAAATGCCGTTCTTCGCGGAGTCATCTCAAGGTAAGCTTTCATAGTTAAGTTCTGTGCGTTTTAGCTATCTAAAAGAAGGTTAACTAGACCGCGTTTTACTTTGCGTCCTGTATCAGATAGTGGACCTTGAATCGATTGGGACTCCAGAGCTCCTGGAGAGATCATCAGTGGGATGTTAACCACGACATGTTTAGTTAAAGGCTCTTTTAAATACTGGCATGACAGATTTCCCTACTCTCTCATTTACTGAATGATGAGCTTGTGAAATTACTATCCATTTATACTACTTACCCGGAGACTGAAAAAGGTACCCCTTTTGTGTTGAGTGTCCGAGCCATCATTTAGTAAACCCCCCCCCCTCCCCCCCCGGGGGGGCCAGAGGACACAGCAACAACAAAAACAACAAGTTTATTCAGTATTACCATTTTGTACAGGGGTTAACGATTAAAATAACAATAATAAACAGCTAAGTTTAAGGAAATGCAGGTATGATGGAACGGTAGAATTGACTATGTTTCTTTCGTCTTTCAAATGCTTGAAAGATGAAATTAGCAGCTAGCCTACTGATATGTGAAGCAGTATAATGTTAAAAAGGAAACAGACTTTATCATGGATATTGTAATGTGTAAATAATGTACTTCGGTCATTGATTTTAATAAAAAGAGTCTTTCACACCCTTAATGTTTTACCTCCAGAACTTATAAGAGACAATGTGCCTTTTTGAAAGCCTAGAGGGCAAGGATGTTTCTGAACAACTATCTAAAGAATTCCAGAGCCAAGAACAAATATTGTGTAGAGACAGCTGTTGCCATAATTTGCTTGATTGCATTGACAAGTAGAATAAAAATGGATAGAAGACGTGCTTTAAAAGAGGTGAAACAATCAATCAATCAAATGGGAGAGAATTCTGCCTTCCATATATAGGGCAGTGTATGCCAAAGGATCTGTCACAATCAATGTATAGCAGTTTTTAGGGATGGAGGGGATGTGGATGTGGATGGTTATGCAATTTTTTAAAATATTTTTTTGGTGGGGAGATGGGGGTAAATGAGCTGCATTATAGTCTATGTGAAAATGGTGAAATAAGCTTAATACAAAGTATGGTATTTGAGCGGATTTTTTATTTTAAACTTCCCAGGCGAAAAGTTGAAGATGATTTACCTACACTAGACTGGGATGAAGCTTTGAGTAGAGAAGACGTCAATGCTTTAATAATTTGCACAGAAAATGATACCCATGAACAGTAATGCCAGGTAAATTATACAGTGGAACCTGGATAAAATATGGACACCATGTCATCCATGTTATCCGGGTATCCATGTCAAGCCAGGTCTCAGAAAGAATGTCATGGAGTGACACATGTTTTATCAATAGAAAGATACATGTACACACAAGCCATGACTCAGGGAAGCCAAAAGCTAAGGAAGTGAATGACTTTGTGTAATTTAAGGAGGCAGAAAACTTTATTAAAGGATTACAGTATGAGGGTCAAGCACCAGACTGACAGCCTGATAAAAATAAGTGGGGTTGACAATAGTAGTATAAGAGTTTGTGACGACTCAGGACACAGAAAAATGTCCCAAGTCCATATTAACTAGTGTCTGTATAAGTGGGTTGATTGTGGAGAAAAGATGAGCTTTTTGTGAGGACAAACAAAACTGTCCTTTATAATATAGGTGTCCTTATTAAGCCGGGGGGGGGGGGGAAACTCAACACAATCTTATACAGGGAGGGTTCCACCCTGAAGTCCAACCCCTTATCCTTTTACTATTTTTCACAGAAAAGGTTCCTCTTTCATACACCATCTTATCTTAATTGTACTTTAAGTTTTATTGATATGATCATTGTTTAAAATACTTTCTCTTTTAATAGTTATTTGTTCTATTATTTTCTTTTTTTATTTCTTTATTTTTTTTTAAGTATATTTTTGTTGTAAATATTTGATACATATTTTTATTTTTTAGCTATAAGTAACAGATAAAGAGCCACAATGTGGAAACCCTTCTATTAAACCAATTACTTACTTACTTACCTTCTATTGACAAATCTTTGGCCTTTAACTGCTGTAAATGGACTGTCTTTAAAACAGAACATTTTCTCAACTTTTTCACGGCCATAAAATGCATCTGTTGGCACATTTGGGCCTTTCTACAGACCGAAATGCAGATTTCCCTACCATTTCAAATACTCCAACTAGAGAAAGCCCTATACTTTCATATTCCTAAGGCCTGCGGGTAAAGGTGCCCCCTTCAGGTGGAACATCCCTTTATAGGCCATCATTAATTTATTTAGAATTTCCCCCTCCCCCCCCCCCCCCCCCCCCCCCGCCACCAGGGTATTAAGCAGGTGTCCGTAGAGTGGGGTTCCACTGTACCATATAAAGCCTGCCTTCCTGGAATGCCTCTGATTATCCCTGGCTCTGGCCCAGACAGTGTTATGATGTGATGAGCTGGGATTGATCATTACTGGTGGCTACCGGTTCCTAGTGAGATATTCCCATGCTTGTAATTACCTACAGATGAATACTTGGAAAAAAATCAGGGATAGTCTTAAACAAATTAAACGACATCAGATTATTTTAACTTTGCAGGAAAGCACTGGAGCATGGGAAGCATGTACTGGTAGATTATCCATTATGTCTGTCAGCACAAGGTGGCAAAGATCTTTTTAACTTAGCAGAGAGTAAAGGTATGATGGAGAGAGAAGTTAAAAAGCTGACCTTCTATTAACTAGAAATATGTGTCTCGCAGAACCTCTCAAAGGGCAAGGGAAAAGGGCAACAGTATTAAATACCAAAGACGTTGACTGGAAAATTGATATAAGCTCTTGTTTCAACTTCATGTGTATTTCCTTCTGCATTTTACGAGGGCCTCCCTTCTAGTTACTTCATGTTAGCTTTCTGTGCTACCCTCTTTAAATCAGTGTCATCATCATCATCATCATCATTATCATCATCATTATCATTATCATTACTATTATTAAAAAAGGAGAAGGAAAGGAACAAAAGACTAGTGTTTGACTTGAAAAGAATGTTTCGGTTCATTTTGTTCCTTTCTCTCTGTAAAAGGACCAGAAAACAGATCAAGCTTCAATCGGTTTTTGGCAGTAGAGTCGATGTCTTATGTTTTATCTGTGGATTTAAGAATTCATTGATATTAAAAAAAAAACTCCTTGTAGTCGTGAAATATTTCCTCTTTGTACGCGATTTTAGGACTGATATGCCATGTCGAGAACATAGCTCTTCTTCTTCCTGCACACCAAGACTTCAAGAAGACCATCAAAACCAAGGATCTTTCCCTCAAGGAAGGCACAGCTAGGTTAGAGGCAAGTTTTGCCTCAGAATGGTTTAATGATATAAACCGTGCAGGGTTTCCAAGTTTCTCTGGCGTCTCAACTTTGGAATGTCTCACCGATCTGTTTGGCAGTCTGACCTTGAAGGAAGCTCAATTTGTACATGAAACAGATCGTCATGTACTCACCTGCAAACTTTTCACCTCAGAAAACAGGTGAGTTTTCCAGTAAGGCTCGCCACATGACAGTCTTGGATAATGGATTCCTTGCCGTGGTTTCCGAATTCCGGGTTCTGGATTCCAGTCTTTTTCTGTGGAACCTGGATTCTGGATTTCAATCGTTTTCTGTGGAACCTGGATTCCAGATTCCAATCTTGTTCTGTGGAACCTGGATTCTGGATTCCAATCTTTAGCAGGATTCTGGATTCCTTGTATTGTATCCAGATTTCAAAGCCCAGGATTCAGGATTCCACAAGCAAACTTTTCTGGGATTCAGGATCCCACAAGTAAAAATTTACCAGACTCCGGAATCCGGATTCCCATAAATGGGGCGATAAGGCCTATGAAAGGGTACTCCAGCGAGCAAGGCAGCAGGGTAGCAGGCACGTCCAATCAACTTTATGGTGGGGGTTCATCGTTTTTTTGGCTGGGAGTTTTTGTTTGTTGTTGCTGTTGTTTTATTTTTGCTGTAAAGCTGCGATCAGGTCTTGAGTTCAGAGATCATCTTGTGCATGAGCTCAACTCTTGCGCAACTAACATTTCCAAGATATGCTTTAACCCTATTTACCCAATTAAACACCGCCCTCAATGAAACCCCACAAATGGAAGCAAAAGTGCCAATAAACACTGCTCTCGAATAAATGCCCCGCCTAATTGGCGGTGTCCAGCTTTTATTCAGGGTAATCTTCGCCATCCAGACAATTTATGATTCGATGTCAACGGAAAGGGAGATATTAGAACTTTAAACATCTTTTTGTTTTGCATACTATTTCTGAGTGATTTACCCAGGATTTTATAATCATTGGTGTTAACTCCGTCTCCAATAACCCCCCCCCCCCCCCGGGGGGAAGGGGTTACTTCCTTATAAGAGGCTAATGGGGATGTGCCCCTGGATGGGGTCGCATTTTCACGACTGGATTTACTATAACGGGGGTGCATTTTCAATAAGGTTACTAGAATGGGGTCGCACATTTTGGGATTTTGGGGCTGGGAAAGTTCTTCATATTTACGGTTAGAAAACGTACCAGAATGTTTGTATTGTAGGTGAAAAGTAAAGAGTTCTTCATTCAATTCAAAAAATGGGTAAATTCATTTTAGGATGACATTTTTAGAGGATTTTTAAGGTACATACATAAATAGAAAGTGACGAAGTTGGGATGGCGAAAATTACGTGTTTGCCCAAAAGTGACTAAGATGGGGTCTATAATTAGCCACAGAATAGACTATAATGGGTTAGGGGCTCTGAGAGGCCAGCGGCACGTACCCGGCAAAAATTAACCCAAGTAACCACCCTGGGCAATAAA
>OZ037776.1:15477003-15482003 GCA_964035525.1 Porites cylindrica | reverse complement strand
TTTATCGATAAATACCACCACGCTTTTTCAGTAGATGCAGCAAATATGATGATAGCATAACTGAATGTGCTCAGTCACTGGTGTAGATGTTACTGGGTTACCTTAGCAACGGCATAACCTGTCAAAGACAAATTCGGCTTCAAGTGCTTATAACTCAAAAACGAGTTCTATGACCTCCGTTTCTTATTATCAAATTCTTGTCAACGTTTCAAGATTCAACTTTTTGAAAAACTTGTGAGGAACAGGATCAGAGCCACCTTAACTTTTCCGCTGTTAACCAATAGACCTCTTTAACTTGTACACTTTGTTTTCCCAATAGAGGTCCCAGAGAAACTTGAACCTTTGTCTCTTCATAAATTATGTCTACATATGCACGCGAATAAGACGAAACTTGAAAGAAACAGTTATCTGGAGTTTTATCACATGACCTGCATTGGGACCGGGGGGGGGGGGGGGGTACTGCCATATATGGGATATATAGGAATGTGCCGCCGTGAAGGGTATGGTTTTCAAGCAGTTTACTCTAGGATAGGGTATATAAATCAGAGCGTTTGGGTCTAGAGTAGGGTATCATTTTTCAGGAAACTGATCAGTTGGTTGAAGATTTTATCTAGACTAGGGAAACAGCTACTCTAGGATAGGGGGGATTTGGGGAGCTTACTCTAGTATAGGGTAGCCAAATTCAGCTGAACTAGCTCTGGTATAGGTTAAGGGTTCCAGCGTCCCAGCGGCACATCCCCACCCAGAAATTCCTAAAGTACCCCCCCCCCCCTCCCCCTCGGGCATTGGGAAAACAAAACATGAGTTCGAAATAGCGGGGACTTCGAATTAACCGAGTCCGAAATAGCGGGGTTCGACTGTACAAGCTAAAAAGGTCTATTTTTGTTTCAATGTATTAGGCTCACTCGGTGAAAGTAAAATGACTTTTTATCAGTTTTATGCATGCATCGTGCAGAACAGCATATATACAGTACATATTTATCAGTGTTTCCGATCCCTGACAGGGCTATATACTCCTTACTTTTCAATACTTCAATTTACAATCCGTATGAAATAAATCAATTATACTTTATTCTAACATAGATAAATGCTTAGAAATATTTCAAATCTAAAATTTACAATCTAAGTGAAATCAAATGGGTACTAGGATTCTAGAACTGAAAAATGAAAGACTGACATTGATAAACGCTATGTGCGTAAGCTTCTTAGCTGAACTGGTATTTCAGCATTTTTTCTTTTAAGGTATCCTTGAATGTTCTCAGAGATAACTTCTATAGGTAGATTGTCCATGTTGTTCCATAGTTTCACTGCTCTGTAGCTTTTCTGTCCAGACTTTTATTATTTTTTTAAAATTGTATTTCGGGATATTGAGTGAATCTTTGTTCCTTGCGTTACGATCGTGCGTTGCCGTGCATGACCAAGAGCATTAATTAAAGTAGAGCATATTCATTTCGCTTCGGTGTTGTACATGTAGTGTAAGATTTCATCTATCGGTCTCACATATATTTAAAAGAAATAACATTACTATCCCTGTTCAGACTGGTCTAGCCCCTGTAAGGTCCGCATCTAGTTTCATAACTAACATTGCAGGTTTTGCTTCCGCGATTATCCGTTCAAATTCGATCATAATATATCATAAGGAAATGAATTATAATGCCCGGACAATTGTTTTCGTATGCAAACCAGGATGAGAACATCGAGGAAATAAGTGTGTACATTATGTTTAATACTAATATATTATCACGTTAAGTGTTAAGTTACTTTTGCAGTGCAATTGAGACAAACACAAATTAAACGTACAATAGTTTGTTTTCAACCGGTCTAAGTTAAAAATGACGTAATAACAATTTATTTCAATCTTAGAAAAAACGGCTGCACTGATTGTGATATGTTTGCCTCCTTAAAAACTTCGTTTGTTTTTCTGTGTCCGCAGGCTATAGTGCAAACATTACCATTACAGAGAAAGATACCAAGCTATGTTTATCGGAACTATGTATAGAACTATGTATAGATAGTGTGTAATAATATTAATTGACTAAACTACCGTCAATTTCCAGGGAGCATTTAATTCTTCTTTCTGTCAATTTTGCATCAATTAAGTACGTATAACTTCATTTGTAACTGAATTCGGCCAAGAAAACGACAGATGAAGAGATGATTTATGTGAGAAATTTTTCTGTACTGACTGCTTGTGTCTAATCGATCGAATTACACCCGGAAATAGCTTTAAGACGTCGCACGCAAATTGATGAGGAAAGGTTTCTTTGAATCAATCCTTTCAGTTGTCTTGACAATTAAAACAATTTTCGGATTTCAGCCTATTTTCGAGTAGTCTACACAACGATGTTTGCGTCAAAAAACATCGAACAAGCGAGGTCGTTAGGAGTGTATCGACACGTCTGGAATGTGAACTGAATCATACTCACAAGAGTTTTGTGCTTGAATTTCCTGTACCCAAATCAAAGAGCATGCTGTTGTAAAGAGCACTAGATATCGCAAAAATGAATCTTCCAACATGATTCTTGTAAAATGTACTTTGCTTGGCCGTACGGGAGCAATAAACTACGGGGTATCAAGGAATCATTGACCTGGCTCACCGGAAGTCCTAACTTTAATACAATATTAATCACCCCAAGTTTGTTTATCCATCCGTTGCCACGCTCTGTACAATCTACTCACGCAATAGCCTGTTCCAGGGTAACCCTTTTTTTGAGGCCTTTGCACATTATGCTTTTGTTTCCCCACTATAGTGCTACACCTTAGTGCTCAGTCCATTTTTTCCACTAAAATACTCAGTAGTCCCCAAAAAAGTCACTAAAATGCTCAATAATTCTAATCATAGAGAGGCCTTTTTTTATTAATTCTAAACATTTTTAAGGGGGTTTAACGCTAACAAAAATGTATAAGTGGTATGACAACAATGTATATATACAAATAAATAGTTTCAATATAGCAACTTAAGACCTGCATACAGAAATATCATTGTTTATCTGTCCATTATAAATTAAATTTTTACAACTCTACTAATTGTTAGCTGCTATTACATTGCATATAATGGCTGAAGATCTTAGCAAGCTCTATCGAGCTTTTCTAGGAAGATGCTCTTGGTATAAAATTACGTCTGGTAAAAATAGCGGATGGATATCATATCTAAATATAATAACAACAAGGGATTTGTACGAAACTATTACCTATTTATTAATTAATTTAACTATCGAAGTAAATTACTTATATTTGGTTTTGCACATAGACAATACTGCTCCTTTCTTAAACGAATTGTATGTTTTCAATGTTTCCAGATCATCTGGTAAATTATACCAGATTTGAGCCCCCCTGTACTTTAATGAAAATTTTCAGTAATTTGTCCTCCTAGAATCAATAAATATACTTGATGCTGATGGACTATTATAACTGTATTTGTTTTTATTCACTGTGAAAGATCAGAATTTCAAACAATGTTCTGGTAAATCATTCCTAAAGTACCGGTACATAAAGAATGATATCAAATATATATTTAGCTCATATATATTAAGAAGATTAATAGACAGAAATAAAGGTCAAGATTCATCTTGATATTTTGCAAAGGTCATTATTCTTCCTATTTTTTCCTGTATTGTCAATATCGATTTTAGCCTTGTTGGTTAAGTGCTTGTCCATATAATGCAACGATACGTTAAGTATCGGTACACCATAGGCCATAGTACACTGAGTAAAACTCCGCGACTAAGAACCTGAATTTTAAGAACCTGTTAGCCTAAAATTTGCCAGTTAAGCCCCCTCTATTTAAGAACCCGTTTAGCCTAAAATTTGAAACAGGTTCTTATTTTCTAAAATCTATGAAAAAATTCTGCACACTTACACAAATATAAGATATGTCAACTGAACCACCAAATACTCTTAGCTATGTTGTAATTTTTTTTTCTGTTTGGAAACTAATGACCTATTTAAGAACCTACATGGCCTAAACGTGTGCCATCTACCATTTGTATACGAACCTGTTTAGGCTAGCTTGCAAAAGCCAGGTTCTTAATCGCGGGGTTTTACTGTAATTTCTTTATGGTCATGCAAATGAAGCATTTGGTGTTGTTGTAACTGTATTATAGATTGTCTTTAATAAGAACGAAAAGTCCGAAGACTACAGCAAAGCTGATTTAAAACAACGTGTACTGTTTTTTATAACAATATTTCGGCTGGCCATACCAGCCTTCTCCAGGTTTACAGATGTTACTGAACTTATGTAGTAATCACAATATTATATAGATGGAGAATGTCGCAATAAAAGGGAGAGGCGGAAATGACGTACAACATAAAAACTGGAAAGGAAAAATACTAAGGATATGGATTACAATAATTCGTCAGGGCGGTTTAGGCCATGAGGTTCAAGAGTCGTGGCCTTATCTATCAAATGCGACTCCCTGGCCTTACGAACTGAGTCACGTGAAGAATGAATTTTCTCTAGTGGGATTAACTGCATGTCAGTATGAGAATGGTCAGAGTGAAACAATAAAACAATAGTGGGTTTAGATTTAATGTTAGTTTTGTCGACTGCACGTCTGTGTTCGTTAAATCTGTCCTTGAGACGTCGTTTAGTTTCACCTATAGCTACCTATGTTACAACGGTAATAATAACGTTTGGATAGATAGATAATGTCTCGCCTTTACCATAATTCCTATCATTTTCGATATTTTTGTTGCAACCTGATCAACATGATCTTTCCAAGAGAGTTCATCATCCACATTTAGACCCAGAAATTTAGTGCATTTAATTATTTGACCATTAATTTTAACTGCAGTAATTTCTTTGAACTTCTTTCTTTTAGTTTTCAAAATCATACATTTTCTTAAGATTTAAAGAAAGTTTATTTGAAGTGAACCAAGACGTGATCTTTAGAAGTTCTCGATTCATGGTATTGCACAAAGTATCAGCACTTTTGTGGCTGTAAAATACTTTAGTATCATCAGCAAAGAGAACAGATGATATAATCTTCGAGCCCCTAGAA
>OZ037776.1:15449503-15474503 GCA_964035525.1 Porites cylindrica | reverse complement strand
TGTTTAAACCAATCAGAAGTAAGTACAGACAATAGAAAAGTTAGCACCTTTTTTGCATTCCAACTTGTTCGTTGCCGTTGTTGCTATCGTTCTTATCTGGACCGTTTCTTAAACTCCCTAAAACTCCCTTTCCTGCGTTTTTGTCTCATTCAGAAAGGATATTGGCCAGTTTCATTTCCTCTCATGGCGTTCCTATAATACCTAGAAATTGAACAAAAAATTGTCCAGTCCACTTCCAGATTTCAACTTCGAATTTTTTTTTTCATAAAAAATAGCTTTATTAAAAAAAAAATAAATTAAAAATATGTTTTATTTCGATCGAAAAATCTGACCTATTTTTGTAAACAGTGCATACTAGTGTAGATCCGCTCGAGTTACCTTGAAGTTGGCTTAAAATATGCCAGCGATGGTGAATCTTTATCTTTCAGCTCATTTCTTGATGTCTGGAGTACTGTCTAATTTGCTTGATAGGCTACACTGTTGCAGGATCAGATCCCTCAGTCAAACAGAATAAAACAGCAGACACATTCAAGTACATTTATGTCCTTAAATTTAAAGTTCACTGCAGCTGAGTAACTCAGGCTTGCTACAACACATACATGTCCAATTTTCTTTAATAAATTATTCACTAGTTAATGCTCTTTTCAAAGTTCTTATCACTTGTAATAACATTACTTTTATGCAACTTGAAGTTAACAAATCATAACTCACATGAGTAAACCTGTTCAGGATATAGTGAGATATACTTCATATCATCTTGAAATATCATTTTCAGTGGAATTTTGATTTTAAAATGCATGTCTGTCATTAATCAATTAATCCTTGGTGGCAGAAAGGAAGCTTTACTGAGGCATGTTAAACACCCCGTTTGCCACTACTGGCAATTAGCCTGCTCAATTGCCTTACTTAAAACTAGCTAAAACTTGGCCAGCTTCAATATTTTTTATTATAGACTAAGAGTGAAAGTCTTGAATGATGATTTCATTGCATCAATATTATTATTAAGTACTTTCTAAATTTTAAAATTTGTTAGTTAACCCCACTCTTGTATCAGCACAGGTAGCCCAAGCATAAAAAAGAGATTTTATGGGAAATAAAACTTACAACAGATGTTTGAACTACAAATATAAATTAAGTTTAAATATTATTAGCTGGTGTAGCTGTCCATCCTAATCTAAGAAGTTTCAGCACAACGTGAGGATTAATATAACATGATCTACCCTAACAGTGTAATAATGGAGAGTATTACACTATCAGGTCATATGATGTTATACTGCTGAAATCACATTGAAACTTTGTAGACAGTTGGACAATACATACTACTTAATAACTGAGAGTGAGGTCATCGCAGGGAAATCTCAGACTGAGGTCTTGATGTATTGACCTCGCTATCACTCGATGGCGTTGGTCTGAGATTTTCCTGTAATGACCGAATGGACAAGGTTTATCAGTTATTTATTATATGGCCTTTTCATTATGGACCTGAGCCTGCGACCAATTAAAACCAACAATTGGTCAGCGGATAACTTTAAAAAACACATCACCTCAACAAGTTGTACACTTGAGCCCGTGATACAGTCAGGTGACACTGATCAGCAGATACCCTTTTTGACAGCTGTCAATCGACCATAACATGGACCTCCATAAGGATGTCCACTATCAAGTTAAACAAAGATAGTATATGCCTTGGACACCTAGCCAGTATTGCCTGGTCATTACAAGAAAATAATGCCTGGTCATTACAGGAAAACAGCCAGTCAGAGTGCATGTACTACTGGTATTGTAGCCAATACAAACTCTTCATTCCCCATGCAAACTCTTATGTTATGCTTTGGCAGCCTGTGGTATCAGTGACTGCTCAAAAAAAATTGACAACTGGTATGATTTTCGACTACGTATGGAACTTGTGATGGCCGTAAAAATTAGTATCCTCTTAGACATATATGCCAAGTAATATATCACAGTGAAACCTCTTCTTACACACCGGGGGTGACAAAACTTTTAAAAACAACGCTCATCAATTTTTCCACTCATTTCCTTAGAGCCACTCTATAAACTGTGTGGAAAAAGAATAAACAGACAGAAGAGAAAAATTTTCTAGCTGGGGATGTATAAAGTTAAAAGAAAGTGCAAAATTGAAGACTTTGCAAGGAAGAGATTAAAAGATTTTTCTCTGTGAAAACAGGACTTGTTTTTTTTACAAAAAAATGTAATGTGGAGGCCAAAATTCATTTAAATAACTTTAAATAACTATGGAATCTAAATAAATTTATTAATTATTAAATGGAATCTAAATGAGTTTGGTTCAGTTAAATTCAGTATATTTGCAAGGTCAAGTTTGTGAGAGGCTCTTTTAAGTGCATGGAGTTATCTTCTCATGTGCCAAACATTTATTTAAAATATTTAATAATGTTAGTATGTGTAATCAAATGGTGACGACTGAAATTAGGGAATAATTTCACACGCATTTTGTCCAAATTCTAATAAAATTATTAGGATTTGGACAAAACGCAAGTGAAATTATTCCCTTATTTCAGGAGTATACCATTTGATTACCTATTAATATCATGGGTGACGAATTATGTTAGCAATCTTGGATTTTTGACATGTTTACTCCACTCTCTCAAATATTTGGCTTACAAAGTTCAGAATTTTTCAGACTTTTTCTGCAAAATACCTGTTAGAATCCTTCTTGATGTTCTCTTGTGTGTTCAGGTTTTCTAAAGCGTCTTTTTGTGCCCTGACATCTTCATTCACAGCATTTTAAAACTTCGTCGCCATCTTGACACTGAGACGTACAGAATGGTTGCCATGGCAATTTTGTAATTTCGCATGTGAAATTACAAATTAAGGTGGCTCGACTGGATTGTTTGGGGTTGATACCTTCCAACTTTGAGCATTAACTACGTCGGCATGAGTAAAGATATGGAAAAAAGGTTACCACAACTGTATTATATAAAGATGAAAATTTCTTATGATCTGGGTTTTATTGCAATTGGAGTCGCCATGGCAATGTAATGACGTAATTACGTTTTTCATGTATCTTTGTGTTTCTCTGTTCCAGGAGTTTTTTGATGAAATCGCTTAAGGGAGTATGTACCTGCTATAATTGCCTCCATTATGGTAAAGTTTGAACAAATTCTATGGGAGCGTTTTCGAAATATTTTGAAATGTAGTTTTAAGAATGATAAAAACAGTGAAATGGCATGCTACCTACACAATTCCCTAATATTTTAAGAAAATGATAAGCTTTGGGAACGAGGCTTCATCTCATAGTGGTTTGACTCCATTGAAAACTGCATACGAAAAAAGAGGGGAATTGCTCTGGGCGATCGCGAGTAAGAAGAATTTTATTAACTTGCATTTAGCTGCTTTTGATACAGTTTTTGGACGTAATTTGGTCCATCCCTAAAAGTTTCGCATTTTTCCAAAAACCGCTCGATAAATTTTTTTATAAATTCGACAATCCCGAGATCAATCGTCAAGAAATATTCCCTGCAAGTTTTAAGAACATTGAAAATAGGGAAGGCTTTTAAATAGGACCTCAAATATAACCAATTTTCCCCCCAGATTTTGTGTTTACAAGTGAGCGTCCTCATTATTCACTGGCATTGTTTTCAAGTTTCATATACACGTGCACATTTAGCAAAAAGATAGAATTTGCATCAGAAAGGACCCTCGGTTAAATCTTCGGGATATGCTAATTACCGGGTAAAGAGATTAATGACACATTATAACATCCAAGCAACTCTTTGTGATAGTTTCTGTGATGTTATAACCCGAGTAAGATAATTAAGTATTCCATCCTACGCGATGAGCCGTGACATTCACCGTTTCGGCTCTCACTGCTTTCTGTGACGACAAGCCAACTATTAGCATATTCCTGATATTTCTTCGGAAAGTGATCGAGAGTTCTTTTTTATGCAAATTTATATCTTTTGCTGGTTGTGCACGTGCATATGAAACTTGAAAACAATGCCAGTGGATAATGAGGACGCTCACTTGTAAACACAAAATCTGGGGGGAAAATTGGTTATATTTGAGGCCCTATTTAAAAGCCTTCCCTATTTTCAATGTTCTTGAAACTTGCAGGGAATATTTCTTGACGATTGATCTCGGGATTGTCAAATTTATAAAAAAATTTATCGAGCGGTTTTTGGAAAAATGCGAAATTCTTAGGCATTGACCAAATTACGTCCAAAAACTGTATCAAAAGCAGCTGAATGCAAGTTAATGAAATTCTTCTTACTCGCGATCGCCCAGAGCAATTCACCTCTTTTTTTGGATGCAGTTTCCAATGGAGTCAAACCACTATGAGATGAAGCCTCGTTCCCAAAGCTTATCATTTTCTTAAAATATTAGCGAATTGTGTGGCTAGCATGCTATTTCACTGTTTTTATCATTCTTAAAACTACATTTCAAAATATTTTGAAAACGCTCTCATAGAATTTGTTGAAACTACGCCATAATGGAGGCAATTATAGCAGGTACATACTCCCTTAAGCGATTTCATCAAAAAACTCCTGGAACAGAGAAACACAAAGATAAATGAAAAACGTAATGGCGTCATTACGTTGCCATGGCGACTCCGATTGCAATAAAACCCAGGTCATAAGAAATTTTCATCTTTATATAATACAGTTGTGGTAACCTTTTTTCCATATCTTTACTCATGCCGACGTAGTTAATGCTCAAAGCTGGGAGGTATCAACCCCACAAAATCCAGTCGAGCCACCTTAACGCTGAAATTTTGTGCCAAAATTAAGAAGTAATTCGTCACCTATGATATTAAATTAATAATCTGAGCTCATTCCAGCTATAGTTATAATTCAGACAGATTTTTTGTTTAATTTTGACTAGTAAGTATGCTGTTTAAACTAGCTGTTGATCTTTAGTAAAAATTTATCTAACTAGGTTTGGCACATACATGGTGCCGCATTGAAGTGGGTCTATGTTCTTAACTTATTTTAAGGACTATTAGCATGTTGGAGTTGACATAAGGTGATCTGAAGTTTGCAGCTGATATCTGAGACTCTGATACAAAAGATATGAGGAAATCTTGCAATAAATTCTCATCTAGAACCTCATCTTGTTGCAGAATCCTCCTTTACAGATTTGTCTTGTGTGTCAGGTTTCCCAAGACCTTCAGAACTGTGATCATCATGAATCATTCCATAAGGCCTAAGATGGTAAATTAAATACTCCAACACATACATCATGTTGGGACCAATATAATGAAAAGTCACGGCATGATCAGAACAACATTCTGGTCCATCTTTGTATGGATTATTGTCATAACTCCAAAGCCAAAAATCTTTGTTTAGATACCCAGGAATAAGGTGATGTTCCGGGGGAAGCGGCATGAAGGTTTCCCTACCACTCTTATCCCTGGTATATGCCGGCTTGACACCCATTGCATTCAGACATCTCCCAACCTCAACATCCTCTGCAAATGATTGTTGAGCGCATTTAGAGGAATCACCGAGTGCTGTCTTAAATCTACGCAAAGTTTCTCGGCTGAACACATAACCAGCTCCGCCACTGTTGTATCCGCCGAAAGGCTTGAAGTGTCTTCCTAGATAGTGGGGTTTCTCGGAATCCAGACTTGAAACCTGGTGGCGGAGATTTTCGATTATGACGAACGTATCATCGTCCGCTTTAATAAACCAGTCAGCATCGTTTATGTGGTGCTCATAGACGTAATCCCAAGCTGCTCTGGTTTTACGCCACAACTGATCGCGACCTTCACTGACATCCAGCCCGATCGCCGGGAAACTAGGATCATCTTTAGAGCTCATAAACAAAAGGACATTGCATCGCTTTCCCCATGTTTCCTTGACTGGTTTTCCTTTGATAGGAAGATTTTCCGGACTTGTCATCACCCAGCAAAGAATTCTTATTTCCTGCTGTTCCTTCAGAGCTTCTTTATTTAAGGAGAGATGATGATGATGATCTTTAAGATCTGCATCAAAATCCACTGGTGATTCAACCTTGAACTTGTTACTGTCGCGATGAACAATTTTATGCGTGATGTCTAAGTCGTCATCTTCGTTTAGTGGAGGAGACTTAGTAACCTGGACAAACATTCTCTGTGAGTTTCTATCAGCATTGAAGTAACTCACTACAGTCACAACAAAAATCCCAAATGAGAAGCCGACAGCAAACGAGAGAAATGTTGCACGCGCTGCCGCCATGTTGTATTCATTGTACCCCTGATATTTTTGTCACGTAACCTCGATTTGGTGTCATGACACGTCAGTAATCTCAACTGGTACTCACAAGGAGGAAAAAAATACGGTGTTCATGGACTGACTTGCACAAATGTAAACAAACCGGTATATTTTTGTAGTTCTGGTCAAAAACTCGTAGAATTTTCAGGAATAATTTAATTTTATCTAAGGATGCTACGCAACGGGAGTAGAATAAAATCACCCATCATCAAATTAGAAACCACACCTGAACCAACAAGAAGTCCAGTCTTTAAAAATCTTAAGTCAAAGGGGGCATTGAAAATTAGTTTTTTGTGTGTGTTCTTACCTTTTGTTGACACATAAAGTTAACTATGTTGAGTTTTATTTTGAAAGCAACTACTGAAAGCAAATTTCCCTGATTTTTTAAAAGCTAGCTTAATTCTAGATGTATCTTTTATAAAGGAGCTTAAGATCAAGGAGAGGAAAGGAGCCAATTTTACTTCAAACCAAATTCAAATTCAACCAGAAAAAGGAAATTGAAATACATTTACAGAAAAAAAAATCGAGTATAAATAATTAAGACAGAATCCACCAGGAAACTGAGTAATTTCAATTTTCAGCTGATAAAAACCTTGTACCAGAATATTTTAGGCCATATCACTTTTTTTTGTACACTTTTCAAGGGCTATAGATATAATTAGTCATCTGTAATAACGCCAAAGACAATTCCTTATGGAAACCCGAGAAAATAAATTTCAAATTTCACAGGAATTGAGAAAACACAGGTAAAATCATAATGCGTAAGATTTCATTTTGTGAAATTTGAAGCTTTTGAAGTTTGTTTTCTCGGGCTCCCATAAGAACCTTTTGTTTGGAGTTATTTCATATAACTTACAACTTTTATAGCCCTCAAAAAGTGTTAAAAAAGGATGCAATGTGCTTGAAATAATTCTAAAACAAGGTTTCTGTCCACTGAAAAATAAAATTACTCAATTTCCTAATTTCCATTATATAATAACATCTAAATGCACCAGTAGTCATGTTTTCATCTCGTACATGTCCAATTTGACAAAAGGTTTTTTCCTTTTTTTTGACACTTTATTGAGGCAAAACTGCAATCATAAAAGAATTAACAAGACATATGATTAACAGAATAAAAAAAATAGTTATAGTTAATTATAAATGCGACTCTAGACCCATGCAAAGCAAGGCCCTGTTGTAAAACAGCTTATTTTACCCTTGAAAAACAAAAAAAACAACAACAACAAAAATTGAATTCAAGCCCAGTCCCTAGATGTTCATTAACAAAAAAGCAAAAAAAACACAAGAACGTGGATGTGGTAGGCACAGTCACTTCGATCTGTGACAGGGACAGGTGGTCATCACTAATGTCCTTGTGCAAGATCTTTCCACTACATAGGTATTATTAACCAGAATGGCTTTGAAATAAAGCAACTTCAATAGTAGTCTGTGCAAGGAGTTCTACTCTACATAAAAGTCACAATATTGAGAAGTCGGTAAATATATTACATGGCAGTATGGCTAAGATGAAGTCCCTTCTCATTGGCTACAAGAGCAAGTGAACATTGGCCTTGTTTATTCTTCTCATTTTTATTGAACTAGTCTCTGTACATAAAAGTGCAAAAAAAGAGAAAAAAGAAAAAGAACCAGGCCAACATCCAGCACTTGGTCAATGAATGCGTATTGAGTGTACATGTAGGCTTTGCATTGGAGTTTTGGAAATGCAAGAAAAGAAACATCACATTTACCATACAGCACATTTATGCACACTTCTAAACTTCCACTGAAAAAAACCTAATTGGAGACAAAAAAATGCGGAGGAAATATCTATCACAAGTGCACGAGTCAAAATAAAGAGGAAAAAAAAATTCAGCTCCTCCCCGGCGGGGAATCGAACCCCGGTCTCCCGCGTGACAGGCGGGGATACTCACCACTATACTACCGAGGACCCTGCTTATCAGAATTGGAAAATTTAATTTACTTATAAAATAACAGCAGGCAGACAGTCCACAATTTCTCCCAGACTGTTTTTGTGATTGAAAAAGAAAGGCTTGATTATTTAATTTCATAAAGTAGCAGCGAATTGGATACTAACGCGCGATTTACTGAAGTGCTCTGAACAAACACTCTGTAAAACTCCGCAATGCGTCTATCAAAATTGGACGGATGTATATTCCAATCTGGTGTTTCCTTGTTCAGACCCAGCATCTCTCTAACAGCATTTCCTTCAAAAAGTTGGCCACTGAGTTTTTCTTGAAGCAAAATTTTCTTTTTCACGCTAATCGTCTCGCTTTTCGTGTGCTGATAAAATGCTTTCCCAGTCACATACTTGTGCCCGTGGCTTTCAACAAAATCACGAATTGGAAGCCGTTTCTTGACCGTTAACTGGACGAATTTTGCTGTCTCTACAGGAAATAGATTAGCAATCAAAGTATCGAAGTTTAATTTCTTTTCCTTCTTCGACGAAGAACGAGGATATAGTCGTCCAGTAGAAAGTTGCACATAACGTACTTTCCAGTTTTCAGCTCTGCCCAGATGAGCTGAGATCTTGCGTTTTGTACAGAGCTGGATAACGTGTGATCTCCAAAGAAAGTTCGAATTCGAGATTCGATTCCATTGCTGACAAACTTGACTCGCGCAGCATAAAGTTAAGCCCTAACATCTAAAAACGAAAATATCGCGGACAAAACATCTTCTCCTAAACATTCCATAATTTTCAAAATGTTCATTCGAGTCCCGCCAGAACGCCAAAATCGTACGAGCCTGCAAAAAACTCACGTGAATCCTGCGGTCTACCGTTTGAGGTGTTGGTAGGGATTCTGCAGCAAACTTCAATGTTCAGTGATGTAATGTTACGGTTTTTTGCCATTTTCTATCGTTCTTAACTAATGGTGGTGTATTTTCTGTGGTGTATGACGTAAAAAGGCATTTTGGCGAGTGAAGATGGCAGAGGACGAGGTCAAAAAGACGGGGGGACAAGTTGACGGTACGCTTCTAATGCTGCGAGTTCTTCTGGTCGCGGCTTAATTCCCACTCAATGGATTGTCAAAATCAAAACCTCAGTTACATGGTCAGATTTCTGTAATGTTTGTGAAATCTGGGCATATTTAGGTTTTGATTATGTTGCCGACTACTGATTACTCGATCACTTCTTCCATTTTTGTTCATTATCGTACCATTAGTTATTAAAATAATTAAGACGAGTGTACTTATATATCTAAGAGCTTATAAAAATTTTTGGGCTTCTCTTTCTCAAATGTGTACTTCTTGCCTAAAACAATGAAGTCACCTCACATTCAGGTTAGATTAATACTACGTTAATTAAAGTAAACTAAATTAGGAACCTTAGCCAAGGATTTTTGGGTGCTTATAGTATTTTAAATGGAGCATTATCAAAGGTTTGTGTCACTTCCTGTTTCAAAGATGATTTGCACGTGTGGATCAAGAGGCTCTTTCTCACTTTCTTCTACAAAGTGGTTACTTTCCTCTCTCTGTTCTTTTGGGGGATCTACCCCTGGGGCCATGCTAGGTGTGGTATGCATTTCCCTAGTATGAATTTCAAATACAGTCATTTCGCATTTTCAGGATCTAAAGCAGGCCATGTCCCTGTTGGTATTTTACCCATCTTTTTGTTGTTTGTCATCACTTTACCTGTCTTATGCGACTGTTTCAGGGCCATGTCGCCTGTCCGAATTTTACCCCAAAAGATCATCACCCTTGGGTTGCTGGAAATCTAACTTTAGGTGTACATGCCCAATGCCCAATGTTTCACGATATGATGCTCAATAAATTAATGTCATTTTTATAGGGTCAGGTAGCATCACTGTTATACTCCATTATTCAGTATCTTTACTATTCTTTTTCTTGATTTTCTCACTTGACTGTCGAGATGACTTTTCTGGGGAGGTTTTAGTGTTGTAGAACTGGAACTGCTGTAAGCTGTGTTTTCAGTTTTAGTTTCAGTTTATTTCAGCAGAACAAAAAAAACTGAAAACATGGCTTCTGTGTTTTTGCTTATCTGAACAGGACCTGGTCTTCCTGTGGTAGATCGAATCCTGTGGTTTTAATTATTCGACTGTCATAAAACATAGCGAGTCGAAGAAATTTCGCAGTATTATTTCAATATAGTGCACGATTCTTTTGACTGCCTATACTGAACACTCAAATATTCAGGCATGGCGTGGACAACCCCTTTCCCCTGAGCACCAGAGGTTTTTTCTCGCGTATGACCAGGAGTTTTGTTGGCCCCAGGCAGACACGTCCTCGGCCTGACACGAGGGCCGATGCTGCGAGAAAAAACCTCTGGTGCAGAGCACCTTGATTTACCGGGCTAGACGGACCTTGACCTTGTCTCTATTCTGTCAATCAAACTGGTGGTCGCAAGACTGTTAAGCTAATTCAAAAGTAATTTCCAAGGGAGGAATGACGCGCTCCAGCCCAAAGAGTCACTTAATCTGTAGAAAAACAAGCTGGAGTTTAAAAATCATTGCTTAAAGAGCAATCTTGTCACAGTGCAGTTCTCCATAATTTATGTAGCTTCAGTTCAAGCTGCAATCCATTCTTCAAAATTTGGATCTGTAAATCACTAAGGAGAATTTAACATCCTACAAAAACTACTAACCAGTTTGGCCTAGCATGACCAAACATTACAGGAAACCTTTACATTCACAGACAAATAGAAAACAGCTTGTAATTATTCAGATCCAGGAGGCACTTTGAGAAAATTAAACAACCTAAAAGTTTATTAAGCAGTAAGGAAGAAGTTTACATTTCAAAAGAGGTCAAAGAAAATTTTCTTGACTCACATCAGAGGGCAAATCTTGCCAACCAGAAATAAACTGCAGAAAATCAATATATGTGTCACGACTTCTCAGTATGAAACAAGCAGCAAAAATGATGCACATTTGCTCAGTCATAATCTACCCTCTGGAGAAAAAATTAATTGGAACAAGCAGCTTTTTGGCATGAGGTAAAAGTCATGTGTTGCCTACTGACTCCCTTTTTATGCACTGCATATGCCAGGCAGTAACTGGAACTGCAGTGATTTTCCATAGCCAGTCGGCAAGATCTACAATTAATTGAATATAATATACAATGCCCTTTCTTAGTTCTGCACTTATCTCCTCCTTGTTTGTTATAAATAGTTATTTTTGTGAAAAGCTAACAACAGAGATAAGTTTTTTATTGTTAAAGTTTCCTTTCAGTTTGTTATTTTTTTGTGGAAATTTTAGTGGAGTTTTATTTGAAGTCTCAATTACAGAAAAAATAACCTGGTTGTGTTAACTTCATGCATTCTCTTTCTTCTTGTAGAACTTTGCCTGGCACTTGTTGATGCAGCCAATGACAAACAGCCTGAGGTGCGTGAGATGATCATGACATCTCTTCATGAACTTGGTAAAAAACAGCCTGAAATGGTCCTAAGTTCCATAAAAGGATATCTCATTAAGCATCAGAAGGTACGTTGATGGCAAGACTTACGAAAAATTCTTAAATGTCCTATTTTTAAATGGTGTGGCGTGGGGCAAAGGACTTTTCATACTTGATTGGCCAGTTTTAGTGACCCAAAAATGGGTCCCTACTCTTAGGCCAATCAGAGTAGCTCTTTGGGAGCCATGCATAGGGAAAAAGTTATCAAGCACGATTAATTAAATGCAATGAAACATGACTTGCTTTTATTTAAAACTCCCACAAGATATTGATCGCAAAAGTATTAAAGGATCTATATATCCATATAAGGGTCTATAAGCACCATGATAATATTGATTGAAGTCAAGGATCATATTTTTGAGCCCATCACAGGTTATCCATTCAACATAACTTTAACCTTCGCAAATTATTAAATCATAGCATAAAAATTCCACCCACCACCCCACCTTGAACCACAGATGGGGGTAGCATATTGCTTTTTTGTCAAAGGGTTAACTCTCCTCGGACATACAACCTACATGTATATGTTGAGAATTTATGTGCAAGGATACTTAAAAAATTGACAATATCTAACTTGCATTATTTCTTTATAGCTCAGTCATGGCCACAGGGTTGTTCTTCTAAAATCTGCATCAAGGGTTATTGGTGATACATTAAGCACTCTTTCGCTGGGCTTGGCAAAGCAATTGATCAAGCTGGCATCTGGAGAAATGACAAAGAGCAAGGTATACTTATTTATTAACCCTCTAAGCCCCAATATCCACATACAAATTCTCCAAACTGATCTCTATATATTTCCATTAAGAATGTGTTGAGAGAATTTGATAAATGATCAAGGCATTTTCTCTTAGCTGATCATTTCTTTAATTTTGTAACCTAATCTCTTGACAGTGTATGGATATCATTAGGAGAAAATTGATGTTGGTCACCATTGGGACTTAAAGAGTTAATAGTGATCTCAGACTATCTGTTTATTCTAACCTGGATTACTTTCAGCCTACATGTAGACCACTTGCAATCTTATACAGCATGGATCATTGCAAAATTATACCTTCTCACCAGCTTTTGCCCATGAGTGAAGAAAACAGGAGCTTCTATCCATTTATTAGCTTTTGACTTCAGATTGTATGGTGTTTATAAATGTTAAAGCAAGGATTTCCCTTTTTACTGGGCTGCCTGTGGCAGACCCAGCCATAATTTTGGTTTTTAGTCGTCCACATAGAAAAGAGAACACCCGGGGGAGGGAAGACATGAGGTCTGGGAAGGAGAAATGATGTTCTCACAACTTGTTTCATACAATTTTCCCTTACACAAATATTTTTTGTACCTTACCGGCCTCTAAAGCGTCTTTGCAGCTTGAAAATTAGTCTCCCAGCTGGCTGTGAAGAAGACTATTTGAAGAAGACTAGCTTTTCATTTTAATATTTCCTTAATGCAAAACATGCCACTTTAAAGGTCTAAATTTTGGATAAGAGAGATAAGTACCTGAGAGGGGTGTCTGCTTTACATTAGTGTCTATCTTACAGGGTGGTCTGTCATACAGTGATTTCTATGTTACAGGAGTGTTCACCTTTATAGTGATGTTCATCTTACAAGGGTGTCCATCTTACAGGGTTGTGTATCTTATGAGGGTGTTTGTTCTTTACAGTCATATCACCTTACAGGGCGGCATTCCCAATGGAGTATCTGCCCTACAGGGGTGTCCACCTTACATTGGTGTCCAGTGTATGGGGTGTCCACTTTACAGGGGTGTCTATCTTAACAGGGGTTCTACCTGAGAGGGGTGTGTCTTACAGTGGTGTCTGTCTTACAGGGGTGTGTGACATGCACTGGTGTCTACCTTTAGGGAGTGTTGAACTTAACGTGGATTTCCATTATTGCATAATTTTTATGTGCATACTCATGTAAATTTTTCACGCGTAAGTAAAAACTGTAAATAAGTTGAACCTTGCTCAACTTATACTTTTATGCTTGGCCTTTCATACAATGCCTCTATTTCATTTCCATCTGCATGGAAAAGTCATACGACAGTGGAAATCATATCCCTTAAAGGAATGCCTACCTTACAAAGTGTCTGCCTCACAGGGGTGACCACCTGTCAGTGGTGTCCACCTTACAAGGGTGTCCATCTTACACAGGTGTCTGCCTTCTAGGGATATCATCCATGCAGGGGTATTTTTCTTACAGGGGCATCCACTTTACAGGGGTTTACCACCTTACATATGGCTATTTGTTTTAGAAAGGTGCCTGCCTTATATTTATCTCAGTTAGAAAATAAAAATGTTACTGCAGTTTACAGTCATAATTATCTTTGATAGGATGTTGAGCCTGACTGGCAGTCCTCAGCCTCAGAAGTGTTAGTTGCCCTGGGCAAAAGGTTTGATCATGAGGTTATGGCAGAACTCCTGGAAAAGCTAGCTCCTGGGTCGTTGCCTCACTACTTTGTTGTACAGACACTTGCATCCTTCTCCAGTTCCAATTGTGAGTTAACGGTGTATTTGTACTGCTTTAGTTTTATTAAAACAAAATAGTGTTAAAGGGTTCAGTGTGTACTACTGAGTCATGGTTTCACATATGAGGTTGAGGACTTCCCTCAGTCCTACATTTGCAATGCATATGAAACCTGCCAAATAACTGAAAGGAGGAATTTGAAGATCTTGTTTCTTGTCACAGATCTTGAGTGTAGAATCCTAGCTCTCACCACAGATGCAGAAGCTAAACTCTGGTTAAGTCTGTCTGCAAAACAGTGTCGAAATCTTTGTCCTGGGCCCCCACATGCATGTGTACCAGTATTTGAGTATGTGCCTTGATAGGCCTGTTAAAAAAGCCATTGTTGATTTGCCAATCAGGTTGAAAGGAAGTTCAAAACATGTACTTCTGGTAATTGTCGAGTCTGTCAGTGGCTTGTCTGCGATGCAGGCTAGTAGAACTCCTGAACCTTAAAAATCAAAATAATATCTCACTTTATGTCAATCTTTTTTTGTTGTCTGCAGCCTTTGGTGTTGTTCCTTTCCTTAAAGACATTCTTGGTCGCATGTTGCCAATGATGGGAATGGCCAAACAAGACAACTTAAAATGGGTGATAGCTAACTGTAAGTACTCTAACATGACAAAGCAATGTTATCATTAATTTTAATGGTAATGTTTGCTGTAATGGTGATAATTATAGATGGTGAACCGATATTAGTTTTTAAAATGGCAATTTAAGTGGAAATTGATGTTGGTTATGTTAACCCATGGGAGGGGTGGGTACTCAAGGAAGTTTTATACAGTGCTCAGGCTCTGCCTTCGTACAGCCGAAATCATGACAGACTTTCCAAACCTTTCAAATACAGTCAACCCCTGATAATTCGAACCTTCTAGGGAAACCGTAAAGAGTTTGAGTTATTGGGAGTTCGAAGCAAAATATAATCGGAAATAAGGAAATATTAAGCAAGTGGATGGGGAGGGGATGCAAGTATCATGCACCCTTCACTTCACTAGAGGCAGCAACAGACATACTGATATTTTGAAATGGGCATTAAGCAAGAAAGCTTCATTAATACTCAGGACTGGACACTGTATTTGCACTGGAGCGATAAAAAAGTAAAGACAAAGAATTGTCACGGTTGTTTTGAAGTAAATTCAGTGTTTTGGACTTCAGTAAATTTTTTTTCCACTTGTCACATGCTTAAAACATGGTTCGAGTATCAAGAGTAAAATTATATAGAAAAGATCTGAAGGGAAACAAAAATTACTTCAAGTTAGTGGGAGGTTTGAGTTATCAAGGGTTCGAGTTACTGGCAGTAAAATTAAAGTAAATGTATGAAGGAAATCTACGGGAAATCGATTTTGGTTTGAGTTAGCGCGAGGGTCGAGTTCACAAAGGTTTTGAGTTTTCGGCAATCAACAGTATTTCAACAAGTAAAATCCCTACCCCTCCATATAACTGAAGCCAGAAAAAGGCACCCCTTTCGGGTGGGGCCTCTCCCTATAGGTGATTATAAGGGGTACCCCCTCCCCCTAGATGGTAGTACTATACAAGTACTAATGCTGGATTGTTAGGATGGTGATGGTTGCTGTAAATGATCTTATAGATGCCTTCTCTCAAATGAACATTTCTTGTCTAGAACAACTACAGCCGCTAGCCTGTTAGAGGTTGTATTAAATGCCCTTTGTAATAAATACCCCCTGTTTAATAGATGCCTCCACCCCCCAACAGTTAGAGACAACTCTCTGTGCTAAATGATCAGCCAAACCTCCCAAATCTTTCCAAGTCATTACACTTTGACATCGAACCATAGATTAGTTAATAGAGTGGAATGGTTAGGAAGTTCATTAGGCTCCTTTGGTTATGTTTTTGTTGATCTGACGGTGCACAATGTTCAATAGCATTCCTATTGTTGTGATCTATGTCGGATCAATTTATTCAGTCATAATTTGTTCAATAAAAAACAAAGGATTGTGTACCATTAGGAAGCTTCTAACATAAACTGCAGCATTTGTTGTCTGTATCTTTGATTACCAGTCTTTCAGTCTTTCATAACCAGTCTCATCTACTAACTGTGACTCAACAGTTTAAAAAGACAACACAATGACTTTCAGAAGAATTCTCACATCGATGTTGTGATTTTAAAGAACCATAGCTCTCCAGATACAGTAGATGTATCAATGGAAGGGATGGAAGATCTACTGTTTGTAAACTCCTTTGATATTTTTGCCAAAGGCATATAATTAATATTATTTTGTTGAAATTGTTACATTTGTGAGAATAAATGCTTCTCTCTTTCAAATGCCTCCCATTTTTTAATGCCCCTTAATGATAAATAATTTGTTACATATAATAACATAATAATAAATAATAATAATAATAATTATTATTATTATAATAAATTATAATAATTATTATTATTGTAATTTATTGTTATATGTTATTTTCACTTGCAGGTCTCGCTAGATTTTGTGAGAGTATTGTTGACTACATAGCAAATGCTGAAAATGCACCATACCCAGATGTAACAGTTGACAGATTTCATGGTGAAATCTCTGCAGCTTATGATGTTCTGTTTAATGTGTGGATCAAATCAAATGAACCAAAGGTGATGATCATATCATGCTGGATCAAATATTAAACATTTCTGTGAAACTGACCACCCACCCCTCCCCTAAGCCAACATTAACACTTACTTCTTACTTAGGGCAAAATGTTAGCTCAGGGGAGTGGTAGGCGGGCAGTTTTCCACCATGCTTTGTTATGACACATATTGTAAAAGTCACTGGTAAGGCCCTGTTAGGATGAAAATCCAACCATCGACATGGCCTTGAAAGAGTGACTCAAGTTAGGACAGCAGAAATGGTGACAAATACAGTGGTAAAATACTGACAACGACTCTTAAGAGGGCCTCAGTGATAAGTTACTTTGTGAAAGTTGTTCTAAAAAGTTGAAAATGAAACTTATACAGAAAAGAACTTACTCACTGCTTGCCTTGTTCATAACATTACATCGGCTTGTGAAAAAGAATTTAGTTGAATGATGAGTTTTTAAGCTTTACATTTCTCATTCTCTTGTTCAGTCATTTTATAAATTCTCTTTTAAAGAATGTTAAAACTGCATTTCTTATATCTACCAGCAGTTGGCCCTGCAATTTACCTGATATTTTTTGCAAGATCTAATAACAACAGATCTACAGTTTTCAGATTAGATCTGCCAGCAGTTGGCCCTGCAATTTACCTGATAATTCTAATCATTTTTAATGATAATTATTGTCTTTTCTCATGGTAGAAGTATTGGACTACACAGGTAAATTAATTAAAAGCTCATTGGCTTGTTATTTTATATCATTTTGGGCAATCTAGATTCGCCTTGCAGTTGTGGATGCTGTTGGTCACATGACTCTCATTGTGGCTAAGGACAAACTTGAAGAGCAGTTGCCGAGGCTGCTTCCTGGAATAACAGGTCTATACAAAAGGCACACAGAGCACTACCTTATTACACAGGTAAAGTATTTTGAGCTCGCACCTTGCATATGTGATAGAGGTGTTTGTTATAAACAATGAAAAAATTAAGAATGGTTTAGAGGGACATCCACGCAGTGCTTCTTCGCCTACCATTCCTGGTTCAAATTGGAAATTGAAAATGATGGTTTTTGAGGAGAGGGAAAAATGGAGTACCCGGAAAAATAACCTTTTAGCGCAAAGGAGAGAACCCGCAACAAACTCAACTCTCATAATGGCGTTGCTGCCAGGATTTGAACCCCGGGCCACATTGGTGGGAGCCGAGGGCTCTCACCTTTATGTAACTCTTGAAGCTTCAACCATTTCTACTCTAAACATTGGGAACGGAACATCAAATGGAACGGACCATTTCAGTTTCATCTGACCGGAATATTCGGGACCTGCTTTGAAGGTGGTCCACTTTGATCGGTCCGGTTATCTCGGTCGGTCGGACGAAATGTCCCTTTCCATTTCACAAAATTGTCGTCCCCAGTATCGCTCTTTTGTATCCTGCTTACAGCAACAATAACTAAACGCGCAATGGCTTGGGTCGGGTCTGTGCAACCGGAATGTCCCGCGGAAGGTACCGTTCCATTGGGTACATGGAATTTCCAAAAATTCAAACCCGAATTTTTGTTGAATGGAAAGCGCCCATCGTGTACCAGATGAGCACTACCTTTTTGTTCATATTTTGATGTTGTTGAAAAGGGTTTGAATTGTTTAAGCTTGTTTAGTGATCATTTTCACATGTTCATGTTGTTGTTATTTTAATTCACTGATACCAGGGTCTTTGCTTGGTGTTAGAAGCTTCATGTAAAGATGGTGGAGCAATTATCTCGCCTTTAATTGACAATTTATTGGGAGGATTACACAGCATGGTAAGTGCTGAAATCCTCCGTACGTCTGCTTGGGTTTAATATTGATAACTAGGTTTCTCATTATTTTGATGTTCAGAAGTATGTATTTGGCTGTTTTCTTTCTTGGCTTTCCTTCCCTTCATGAGTCAGGGCAGTCACTAACAGCTGAAGGCTTGGGGCTGAGGATTTCCCCTAGGCTACTATGAGCATTACTCGTGACTATTGTCATAGAAAACAAATTTAGTTTTAATTTCAGTTTGTTCTCTCTGAACAAAAATAGTACAAAAATGAAGTTTGTTAATGGTAAGTTGAACCAAAGGAACTTCCTAGCCGCTCTATTCCCTGCTTGCTACCTGGCAACTTGAAATCTTAGTTACCGCCCGCTGAAACTGGCTCGCTCTTTGTGCGTAAAGAACCGTAACTTGCGTGAGTGATATGAAGCAAAGAACACAAAGAAGTTGACATTATGATAATAGAACCTAGGAAAATAACAGTTGTCGATTACAAAGAAATAAAACTTCACAGCTTCTTGGACTGAAGTAAACCCAATGAACTAGACTTGCTACGAGTCGCCCTCACGAGTTTCTTTAGCGAGCGACGAAGTCGCGAGAGGTCCGGTCCCGCGCCTCATTAAATTAGAGGAAGGTCGTTTTTGAAAGTCTACCAATGAACTTCTTTATCTTTTCAGGCGTGTAACTTACCAGATTATTCAAATCCAATTTCTGTGAAAAACCACAATGAAGTGTTGCGATGCTTTTCTGTACTAAGTAAGTACCGTTCAATATTAGTACTTTCTAATACTGTAAGAATATTGAAAAATGTTAAGGTCAAAAGTACAGTCAAACTCCTTTAATACACACACTTAGAGGCCATAGAAAGTGTCCATATTAAGCGGGTTGTATTTAGATAAATTTGCAATGCAAGGGTTTTTTTCCCCGGGACAAAGCAAACTGTTGGTAATAATTAGGTGTCCGTATGAAGCAGGTGTCCGTAGAGCGGGGTTTTATCGCAATACTTAATCTTCTTATTTATTTTAGAGGATGGCTTTATTAATTAGGAATGAATTGCATTACTCAGGCTTCGTACTCTTTGGAGCTCTTCAAATTCCATGACATTTCATTACTTTTCCATGACCTTTTAAATTTTTTTTTAAGACCGTAGGTTTAGCTGTCACTTTCAAAAATTTTTAGGCCTTTCCCTGTTTTAGGGTATTTTTGGACCTTACACAGTTCAACAGACACAAACTCTGGTGTCCACCAAAATGCGTACCGTTTGCGCTGTTCAATCACTTCTCTCTCTGTTACATTGTCATTGCCTTGTCATCGGCAGTAACTAATCTGTCAAACAAAACTTTAATTTTCCATGATTTTCAAGGACCGACCATTCAATTCCATGACTTTCCAGGCGTGAAAAATGAAATGCTTAAATTCCATGACTTTCCAGGGTTTCCTTAACCTGTACGAACCCTGTTACTACAATGTAAATCAAAATTTTGCCGTCAAATTTACTTGTAATAGCATCGTAATATTCCAGCAGTAGCCTTGTGCCAATTAATAAGGAATGCTTATTGGTCTGTTGCTGACAGAGATATTCTAAATTAGGCAAACTTCAAAAAACTGTTCATTTGTTTCGAACGTGCATGCAAAAGATGCCCAACCGCACGTCCTTGCACATACTGAATCATGTGAGAGCTCACAGATACTAAAGAAGAGGGAGTGAATGGAATAAAGGTCTAAGTGTCTTTTGATATAATGTCAAATTCTCCCTTTTGTAATATCCACTACGCACACACCGCCATGATAGTTGGAACTTTTTCTCTGGTAAACATCACGTGATATAGATACAGAATGCGTGCGAAGTTACACAGGATACCACATCCCTCCCTGGCATTACAAAGTGTGTTACTCAAGCATAGTCTGAAATAACAACAAACAAAATAAAGTTTCTATGCTTTAAAGCGTTTAGTCAAGTTTGAAGTGGCTGATATCTCTGCAGATTGTTCTTTCATCAGTAGGTCGTCTGGTTGTGACTCTGGATCCATGTATCTCATGTACATTGTAGAATACCGGATCGTATGGCGTGCTCCATTTGTTTCTTTTCTCTTGCTTGACCAACACATTGTCACCTAGCAGAAGTCTTCCTTGTCCTGTGTTTCTGCCTTCTCTGTTCTGTATAATTTTCTGCTTGTACACTTCATCTCTCTCATCTATGATGTCGTCCTTCTCAGATCTCTGCACTTTTGACTGAATATGATCCAACTTGGTCCTTACGGTTGCTCCTCTCATTGCCTCATAGGGGGTGATTCCCGTGGCTGGAAGTGGGGTTGATCTGTATGCAGTCAGCATGTCCTGTATTACATTCTGTCTCTTTAGGCGGCGTTTTCCTTGCTGGTGCGCAATCTGTTCCTTCTTGTTTAGCATTTGCAAGAATCGCTTAACTTCTCCATTTTCTCTAGGGTTGATTGGCGTAATCTTGTGGTGTTCAAATCGTTTTTCAAGAGCGAATTCTTGGAAATCTTTCGAACTAAATGGTGGTCGGTTGTCGCTCTCTATCCTCTTGGGAGTTCCATAGGTTGCGAATATGTGCTTGAGTCTCTCCTTGTTGACTTTGAAATTGGTTGAGGGTACTGCCTCTGCTACTGGGAATCTGGTTCTTCTGTCAATCAGTACGAGGTTGTAGTGGCCATCTGGGTATTTTCCACCGTGGTCGATGGATACTGTATCCCACGGGTGGCTGGGAATGTTTGTCACCTTAATGGGTTCTTCTCTCTTCTCCTTTGTATAGCTACTTGACATTCGTAACACTGGTTGATGGCTGCATCAATCATACTGTTCATTAAAGGGAACTAGTATTTCTCTCTCAGTCGCTGTTTGGTCTTGGTCCTGCCCAAGTGTCCAAGTTTGTGTCCTAGCTTGACTACTTTCTTCTGTAGGGTTGCTGGTAGCACTATATGCTGTTTTCTGAAAATCAGTCCTTCTGTGATTGACAACTCTTGCTTCACGTGAAGGTATATGGTTCCAGGTCTTTGTCTCGCTTGTGCTTTTCCCAGTCTCCCTTCATTATTCTCTTCACTAGTTTTTGCATCACTTCATCTTTCGGGGTTTTTTCTCTAATCCTTGTGAGGACTACAGCATGTTCTGTGTTCACGGTTCATCTGATGATCTTTTCGGTGCTGTCATCTCCTGTTTCAGGTAGTGGGTGCCTGGATAGGTAGTCTAGGGGGTCTGCTTCGTCTTTTCCGGGCTCGTACACCAGCTCATAGTCAACGTCCTGCATTTCCATAATCCATTTTTCGATTCTGGGTGACATCGTGGCTTTCGCTTCATTGAATAAGGGTAACAGTGGTTTGTGCGCTGTGAATACGGAATCTCGGTGCTCCAAGCAGGATAACTCGCAGTCGTTCTTTTGCCCACTTGATGGCTAGTGCATCTTTCACGGTCTGGCTATATCTTTTCTCGGTTTCAATCATTGTGCGACTGATGAAATATACCCTTTGCAGTAGGGCTGCTGATAAGCCTTGGTTGTAACTTGCGACTGTGCGCAAGATTATAGGTCTGGATGGGTCAAAAAATACCATTGTTTTGTCGTTTGAGATGTTGTCTTCCTGACTGATTTTTCTTCTTCTTTCTCCCATTTGAATTTGTGTCTTTCCGGGTAGCAGATAAAGTGGTGCTGCTATGGCCGCATAGTTGCTGATGTAGTTGTCCAAGTAGCCTGCCATTCCCAGAAAACTCCGGACGGCTTCTTTGCTTTCTGGAGGGCTGCATTTCTTGATTGCTTTTACTTTGTCTGGTGACGGTTTCAGCCCGTCCTTAGTGAAGATATGTCCCAAAAAGTCAATCTGCTCTTTCCTGCGGCAGGGTTAGGTGTGCTTGACTGCAGAGCGGGGGGTCGCGGGTTCGATTCCCGAGACCGGACCAATACTCAAGGTCTTAAAATAACTGAGAAATGAAGATACTCCCTTTGCCCTGCAAATGACGAGACCTTCGCGTGGCGGTCCTCAGTTAGTACTTTCGTGCTAAATATACATTGACACTCAATAGAGTGCATTTTTTCCCGAACTGCCATTTCTCTTTGTTAAATGTTACTCCATGATCTCTTGCTTGCTAGAGGACGGTCTTCAGTGCCTGTTTGTGTTTTGCTTCATCTCTTCTTCCGAGGAGTATGTCATCTCTCGGTTCATGCAGTGGGGTATGTCTCCGAAGGCTCTGAACATTTCTTCATCGAAAACATCTTGTGAAGATTTAGCTCCAGATACTAGTCTCTTTGGTCTGTGATTTCCCTAAGGTGTAATGATTGTTGCTACCTGTCTTGTGGCAGGGTCTTGTGTCAGTTAGTGATAGCCTCGTCTCAAGTCCAATTTCCTGAAGATCTCTTAGTCATGCAGGCGGTAGATAAAATCTTCAACTATTGGTGACTGAACACATCTTCTTCGTTTCATTGCTTCATTAGGTATTCGCATGTCACTGATCATCTGAGATTCTAATTGTTCATTCTTAATATGTAGGTTTAGGCTGCAAAACTAGAGGTGAGCACCATGTGATGGTTTCTCCGTCTAGGAGTTTCTTAAATATGTTTTCTTTTACTCCCTACTTAAGCCCTTCTTTGAGAGGTTTTTGTAGATGATATAGGACTGGGCGTGGTCTCTGGGCTACTGGAATGGCTTTGGATCCTTCTCTAGCTTGACTTCTATCTCTTTGTCTGTACTCTTGTCTCGGAAGCATCCTATCCCTTGAAAGTTATCATTGTATTCACTGAGTAACACTTCAATGGCATCTAGTGGCTTCACTGACTTGATTCTAAGCTCATTGGTTTCTTTAAATGTTCCGTCGGGATCAATCTTGATCATTCCCAATTCAATTAGTGTGTTCTTGTTTAGGAGTGGAGGAGAGTCCATTTTTCTCTCGATCACTAAGAACTTGCTTTTTGCTCCTCGATTCTTGTTTCGAATCGTTGTATGAAATTCACCTTTAACTACCAGATCAGATTGGAGAGTCTTCAATGTGTCTTTGCTTGGGATCTAGTTCTCTGATTTGCTTTGATCTGTGTTTTCGGGCTCTGAATTGGTACTCGTCCATCACGTTCACAGCTGCTCTGCTGTCTATGTGCGCGTCAATGTCTCCTATTCTGATAAGAACAGTGTCCTGAGTTCTACCCCATCTCAGTTTCTTTGCTCGATGTAAGACGTGTCGTGCTGTCTGCTGAAGGTATTCGCAATCTGATTCGCTGCTTGCGTCGTTGTCTGCCTCGGTTGTTTTCTTGACTTTTTCTTTTCGTGACTCTTCGCTTGTCCTCTTGTCTCTTGTCTCTTGTCTGATCCTGATCTACAGCACGTTGCATAATGATTATATTTACCACACTTCAGGCACTGCTGTCCTTAAGCTGGGCAGTTGCGTCCAGGGGGATGGAGTCCTGTTTTCCCACAGTATTGGCAGCATATCTTGGAGCTTCTTTCTTCTTTCTTGTGTTCTTGCTTGCGGTTTTCTTTCGGTGGGGGTTTCTTGTTCGGTTATCTTGGGTATATCTTGCGCCTCCTCTAGCATCTCTCTGAGATTTTTCCCACTGCTATTTCACCTTGGACATTTTGTAATCTTTTTTCATGTCTTTTACTTGCTGGTTAATGTCTTCTTTTTAGCTGGCTTCTTCGAGGAACTGGTCAAGTGTCCACCTCTTCCGTATGCTTTTCTTGATAAGGTCGTTATTCTTGATTCTTTGTATCAGCTGTTCGAAGATCCTGTCGTCGGTCTGGTCGCCGAATTCACAATCTTTCGCCTTCTCGCGTAGCCGCGCTGTGTAGTTTACGATACTTTCTCCCGGTTCTTGTCGTTGTTTGCTGAACGTGTATCTCGGATGCTGTGTGTTTTTCTTTGGTAAGAAGTGGCTGTTGAGTTTCCGGATTAGTTTCTTGCAGTCGTCGTCGTCTTCAACAGGATGTTTCAGGCGAGTTTCTTTATTTCTTGTCCGCCGTAGATTTTGAGAGCGCTTACTTTGTCTTTCGTGGCCTTGATTTCAAAATATTTCGTTTCTTCTTCGAAGTCTTCTCGCCTTTCTTGCTATGCTCGGCCAGTTTCTAAGGGGTTGTCTGGAATCTTGAATGAGTTTATTCCAAGTGATTTCCCGAAAGTTGAGACTCGAATTTCTCTTGGGTTGCTTGTGCCGCCGGTTCCTTCGTTTGGAGGTCTGTACGATGTCAGGTGCGCTTGATAATTTCTTCTTTCTTTTTCCCTTCTAATCTAGCTAGTGTTCTCTCCGTTGGCTTCCTCTTCTGCTTTTGATTTTCTTTGATCTTCCTTCGATTTTTCTCTTCTTGCAGGGTGTTTACGTCTTTCTCGTTGCCAGTGTAATATCCATCATGCACACACCGCTATTGGAACTTTTTTCAATGGTAAACATCACGTGAATATAGGTACAGAGTGCGTGCGAAGTTGCACAGGATACCACAACTTTGTCAAAAAGGCAAATAAAAGGCAATTTAGCAGGAGAAACTGACAGTTCATCAGAACTCGCTTTGGTTTTTTCTATGAACCCCTC
>OZ037776.1:15399503-15444503 GCA_964035525.1 Porites cylindrica | reverse complement strand
GATAAGCTCACAGTGGCCCTTCAGTAAATTCTACCGAGCAGGACAGTTATTCGGCTGTCTTAGTCTGGATTTTATCTTCCGTGAAATTTGTTAGTTCTACCACTTCTCCGAAGACTGTGGGATAGTACTCTTGCAATGCGCGCTTTTTCCGAGCATTAGCTCTCTTTACCTAGGTTAAGCTGTCAGTCAACTAATATGCCTTTGTTTAAACTAAGATACAGCTGTACCCGTAGAGAGGAAGTTTTAACGGTCCAAACATGTCAAGCTGCGGAAGTTATGATTTTAGCTAACTTAATGAAGACGCCATAAAACCTCGTTTCCATCGGCATAGGAGAAGTTACGTATCTATGAAACGTATCCACTATTTTAACATTATTTTTGCTCAAATTTTAAACGCTGTCGTTTTTAATTAAGAGCGGCCCTTGTCAGTATAAACGCCTGGCTTCTATAAATATGTTAACAACGTTTATGACCGGTAAATAAAAATTCATAGCACGTAGTTTTTAACTACTGGATTATGCGTACCGTAAGGAACCAGTTATTCCCGTTCCGCGATTGCCCAGAGCCTTTGATGTTATGATTTTGTACATAAGCTGTCTTCATGTGGACTTTGAATATTTCAAATTAGCACTATATACAACTTTGAGACAGAAGTTTATGAACTTTTCAAGATTTTTGACTCGTCCAGGCGATAAACATGACGAAAAGCTGGTCCAAGCACAGGTAACCCAGGCTCACTGTTTGTGTCATGTACGGGTTTCATAACATGCATGAGTAAATATAGAGGACTTAGGTCTGGAAATTTGCTAGAAAATGGAAATAGAAATCGATGAAACCAACCATGTGCGAGTTGTTTTTTTTTTTTGTAATTTAATCACTGTTTATTTCATTTTCTTGCCTTACAATAATAACATTAATGTTTACATACATTACCGACATTACAATTTTTTAAAAAAATAGTACACAAATAACTCACACACGACACACAACGACAGTATCAATACTACTAAACCTTAACAAGTATTTGTCGGCAATTGTGTACCACCTGTCAAGAGTGCTTGCCATTTCGATAAATGAAAAGACATTTTATTTTTCGATTTGGCAATGATAGTTTCTAATTGATAAACGTTATTGAGTCTTGCCAAGAAAACTCGTAAACAAGGGTTTTGGTTTCGTGCATCTGCAATTATGTATATGCTGCTTACCAACTAGCAAAATATGATTAATAAATAAATTGTCTTTATGTACCTTTATCCCAAATAATATATCTTTAGCAGAGAGATGGTTAATAACCACCCCCCGATTGCTACACCATTTAATAACTTCTGCCCAAAAACTCTGAGTAATCAGGCAAGGCATCAGGCATATGGCGAGTTGTTGTTGTCCTTACCATGCGCTGTAGGAAAGTTGAAGGAGACTATTTTTCCCGAAATTTCATGTGCATATTAAGGACAACAACAACTCGCCACATGGTAAGTTTTAGCGATTTTTATTTCCATTTTCTAGCAAATTTCCAGACTTAAACATCGCTCCGGATGTTCTTTATATTTACTCATGTTATGAAACCCGTAAGTGACACCAACAGTGAGACTGGGTTGCCTGTCTTCCAAGATCATGATTCTGCCGTGACATGCCATAAGTCTCACAATTTTTACTTTTTCTCACGACAAGACGCCCAACAGGGGCACCCAACGTCAATTTTTGGAAAATATCTATTTGAGATCTAGAATTTTCGGAATATTTGTTTTAAAGTTTCTTGCTTGCCTGCCTCTCCTAGGAGTTTCGAACATTTAAAAACTGGTATAATTGCCCACTTTTAACGGATTTTTACCCTGAAAAGGTCACCTAGAATTTTCGGGAGCCTTTTTTCTGGCTGAAATTTTCGAAAAGGTAAGTATTGATCCCTATAATTTTCGGATCACTAGACTTTAAGCTAGGAAATCCGAACAGAGGAAAAATTTTTAGGGTATAAAAATATGCCTATATCTACCTTTTAAATACTAAAATACGTTCAACAATGCTATGTTTAAGTGGTTTTGAACTATATTCTCGTTGGGTGCCCCTGTCCCAATCTCATGTTTTTTAGTGAAATATCATTCCGAAATGAAATCTTTCTTTGTTCAATAGATACGGAAATGTTTACAGTTGCTGAATCATAATTGATTCTCCTTAAGTATTAAAACGCCGAGAATTGCAAGCTGTACAACGCCGTCAGCAAGACACTTCGCGACGGTTTTGCGAGACAAAAATGAGTTAAAGTACAGCTTTAACTGTCAAAACCATGCTTGTTTTCCTCGAATGTATCTTTCAATTCTTCATTAATAAAGCTCTGCCAGCTTCAGACGTGATTCCATCCACCAAACTGACATCCTCCTGTCACAAGACATTTCACTTTTCTTATATGAAATTTCTTGATGAAATGTTCATAAAAGTCAAAGTGTCTTCAATTTTTAAGGAAAAAAACAATTCAGGATAGAATGAGTAGAATTCGAACTCGGAGCATCCCGATCTGGAGTGCATCACTCTAACCCCTACACCTCCGAAGGTTTGGTGACAAATACCAGTTTGATTTAAATATATAGCCCTAACCCTAACCCTAACCCAAACCCTAACCCTAACCCTACTTTGTGTACGAATCATTAATGTGTCAACGTCAGTTTGGCGGATGGAATTAAGTGTAGGCCGCTTCAGACAGCGTCCTCCGGCAGAATTTTATGGGCAAAAAATTTGTATAGGTAATAGCATGATTTGTGGTGATATTTGGCATAAATACCACGAGTGACATTTCGAAATTGTTATACGTAATTTCACGAGCCGTTAGGCGAGTGAAATTTGAGACAATTTTGAAATATCACGAGTGGTATTTATGCCAAATATCACGTACAAATCATGCTATTAGTTGTTTATACTACTACCCGCAAAAGGTTTGTAATTTTCACATGTAGGTATTTCAAATGAAGCTGAAACACCACTGCTCTAAGCCAATCAGATTGCAGAAATTTCTCATGTAGTAGTATAATAGATATATTTACGCGTTGACTTCACACGTCTAAGGTCCGGGGTTATTTTTTGGTCGTTTTGTTTTGTTTTGTTTTGCTTTTTTTAAACATATTTTCATTTTTTTACAGACTTATAATATACCCCCGAAGTAGTCAATCGATAAAAATCGGTATCGATAAAGATCAGTAGCAATCAAGAGATTTTTTTCGATTGATAACGGAAATCGGTGAAAATCGATAAACTTAATTGCTGTGTCAAATCGATATTATCGATTTTTCATGATTTTAACGATTTATAACTGAAGCCTGCCATTATTGTTTTTTGCCATGAGTTTAATAGTACAGCTGAGAAAACACATCCACGAGTAACAACTGATCAGCAAACAGAATAAAAGAAATGTGGTAACTATTAGACACGCAATTTTCTCTCTAAAACCCTTTATTTTGTACGTAAGAAAAACGGTTCAGTTACATTCAGTTCTTGCAGGCAAGTATAACGAGAAATACAACCTTAGATAAAGATTTCGTACCCTAAATTTCAGACATTCCTTTAAGTCGGGATTCCGGCTAATCCCTCGATAAATTTCACCGTTTTCCGTTATCAATAGGTAAGATCACGTGATTGCTAACGATTTTTATCGATTTCGTTTCTTATCTAGTGACTACTTCCGGGATGTATAAACTACACCCCGAACTACACCGACGTTATTTTGAAAGGGTGGGGGATCTAAATCCTGAAAACCTGAGCGCCTACAAACCTGACTAATATCAGCCATCAGAAGAAGATTTTAAACCTGGTTTTAAAGAAAAGATATTAAGCTTTTTTTAACGGTTTATTTAAAAGTGATAAATGTTTGATCCTTCAGACTCTTAATTGCAACTCAATTGTCAATAGATTTGCTGTTTGTATGAATTCCATTTCAATTTTTCTTTTTCATGAACAGATGTATCTTCCGATTTCAATCGATGAAATCGCTAAAAATCAAAATAAATCGATAAACGAAACGTGTGTGTCATCGATTTCTACCGATTGATCGATACAATCGATATCAATCAATCAGATTTACCGATTTTTTTCGATTTATCGATTGAAAAATCGATACCGATTTTAGTGATTGACTACTCCGGGATATCCCGGTAGACTAATTGCAGGTTCATCATCAGCTTTCATTTCTAAAATATTTATATAATCCACGAGTTAGCCATAGGCATCCTTTGATTATTCGTATATTTACTTTCTGAGCCTTTTTTTTTTGGATATTTTTAATACTTTTACTGAACATTTATTAACATTCTTTTGTTATCAATAGCTCCTACATTTTCGGACCGTGTCATTGGATTCCTGCTTCAAAAGTTAGAAGTGAGCAATGAGAAGCCTAGAACTGCATCTTTGGCGATCATCAAGCACTTGGTCAACTCTTCTGGTGAGTTCAAAATGTTGACTAAATGTTGCCTGTGGCAGTTATTCTTTTTAATTAACAGTGAAATAATGTAGACTTGTGTTACCTTTACTTCACCCATGCAGTAAATGCCCTTTGAAAAACTTAAAATTTCTTGTGGCTGTCTTGACAAAACTGTGTTGCTAGCATGGCTCCTTGTAAGGCTCACAAGCTGCCAGCTCGAGTTACAGAGGCGGTGGTGTGTGCTATTCAGAAAGGGTAGGGTTGCAATGTTAATCAGTTAAGCCTGGGATAAGGCATGGCATAAAAGCTAGAGAGTTTTGTGCAGAAAAAATTATCGTGTATGGAAAATTAGTGGTATGAAGATTGCAGTTTCTGGATCATGGTAAGTTTGTGATAGGGTGGGGATATTTTGTGCCTTGTCTAGAATAGAGTAGAAAAATTGCATCTAAACATAGTCTGAACTAGCCTGCGAATACAACGGTTTCTCCTAGCTCCTCGCTGCCAGGGCCGTTTTGCCAGGACGAACAGAGGGAATTTCTGTCGCTGAGTCGCAGACGTTCCTCTTGGCGAAACGTCCTTAGCGCTGAGGAGCTAGGAGAAACGGCTGTATTCGCAGATCAGTTCAGACTATGTTTAGATGCAATTTTCTACTCTATTCTAGACAGGGCACAAAATATCCCCACCCTATCACTTAACTTACTCAGAAGCAAGGAGAGACGGCTGTATTCTGAACATAGTCTGATGATGGGCTCCAGGGTTCCGGCAATGCCCCTTCCCCCCTCCCCCCCCCCCCCCCCCTCCTACACAAACACACACACACCCACCAGACAGATCACAAGAACTTATGTTTCTTGTTTTTGTGCGTTATAATTAATTTGAGGAACTATCAAACTCTTTTATGTTGACAAGTTGGTTCGTTCATTCCCAGGTTCATACTTGGAGAACAAAGAAGAGATGATTGTAACAGGAGTTCAGATCCTCTTTACTGATCATAACCTGAAGGTAAATGTGACTCTAACAATAGCTCTTGAATGTTGTCTTGTTTTTAATTAATTAACCAATTCAAAGTTCAAAGTTCAAAGTTTATTTGAGAGATTTTTCTTCGTATTCAAGTATACAGACAACAACATTAGCCCGCAAAATAGCTAGAGCTAATCTAGGCGGGTAGCGGAGAGACTGTTTACAGAGTAAATTTGGTAGTGAGTTTCACGTAATTGATAAGCCATAAATAAGCAGAGAGGGGATAGTAATATGAATATATATGCGAATAGATAATTGATGTTTTGGACTGAAGGAAGAAAGTAGGTAAATAAAGCTACTTTGGGCCATACATTATACATTTTAACATTACCAAATTTAAACAACAGTATCTTTTGTAGCAAGGGCTCTTTTACAATACATTCCTGTCCGATCTCCCACAATCAACGACTCAATAACAGGATTGGGGGTCGCCCGTTGGAGTTGGCTACTTGTTAAAGGTTCCAACTGCAATGATATGAAGGGGTGTGCAAGAAAGAGCCTCAGTTAATGATTTCTGATGAAATGTTAGACTCTACTTTCAAACTGCCTTTTATCTTCTTCTGAACAAAAGGGAGAATCTCATATTGCATGAAGAATCACCATGGGCCTTATTTCATGCGCCACTTCTTATTTATTTGTACTGAAAAAAGTGGTTTAATCTTTTATTTTGGATAGGTAGTTGCTTACCGGTGGGTGATGGTCGCTTGTGAGAGTTCAACGCTTCTGTATTAGAAGGAGAACGTCTTTGGTTATTATAATAACATTTCCTTATACTTTTCTGTAGGTACGGCACATGTTTGCACAGTGCATAACAGCTATGGCTCATCATCGGTACCTGGAACTAGAAGGAGGACACAAACTTGTTGAATTTATTGTCAGGCAGTGTGCACTTAGTGATGAGGAGGTGAAGTCATACCCAGTCTTTCTGCGCAAAGTAGTGTAAAATAATGTGATCAACGATGGCCAAAGAAGTAAAAATCGTAAATTACTCCATGGCGTGTTTTAGCCAATAGGACTAATAGGGTGATCAAAGGGGGTTAACGGATGCCGATTTATTAAATAAATCTTAGTCCTTGAAAACTGTAATTTGTCCCTGAAAAATCCTTGAAAAGTCCTTGAAATTTCTATGTCTGAAGTTGTACGAACCATGGTTACAGGAGATTAGTTGTACCGTGTCGATAGCTAAGGCCATTGAGCCACATTATGCTTGTCGTATGAACCCTCTTTTAATGGCCTTAGTTCCTATGTGTCTTCTCATGGACGAGTAACCAAAAGGTCAGGGATTTGTATGACTCTTGTTTTGAGAACTTGAATTTTTTTGCTCAAATCTTAGCAGTCTGAGTCACTGTCTGAAAAAAGCGTTATCCTAAATGACAGGTATCTACGTGTGCACCTGTACTTTCTTTATGGACTACTCTAATCAAATAAGAACATAACTAACTTTCTTTGCTTTAATATGTTTTCACTAACAGAAGACACGAAGACCAACTGATGCGGATGCCATATCACCTCAGGCACTGCAGAAAATGTGTGAAAACATTCTTTTCCTCTTGACAACCACAGTGGATGTCATGGAAACAGTAAGTTGCAAATGACTATTTTGAAGGATTTGATATGAAGATTGTCCCCATTTTTGAACTTTAACCCTCTTCTTTGTTTTAACTTAAGGTGCTGTGGCCATATTTGCTAGAGTGTCTTATTCCTGAACCTTATACACACGCCATGAGCCATCTTTGTCGCTGCATTTGCCACCTCGCCACAAAGAAACGAGAGGAGCAGGCACCTGATTTCAACATTGATTTTGAAGTGAAGAGTAAGTGGTAAACCTAAAATAAAATAAAGAAAGATTTTAAAAAAATAAAATTGAGCATCTTCTGTTTATTACTACATCGCTTAACCCAACAGTATACAAAACAGATGCCGTTGATAGTGAACTTTCGCAACTGGACGGGAGAGAAAAGAAGACGGCAAAGCTGTGTGACAAGCGTGACAATAATTTTGTTTGGAATAAGTTTTCGCCAAACTTCACTCTCCTTTAAAGAGATCTTTTTGTAAAAGACCAGAAAACATTAATGTTAGGTGAAAATCACGACAAAACACGCAAGCGATAGCCGTGTCACGCTTGTCACAAGCGTTTGCCGTCCTCTTCTTCCAGCCGTCCTGTTGCGGAAACTCACTAATGTCAACCTAGTGCGTAGCCTGCATTTAGATCACCATGTCTTTTGCAGTCTGTAGACCAACTGTATAGCTTCTGGAAGAGTTTTGTGAAATATTGACCGTGACATCTTCTCTTATTTGTTTTACATGCATTTATCTTTGATTTGTTTAGTGTTCCTTGTGTTAATGATCACACAGAAATTTACTTTTTTTCTAATTTCATGACAGCTAATATACCAAGACCAGCGGCCATAATTTCCCGTCTCTTGGTAGGTTGAAGTACATATTTGATAATTTATGATTGATAGTTACTGCTATTTTAGTACTTCGCTGTACAGTAAAGAGCAAATTAAACTATTTCATCAGAAATAGTAACATTATTATGCATTTTTGTGATTAAACGACATCTGTTGGTCGCACCAATTTAAAATCAAATTGCTGTGGTGTCAGTTTTAGTCGGTTTTTACTGATTATACAACAAGGAGAGCTATTAGTATGACATCTGAGTGGAGTTACAAGAACCAGAATTCGAGTTATAGGGGTGAATTTTAGTGAAATTTTGATCAAGGGTAAGAAACGTTAGTCCGAGTTAGCGGGGATTACCAATCATCAGTGTTGGAGTTATCGCGGGTCTACTGTAAATATTAATGAGGGAGCTTCAACGAGGTGACTTCAACGACAACGGCATGAAAGCAATAGGGTTAGATTTGCAAAACGACAACTTTGCACGTGCTTCACGCTTTTTTACCTATTTCTAAGCCGTTGTTGCACGACTACAACCTGAAACTTCCTAATTTCACGTTTTGCCATGACGGGAACAAAAGACAACAACTTTCTTTTTCTTTTCCTGAACTCTAGTACAGCCCTTTAGAATTCACCTCCAAAACAATTTTCCGACATTTGACGAATTAGACGAGATGGAATAAGCGCGATAAAGTTTGAGTCAGCACGAATTCACTTTTTAAGCGACGCTTTTGTAGCCCTCACCGTCGTTGTTGTTTAAACTCCCTATTGCCATTCTTCAGGTGATGTCAGGCTGTGCCCTTACCGGTGGTGTGCGGGGAATTCATGTACTTAAACTGCTGAAGGCGTTGTCTCCTATCCTGGAACCTAACTTAGTTGAGATGTGGGACACTGTGATTCCTAAGCTTGTGCAATATTTAGAAGGTAATAAAAATAGTTCTACTAGATTCAAACTGTGCACTAGGATAAATCTAGGATAAATCTCCTAATGGTCAACTCCAAAGCGCATGCTACTTTGATCTCCATACACATCCTTTCATAAACTGCAATTTATTTCCTCTATTTTCAGAGATCTTGGAGCTTTCATAGGTTTTCATCAGTACACCTCTTTTGTAAGAAGTGTGAAATCAAATGAACCTATATGTATACGTTATCCAATGAAATGCAAGAGTTGTTAGGTTGATGAAGGAAAATGCGTGTTTACATAGAAACGAACAGCCAGCTTGGAAAGACAAGAAGTCTTTTTCGGATTTTAGCTAGGAGTTAACTGAATTGTGCACGTACTATATTTTCTTCAGAAAACTCTGATGACAAAGAGAATTGGAAGCAGAAGGCATGGGAGGACTTGGTCTTAAAGGTAATTTATTGAAAATCTGTTCTAATAGTGCCTGCTTTTTTGAAAAAATTAAGCCTCCGTATAAACCAAACGAATAGGTTGGTGTCTCAACAGTTTTATTTCCTGGAAACACGAAAGTTTAGTTATTTGCGTTTAAGCCGTGGTGCTAATTTCAGTTCGTTCAAAATCACTAAACTTCACGTGTTGCTTTATGACATTTCATGGACTAAGGTGTATTTATGACTAACGTTTGCTCTCTCAGTTTGTCTCCAAGAGCTGTGATGAAGTAGATTCGGAAGAGTGGCTGTGTTCTCTTGGCGCAGGGCTGGCGGCTCAGATCCCACTTTATACCAGCTCACCAGATGAAAAGGTACAAAAAAACGGTTCTCCGTGTGAAAGGTTAATCCCAGGACATGAGATTTGACCAAAATTCGGCAAACGTCTTACGGGAGACGGGATTTGTTCAAAATACAATGCGGAATTCGGGAAACGTTTTACGGGATACGGGATTTCACTGCTACCCAGGAAGCGGGATTCACCAACCTTGAGCGCACGATGTATGATTGGGAAAAAAGTAATTTTCGCAATCCCAATTTATTCACTTTCTGTTCATGCATCTACCTTATAAATCCTTTCATCTTTGCCATCCTGAAATGAACTGACACTTTTGTTAAACTTGATGTGGTGTAAATCTTTCTATTTTTATTTCCCTACACACCTGAACAGTTTTCTGACCCCCAAAATCCTGAAAATGTGCGACCCCATTCAAGTAACTCGTATAAAAATGGAACCCCATGATAGTCAATCCAGTCGTGAAAGTGCCTCCCCATCCAGCGGCACATACCCATTGTCTTATTACTAAGAAGTTAGTGGGATGGTCGTGAAAAGGAACGAGAATGCGCGATCAGGACTCACCTTTCCAGAGCCTACAAAGAATAGTTTAACATAAGAACTGTGAAAATAATCTACAGACCCAAACTGGCTCAACCAATCTGTGCAAGAATTTCACTGCCAGTAATAAGCAAACTGTGAAATGTTCATTGAATTGCAAGTATGTAACTTGAGAAAACAGCCGAGATTTCGAGACGCCTCGACTGGTTTCCCCGCGAAATGACGTCTGAGAAACGAGCTCAGAAAATCCATACTGTTGAGGTGTCACTGCCCACATATGAGTAATTCTTCAGATTAGTTGAAACAAATTTCCCACACAGCACGACCAGTCACTGAGAAACACTATTTAGATCTGGGTAGTGGCACGTCATCAGTATGGAATTTCTGCGCTCTTTCCTGGTCATTTCACGTGCAAACCAGTGGTAGCGTCACGAAATTTCGGCTTTTTTCTCAGACTAATAAGAATGCTGTGTTCAAGGAAATGCAAGAATGTTACTGTTTTGACATTTTTTCCCTTTTTGTAATTGGTGTTATTTTCTAATATCCTTGCGTGCAGAATTTTCTTTTCAAGTGTTTGGGCGTTGTTCTGAACAAAGTGAAGAACCAAGGCTTTGTACAAAATCATCTGAACATCATGTTTAGCAATGTGAAACATGCAAGCCAAGTGGAAAGAGAGGTGAAGTAAAGTATAAAAACTATAATTTCGGTCAAAAAAAAAAGACATTAATATACATACCATTAAGTGACTAAGTAATTTTAATGCCCAAAATGTAATTCAAATGAAAGCAACTGAGCTGTACTTTTATTATTGAGTAGTGCTTTGTTCCTATGGGACTGTTAATTATGCTGTACAAGATGGTTCTAACGCTTGGGGCTGGGTATAGTGAGACGTATCAGTTAAAAGCTACTGAGTATTACTTTCCTTTGGTAATGTTTACTTTGCTGACTAGTGAATGAGTCTTACCAAATGAAGCTACTGAGCATTTCTCGTCTAAGATGATGATTATTAAAGCTTTCAAAGTGGCTCTGTCGAGAATAATTACAGGGCTGGGTTGTTCCAAATTGGGGTAAGATAACTCCGCCTGGAGGCTAGCCTGCAGAGCAGCCGTTTTTTATCGAAAGCGCGACCCAGAGGTACATTGATCGCGGCCGCCATCATGATCATGAAAGCAATTGAATAAACTAAGGGAGGAAGGGGGGGGGAGCAACGGGGAGGGGCGTGGAGAAAAAGGCTATTTTGTCCTCTCCTCCCGCTCCTCTATTTTGACCCGTCAACCTCTCCCTTGGAATCATTTTTTGACTCACCCCAACTCTCTGTTTGTTTCAACGTCCAAATCGTTCACACTTCAAATACGCCTGCAGGCTACGTGGGGGCGAGGAGCATTGCGTGACTCCAACCCCAGCGGCTGCGAAGGAGACTAAGATAACCCAGGGTTAGTGCGAAATTTGAATTGAGATATGAAAGCTTAAAAAGAAAAAACACGGGTTAATTAATTTTGTCTACAACTTGATGTCTGGATGCTCCATAAAGAATAGAGAAAAAAGTATCCGAGAAAATGCTTTTGAACGTAAGAAAAAGAAACTTGAATTAAGATTTGGCCCCGGGTTAGTGCTAGTGTTTCTTTTATTTCGCAAAAATAATTTTGGTTCTTTTTTCCAAATTGATTTTGTTTGTAAGAAAGTTACACTCTTGCTTCTTCAGGGCTGTGCAATAGGAGTTGGTTTCTGTGCCGGCACCAATCTTGATCAAGTACTGACCAAACTGGAGCAGGTCACCAAGACTGAAATGACCAAAAAATCCTCAGGAATATTGAGCTTCATGAAGGTGATTAGTTTAGCCTGCATAACTTCTATTGGCTTATTACAGATACATTAATAATGTTTTATTACTAAATTATTATAAGATTATCAATACATTGTTGTTTTCGTCGTCGTCGTTGTTGTTGTTGTTCTTCTCATTATTATTTTTACGTTATTTTGTACGGTCACGTGATATACAGGCGCTGTCCATTTATTTATTAATTCATCAATTAATTAAAAAAATTATTTGATATTTGAATGTCTAGCCAAACGTAGAAATACTTTCCCTAACTTGCGTGAACATTTCATTTGTCGCTGGGAAAGAAAGTTCGAAACTATCTGCAAGCAATCTCTAGTGGGTAATACTTTTGCCTTATGTTTCGCTCTAGAACAGTTTCGTGTTCTTGTCTTATTAGGATAAATCTGATTCAGACACAGAGAGGGTCAAAAGCACCGTTATGTTGTGTTATGGTTTCACTGTTATGTACGCACCACCTGGGTAAGTAAATCATAAAATATCCACGTCGTGTATAGTCACGTGGTCATCATTAATAGAGAGGTTAAGCATCACGTTTACGTCAAACGGCAAACGCGAATTTGTACCACGTGACCAAGTTTCCTCTTTACTTGTCGTTTACTGCTCATTATTTCTACGCATAAATTAGTAGTTTTATGCAATTCTTTATTCATGAAAATTGTCTTGAGCTGATTTTATCATTTTTTTCTATTTTGAGAAATTTCTCAACTTGAATCTGACGTTTGCCGTTTGCCGTATACGTGATACTTAAACTCTCTATTTTTAGAACATTTCCAGTGCCTGGAAACGGCCTATCGAGTTGATAAAGAGAACAAAAGTTAATTTTATTTATTATGTGGAGAATACTAGTGCTGAAAAAGCGGTTATTTCTTGGTGTTGCGGAAACCATTGTTTGTTTGTTGTTTGTTGTGGTATTGATATTGTTCATTGTCTTTTTGATTTTTAAAATCACGTCATTTTATGATTGCCCCCATCCTCATCACCAAGAAACTACCAAGTGTAAAGGCATTTCTCGTTACGGTATTTTTCTTTTCAAGGTTATAGTTGAAGTCAGATCCATGCATTTATTTTAACAGTGAATATTACAGAGGGCTTAGTTAAACGCTTTGGCCAAGCCTTCGTGAAACGTTCACAACTTTACCTGGTAGTAAATAATTTTTTGGTATGTTCTCTTTCAGATTAATAACTTCGAGGCTAGAAACCAGTATTTTTCGAGTCATCAGTCGTCACTTTAGCAACGTAAAGGTGAAGTGTTTCGTACTCCAAGAATTGCATGATTTATACTAGTCACTTATTAAAACTGGAGCTTCCTGTAATACCGGATCAATGAGTTATCAATGCGTTAATTAATCCGTATGTATGTCAAAATATAAACTCTCGTCTCTTTCTGATTCATTTCTTGTGAGGGAGTAAGGAAAAATTTGTTAAGTAGATTGAGCATGATCGTCTGGGTGAAGGTAGTCCTGAATAGGACTGTTGTTGGCAGTGACTGACGTTTCGACAACCTGTGCGGTGGTCATCTTCAGAGGCAAAGTGAGTTGAATCACGTCAACTGATGGTAATTTACTCTGGTTATTGACCCGATTGGTCAATAAGTCGCGATGTTATTGGTCGACTGTCAGTTAAGCCGTGATGTTATTGGCTATGAAGACTGCTCAACCTCTGCCTAACTTCGACGTACTTTCAGTACAACGGCAAACACTACAAACAGTTACACGGTACAGCTATGGGCTATCCAGTTTCTGTTGTTGTAGCAGAAATTGTTATGTAAAACATCGAGGAAGGAGGCCTAGCTACTTATACGCAAACTATACCTCTTTGGTTACGCTACGTTGACGACACTTTACAGCTGTACACAAAGACGAAATCGACGATTTTCACGTTCACCTTAACAGACAGAACGTGGACATAAATTTCACCAAGGAGATCGAGAAAAATGGTAAAATACCTTTTGTGGACTGCTTGGTCACTCGCGACAACAAAAGACTACGAACGAACATTTGCAGAAAATCGACACATACCGACAGATTACTAGACCAGTCATCGTACAACCCGATCTCTCGCAAGGCTACAACTATACTGACTCAATTCTCATGACGTCTTTGGCATACTAATTCTGAATATTACAAGGAGAAATTTGATGCGATTGCGTTTGGGGCGTTAAGGACACAACCGGCAAGAATTTGGTCATATTTACCTTCCTTGACGCGGTTGTTCAAAAGTTGGATTGTGCAATCCAACAGATAAATCGCTATTCAGTTAGATAAATGTTAGGGAAACCAATTGTGCCATCCCAAGATAGAGTTTCAACCAACACAATTGGGGCCTTCGTACTTTGTAGCAGAGCTAGGAGCCCCAAGGTGTTTAAACCATGGCAGAGAGCCGCTTTTAGAGCTGTTTAGGCTCGTGTTTGCCTACAAGCTCCCCAGTGCTTGCTAACAACAACAACAACAACAACAACAAGACTTTATTTAGCCAGGGTGAAACCAGAATTAAACAAGTAATTTTCATCTGGGCCCTGCTAGAAGGCGAGGTCCGTGCAATCCCCTTGTACAGACTAGACAACGATATTTCTTTCTGTTCCATAGGATGTGAATGTAAAGCAGAATCTCATTCGAGCCACGGAACTAATTGGCAAAGCGTTGGAGCCCAGTCGTCTACAGCAACCAGAGTTCGTGTTTACCAAGCGACAGGAACTTATCCAACACATGCTGGTGAGGGGAATGAGTAACTACAGTTTTTAAGAAGGCACATTCGGTTGAAGCACAATCGATCTTCTCCTTATGGACTCCTCTACTGAAGACAGTGTCTTTGGTCCTGAAGTTTCCATAATTTGTTTCCTCCCTATCGTTGTACTACGAACAGCTCTGTTATGCCGACATTTCCATGCCGCTTCGATTTGTACCGGGTTTCAGGGGCATCTAAGAGTATTGCAATCCCCTTTTCCTTTTTTAGGGTTCAGGGTTCTGTGTAGGGTATTTGAGGGGTTGAAGCTTCCCTCGCCCCCGCAAATGCCCAGGTTCCCCGAAAAAAATATTGTTATTATTACAATATAAGTGACTACATCGGAAAAATCATCCAGACGCGACGAGGTCAGTGCACACACTGTAACATTTCTCAAAATTGTGGCTCAAAATGCACCAGACTGCATCTTAGCGCACATTCATTTCAAAAAATTCCGGGGGGCATGCCTCCAGAACCCCGTTAGGAAGCTCGTGGCCTTCGAAGAATTTTGTCCTCCGTTTTTGAAAAAATACGCGTCCACACGCACCGTATTCGAATCGTTTTCGCCCGTCCACACGAAAACGCTAAACAATGTTTAAAACGATAGCATCCCCCACAGTGCAAGCGTTATGTCCACACGTAGACGAGAAGCCAGCGTTTTCAAAAATCTCCAGTCTGGAGAACGTTTTTGAAAAATGCGTTTTCGGTGACCGTTTTAACCAGATACGTGTGCGCGGTAGACCAAGCCGGAGAAAAAAAATATCCGGGATCAATTTATGTTTCTGGGAAACTGCCCACCTACCCCTCCCCTAAGTCAACATTAACACCTACTTCTCTCTTAGGGCAAAATATTGGGTTAGGGGAGGGGTAGGTGGGCAGTTTCCCAGAAACCTAAATTGATCCAAAACGGATACGTCTTGATGGTGCGTTGATACGTCGGGCTCACGCCCGCGTTTATCGCGCGTGGGTTACGCGTAGAGTAACTTTGCAAAGAAAAATGAGAGACTGGTTGCAGTCTACAAAAAACACTGTGCGCTTCTAGCGTTTGTATATCGTTCTAAGCAAACTTTCTGTTACTCAACCAGTTTGTTTGTATCCCCGTGTAGGTTTACATGAAGGCAGAACCAGCCTCCAGCATCACCACGGAAACTAGAGCACTGGCAATGGACGCATGCGCGAGTCTAGCGTATCCTTAAGCTTTGATACTTATTTGACAAAAACAAAGTGTTGATTTTACTTTCTCACCTACGCAGTACCAATACAATTTCGTTGGAACCTACGCAGCACCAATACAGTTTCTATGAAACCTATGCAGGACCAATACAGTTTCTATAAAACTTACGTTGTACCAACAAAGTTTGTATGAAACCTACGCTTTACCAATACAGTTTCTATGAAACCTATGCAGTGCCAGTACAGTTTCTATGAAACGTACGCAGCACCAACATAGTTTCTATGGCAGCTCTTCATTTTGGACACGAAATGTTTACAGTAGCCTATTACTTAACTGATTAGATAACGTTCCTTAACTGCAATTATCTAAACACTAGAAAATTGCATCCCAGGTTTACAGAAGCGGAAGTGTTTGACATCGTGAAAACGAGTACCGACTGTGTGTTTGCGATCCGTGTTGGAGAGAAATCAACATCCCCGCCAGGAAAACATCACAAGGATGACATCGATCATGTAAGAACCGGCCTGGCCCCCATTTTAGTGTTACCGTGTGGATCACTAAAGGGTTCCCGAAATAAAAGTTCTAGAATAATACTGTCAAATTTGGTTTTGTAAAATTTCTAGAAAGAAATAGTGCTACCATTTGAAAGTATGCACTGTAGAAGTCGAGGAAATGGCTACGCCACAGAATTTTGTGCAGACTCAAAGGCGTGTCTTCATTATCGTCTCTTAAACACCTGCAAGGCGTTTACCATAGGCTACCTCTTAAGTATATTTGTGATTTACAAGAGGCTAACGTCTCAGTACTTCTTTCGAGCTGATATATCGTACGTTTCAGGCTGCAACATTTATACTTGCAAGCATTGCAAAAACACCCAGTTTTCCTAAGATTTTGTATCACTCTTACTGCTGATATCAACAGTGTTTTCTTCTGTAAAGGAGCTGAATATGATTTGGGTTCTTTTTGCTTCGTGTATAGGACAAAGATCCCAACTTGTTACTGAAACATGCCTTGGAGAGTTTACAGAGATTACTGAAGGGGCTTCTGCTTCAAGATCCTGTTTCTCCAACACTCGAGAATATTTTGAAGGTATGTGGAAACGGAATGTACGTCAGAAAGATGATTTTTCAGTCCTTGACACAGGCAACCTAGTTTAGTGGCCTTTGCTCCCACGAGTCTTCTGTGGCTCAGTGGTAAAGCATCTGGACTAGTAACCAGAAGGTCATGGGTTCGACTCCAATTAGGAGCATTCGGATTTTTTCGCCTATTTTACTGACAGAAAAATCATCTTTCTCATGTATTCTCCTGGTTCAAAATTCACCGACACATCTCCATCACTGTGCATAAGCAGATATCGACATTTAGTCCTAGCAGTGCGTGAAAAAACGGTGGCAAGCGTGAGGGGGCGGGTTTAGGAGGGCAGAGGTCACGTTTCACGGAAACTAATTAACGCTGTTCGCCAAAAACCATATTTTCGTGAGAAACGTGACTTGAAAAGTGACTTGCTGAACTCACTGCTGTTGAGAAGACGCTGGGGACTCTGGAAACCTTAAGGGGAGGACTGGGACAAGGTTAAAACCGAGTTTCTAGTCAGGGTTTATTAGTACTCAATAGTCTCAGTAAGGTCGCAGATATTTTTTTTTTCTCGTGGACTTAACAGGCAAATTCACATTTTATCTAACAAAACAAAACGCTTGACGCGTGATTTGGGCTTCACGGGAAATTGGGTTAACTAGCCCATAAGGCCCGGATTTTTAGACGTAACTCTTGTCACAGGGTGTGAGATCCCAGTCGGCCAGGGCTTCTTGCTGCTATCGGTGCAAGCTCATTAGTTGGCCTTGTTTTTCTTGCTTGTCTTTGCAGCTTATTCAAGATCCATGGTTGTTATCAACTTCTGATGTCGAACGAGAGAGAGCTGTGGACACTATTTTTTCTCTGCTGCAAACCTTTCGCGACAACATGTTACTGACTGTTGGTGGGGTAGGTTTTGATACCCTCTTTTAATCAGTAAAAGCCGAGGTAGCCTTCATAGCTGACGGTTTTGCTTGTCGAGCGCGCAAGTGAGCGGCGAAGCCCGCGCGTGAAGAATGGAGCGGAAACAGCGAGAAACCGTTTTCTCGCAGCGCGGCTTTGCCTCTCGTTCGTACACGCAACAACTTTTTACCCTCTGGCAAAACAAACCGCTAGCGACGCAGGCTAAAGCTAAAAAAACTGGTAATTAAGAACTTTGACAGTTATTTTCAGGTTATATAAGGACCTGTTAGGCCTAAAACTTGAAACAGGTACTTAATTGGAAAATCAATTTTGTGTTTTTAAAGCAACTTAATTTGTTGCTCTGTGTTGAGCATAACGATCCTGAAATGCATCTGAGGAGTAGAGTGTATATGTTGTGGTTCTAGAGGTAAAGGCGCACACGAGCCAAAGGCCCGACCGGCTAGGGGTATTGCTACTCCCGTTGGACGGGATGCTAGTCCGTCGCTGGGTTACCCCCAGCAGTATGTCGCCGGTACCCATTTATACACCTGGAGGAAGAGAGACAGAGTGGAGTAAATCTCTTTGTCTAAGGGAACGACGCGACGGGCGAGGCTTGAACCCCGAACCTCCAGAACCAGAGTTCGAGGTGTTAACCACTCGGTCACAGACGCATCCACAAGCCTAGGTAGACCTCACATAATTATATATAAGAACCTTTTGAATCTAAATGTAACTTAGGATTATCTAGGTTCTTGTAGGTGTTTTTGCACTATTTGTGTTCTTTGCATCACGTAAAGGAAGGCAGACCACATGTCAAACAGTTACCAACCCTTTTTTTTTCACCTGTAGAAGCCCAGTTCATTTATCCTGGCTGGCCCGCTATTGGCTCGTCTGGTTCCCCGGTGTACCGACCCGGTAATACTCATTCGCCAAACGGCAGTGGACTGTGTACAGTGCTTGCTGAAAATAGCTGCAAGATTTCAAGGTACTTAAGCTAAAAATCGCTGTTATTTGGGATCATTGTATGTTTCTAGGAAGCTGCCCACCTAGCCCTCCTCTGAGCCAACATTTTGCTCTAAGTGAGAAGTAAGCGTTAATGTTGGCTTAGGGGAGGGGTAGGTGGGCAATTTCCCAGAAACGAATAATGATCCGTTATTTGCTATCTGTGATCGTTACAGTGATTATAGTTATCCAAGAGCAATTTTCATGCTGTTTAACCCTAGTCAGACCGCGGGGGGCTTTTGAGGCCCTTCTCACTTTAAAGTTGAACAACTTCAAAACCGTTCAGGCTATGACAGCCAAACTTATCGACTTCTCCTAAAATTTAGATCGGAACATTTTAAAGTCGTTGTGACGTGTAACTAAACGTACATGTTACCATGGTAACGGAGTTTTGGACTCCTTAGTCTAAGCCTCGGTCTGAATAGGGGTAAGCCTGACTTTGTAAGTAAAATTAGCTGCAGCCACGCACCTGCTGCAGTGTGTTATAAATCATCAGTGTCTTTGTTTGTTTGTTTTAACAATTTAGAGCGGTTTTCATTTGAGTATCGTAAAACCAAAACCAAAGTAATTACTCTAGCCAATCACAAAGGACACAGACAATACAGTGAACCAATTAAAACTCGAAGTAATTACATGTAGCTGACGCAAAGCGCGGGAAAATGCATGCGAGCGTGATACAATTGGTTTTGGTTTTCCTTCTGATTGGATAAAAAAGTGGCGCGAATCTTTTAAGCCAATCACGTAGCGTAGTAAACGCAAAACCAATTACCTTTCGACACTCAAATGAAAACCGCTCTACTATTCAGAGAATCAACAGATGTCGCGATGGCTGATAGTGCTGTAAAGAGCATATTTTAGGCCATCTTTTGTAAGTTATTTCTTTACTCAGTTGCGGAAGAAACAAATTGTCTTGGTTTCACGAGTAAAATGCGCGCAAACATGTTTAATTTCAGTTCTTGCCGCATTTACTCTCCATTGGAGACCAGTTCGATTTTCTTGATTCTCGAGGCATAAATAGTGCCAGTTTAGTGGTGAAGGCGAAGGTTAACACACTAAGAAAGGATAGTCCTTTCTTGACACGAAGATGTTTGATAACTTTATCATATCTCTCCGCCCAGTTTAATTCAAAAAATGGAATGACTGAGGTGAAAATAAACTGCTTTTCTTAGGATATTCTCTTGAAAGCAAGGATGAACTGGTTGATGCGCTACCGACGCTAAAGCAGCGAGCCGCTCAAGATGATGCTAACATTTTGTTCAGCGTGGCTAGTGACTTGGCGAAGGTAAAACAAAACTTGACGGTACTGAATAGTCCATTTGCGCAATGAAGTCATTTTACTACTGCTTCCAGAATCCTTCAGGGTTTTGCCTTGTGCAAATTAAGTCTTTTATAATTTAACCTTACAGGTGTTACAAAATTAAGCTTGAAAGGAAAGACGAAATCGATTCTGGTAATACAGTCAAACCTCGCCTCAAGGACACCCGCGTAATACGGACGGCTCATTATTACGTACAGTTTACTTCTTCCTGGGAAGAGAAATCCCTTCCATTTTCCCTAAATTCAACTCGCTTAATGCGGACACCCTGTTAATACGAAAACGTTCTATAGTCCCCTCAGTGTCCGTATTAACAGGTTTTGACTGTAGTATGCTGCTTTTTTTTTCTTCTCTTCTCTTTCTTTTCTTTTCTCTTTTTAATGATGTTTATTTGCCATATTATCTTGTCTTTTTGTCGCCAGGTTATTGCAAAGAAACTTCAGAGTGATTTTTTGTCGTCCTTTGTTAAAACGCTTTTAGAAGGTTTAGCTGATTGTCAGTCTCACAGTTCCAGTGGTTCATGTGTGGTGCTTAACAGCATTGTTAGAATACGAGGGCAAGAGTTAAGACAAGATGTAAGTTTTTACAAGCTGTATTATCTACTTAAAGGGAGCGTCTACTGTTAAAGAAAATGTTGCCAAAATGCTCTAAAAGATCCCAAAAATGAGATTTTTCGCACATAAATATGTTCGTTTACCTTAGGTTTTTTGTCGCTGTTCAAAAGAGGCCTATACGACGGGTTCGAACTTCGTGCGTCCGCCATTTTGGTCGGCGCCCAAGGCTCTCTGGGTTTATGACGTCAGATGGTTACTCGCCCTGGTTGACTGGACGCAATAGAGGCATATACTGGTTTGGGGGATTAAGAAACGCGCTTACGACATTGGACTGACAGCCAACAGTAAAAAGCACACTTGATTTTTCCCTCCTCTGTTCACACTAAGCGCAAGAAAGGCAGTTTTGATTATTAATATCGTTACGTTTAGATCGTTTCAGCTGAATTGGCAAACCTTCATGTAATACAGGGACGTTTTATTTCTTTGTTGTGTGTGTTAGAAAGAACAGGTAAAATATAAACTCATTTCCAAATCGAGAAAAAAACAACTAGACAAAGTGACATTACAACGTTTGTTTTGAAAATCTATTGCATTTTCATGACACTAAACCTCAAGACGATTCTTGAGGCCCGGTTCAGACGCAGGACTTTTCATGAGCCGAACCTAATTCGAATTCAGGCTGATCCAAATTATTTAGACCGGCTGAATTGATTCAGACGCCGATCTTAATTCCAGCCGAACGAAATTCAGAAGGAGAAAAATGCTCATTTCGGTGAAACAGCTTAAAAAATACGTTATGACAATTTATCCATTAAGTTCGGTACATGAAATGTTCGGCGTCTGAATCAAAGTCGATCCAACGTCGAGATTCCCGTCTGGGCTAGGCGAGAAGAACGGCTGAGCCGTTCCAAATTGAAACAGGCGTTCCTAATTGATTCAGACGCCGAACTTTTCATGTACTTAATTCAATGTATTAGGTTCGGCTCATGAAAAGGTCGGCGTCTGAACCGGCCTAAGTTGGATGAACACATACCTAAAATGAAAGGATATCTTTTAGCTCGGTTCGTTGATCATCTTTGTGAACAGTAATCGTTCTCTTTCAGGTTGGTTATTTAGTTAAGGAAATTCACGCTAAACTTCAACACATCACGCACGCTCAAACCAGAACAGGAACTCTTCGAGTTTTCAGAACCTTGGCTTCGCATCATTTAGTTCCTGTAATAACAGCGTTATTGGAATTCCCCCTGCCCTATGACCAGTAAGTATAAAGTCTTAGAATATTTGTCGGATTCTTCCTTGGTTGTGAGCAAGGATTCGGCTACGTCAACGTACTGTGCACAAAAAAGACATCATAGCAACCCAACATGGTGGGAATAGATTCTTAAGTTCATTAATAATTCATGAGAACATACAAAGGAATTTGAAGTTTAGTGAGTGTTTGGAAATCAGGTGAAAAACTCTTCATTTTTTATCCTGTATTTCTCCTTTTAAAATCATTTTGTTTGAGAACCAATATCAAACATTTGACACAGAATTTCATCACAAGATCAAGCACCTCGAGGTTCGTCGAACGTAGTCCACTGCTAATCGTATTTTTAACTCTCTTCTCAGAATTTTATCTTGTGATGAAAAGGTGTTTCTCATATTTGATCCATAACATTTAAGGTTGTGCGTTTCCCTAGCATACATCTTCGGCATTTCAATAACGTTTTAACGTAGACTTTTTTAGTATTCAGTCATTAAAAGGACTGGAAATATGACGCATTCGGCCCCGAGGCTCCATTCTAAGTATACATAGAAGTTTGCTCCTTTATTCGCGGGGGTACCCAAAGCCTGTTTTCTGTAAAATACCTGTTCGGAGAAGAAAATATTGTCTAGAATTTTCTATTACCTGAGGACGGCTCAAAATTTCTAGATGACCGTTCCATTCATGTACTATTTTCGAAGCTCATCTAATAAATTCCCCAAGTTCACATTTCACTCCCAAGGTTAGGTTTTTCGTGTAGAAAAAAGGAAACCTAAAATTTTCGGATTCAAAAATGGGATGGAAAGAGGAATCAGAAAAATTCTCTCCTTCGTAATACGTTAAATTGCATATAAAACTTTCGGGAAAATAATACAGAAGCCCTTGTAATTTCGAAAAGACTCAAGTTCCCCTACGATGACCTAACAGATACAAATTTTATAGCGGTACCTAGAATGCATTTCTAGATATCTAAAAGTACTCTGGATAGCCTTAAACGTGTTTTCAATGTATTTTGGAGGAACCGTCGTTGGGTGCCCCTGTCTTCGGACTGAACGCATGTCTTTTGTGGTCATTCAAAAGGAGCTTGAAGGAGGTGTGTCACGACCGTCTAGTTCATTTTGCCTATAATGCCAATTACACGTCTTTATTCGCTATGGAACTTGAGAGCTGATTACTGGTGAATGACAAAATTACAGCGTCCTGTCAACAATTATGTCTCCTAAGCATTACAGTAAACGTTAAAAACAACGAAAGCGAACTTTGAAAAACAATGTGGCTAACTGGAATTGTCAACTGTTTCAATCTTCGTCAAGTTTGTTCATCCGCGCTTCCTTTTGTATTTGCTGATTTCTTCTTTCATTTTTTGAGTAGTTATTTTTATGTTAGATTCTGTTTGTTCGCAGTTGTACCTGTTTTTATTTTGACAAACTTCGTGACGCAGTTCCTTTAAGTGGATTAATGATATATTCATCGCCTTTGGGTGTTCTTTGTAACAACCTTAGGAAGTATTATGCTCTACGAGTCATTTGACGAGTGTTCTTAAAAGGCTGGGAAAACGTAACGGTTGTTCACGTGCCTTCGTTCTAAGAGTGGCGTGAAAAATATTGCATTTCTTAGCATAAAGGTTTAGAGCATTGAAACGATATTTCTACCCTTTTCACAGGCAAGTGATGAGCATCTGGAGAACGATGGCTGGTGAGACAAATTTGTCTCTGAGCATCTTTGATTATGTGTTGGATCTATCGCTGCGAACTCTTCCCTATCAAGAAAAACCCAAGCCCAAACACAAAAAGGAGATCATACGAGTAGCAACTTTACAACCTGTTGCGGTAAGCCCTTGCTTTAACCTGAGATCAGGCCCAATTTTAGCGGTTCTCATACATTCTCTCTAACGGGTACCGCAAAAATTGGGGCTCTCTTTTCGTTTCGCCATGCCCGCCGGAATGTAATTTTCAGAGCGAAACGAAAATAGAGCCTGATCTCAGGTTACCCTTGCTTCAAATGATGGATTTTGCCTTCTGTTGGCAGAGTAAAGTAGTTTGGAATCATTGCAACTTTATATTACTTAAAGCTCGCCTGGATTGTTGGAAGAAAACGTGTGGTATACTTTTACGACCTGACATTTTTGCGGATTTTCTTTTCTTTATTTTGCCACAAAGGTTATACATTGTTGGAGGAGAAAACATTGATATTTCCTTTAAGAGTTGCCTTCTATTGGCAGTTTTTATGCCAGAATCGTGTCTAGGACGGTAAAGTCCTCAACCCGACCTTTTTTGAAAAAATGGACGTGCGCTTATGTACTGTAATAAACCCTCTTAAGTTTCAGTTTAGAAAATTTTAATCATTGTCGGCCTTAAACTTTAACTGATGAATGGCTTTCTCTGACAGATCACTTGCGGCCTGACAGAAATGTTCCGCTCGGAAGAGACTGGTGAACTTGTGCAGGAGCATTTCCCGCGTCTTTTTGCCATGACTCTTTTACGGCTAGGCACATCAGTGGGCCTCCTGCCACCCGACCCGCCGCAGTCCTCAGGCAAGGACAAACATAAGGGACCAAAGGTGGAACCCCTAGTGTAAGTGGTCCAATAAACTCATATTTTTGTTTTGTGGGTGTGAATTGCTTCATGGAGTTCAGTGTTTGAGTGGGTGAAGAACAAAGTTTCTTACTCGCCAAAAAAAGATTTCAGGGCTTCAATTCTCTGAAAAGGAAAGGTAAGAAATGCCATAAGCTGGTATTTGACTCGGTCAAGTGGAAAATTGTATCCATATCCATGCAGTCGTACAGTTTCGAAGAAATAGTCCAGATTAAGTTCTGGTAGTTCTAGAAGACTAGTCTCTTGCACTTTCAGCCAACGAAAGAGGGAAAGATCAATTCATAAAATATCACTGAATTCTTGTTTTTAGGACTGCTTTAGAATGCATCAAAGAGCTTCTGGAGAGATCTAAGTACGATAAACTTATGCAGTTGGTTGACCAAGAAAATGGTTGGACACTGTTCGAAGATGATAAAACATTTCCTGATGGTGTCGTTGTCATTGCACGGTATGTAGTTTACGGCGATCTTAAAGTCGATGTCGTAAACCCAAAACCCAAGCAACTTGCGGAATAATCAAACAGATGCAGATGTTTTAACGAGCTTTTCCAAACTGGAAGCTAATAAAAGTAGCTGGCGCTGTGCGGACATCACGCTTTACTTTTGTTTCGCTTGGTTAAAACAACAGTTAATCAATCAATCAATCAATTAATAAAATTGTTGCTATTCGACCTCATCCCTTGTTATGTAGGGGTCATTGGTGTTACTTCCAGTTGTTATTATACCCAGCTACTCCTCCCCTAAGCCAAAATTAACACTTACTTCTCACCTAGGGCAAAATGTTGGCTGAGGAGAGGGGTAGGTGGGCAGTTTCCCAGAAGCGTAGAATGATCCGTAGTTTCTTGGCGTTGCGGACGAGTGCAATCACCAAAGATGACGTAATACAGAATATTGAAAAGACACTCAACAAAACCCACACCACAACTTAAAAGCGAACTAACAATAGTTTCCGCAACAAAGAAATATCCAGGAAAGTGGTGCGAGATACTTCAATACCTACAAGGCGTGGTACTGTCCCGTCAAATCGCTCATTACACGCCCTCAATGTGGAACATTCAAATAGTAATCCACCAAGAAGGAAATAGGCCATTCCCGATTTCCAAACACTCTCACTTTCAAAACGAGGCTAACTGCAAAACCTTTCTTGCGAAAATCGCTTTTATTTGCATATTAATAACTTCGCACGTGGCCTCAATATGAAACAGAGGCTTGTGGGAACTCAGAAATGGCGTATTGATAATTAATGATGTGCTTTCAGGGCCTTTTGCAAGGCTGCTCCGCAGCAGGTTCCCAAAGTCGTTGAACAGTTGAACCCCTCACTTTCCAGTGTCTACGATGCTCAGAGAATCGTAGTGGCTGCGTTCTTTGCAGAGGTATGTAATCGAGAAGATTTGTACTTTGTATTGGAAATATCATGCTTTTACTTTGCAAAATATAAACTACGCGGAGCTCAGGGCTCTGGTGGAGGTATAGTGATAAAGACACACAGTCTAATCCAAACTCGAAACAACTGCACACAATTGATTTCTATAGTCCAAGTAAACTTACACTTATTTCCTTCTTATTTTCTAGTTAATTAACCAGAAGTGTGGCGGCAAGGTAGCAGTAGTAGAAATATTGATGAACAGTTTGCTTAGTCGGTTAGTGGACTCGTCACATGTCGTGCGCAAATTCTGTATCAGAGGACTGGGTAACATCTCCAGTGTAGAAGATTCCCAGGTAGGAAACGAAACATTCACTAACCCTCCGTACTGAGACTCAAATCTAGTCACTTACTTTTTTCCCCTCGGTTAGGATTTAATTGTGGGCTTTTATCAACGTTGGCACATAAATTATGCGAAATCTTCAGTCCAATTTGAAGTGTGGTGGAAATTAAGGCGTATTTATACTGATTTTCGGGTGTCAGTGTGGGAATTTCGTTGTGTATCGTTGTCTTCATTCCAATTAAAAAAAGTAAATGGGTAATCTGGAACAATCGCAACCCAAACCAAATTATGGAGAGATTCTTCTGCCATCGAACATAAGGTATCCAGAGGAAGAACAATGAACCGTGTGCTTCATAGTCAGAATTCAAGTTTTGGGATTTCTTTGATTCGGGTAAAACGCGACCTTCATTCCTTTCGCCAGTTTTTACTAGGCTTAAGCCCCGTGCAAACGGACGGTACATTTTTGGCGAACAACTCCCAACAGTGTTGGATTTTACATGTTGCGTCCGTTTGCACACTCTGTTGCATGTTGTTGCGCAGAGTTTCAAAGCGGTCAAACTTTTGCGCGGCTCTTTCAACATGGGGCCACGCACGCGTAGTACACATGGTCTCCTTCGAGATTACAAAGTCTTATGGGTTATATTCTTCCCATAATGCACTGCAGGTCTTAACATTGTTGGGAGTTGTTGCTTCAGTTTGCAGACCACTGCCAACACGGACGCAACATCTCCCAACATTGTTGGCCCAACAATGTTGGGAATTGTTATGTGCCGATGAGCATTAACTTTGTCACATGTGAAATGCGATTTTTGAACCGGGCCTGAGGTACCTTGAAGACGTTTCTTGGTATCAGTGTAATAATATTGTCACTCGACCCTAACCATGTATAACTCCTTTGGTATTGTTGATCAAGTGAAGAGATTTAGGCTTTAACAATAATGGTAGCCGTAGAGTCTTGATAAGAACTGTTGAAATAGCGAGACCGGTTTCGGAAATCTAAGATGGTTTCCTTCGTCAGTTGCTTTTTAAAGCAAGCATCTTAGATCTTACTGCTCATTTCTTTTTCAGCTGGAGAAATATTCAACCACGATTTTATCAGCAATGATGGCCGGCATGGACGACAAGGATGACATGGAAGATGAAATAACCCTGGAATCTATGTCAGGTCTGGCTAAAATCTTGGCTAAGCTGGACGAGAATAACGTGCGACAGATACTCATCAACATATGCTTAAGAATCAGGCCCTGTTTTGAAAAGGTAAGTAGTTAGCTGCGTTGCTATCGGGCGTCGATAAAACCAGGAACACGGAACATTCCGGAACATCCCGGAACATGAAAAAATAAAAACGTTTTCGTGAAAAAAAATAAATAGAATAAAAAATATATACATATATTTTTTAATAACAACAAAATAACATAAAAACGAAAAATAAAGAAAGAAAGAAAAAGACACTGGTATCATCTACGAGTATGAGAAAACAATATTTTGTCGCAATAAATTTGTTGGGCGAGTGATGGTTCATGTAAATGACAGTAACGCATGAAGGCTTGCCTCTAAAAAGTCAAAACATATTAACATTGGACTGGAGGAGGGGGTTCTAGTCAAGCTTTCCTCACAGCCGCCTCTTGTAATTGTTTCAGTGCCATGCGGTTTAATCATTTGACGGATACCCATTTACGGCTTTGCGACCGTAAGAACAGCTTTGGGGCTCGAGGCTTTGGACTTAATTTAGTAGACAAGATTCACATTCGCAGTGAATACTCTCAGTGGTAGTGGTAGCGCAGTGGTAGATCCTAACTGTTATCAGTTAGTTTGAATTTTAGCCGTCTCCCGGGGTCGCATGTGAAGTTTGCCTTAATTATACGGTCTAAATCGTACGTCGAACCAGTCTTAGCAGACAAAGTATATATAAAAAAGGGTACAGTGCATGGTTGCGCGCAGATATAGAGTTTGTGTTGAGATAACGCCTGTGTTACTTTGTTGTACGACACTAGTCAATTTCCGAAAGTGAAATTTCCTGTTGTCCGAAAGTTGCACAAACGTTTCCTATAATTGTCGAATGGTTTCGAAGGTTTCCGACGTTTTTCGAGGAGTATCTGAAGACGTTAATTGATTCTGAAGATGACTACCGCACAGGTTGTCGAAACTTCAGTCACTGTTAACGACAGTCCTATTCCAGGACCACACCTTTGACTCACCTGGACGATCATAGCAGAGACCTCGCAGCGGAGCACCATGGGTAAGAAAATTTGGTAAACTATCCATCCAAGAAATTTTGGTTATGACGTCAGCGTACGTCCGTTCGTACAGACTCTCTTGGTAGTTTGTTTCAAAAGGCTTTAGAAATGATTGACAAATCAGAATCTGTCAACTGAGCAAATGTTTGGTGGATTTTAGGGGCCAACTATTTGACTTTTGAGGGGTTTATGGGTGATTTCAGGGAAACATAACCTGCAGCCTGACTTCGAAAGGAAAAAAGAATGCAAAGAAATTTCTGGGGAAAACAATATCCTGCACTGAAAACAATATTACTCATGACGTATAATACTAAAAAAAAAGTCTTTCACCGTTATATGTGGGGGAAAAAATTTCTTACTCCAGAGGTTTGGGAAAAAATTATTATCTCAACTAAATCACGCATACACGCCTCCCCCACAAACGTCCAATGGTCATGTCAACCATTTAGAGGGTTGGGGAAGAAACGGATTTGACACCTTAGTAAATGTCATCCATCAATGAAATGGCTGGCGCGCGTTGTCATGTTGTGGTTTTCAAGACTAAAGTTTTGCATTTCAAGATTGAAAAAACGCCGATGAAAGATACAGATGAAAAGAGAAATTCAGTGGAATGCTCAGTTTCCTTTTTGTGGACAAACGAAAGCTTTTCGCTATGAAGTTGTCTTTTGAGGAATTGAACCTCGTTTCTACACGGCGGATCGTAGCGCTTGGCGAGGTTTCTGAAGAAACTTGAGGTACATTCTGTACTTTATGGTCAAGGAAGTACGTTTTTACAAGGGAATTTTTGTATTTTTAAAGGTTTCATGGAAGATTTCTACATTTTTACATCAGCGTGAATGAAAAACCACAAAATGTGCATTTTAAATTGACTTTTTGCCATTTGCTCAGCCTATTTAACTTGCGTGAACGGATCGACGATCCAGTTTTTGTTACGCAAATTGCTTTTTAGGATTAACTTATGGGTTTTTTAATAAAAAGTTTCAAGAAATTAAGTTATTTATCTGTCACTGCTCATTCATAACATAAGCTCGAAAAACTTTAGTGAGAGTTTTAGAAACACTTCAGACGGGCTACTCCCCTTTCTTGAATTAAAACTGAAGTGCTGTTTTTGTACATGTTCCATTGATTGCTATTCATTTTCTTATTCATTTATACTTGCCATTCAAGAATTTTGCAGTGTGTAGAATTCAAGAATTTCTGCAGTGCGCAGTGTGCTGCTCTTTTTCCATAACTCGTGCCCGGAATACAGCTGAATACCGCTTGAATCAAGTTTACTGCGTTTGTTTTCAGTTGTTTGTTTACGGCTTTATTATTCTCGCTGAAAAAGTGAGCTTATCTAAAATATGAAAGAGTTCTCCTCTATTCTAACGACTGACTCGTCGGCTTTCCGATCCCGAGTTCGTCTATTTTTTTTTTAAATGCAAAGTTGTAAGTTGCTGTATTAACGTTTATATTTGAGGTGAAAGATTGGATTACAGTTTGTAGCGTAAAAGGTTATCGTCTGCTTTCCTAAGTCCGTCCTCAAAGAAAATATTATACACCTTACGGTAAATTTTTTTTTCAGGTATTGTGAGGTATAAATGTAAAGTCTAAAAAAAAAAAAAAGAAAAGAAAATATAATAGGCTTACGGGAAGACAAAAGTTCCTAAGTCGGCCTGTTTTTCCTTTTAGGTCTTCCCTAGACTTGCCTACAAGTCTAGCTCAAATTTTTTCACGAACGCGAAGCGCTAGGGGTAGTTTTTTTATGTTTTCTGCGGCAAAAGCGAGCGAGAGAGCGAGAGCTGGGGCCAACTACCGGAACCGGAAATGAGAAGCAAAGAACTTTGAGAAAGTCTAGGTCTTGCCTTAAAGACAGAAATACTGACCCTAGTAATCGTAACCTGTAAATTGCTGCTGTTGAAGAGACCTACAATTTCACAAGTTTTTCAATTCAGGTCTGTGTGCGAGATATTTTTTCCTTAGTATATGCTAAAACAGTGGATAGTGTTTTTCGCGCGCTCTGATTGGCTACTCAATCAGTGAATATCCTCCACTATTCACTGATTCACCTCCAGTTCCTCCGAGCGAGCGACGTCAAACTCGCGTAAGTTGCGAGCAAAATGCCTTTCCGGTTTCCGCCGTAAAAAACAAGGAAATTTCACAACTAATCAAGCAAGCTGTTCCCGAAATACACGAAGAAGCTGACAAAGTGCGGTTTGGAAATTTTAACAGGTGAAGCTTTGTCTTTTTGACTCGAATTTATCGATAAAACCGGTGATAAAGTTTTTTTGGTTTTTATGCAAATTAAGCTCAAGTCTTGCGTTACTTTATTTAGTTGACTTGTTCATAAATAAGCTTAAAACTAAATTTAACTTTAACTTCGGTGAATAATTATATATCAATAGCAGGATCCCGAGGAAAACTGGAAAAATGCTGTGTGCTGGAGTAGCCACACACTGATTATAAAGGTTTTTTCATGTCACTTGGACCGAAATCTCAACGCCTATTTTATCAGCAACTTCATTAGAATACCATCAAGCAGCCTTTTCATATCAAGCTGCAGAAGTACCAGGAGTCAAATCCTAGATATCGAATTTATATGAACAAGAAAAATCATTTTTTTCGGGTTAATTTGCAACTGCTTAAATTGCAATTACCACTGCCACTTTCATATCTTCAGTTAAATTATTGTATTTCCGCAGTTCACATCTTCATTAATAACAGTTTTAGTAATAACAATAATGTATTTTACAACACTTGAGCTGAAGGCTGGAATCAAATTAAAAGGTGAAGAACTACTGTGCGCAGACACACTATCATATGGATATGCCTAGGAGATGAAGGAAAAATATATACTAAAGTGCTAGACGTTTAAATTCATTTTGTTAGCCCAATAACTGACATCCTTGCCAACCTTGTACACTGACCCAAGATTGCGGGTAATGCAGGGAGACATTGAAGGGAGACATTCTTTGAGGCAGTAAAAGTCTACAAGAGGCAAACGGGAGAGCTTCTGAGCACTTGCTCTTAGTGACATGTTGCTGAAGGGTCCTAAAGCATTTGGATTCCCTTCCGTTTGATGACATGTGAAATTATAAAGAAACTGTTCAGAGGCCACTTTTGTACCTCTTTGAACGGGCGGGGTAGATTAAGTTGGTCATTCATCATGTTCTGTTGTACATTTTGCGGAGCGATTTTCGAGGGCTTTACAAATCGCGCAAACGTCAGGCAGTGTATCGCTGCAACCACTACTTTTAGACCTTGGTTTAACGTGCGACATAGACGATACAACCACCTCCGTTCTTTGCGCCCATTTTGTCTAAAATAATGCGTTTTTCAATTCCTGTAAAAGTAACTTCAACGTTCCTGAAGTTGTGCTTCAACACAGTAGAAATTACAAAGAAATTCAAACGAGTATTATTATTATTATTATTATTATTATTATTATTATTATTATTATGATTATTATTATTATTATTAACTGGTGAAATTATCGTCCAGGCCTCGGTTGTTCAAAAGATGGATAGCGCTATTCACCGGATAAATCTCTAACCAGCGGATAGTGCAATTTGTTTCCTCAGCTCCTGGTTTCCCTAATACTTATCCGCTGGATAGTGATTTATCCGGTGGATAGCGCTATCCAACGTTTCAGCAACCGGGGCCAGATCTTCTTTTCCTAATCCAGTCCAAGTGCCTATATGTTCTACAATTAACATTTGGTTTCGAGTCTAACCTTAACAACAATGTAGTGCGTCAAAAAGAAAAACATCTGAACTTGATCAACGAAATGGGTAGAAATTACAGATGTGTGAGATTTGTAAATCTCTCCATGAGCTCCCTTGGCGTTTTCTCCGATAAATGCTCCACGTTCTTAGACATGATGAATGATATTGGCATTGACAAAAAGCAGCAACTTTATATAATCAAGAAAATGATAAATATAGCCATTAGAGCGACATATTACATCTTTTGTTGTAGAAATAGGAATTGGGATAGCCCAGACTTAATGCAATTTTGATTTTTTTTCTTTTCCTTGTTTCTGTTTTTTGAATAATCCAATCTCAAGCAGCATTTGTAAATTGCCTATACGTAGCAAGATTTACAATTGTACATTCAAAAACACAAATAAAATTTCCATTATTATTATTATTATTATTACTATTGACTACTTCTCCAAAAAAAACTTTTAGTTCGACATCCGAAATGAAGACACTTGATAGAACAAGAACGATGGCGTCGTAATGGCAACTACTGTGTCCAGCCTGCCTTATGAATTTATGCTATCAAAGGTTTCGTGACCTTTTGAGAGACAGCGCCTGATGTTGTGCGACAGATCGCGTGACGATTTAATATGCATTGATATTGCGTGTGCGGGTATCATTTGTTGCTCGACTCAAAGCGGGTGCTTGGGTGTAAAAGTTACGAAAAAGCAGAGATATTTTGACTTCTTACCTCGGTTTCACTAAACGAATATGTCTATCGAAACAAACTGGCAAACAACAAGACCCACTATCAGAGAAAGAGCCAAGTTTATACTCAACAACGATCGATTTAGCGACGTCAAGTTTGTTGCTGCAAACAGCAATGGCGAAAGCGAAAGGAAGCAAGTGATCCCAGCTCACAAATTCATCCTGGCGATTGGCAGTCCTGTGTTTGAAGCCATGTTTTACGGTGAACTGGCGGAGACTAAAGATACTGTTGAACTACCTGACTGTGATTATGAGAGTCTGTTGGAGTTGTTTCGTTACATCTACAGCGATGAAGTGAATTTGAGCGGAAGTAATGTGATGGGAGTGCTTTACTTAGCAAAGAAATACATTGTGCCTTCACTCACTGATAAATGCACGGAATGTCTGAAAGAAAAGTTAGATCCTTCCAATGTTTTCAGCATTCTGCCATCTTCACTGAAATATGAAGAAACAGCCCTGGAAGATCGATGCTGGAAAGTGATCGACAATCAGACAGAAGCGTCTATGAATTCGGAAGGATTTGAGACAATTGAGAGGTCTCTACTTGAAGCAATAGTCGTAAGAGACACTCTGACGATTAAGGAAGTAGCCTTGTTTCAAGCTGTAGATAGATGGGCAACAAAACAATGCGAGAAGCAACGTTTAGCAGCAGAAGGTAAAATAAAAAGACGAATACTGGGCGAAGAAGTAATAAAAGCAGTACGCTTTCCACTAATGACAATAGAGGAGTTTGCCTCTTTTGTTCCTGATACCAATTTATTAAATCTTGATGAAATCACCGTCTTGTTTAAGTTCTTCGCGATAAAGACTTCTCCAGTCATGTTTTCTAAAGTCCCTAGAAGAAAACCTATTTACCGGGTTGGTAGATTTCAGTCGGTGAGAATGGGTGGCTGTAGTTATGGCTCAGATGGTAGTAGCCACAGCCTTAACTTTACCGTAGACGGAAACATTACCCTAAAAGGAATCTGTTTACTCGGCAGTGAAAATAACACCTATACAGTAACATTGAACTTGAATGAAATCAGTACCGGCGAAACTGTTATCTCTAAAACAGGAACTTACTCCTCCACACTTTTGCAATGTAAAGACTTGAGCTATAACGGATTTGAAGTTTTGTTTGACTCTACGGGAGCTGATTTAAGGAAGAACAACGAGTACAGCATTGAAGCAACAATAGCTGGCCCACCATCTGGAAGTGGGAAAAATTGTTTACTTAAAGGAGAAGAGTCAGGTGTTACTTTTACATTTCCCGCAGACAGTTGGGGGCAATTTTCTGAATTTCTGTTTTCCGTTTAACTTCCTGTCAACCAGCTAAATTGTTAAGGTGGTAAGTTATGATGGTCTCAAGTAACCTGCGTCGAATATACACCGCTACCGCTGATTATAAGTCAGACTGCACAACAGCTTCCAAATTGCTTGTGTGATATCCCACAGGTTTGTAAGAGCAAGAACATGGGGCTACAACACTTGAGAAAGTCCAAAAAATGTGTGCGTGCGAGGTTACAAACGACGTGCTACTGCCGTGCCGAACTTAATTCATAAATTATAAATACATTGGAATACATTTTAAACGTTCACTAAACCGCTTCTATTTTTAAGTTTTGTTTTCGCATTATCATTATCATTATCATTATTATTATTATTATTATTATAATCATAACTATAACAAAATTGTCAAATCTCATTGGCTATCAACTGCCCTGATTTCAGCCTTAATTGGACAGTTTAATAGGACAGTACACGTCATGCCTAAGTAATTGGACAGTACGCGCCATCACGCGCGCGCTTAAATGGCTTTTTTTTTCACTGCTAGCAAAACAAAATTTCAAATTTCTTGTGTTTTGATTTAAAAAATAGCCTATTATATCACAAATTTTGTTAAAGTTATGATTAATTGGTAACAGAACTTCGTGTCGTCCAATTCGGTCTGTAATCATACTCGTGATTAAACAAATCGGACTCCCGCTACGCGGTCGTCCGATTTTGTTAATCACTCGTATGATTACAGACCGAATTGGACTCCACTCAGTCCTGTTACCATTACTTATTATTGTTGTTATTATTATTATTATTGTTATTATTATTAATTACTATTTTTCTACATGTACAAGAAAAATCAGTTTTACAAACCAGTGTCTCAAGCTCTCAACTGAATTAGCAGTGATCAAGATTGACAATCCTTCATGACCACCATGATATCGATGTAAACACAAAAAGCGCAAAATGTTCCAACCAGCTTTAATGCTCAAAATAAAGCGAGAGACCACAGCACTATGCAACCCACCAAAATCTAATGCAACTGGTGCGGCCTAAAAAGGAAGAAACTCCTATTTTACTCTTACTCTTGTGACCAGTATTACTCCAAAGATCACGAAATATTAAAGCTTGATTGATTTTAGATAAATGTTGCGACATAGCTCCTTTAATATACTAATGACTTACTTCAAGCAATAAAATTAATTTTATTACCAAGAAATTTTGCTTTTATGGGCCGATTATTCAACTGCAGAGATAGAATTTTTAGGAATTTTTCAATTCTCTTTTTTTGTCTAAAGCTGTTAACGCTATACGTAAGTTTAGAGGTCGATTATTTTCTTCCGAGGATAGGGCAGGCAGCAACGGTACAGATGTTATCAGAGGCCTGAAATTCTGTTTCCCATTTAGATGAGGAGCACGGTGTACACGGTATATCCCGAAACTTTTTTGAAATTACGAAACGGACAAGCACGTTCAGTGTAAGGGTCGACTGCACAGAAAGACCACATAATTCATACTCAGAAACAAGTCAGATCGACTTGCGATGTTGAGGGTAAGGATTAGTAGGAATAGGGTGATGCAAGAGAGAGTCTTCTTTCTAGTTTTCGTTGGCATATAATCTAATCAGTGTAATTTCGCTATTAAGCTGATTTAAGACATTCGCCAAACTAACACATCCTACTATATTGCGTTCAGCCTTAAATACCATAATATAGTTGTCTTGGTAGTCGCTGAGGTTGCTCCGAGTGTAGTTTTCTCTCAGCTAACTCAATGAAAATTGTAAGGTGGATTTGCCCATAAAAGAATTTGGTCTATGAAATAGTAGAGAGCAGTTTGCCGTTAAATTCGCTCAGTTAAAACAAGATAAGAACGTACCCCTTTTTTCAATTGAAAGGCGTCTTGGAAAAGATATGTTGACAGTTATTAGCAGTATCCCAGGGAAGCGGGAAAAATGCAATTTTCACGATTAGCCTGACATTGATGGAACACGGCTATACCTATATACGCCAGCGTCGTGATAGTTTTCTGAAAAGTTTGTTAACAGGAGTATACTGTTGTAAATAAAACGAAATATTTTTTAATTTTCACTTTTTTGTAGTAAAAAGCAACTTATAAACTACTGTAACTGCCCCTTTTTATTTAGTTTATTCATATTTGTTTTATTAAGAAAAGGGCAAAGATCCAAAACGAGTATTGTAGCCGGCTTCGCGCGCGCGAGCGGAGCCCCATGCCTACGAAAATTTGGTCATCTATCCATCCGAGAAATTTTGGTAATCACGTGACCATACGCCCGTCCGTCCGTCCGTCCGTCTGTCCGCACCACAGGGAAACAAATGTGAAATGTCAAACTTTCTAGCTAGTATGGGAGCCTGTACCCTGTGTTTAACTTGATACTAGACATCCATATTAGATCATATTATGGTCAAGTGACAGCTGTCAAAACAGGGTATCCGCTGACCAGTGTTACATTACCGTATGGCAAGCTCAGGTGCTAACTCATCGAGGTCACGTGCTTTTTTAAGTTTTCCGCTGACCGGTTGTTAGCTTTTAATTGATCGCAGGTTCAAGTTTATGTTCTCAGTTCAGTCATAAATGGTTTCCCATTAGGTTAAGTATAGGTTTGTGGATTTCTTTGCAGTGGTTTAGTTTAAAGTCCATTGTGTGAAGTAAATTTAAAATGCATAAACTGGAGCTTCTCTTTTAGCTTTGGCTAAATCTATATATTATTCCCCTTATTTATGAAATGACTCCTGGGTTAAAACCAGTCACTGTTTTTCTAACGTATGTTAGAACATAGCCTCCCCGCGAACCTGTAACATTTGTACTGGCCTCTGTAATAGCCCACGTTCGATATATTAATAGAGATCTTTAGATTCTACGACAAGGACGACAACGAGTACGAGATTTTCTCAATACTAAGTAGTAAACGCGCGTGAACGTGGCGCGTGGCGGGAAAACGTGATAGCCGTCGGCACTCTACGACGAGTTTTAGCGAGAATGTCGAAGTGGGGAAAACAAGTTATCATTTGTTAGAATAAAATCTTTCAATGGCCCACGTTCGATACGTTAAAATTCTCACATGACTCCGAGCCTTTACGGACAATTGGGAAATTTTTCACTACTCCATTCTCTCGAAGAGACATTAGCACAAAGCAAACCAAACCAAATATAGGCGAATCTATGCAGACGTCATTGTCTACATTTCTCCTCATTAGCATACGACTTAACTCATTGAAGCCGTGGCTCTATATGTGAACTAAATGCAAAAGTTGAAAGAGCAGATAAAGTTGAGCAATTTGTGCAATTTTCAGCTCTTTGCAAGCAATCTTGAAGGAAATAAAAAGAACTGCGAAATTGCTGTGTGGCAAAACAGTTAATGAGCCATACATTCTCTGTAAAATTTCGGATTTTTAGAAGAGAATTTCTCCGAAACCATTTGGTGTATTGGGCTCAACTTTTCAGAGATAACTGACACTGTTATGCCCTTTCAATATTCAGAGTTTTTATTTTATTAGCGTCATCAGATAGTGATAAGCATATGTTAATGAGGTAAAAAATGTAAACAAAGATTCACCTATAGAAGTATGACCATAAAGCCTCGGAGTCAGTTAGAATATTAGAGACTTTAGATTCAAGGACGAGGACGACTACGAGTGCGAGATTTGACTTAGAGTTTTTTCGCGTATTTTCAAAATATAGACTTCCCGGAAAGCTTCATTTTACCATTTTCCACTAGAAAAGTTAGCACTGTTACCTTTAGTGAAGGAGGTTGCACCTTACACCTCTGCCGATCGCAAAATGACACAACCTCAGGATAATGATACGTTTCTGGGAAACTGCCCACCTACCCCTCCCCTAAGCCAACATTTTGCCCCAAGTGATAAGTAAGTGTTAATGTTGGCTTAAGGGAGGAGTAGGTGGACAGTTTCCCAGAAACGTAGAATGATCCCAGAAACGTGCGAGTTTGTTATGAAAGTCTTGCTATTTTTTTGTACAGGACAAAGATGCAGTGCGGGCCGCTGCATTTACCTTATTTGGCAAGCTGTCTCGTTTTGGTGGCGGTCCTTCAAAAGCGCCCTTCCTGGAGCAAGTTCACACAAACTTGATAAGTGTTCTGTTACACCTGAATGAAGAGGATGACGTCATTAAGGTAATTGGTGTAGCATCTTAGTCATAGGCTTTGCTTCGAATGTGCTATGACAGTTACTAGTTTACTGGTCACTGAAAATGCTAGGAAGAGTGGCCTGTGGAAGCCACAGAACTTCAAGTAATATTTTGTTCTGTATTTTGCACAACTACGTATGTTACTGTAGTCAATAGGTCTTTTACTTTACAAAGGTAGTCCGTAGCATCCCCCTGTTGTTCAAAAGTTTGATAGCACTATCCAACGGTAAAAAATTATCATTCAGTGGATAAGTGTTAGGAAACCCAATTTCGTTATCCAGTGGATAGTTATTTATCCTGTTGGTGGCGTTATCTTCCTTTTGAACAACTGGGGCCAGCTCTTATTCCTCGTTGTGTGTCGAATTTCTCTGAAATTGCGGTTTCGCTGTTGACAGCACTTATAGAGTAAGGCTATCAAGAAAGAAACAGTGTCGATCAATTCTCATCTGCAAATTAAGTTATGGGGATTTCCGCTGTAACAGTGCTTCTCAAATAACGGAACTGAGAAGGGGCACCCAACGACGGTTTCCTCCTAAATTCATTGAAAACACTTTTTAGACTATCCAGGACACTTTTAGATATATATCAATGCATTCTAAGTGGCGCTATAAAATTTGTATCTGTTCGGTCATCCTAGGGGGGACTTGAGTCTTTTCGAAATTACAAGGGCTTCAGTATTATTTTCCCGAAAATTTTAGATGCAATTTAACGTATTACGAAAGTAAGAATTTTTCTGATTTCTCTCTCCATCACATTTTTGATTTCAAAAATTTTAGGTTTTTTTTATTCTGCAAAAAATAGCCTATCGTGGGTAATAAAATGTGAAAACCTCGAAAATTGAACATGAATGGAACGGTCATCTGGAAATTTGTAGCCGTTCTCAATTAATAGAAAATTCTAGGCAATATTTGCTTCTCCGAACAGATATTTTGCAGAAAACAGTCGTTGGGTGCCCCTGACTGAGGTATCATTTCGATTACGTTCTGTTTGCAGTCAGCTCCCATTTAATCGCTGTATTCAGCCTACTTCTTCACTTGTGAAACTTTCATTTCTTAGGCATGTAAAGGATGTTTACGATCAATAGCTCCGCTAATGGGCTCAGACTCTGTGAACCAGATGTTCCAGAAACATTTATTGGAAGAAGGGCACCTTCATTACGGCGAGTTCATGAATGACCTCTCCAGACTAATTGTAAGTGTTGTTTTGTAGCGGAGCTCCACGCGCGCGCGAAGGAGCCATATAGATAAGGAAATCTATCCTAGTGTCTTAGTGTAATGTAAACTAAAGCAAATTTTTGTGATTGACTCTCAAATCAAGTTTTACTTTCTTACCAAAACTAGCTTTGACGTGCTTAGCGTATTGGCTATTGGCAATTTACACAGTCGGCCGAAATAATTCCTTTGTTTTGCTTTATTGATACAAGGCTGTTTTTATATTTCCGAGGCCTCCTGCGAGTAAAAACTCTGAAAGTATTGCACACGGGCGTGGGGGCGGGGAGACAATAGGGAACTTAAGAACCGCGATGAAGTTCACGGCGACGACGTCTGTTGACTGGGAAAAGACTGGAACGAGAACGTCAGTTTCGGCGGGAAAAAGAAAAGTTAAGATGCAGTCGGTCGGTAGGTCGACGACGACGACACTGAATGTAAACACAGATGTAAAACTGTGATGTTCGTTCGCAACAAAGTTTTTCGCAATAGCGTCTTTCAAAACAATGCAAGATCTAATTTGTTCAAGCCGTACATCTAATTTCATTGACGATGAAAAATTTTTTGTGTTGTCTAACCTTTTCGAGTGGAAATACACCTACTTTCCGTACGAAATTATTCAACTTTCAACTTGAATGAGATGACCGAGTCCGAGTGTCTGTAAGAGTTTAGATTTCGAAAAAGAGACATTCTGGTGTGATAGCTGTTTTCCATATAAAGTTTATTTCCTCTATATCAAAGATATACGATTTGCCTTACCTAAATACGTACAAATAAATTTATCACAATTCACTTACGAGTTCGCTCGCTCGGCCTCCTCAGCTGTTGTCATTCTTCAAAGTAAAATCAATTCATTAGTCGAATTTTCAATCAACATCGCTTGCTAGGAGAAAAAAGGAACGACTCCTGGATTTAGGAGGACAAGAAAATGCAAAGGCCTTCAAAAATCGCTTAAAACAGTGGATTTATACCTGCCGAAGCTTGTGGATTACAGGACGACGTGATTCTACTTTGTTTGGCGTCGTCGACGACACCACGACGACGAAATTTACTGGTCGCGCTTGCGCAGTACAGTGTAACTCACTTCCGGTCGTCGTCGACCAAGCCATCGTCCTGTTTCTTAAGTTCCCTAATAATGGCAGTAACCTATTCCATCAAGTTTATGCCCTGAGTGACCCTGTGGAAAGCCGCTTATCTTGACAATGATGTGGATCTCGTTCAAAGATCACGTGGTCATTTTCCTTGTTTTTTTTTTATTACTGTTTTTCCTCAGATTGTTGATTTCGCGGATAAAATTAGTTTTTACGTCATGGGCTGCGTGTCCTTCTTCAAGAGTTCTCGAGATGATATCAAAGCGAACGCCGCTTTATTTACTGGTAAGGTGACAGAATTGTACGTACTCTTACCGAAATTGACTTTTCCTACCTTTGTTTTTGTTACTCAGTCGCTGTGTTTGATATTTTCAGGTTTTATTCTCGGTAACTTACCAAAGGAAAGAAGAAATGAAATATCTAAAGACCACGTTTGTGGAGGTAAGATTTTGTTTTGCTCCATAATATCGTTAATCTTTTAGCAAGACATTGAAGGCTGGCCGTCCAGAAGGTATTTTTTCCCATAAAATGATAAGAGATTTAGTGAATTTTCCTTGTATTTCTTCCAAAAATGGGCGTCCATAGGACGGCTGGACACCTCTCTGGCTAAAACCTTGTGTCGTTATGCCTTCTTGTCAGCTCAGCTGGTAGAGAAAAGCTTGCATAGCTGGCACCCTGCGTGCAGAGTTTCCTTTTGTCTTCTTCTTGATCGAGTAGGTTAAAAGTAGGCTCTTCCTGGAACGTGTCAAGTTTTTGAAGCCGCCGCAGCCCAAACTTCTGAACTAGTCAATCTTGTTTTTTCTAATCGAACTGGTTTTTCGAGTGCGAGCAGCCGTTATTGTTAAACCGATGGTCAAAACTACGGCCGCTGTACCGAGCGCATGGCTGTTTGGCCTGAGGTCGAAACTGTATCCTAGCAGCAAGCAGCGCATGCTCAACAAAGATCTTACTCGAATCATGCATTCTTTCTTGAGTGAACGCCATAGGTTCGTGAGCCAGCCTATCAATACGTAAGATCTCAAATCAATCGAGGAGCTTGCCACCTTTGTTTCAAACGTTGAGATCTATATGTGATTTTGACATCATTTAAAATCGGCTTAAGTGCCGAGAAGCGCCTGTGATATGTGCGTTAAATACGTTCATCATTCCTAGCTTGATCTATCCATTCATTATCCCTGTGAGTTATCACATTGTTGTAGTGACAGTCCTTGTTAATTTCTTCCTTCTGGTAACAGATCCCCTGTCGAGAGCACATCTTCACCCGGCGTAATGAATAGCGCCTCAGGGAAGTAATACTTGACCACGTTGTGACAATGGTTACTCCGCTATAACTGAGTGATTTGCAACGCGCTCATCGGTGGATGGCTCTGATTTATAAGGGTTCATTATATACCATATACCATAAAGAATACAGCCAACCAGAGAGCTAGAAAGGCATCCATCCATAAGTTCATTCTGAATCGCGAACGAAATTTGTTCACATGTGAGGAGAATCAATGTTCGATCAAAAGCCACAGCGTTGCTTGAGTTTCGTGCCAAGTTTCCCGCCATTTATAGGTGCTTGCAGCGCACGAAGTTTGTTGAATCCATAAGGGAGAGTCCTTCTCGTAGAAAAGCGAACAACAGTCCGGAAACTGGAATGGAATAGAATAACTCGGTTTATGTCATTGTCGCTGAGGAAAATTGTAGAGAGCTTGCGAAACAACAGTAGAAAGGGAAAAAAACACGGCAAGTAAGCCTGAGTTGTACTTTTAATGAGGAGCATGTTAATAGGAATCTCACTTTTTCGATTTCTGATACGTCAAGAACTTGGGCGTACAATCCCGTACGGACTTTCTATGAAGTATTCCATATACAGCCCGTAGAAATGACATATTGATGACGGATATTTGTTTTTTCTTTATCTTTCTCACGCGCCGGAATAACGAAGAAACTTCGCCGGAAATTGACATTTAAAACTTTCAATATTATTGTACAAAAATTAAAAAAGGGGACGTCAGTTTTCCATAGTCTCTACTCTTGTCGAGCAAGGAAATGTCGTGTTCTAAACACTGTGGTGTTGAACATTTTGATGTTCTTTTTTTTTTCCTATGCTGTATAAGAGTATAGAGGAAAAAATGCTGTCTATTTCGTAAGTAACCACGTTTGAAAAACTTTGACACATCTTTCTCCTTCTTTCAGCTCTAATTCTTCTGTTGAAAGACCCTTCACCCCGAGTGCGATGTAAAGCCGCCGAAGCAATGAGCCTGCTTTACGACTACTGAAAACTTAATACTAAATATTACAGACTAAACCTGTACGTGAAAAGAGATTAATTCAAAAATTTTAGACCTACTTCCCCGGGTTAGTTTGCGGTGAGTCCCTCTCGGTTATTATAACAAGAGAGCACAGTAAATTCCAAAGGGCTAAAATCGCTCCTTAGAAATCTTCCTGGTAAATGGAAGCATATGCTATTAACTTTGAAAATATTAATTTATGAAGAATAACAATAACCTTTATTTGGAGTTAGATGATTTAAGGGTAAATAACTCCACCCCCTATCCTTCCTCCCGGGAAAAGAATATACATTGTACTCACTGTCTGTAATTCTATTGGCTGAGAGCTTACAGTTAACTTCAGTACATCAGCATACCCATAGGGTCTACAGTTGATTCACTAACCTTCCATCAGGTAGGTGAATAATCTGTATCAAGTATGGTGGATGCGGAAGCAATGTATGATTTCCATTTCTGTTCTGTTACTCTGTTCCTTTTCGCATTAGCCAGAAAGAGCGATAGTTTTAAAATAGAGTTTAGTCTAGGTAAAGTGTCCCGCCTTCATATAGTTGAATTTTGTGTTTGTTTACTCTAAAACAGAGTTAAGGTTCGTAGACATTTGAAAAAAGAATCCGAGAAAAGCTTTAATCTTTTTTTTGTAGAAAGATTTCTATCGCTGGCTGCCAATGATTACCTTAGACAGTTGGAACTGATAGTCACATCTAAATAGTCATTTTTTTAAAAAAATTGTTAAAAAATAACAAAGGTTGAAAATTGGGTCACACAAATATGCTAAGTTTAAAAAAATAAAATAAAATAAAAAATGATTCCTACAAGACATCGAATACTATACCAAGTTGTCTACAATGATAGAAAGATTTTCTTACGTCCACCTTCAATTTATTGGATCAAAAATCCTTTTTCACATATACTAAAATGAGGCGGTAGCTTTGTTTTTCGTTACTTTACTTCCTCTTCTTTTTCAATTAGTTTGCTGTTACTTTTCTTTCTTTCGTTTCGGTGCTTTGTTTTCTCTTAAGGTCATTTCATGTTTTCAAGGGAATTAGCCTTTTCTTTGTTTTTTATTGTTATTATTATTATTTGAATGTGAATGTAATGAAATTTCGTCCGTTCTGTAAAGTTCTATCAATAGACCTTTTCACCGATACGGCGGTCATATTGAATTATATTAATGGGAAAAAAAGATAGTTGTGCCGTGTTTGTGCCTTTTTCTAGCTTAGTATTAGAAATATGGTCTTTCACTTTCACTTTCCAAAAACGGCACAACCATCTTTTTTCCCATTGCAATCTTATTCTAACAAAACTTTAAGGAAAAAATGTCCCGAAAAACGCTCCTAAATACAAACGAAATGTGCTCATGCCCCCTGGGCATCGTATAATACTCCTTAAATAGAATTAATTCAATATGGCCGCTGTATCTGTAAAAAGGTCTATTGACCTACATTGGGAAATCGAAGCATACACGCTAAAAAGGTCTAATGCTATCCGCCTAGATTCAGAGCATAATGTTTATTGCGGGTGTCTGAAAAAAAAAATCAAAAGAAAAATTGATGTAGCTAGTGTTTAAAGACTAGGTGAGCTTATTCATCGCATATCTTTTTAAAATAAAAAAAAGATAGTGATTGAATATTTTTACTTGGCGACATTTGAGGGTATCCTGGATTAGGTGCCTTTTGATTTCCACCTCCGAAAGACAATAATTCAGTGACCAACTAAACTCTAGATTGGAATGTATAATGCAGTGGTATTAGAAAACTTACTTAACTTTCTTGCCATTTGGTGAGCAAAGGTTATTGGGTTTGTCGATCCTTTAGGACTTTTAAATAGCGCTATAAATTCAAGAGAATGAATTGAAGAAAAAAAATAATATTAGAAAAATATTATAATTGTCGCAATTGTTTTAATAAATAAAATATAGCTATAGTAACTAAACGTTGAGTCTGTTTCTTTTCTGCCTCTTGTTTCTGCTCGTCCAACGGAGAAGCAGTTTAAAAGAGAAACGCAAGGAAAAGGGTTTTTTACTCTGGACTCTTAAGGTTTTCTTTATCTTACACATTTTTGATTACCAGTGTCGCTTTCTTTAAAGATGACCGCTTTAGAGATCTTCCTTGCCAGGGGCGGATCTAGGGGGAGGGTGCAGGGGGT
>OZ037776.1:15322003-15394503 GCA_964035525.1 Porites cylindrica | reverse complement strand
CTCTAGCGTACTACTGTCCTCTGTCTTATTCAATATAGTCAAGGCTCACACGATACCTCTTCAGTTATTGCTAACTATACTTTCATCTAAGCCGTTTTTTCCAAGTTGGAGGTCAACAACACTATTCTTGCGAGCGCCTGGCCTGTCAGATAGCCAGTCTTAATTGACCACTTTGCGACCACGTTCGCCCTCTTGGCAAAAGAAGACAAATTTGAATCGCACTGAGTATTTTTGGGGGAAAGATATTTCAACCAAAGAATTGTAACTATTTGAATATGACGTGGATTACAAACTTATCTTCTTATGTCCCATTCTCTCCTCCCTATCAAAAGTACAAAGTGGATGAATAATATGACGTCTCATCAAAAACTCTTAGGCGTATTTTATGGACAGGAAAGTTGGGATGGATTCTAGTGCGCTCGGAAACACTTATGGTACCTTAAAGCATGAATTTTACACGGCGGGTATTATTGCTAAGTTGCATGACCTTTTAGATATATTTTAGATATAATACTGATAATATGCTTATAGACTTACAAGCGGTTTATGTACGTATGAATTTGATTTATTTGATATACATTTGTCCCAATTTGACTACTGTGGGGAAAATATATTTTCATATATCAACCTGTTTCCCAGAAAAAATGAAAAGTCAGTGGGCTTTAGCTTCCTTAAAACAAAAAAAGGCTTGTTAGCTGTTGAGATAAGCAAAAGCCCTTATTAATCCTCAGCGGAAGGTTGCAAGATTCACATCAGCTTTCCTTAATAAGTCGCGGATTGTTACACAGTATATCAGGTTCAATTAATAAACAGTTCATATGATTAAATTTTAAGCTCTGCTTAGCTGACAGGTATTAAGTCACAACTCCTTTTTTGATTCGATACCGGAACACTTAACTTACTCTTTCATTTCAGGTTGATCCAGTTTTCACTGTCGTTAACGGGGTTGCTTGCCCCAAATATGAACTTAATCATGTGACATTTTACTAGTACATCACTTCCTGTCGTACCCAATGGTAACCTTTTTTGGCAAGTCGCCTTTGGGAAAGTTATTCAAAAGCAAAGCTCATTTGCCATGAAATCAATGGAGAAGTTTTTCATTAAAACTGACCGAATGGCAACGAAAGCAAATTGTACAAAGTTTAAGGCTTGGTTATGAAAACGGAGTTTAGGAGCTGCAGCAGCGTTCCAAGCCATTTTCAGTTGCCTCAACGCTATTATCTGAACGCTGTTTATCGTAAAAAGTATCAGGGAAGCATGTAACAGATCATAACAGTTAAGTTTTACAGGTTTATAACAGATGCAGGGTTTACGAGTCTTGGAGTCGAGGTATGTGTTATGAAACTTCACTGGTAGAAGCTCCAGCCTTACAAGCTTTCTAGTGATTAAAATTTGAATACATACAGTAGGATGGTGACTCGAACTCTGAAGGGACAGGAAAAACAATACAGCTCGAGTTAGCGGAGTTCGAGTTATCGGGATCGATTGAAGTCATTGAATTTTCAATTCGCCACCGTTTAATAATTGATACTTACTGATTTTTCAACATTTGCATGAGTGCGTATAGTACAGTGTAAATTTACTTATTTCATCACTAACGGTGACATGCTTATGCATTTTTATGATAAAACGTAATCTGTTTAAAATCAAATTGCTGTAGGGTTAATTTTGGTGTTTTTACACATTTTAGAACAAGACGAGCTAAACGGGATGGCATTCGGGTGGGGTAACAAGAGCCAGAATTCGACTTATCGCAGTAACTTTCAGTGAAATTCTGATTAAGGGAAAGGAAATTTTAGTTCGAGTTAGCGGCGAATTCGAGTTATCGAGGTTATACTGTATATACGCCTGCTCTATTATGTAACGCAGTTGGCGAAAGCATAAAGATATGTTTGTCTTGTACACAACAGAACGTAAACGCGTCCATCCGGAAACTGGTTAACCCGAAATTCTATAAGAAGCACAACAAGACTAAAGACTAATTTCACAGGGAAAAGCAAGCTGCGAGTTTTGTTTAGCGAGATGTGGTTTCTTGAGTCCAAGACTTTAAGTCATTTGTCTGACGCTAACAGCCTCCAAGTTTAACCTGATTCTTTATAAATAGTGACCCTGAATCAACGATCAGTAAAGTACGACTTCTTGCTAAGTCAGTATTCGTGAGCTGTTTGTATTCAGCTGTGTATTTAAATTTTACAATTTTCTAGAAGTAAGTCTCTTGCCACATTATATTTGTAACATTCATACTGGTGTCTAGAACCCCTTCAGAGCTGATCGATCATGAAATTCTGGCCTAATGCAGTTTCGGGAGGCAAGTACCAACTTATCAGTTTTTTTACAGTTTTATCAGTTTATGTTTTGAAGAAGTAGTAACTAGTGCATAATGTACGTTAGATCTTGTTGATTTCTCTGCAAAGGAGTTGAAACTACGGCAGAGAATTGACAACTTAATTCTGTTTAGAAAAAGTTTGAACTGAGTAACATGTGGAGCCACGCTCTCGCATTTCCTTTGATCAAAAGTTTGAGGAGCAAAACTGTTTACCTTCGTTCATTTTTAAAAACTGATATTTTTCACAGTATTTGATTGCATCTTAGAGCGTATGAAGTAGGTATTGACACTGACATTGAGACAGTTTATGTTGTAATGCTGTCTTTTTATTGTCGGTTCGTTGTATTTGCATCATGTTTGCATTGCTTTCATGGCTTTTCTTGTGTTGCATTTGTTCAGTTATGTATGTGTCTTAGTACTGTTGTCTTCATTTGAGACTGTTCGTGCATGTCCTGCTTAGTTATGAGGGCCCTGCGTTAGACTTGCTAACGTTCTTAACGTTTCTTTTTGTTGTTATTAATTTCTGATCCTTTGCCCTAATGCTGAGTATGTTGCAAAGTTTTTCCCTTTACGATACGTCTTATGCTGGCATATCTGAAGGAGCAAATATTTCCTAGAAATCTCTAAAGCTCGAGAAAAGCGAAAAATTTCTTGATGCACGTTCCAATTTCGGCTAAGTTGTTCGAAGTTTTCCTACAGTCTTACATCATACGATTTTCAGGGTTGTGTTTTTCACATCTCATAATCAAGCTATTGCGATTATTGATTGAAACGGTCTACTAAATATTTCGGTATAAACAAAGAATGCTGCAGGTAGAATTTTCTAATAAAACTCCAGCTTCTTCCTGCCCTGAGACGTTCGACCGGACCTACTGGATCAGGATATTAGGATAGCTAACAGTCATTAGGATGAGACGAAACTGCCACCTAAAGCTTTCAAGACGACCCAAGTTCCCCTAAGACATCCGAACAGATTTATGGTTTTTGGAGCAGCTCCAAATTACCCTAACGGCTACTGAATGAAAGCAGAGAGAAAACCTTTGGAGACATGTACAATTCTGACTAATTTGGAAACATTACAGAGGTCGTTGTAGTGTGTGCCCCTAATTTTACTGATTAACGTCAGATGCTGTAGCACGGAAGACAGGACACAATCTGGGATGTAATCCAAAGTCTCTCATCTAAAGGTGACATTCAAATTTTGCACGGACGGTTATATACTGTTTAATAAACGAGCAGGAGTCGGTATTATCGCCTCGAGTTTGTAAACCTGATAATACACTTCTGCTGGTTTTTTGAACTGCTTCAAAATCTCTGATATAGATCAATTCATTCTTGCACTAATATTTAGATTTGAGGTTATTTTTGTCTAAAAAATTGGATGTAAAGTTTAGCCGTTTGTTGATCAGATATAGAGACACTCATCAAACATTAATTTCTCTTAGAAGGACAGAAATGTTTCAAAAGTTAGACAGGAAAAGTAAGCATAGCTACACACCACTTGGAAATACCGGAAGAACAGTCATTTTCAGTCTCTATTATAAACCCTTGCTTATATGATTACCCTTCATTTCAGAACCTGATCTAACATCACAACATTACTCCTGGATTTTAGAGTTCTTTTCAGAACTGTCCGTTGAACAAATCTGTTAAAAGGCGTACCGTCTTTCGATATCATGACAAATAAGCACGAATTGAAACAAAGGGTCTTCTTGATGTTGGGCAATGTTTTATCTATTTTGCACGTGTATATATGAGATCAGCCTACAATGAGAAGAGTACGATGAGCTAACTGATATCTGTTTTCCTGTTAACTAAGGTTAGTTACATTATGCCGGCACATTTTGGGGCATAATGCTATAAGTCGGAGCCTCATCGAGCATAACGCTGGCATAATGGCCATTTTTTTTTTCAGAATAAAGAGAAAAAATAATATTTTTATAATTTTACTGAGAAAGTTTTACTTCCAAGTGCTTTTAGTGAGAATTAACATATTCAAAGGTTTGATTGTTACTTTCAATGTCTTGTTTCTCCGTTGCATCATTTGTTAGGCTGCTAAGATTGGCCAGTTGTGTAGTACAGTATCCATCATGGCTGCCAGTTCGAAATTTGTAACTGATGCAATAAAATAATGTTATACTCATGTCTACGGGGATGGAAAAGAGCATCAAATACAGCCAAGATCAGTCGACCATAATGCTACTTTTCGAGAATATTTTTTTTGTTTTGGGGGTGACGCTTGAAAGCATAACGCTCAAATTTTCGAGCATAAATTGTATATAACCCTGTTGTTGACCAGCCTTAAACAAATAAGTTGAGACAGGCTACAATGTTATTGCAAATTAGATTTCGGATCAAAAACCTTTTACATTAAAGCATAGTTAATTGAGAGGAATGGTTATGAAACCCGTCAGACTCCTTTGTTATATGTTTTTGTGGACCTGAAAGTGCACAACGTTCAAAAGAATTCCTATCATTTTGATTGTATTGACCAATAAAAACGTTGCATTAATTTATTCCGTAACAATTTGCCAACAGAAAACAAAGGATTGTGCACTTTCACGGTGCTTTGAACATAAACTGCAGCACTGTTGTTTTTATCACTGATGTTTGCCGCTTTTCATAACCAGTGTCCTCTAATAACTATGATTAAAGCCCAGCTCAGTTAAGCTTGCACCTATAACTCCTCACATTGAAACGTTGGGAGATCTTAACTGAACTACAATAATCTACATAATAAGTTGAAACTTGGCGCACATGCACAGCATAAACTCAACTGGTCGCATGCCAACTTAAAACAAATTGACCCAATAAAATACTTTTGAATGGTTTCATGTACACAAATTATTATTGACCAACCCTAAACAAATAAGTTGAGACAGGCTAGAATGTTCTTGCAAATTATAGTAAGTCAGATTTTGCATGAAAACTTTTACATTAAAGTTCAGCGCAGTTAGGCTTGAACCTAAAACTCCTCACATTGAAACGTTGGGAGATCTTAACTCAGGAACTACAATAAATCGACATAATAAGTTGAAACTTGGCGCACAAGGGCGACACAAGGGCTTAAACGCAACTTGTCACATGCCAACTTAATATAAATGATCCAGGAAAAAACTTTTGAATGGTCTCACGTACACAAAATTTAATTCTACTTCCGCGGGCCTAGGGCCTGCGAACAAAAATATCAGAAACATTTCTTTCAAGTGAAGACTAAAATAACAATGAACATTTTTTTTTTCCGTAGTAAGATTGAGCTCATTCCAGTTAATTCTGGAAAGAACACTGGACTTAAAAGCTTGACGTGAGTAACAGTGCGTACAATATCCGGTTTTTCTCCCACAGGCGGAACACGCAGAAAGTGAAGCTTAACTTGTCCGACAAGAAAATTTGCCATGGAACTACGCTTTAGTGTGAAGGCCGAGACCACATTAAGGACCTCGACCTAAACTTTCGGTGAGAAACCAACCCTCAACGATGGGAAAATCGAAGCTGAATTGACCTAAGTCTATCTATTTCGCAGAAGTTCTAATTTAAGTAAAATGTAATAGTGATCGCTAGCCTAATCATCCACTCACGTTCAAACCTGTTAACAACCTGATTTGCTGCAAGACAGGTTTGATGTGGGTGGTTAAAAGCGCAACATCGCTATTCAGCTCGTTTTGCTGCAATGTTGCAAGACAAGTTGCACGTTTTTTGTTGCCCGTTTTTCCGTATCTTTAAGCAGCGACGTTTTTCATGGACGCACGTCAAACGGAAGTGAGATTTTTTCCTCTTTTTTCATGCCTTGACACCAACAAATTTGTAGGGCTAAGTGTCCGTACTCTAGAGACGATTTGCCCAAAATTTTGTTCAAAATCACGGCTCAAGTGTGCAAAAAGTCCACTTCCAATTGACGTACGTCGCTGACACACAGATTACGTCTTGTTAATTTTTTTCTATGTTTTGTCCAACTTGGCGCGCAGTTTTGAAAATGTTTGCGACATTATTTTGGATTAAGCAAGTGGAACCCTCGAAAAAAGTTTAGCATGGGCTGTTTATAAGTAAGAAAACGAAGACACCGAGACAGAAAAAGTTATTGGGGACTTGAAAATGCCTAAACTATAGAAGAAATCTTCACAACAGTTATTATCACGTGGCTATCGCGTGGCAGTTTTGAAAATATTTGTGCGATCAATCTTCTTTGAGCTAGTGACGGCCTTGAGAAACTTTTGGGAGAAACTGTCCACAAGTAAGATAAAGAAGAAAAGAAGAAGCAGTGAAGAAACGTCGCGTTTTTTACTTGGAAAATATTAATGCCTAAACTTGTAATTTGGCACAAATCCTCGAACAATCAAGCGATTCAACACGAGGCAAGTTTGTCGTTTTTTCTTTTCTGTTCGAAACTCATTGTATAAAACGAATAGACTTGTCGTGGGTCTGTCCAGTTATAGATTACAAAATTGACGTCAAAATGTGGTGAGAACGTCAGTGAAACAGCCACTTCTTGTTCTTAATACACTTTGGCGTCATCTGTGATCTATGAACGGACGCACGGCAACGTGGAATCCTATCTATTTTGTTTTTTAAGTCACTCTGTATAACACATGGCTTCACACTTGTTGACAAAGTAAATTACTTGAAGTACAAGCTGTCAATCTCTCGATCATTAGAATCTTGGAACCGCTGCACGTACACAACGTGCACATGGCTTCCATTACTTATTGGTCAAGTGTTTTCTCAAGTGTGGTGTGGGCCATATTTTAAGGTTCGGCTTCTTTGAACCACGAACGTTTCCATGGTCACCAAGTAAAATTGAAGTAGGAGCATTTTGCCCCTTCTCACTCGAAGTAACATTTTACTTGAGGCTCTAGTGTGACGCCAACAATTATTTAGCCTCCCACGAAGACGTTCTTAGGACGAACCCTAAGAACGTCTGCGTGGGAGGCTAACAATTATTCACCCGGATCCTCTGGATAGTAAACCAACCAAACTCGAGATATGCACCTCAATTAGAGCACCGGGAACTAAAATTTCGAAAAAAAATTGCTTTGGTCATTTTAGCTTTGCCAAATGCAGAGATGAATCATTTTTAAGCAAAATTTTGGGTAAATTTTCTCCACAAGCCTTTATGGTAAGAGAAAATGCTAAAACTCGACCCTTTTTTATCCCAAGACTTGACGAATGAGAAGGGAATGGAAATGAACTTTACTTTCGTGACGTCACTGTTGTCTGGACCAACCTGAGGTCGGTCGAACTTTTGTCATTTTTTGCTCTTGTTGGCTTAGGCTTTGGCTTTGGCTCTTTTTTTTTTTTTGTCTCTCTCTCTCTTGCTTCTCTCAAGAAACCTAGTGTTTGCTATGTCCCCTGGTGGGGTTTTGCTCACATTCAGCGGTGGGCAAGATTTCCAAAGATCGTAAAATCGAAAGTTCAGAAGGCACTAGGCTTCCCCAATAGGGTTTTTCAATCCTGTCATCCCCAACCAAACTTTCGCTCAAGCTCGTAATCCAGATCGTTGCTGTGCAGGCTCGGATCTACACCGGTTTCCACCGTTGAAATTGAAATTGGTGATTTTCATGATAAATATAATAAGGCATTTAATTAAAAAAGCTTTCCATTAGTTGAAACTGAGAGATGAAATAATCGGTCAAAACCTTGTTTTGGACTCAGATGATGGAAAACAAAATACTTCTTTGTTTTCTGTTCAGGGAAAAATCTGCTGGTTTTTGTTCTTTTGTTTTACGTCATCTGTGTCGGGTATACAAAGTAAATGCCAAATAATCCGCTAATTTACCAGGCTTCATCTGAGGGGAATGGAACTGGCTAATATCCTGTCTGAATGACTCAGAAACCCAGGAAAGAGGACTTCAGGAAGTCAAAATCGAAAACATTTTCCCGGGGAACATGCCCCCGGACACCCCCTAGAATCTTAAGCCCTCGTTTAGGAAATCCGTCAGTATTTATCCTAATCCGATCCGCCCCTACCGTGCATACTTTCAATACCGCTCAATCCCGTAATCCCGATTGTCACCGTGCATACTCTCAATACCGAATCTCACCCCCATTTTGCTTTTAAATCGCAAAGGTCCCAAAAAACCTATTAGGGACCTCACCGGAAATACAGCTGCGTTTACAGGCTACTTCACCTTAGGTCAAGACAGGAGCCTATACGAGGTCGAGGCAAGAAGAGAGGGTTAAGAACTGCTCTTGTTTGAGAGGACCTACAAACCCAAAAGGTGACGGCGTATTTTTTATTTAATTCGTAACAAGAAGAAGCTGCTTAAAATGAGAAAGGGGAATGTCATAGATAGCAGACCAGTGTAGTCAACTCCTGTTAAAAAGCGGACACCCTCGACACCGCGGTTTAGTGACCGTAATAGCGAGAGTCCGTAAAACGGGGTGCGAGGGAAAATGTCTTGATATTAGAGGAATTACATTTATTTATATTGTACATTGTCTCCAGAACCAATTGCAAAGTAGTTTTCGTATATTAAGAGCGTCAGAACTTTATTTACAAACAAACCAAATCGCAACAGAACAAAACTTGCATCTCCCTCTGATTCACCACAACAGTCACTGCAACATTTGTAGTACGCAAAAACCATAAAGTACGGTACTAGAAAATCCAATTTTTCAATATTAAGGACATCATGACTGTAATTTTTTGCAAGTTAGTTCGGTAGTTTCATAGGAGGATCATGTTAAACGCGGGGATCGGAATGTTCACTTTTCAACCAAAATGACAGAGACGAAGAGAAGAAGAGAAATAAATAAATTATAATCTGAGATAATTCTGCCAAAATGTTGAAAGATGCTGATTGATGTCCGTTATAACGAGAGTTGGAACAATAAAATCGTGCTCACTGTTGTGCTGTCGGGACCGAGAGAGGTGTTTGTAAGTCCGTAATGGCGAGAGTCCGTAATACCGGGAGACTGTTTCAGTCACCTGCCGGGGATTCAGCTGCTGTCCGTATTAGCGGGGTGTCTGTAATAGCGAGGTGTCCGCAAAGCGAGCGTTGACTGTATCCGTGAAAGAACTGCAAAATCTTGGCAAACTGTTTTTAGAGTCGGCTACACATCCATCTCCAGCTCTTTATTTCTGTGTTGTTTCGACTCGTATGGTCTCTGAGGTTTTCTCTAGCGTACTATTGTCCTCTGTCTTATTCAATATAGTCGTGGCTCACACGATTCCTCTTCAGTTATTGTATCTAAGCCGTTTTGTCCAAGTTGGAGGTCAATAACGCTATTCTTGCGAGCGCCTGGCCTGTCAGATAGTCAGTCTTAATTGACCACTTTGCGACCACGTTCGCCCTCTTCGCAAAAGAAGACCAATTTGAACCGCGATGAGTACTTTTGCGGGAAAGATATATGAACCAAAGAATTGTAACTATTTGAATATGACGTGGATTACAAACTTATCTTCTTATGTCCCATCCTCTCCTCCCTATCAAAAGAACAAAGTGGGTGAATAATATGACGTCTCCTCAAAAACTCTTAGGCGTATTTTATGGAGAGGAAAGTTGGGATGGATTGTAGTGCGCTGCGAAACACTTATGGTACCTTACAGCATGAATTTTACACGGGGGGTATTATTGCTAAGTTGCATGACCTTTTAGAAGTATTTTAGATATAATACTGATAATATGCTTATAGACTTACAAGCGGTTTATGTACGTATGAATTTGATTTGTCTCATATAAATTTGTTGAGATAAGCAAAAGCCCTTATTAATCCTCAGCGGAAGGTTGCAAGCTTCACATCAGCTTTCCTGAATAAGTCACGGATTGTTACACAGTATATCAGGTTCAATTAGTAAACAGTTGATATGATTAAATTTTAAGCGCTGCTTAGCTGACAGGTATTAAGTCACAACTCCTTTTTTGATTCGATACCGGAACACTCAACTTACTCTTTCATTTCAGGTTGATCCAGTTTTCACTGTCGTTAACGGGTTACATGCCCCAAATAGGAACTTCATCAAGTGACATTTTACTAGTCAATACTAATGAAATAAACTGAAAATTATACAGCCAGGTATGACATTGCGTATTGCATAAGTATTTTTCTAGGCCTACATCACTTCCTGTCGTCCCCAATGGTAATCTGTTTTGGCAAGTCGCCTTTGGGAAAGTTATTCAAAAGCGAGGCTCATTTGCCATGAAATCAATGGAGAAGTTTTTCATTAAAACTGACCGAATGGCAACGAAAGCAAAGTTGTACAAAGTTTAAGGCTCGGTTATGAAAACGGAGTTTAGGAGCTGCAGCAGCGTTCCAAGCCATTTTCAGTTGCCTCAACGCTATTATCTGAACGCTGTTTATCGTAAAAAGTATCAGGGAAGTATGTAACAGATCATAACAGTTAAGTTATACAGGTTTATAACAGATGCAGGGTTTACTAGTCTTGGAGTCGAGGTATGTGTTACGAAACTACATTGGTCGAAGCTCCAGCCTTAAAACCTTTCTAGTGATTAAAATTTGAGTACATACAGTAGGACCCCGGTAACTCGAACTCTGAAGGGACACGAAAAACAATACAGTTCGAGTTAGCGGAGTTCGAGTTATCGGGATCGATTGAAATCATTGAATTTTCAATTCGCCACCGCTTGATAATTGATAATTACTGATTTTTCAGCATTTGCATGAGTGCGTATGCAAGTACAGTGTAAATTTACTTATTTCATCACCAACGCTGACATGCTTATGCATTTTTATGATAAAACGTGATCTGTTTAAAATCAAATTGCTGTGGGGTTAGTTTCAGTGTTTTTACCGATTATAGAACAAGACGAGCTAACGGAATGGCATTCGGGTGGGGTAACAAGAACCAGAATTCGACTTCGATCGACTTATCGCGGTAACTTTCAGTGAAATTTTGATTAAGGGAAAGGAAATTTTAGTTCGAGTTAGCGGCGAGTTCGTGTTATCGAGGATTTACTGTATATACGCCTGCTCATAACGCAGTTGGCGAAAGCATTAAGATATGTTTGTCTTGTACGCAACAGAACGTATACGCGTCCATCAGGAAACTGGTTAGCCCGACATTCTACAAGGAGCACAACAAGACTAAAGACTAATTTCACAGGGAAAAGCAAGCTGCAAGTTTTGTTTAGCGAGATGTGGTTTCTTGAGTCCAAGACTTCAGGTCATTTGTCTGACACTAACAGCCTCCAAGTTTAACCATTCTTTATAACAGGGTGACCCTGAATCAACGGTAGGTAAAGTACGACCGCTTGCTGAGTTAGTATTCGTGAGCTGTTTGTACTTAAATTTTACAATTTTCTCGAAGGAAGTCTCTTGCCACATTATATTTGTAACATTCATACTGGTGTCTAGAGCCCCTTCAGAGCTGATCGATCATGAAATTCTGGCCTAATGCAGTTTCGGGAGGTAAGAACCAACTTATCAGTTTATGTTTTGAAGAAGTAGTAACTAGTGCATAATGTACGTTAGATCTTGTTGTTTTCTCTGCAAAGGAGTTGAAACTACGGCAGAGAATTGACGACTTTATTCTGTCTAGAAAAAGTTTGAACTGAGTGGCATGAGGAGCCACGCTCTCGCATTTCTTTCGATCAAAAGTTTGAAGAGCAAAACCGTTTACCTTCGTTCACTTTGAAAAACTGATATTTTTCACAGTATTTGATTGCATCTTAGAGCGTATGAAGTAGGTATTGACACTGACATTGAGACAGTTTATGTTGTAATGCTGTCTTTTTATTGTCGGTTCGTTGTATTTGCATCATGTTTGCATTGCTTCATTGCTTTTCTTGTGTTGCATTTGTTCAGTTATTTATGTGTCTTAGTACTGTTGTGGTCATTTGAGACTGTTCGTGTCCTGCTTAGTTATGAGGGCCCTGCGTTAGACTTGCTAACGTTCTTAACGTTTCTTTTTGTTGTTATTAATTTCTGATCCTTTGCTCTAATGCTGAGTATGTTGCAAAGTTTTTCCCTTTATGATACGTCTTATGCTGGCATATCTGAAGGAGCAAATATTTCCTAGAAATCTCTAAAGCTCGAGAAAAGCGAAAACTCTCTGGATGCACGATCCAATTTCGGCTAAGTTGGTCGGAGTTTTTCTACTGACTTACATCATAGGATTTTCAGTGTTGTGTTTTTTCACATTTTATAACCAAGCTATTGCGATTATTGATTGAAACGGTCTACTAAACAAAGAACGCCGCCACTAGAATTTTCTAATGAAAATACAGCTACTCCCTGCCCTGAGACGTTCGACCGGAGCTCATTAGGATGAGACGAAACTGCCACACCAAAGCTTTCAAGACGACCAAAATTCTCCTGAGAGATCTGAACAGATTTATGGTTTTTAGAACAGCTCCAAATTACCCTACAGGCTACTAAATGAAAGCAGAGAGAAAAACATTGGAGATAATTCTGACTAATTTGGAAACATTAGGTCGTTGTAGTGTGTGCCCCTGATCTTACTGATTAACGCCAGATACTGTAGCACGGAAGATAGGACACAATCTGGGATGTAATCCAAAGTCTCTCATCTAAAGGTGACATTCAATGTGTGCACGGACGGTTATGTACTGTTTAATAAACGAGCAGGAGTCGGTATTATCGCCTCGAGTTTTTAAACCTGATAAACACTCCTGCTAGTTTTTTGAACTGCTTCAAAATCTCTGATATAGGTCAACTCATTCTTGCACTAATATTTAGATTTGGGGTTATTTTTGTCCAAAATTAAAATTGGATGTAAAGTTAGCCGTTTGTTGATCAAATATAGAGACACCCATCAAACATTAGTTTCTCTTAGAAGGACAGAAATGTTTCTAAAGTGAGACAAGCAAAGTAAGCATAGCTACACACCACTAGGAAATACCGGAAGAACATTCATTTTCAGTCTCTATTATAAACCCTTGCTTATTTGTTTACCCTTCAATTCAGAACCTAATTTAACATCACAACATTAATTACTCCTGGATTTTAGAGTTCTTTATAGAACTGTCCGTCGAACACTCTGTTACAAGGCGCACCGTCTTTCGATATCATGACAAATAAGCACGAATTGAAACAAAGGGTCTTCTTGATGTTGGGCAATGTTTTATCTATTTTGCACGTGTATATATGAGACCGGCCTAATGAGAAGAGTACGATGAGCTAACGGATATCTGTTTCGTTATTGACTAAGGCTAGATACATTATGCTGCCATATTTTTGGGCATAGTGCTATAGTCGGAGCATCGAACATATGCCAGCATAATGGCCATTTTTTCAGAATAAAGAGAAAAAATAATATTTTCATAATTTTACTGAGAAATTTTTACTTCCAAGTGCTTTTAGTGAGGATAAACATATTCAATGGTTTGATTACTACTTTCAATGTCTTGTTGCTCCGTTGCATCATTTGTTAGGCTGCTGAGATTGGCCAATTGTCTATCCATCATGGCTGCCAGTTCGAAATTTGTAGCTGATGCAATAAAAGGTTGTATTTATGTCTGCGGGGATGGAAAAGAGCATCAAATACAGCCAAGATCAGTCGAGCATAATGCTACTTTTCGAGCATAATTTTTTTTTTGTTTTGGGGATGACCCTCAAAAGCATAACGCTCAAATTTTAGAGCGTAAATTGTATATAACCCTATTATTGACTAACCCTAAACAAATAAGTTGAGACAGGCTAAAATGTTATTGCAAAGTAGATTTCGGATCAGAAACCTTTTACATTAAAGCCCAGCTCAGTTAGGCTTGCACCTAAAACTCCTCACATTGAAATGTTGGGGGATCTTGACTGAACGACATAATCTACATAATAAGTTGAAACTTGGCGCACATGCAGGGCATAAACTCAACTGGTTTCATGCCAACTTAAAACAAATTGACCCAATAAAATACTTTTGAATGGTCTCACGTACACAAATTATTATTGACCAACCCTAAACAAATAAGTTGAGACAGGCTAGAATGTTATTGCAAATTATAGTAAGTCAGATTTTGGTTGAAAACGTTTACATTAAAGTTCAGCTCAGTTAGGCTTTAACCTAAAACTCCTCACATTGAAACGTTGGGAGATCTTAACTGAACTACAATAAATCGACATAATAAGTAATAAGTAATAAGGGCTTAAACGCAACTTGTCACATGCCAACTTAATATAAATGACCCAGGAAAAAACTTTTGAATGGTCTCACGTACACAAAATTTAATTCTACTTCCGCGGGTCTAGGGCCTGCGAACAAAAATATCAGAAACATTTCTTTCAAGTGAAGACTAAAATAACAATGAACATTTTTTTTGCCGTAGTAAGATTGAGCTCATTCCAGTTAATTCTGGAAAGAACACTGGACTTAAAAGCTTGACGTGAGTAACAGTGCGTATAATATCCGGTTTTTCTCCCACAGGCGGAACACGCTGAAAGTGAAGCTTAACTTGTCCGACAAGAAAATTTGCCATGGAACTACGCTTTAGTGTGAAGGCCGGGACCACATTAAGGACCTCGACCTCAACTTTCGGCGAGAAACCAATCCTTAACGATGGGAAAATCGAAGCTGAATTGACCTAAGTCTAGCTATTTCGCAGAAGTTCTAATTTAAGTAAAATGTAATAGTGATCGCTTGCCTAATCATCCACTCACGTTCAAACCTGTTAACAACCTGATTTGCTGCAAGACAGGTTTGATGTGGGTGGTTAAAAGCGCAACATCGCTATTCAGCTCGTTTTGCTGCAATGTTGCACGTTTTTTGTTGCCCGTTTTTCCGTATCTTTAAGCAGCGACGTTTTTCATGGGCGCACGTCAAACGGAAGTGAGATTTTTTCCTCTTTTTTCATGCCTTGACACCAACAAATTTGTATGGCTAAGTGTCCGTACTCTAGAGACGATTTGCCCAAAAGTTTGTTCAAAATCACGGCTCAAGTGTGCAAAAAGTCCACTTCCAATTGACGTACGTCGCTGACACACAGATTACGTCTTGTTAATTTTTTTCTATGTTTTGTCCAACTTGGCGCGCAGTTTTGAAAATGTTTGCGACATTATTTTGGATTAAGCAAGTGGAACCCTCGAAAAAAGTTTAGCATGGGCTGTTTATAAGTAAAAAAACGAAGACACCGAGACAAACAAAGTTATTGGGGACTTGAAAATGCCTAAACTAGAAGAAATCTTCACAACAGTTGCTATCGCGTGGCAGTTTTGAAAATATTTGCGCGATCAATCTGCTTTGAGCTAGTGAAGGCCTTGAGAAACTTTTGGGAGAAACTGTCCACAAGTAAGATAAAGAAGAAAAGAAGAAGCAGTGAAGAAACGTTGCGTTTTTTACTTGGAAAATATTAATGCCTAAACTTGTAATTTGGCACAAATCCTCGAACAATCAAGCGATTCAACACGAGTCAAGTTTGTCGTTTTTTCTTTTCTGTTCGAAACTCATTGTTAAAACGAATAGATTCCTTGTTGTCGTGGGTCTGTCCAGTTATAGATTACAAAATTGACGTCAAAATGTGGTGAGAACGTCAGTGAAACAGCCACTTTTTGTTCTTAATACACTTTGGCGTCATCTGTGATCTATGAACGGACGTACGGCAAAGTGGAATCCTATCTATTTTGTTTTTTAAGTCACTCTGTATAACACATGGCTTCACACTTGTTGACAAAGTAAATTACTTGAAGTACAAGCTGTCAATCTCTCGATCATTAGAATGTTGGAACCGCTGCACGTACACAACGTGCACATGGCTTCCATTGCTTATTGGTCAAGTGTTTTCTCAAGTGTGGTGTGGGCCATATTTTAAGGTTCGGCTTCTTTGAACCACGAACGTTTTCATGGTCACCAAGTAAAATTGAAGTAGGAGCATTTTACCCCTTCTCACTCGAAGTAACATTTTACTTGAGGCTCTAGTGTGACGCCAACAATTATTTAGCCTCCCACGAAGACGTTCTTAGGACGAACCCTAAGAACGTCTACGTGGGAGGCTAACAATTATTCACCCGGATCCTCTGGATAGGAAACCAACCATACTCGAGATATGCACCTCAATTAGAGCACCCGCAACTAAAATTTCCAAAAAAATTGCTTTGGTCATTTTAGCTTTGCCAAATGCAGAAATGACTCATTTTTAAGGAACATTTTGGGTAAATTTTCTCCACGAGCCTTTATGGTAAGAGAAAAAACTCGACCCTTTTTTATCCCAAGACTTGACGAATGAGAAGGGAATGGGAATGAACTTTACTTTCGTGACGTCACTGTTGTCTGGACCAACCTGAGGTCGGTTGAACTTTTGTCATTTTTTTGCTCTTGTTGGCTTTGGCTTTGGCTTTGGCTCTTTTTTTTTTTTTGTCTCTCTCTCTCTTGCTTCTCTCAAGAAACCTAGTGTTTGCTATGTCCCCGGGTGGGGTTTTGCTCACATTCAGCGGTGGGCAAGATTTCCAAAGATCGTAAAATCGAAAGTTCAGAAGGTATTAGGCTTCCCCAATAGGGTTTTTCAATCCTGTCATCCCCAACCAAACTTTCGCTCAACCTCGTAATCCAGATCGTTACTAGGCAGGCTCGGATCTACACCGGTTTCCACCGTTGAAATTGAAATTGGTGAGATTTTCATGATAAATATAATAAGGCATTTAATTAAAAAAGCTTTCCATTAGTTGAAACTGAGAGATGAAATAATCGGTCAAAACTTTGTTTTGGACACAAATGACGAAAAACGAAATACTTCTTTGTTTTCTGTTCAGGGAAAAATCTGCTCAATTGATGTTTCATGGTTTTTGTTCTTTTGTTTTACGTCATTTGTGTCCGGTATACGAGGGAAAGGCCAAATAATCCGCTAATTTACCAGGCTTCATCTGAGGGGAATGGAACTGGCTAATATCCTGTCTGAATGACTCAGAAACCCAGGAAAGAGGACTTCAGGAAGTCAAAATCGAAAAAATTTTCCCGGGGGAACATGCCCCCGGACACCCCCTAGAATCTTAAGCCCTCGTTTAGGAAATCCGTCAGTATTTATCCTAATCCGATCCGCCCCTACCGTGCATACTTTCAATACCGCTCAATCCCGTAATCCCGATTGTCACCGTGCATACTCTCAATACCGAATCTCACCCCCATTTTGCTTTTAAATCGCAAAGGTCCCAAAAAACCTATTAGGGACCTCACCGGAAATACAGCTGCGTTTACAGGCTACTTCACCTTAGGTCAAGACAGGAGCCTATACGAGGTCGAGGCAAGAAGAGAGGGTTAAGAACTGCTCTTGTTTGAGAGGAACTACAAACCCAAAAGGTGACGGCGTATTTTTTATTTAATTCGTAACAAGAAGAAGCTGCTTAAAATGAGAAAGGGGAATGTCATAGATAGCAGACCAGTGTAGTCAACTCCTGTTAAAAAGCGGACACCCTCGAGACCGCGGTTTAGTGTCTGTAATAGCGAGAGTCCGTAAAACGGGGTGCGAGGGAAAATGTCTTGATATTAGAGGAATTACATTTATTTATATTGTACATTGTCTCCAGAACCAATTGCAAAGTAGTTTTCGTATATTAAGAGCGTCAGAACTTTATTTACAAACAAACCAAATCGCAACAGAACAAAACTTGCATCTCCCTCTGATTCACCACAACAGTCACTGCAACATTTGTAATACACAAAAACCATAAAGTACGGTACTAGAAAATCCAATTTTTCAACATTAAGGACATCATGACTATAATTTTTTGCAAGTTAGTTCGGTAGTTTCATAGGAGGATCATGTTAAACGCGGGGATCGGAATGTTCACTTTTCAACCAAAATGACAGAGACGAAGAGAAGAAGAGAAATAAATAAATTATAATCTGAGATAATTCTGCCAAAATGTTGAAAGATGCTGATTGATGTCCGTTATAACGAGAGTCGTGCTCACCGTTGTGCTGTCGGGACCGAGAGAGGTGTCTGTAAGTCCGTAATAGCGAGAGTCCGTAATACCGGGAGACTGTTTCAGTCACCTGCCGGGGATTCAGCTGCTATCCGTATTAGCGGGGTGTCCGTAATAGCGAGGTGTGCGCAAGGCGAGCGTTGACTGTATCCGTGAAAGGAGAACTGTAAAATCTTGGCGAACTGTTTTTAGAGTCGGCTTCACATACTTCTCCAGCTTTTTATTTCTGTGTTGTTTCGACTCATATGGTCCCTTTGAAGTTTTCTCTTGCGCACTATTGTCCTCTGTCTTATTCAATATAGTCGTGGCTCACACGATTCCTCTTCATTTATTATCTAAGCCGTTTTGTCCAAGTTGGAGGTCAATAACGCTATTCTTGCGAGCGCCTGGCCTGTCAGATAGCCAGTCTTAATTGACCACTTTGCGACCTCGTTCGCCCTCTTAGCAAAAGAAGACCAATTTGAACCGCGATGAGTATTTTTGCGGGAAAGATATATGAACCTAAAAATTGTAACTATTTGAATATGACGAGGATTACAAACTTATCTTCTTATGTCCCATTCTCTCCTTCCTATCAAAAGAACAAAGTGGGTGAATAATATGACGTCTCCTCAAAAACTCTTAGGCGTATTTTATGGACAGGAAAGTTGGGATGGATTCTAGTGCGCTCGGAAACACTTATGATACCTTACAGCATGAATTTTACACGGCGGGTATTATTGCTAAGTTGCATGACCTTTTAGAAATATTTTAGATATAATACTGATAATATCCTTATAGACTTACAAGCGGTTTATGTACGTATGAATTTGATTTATTTGATATACATTTGTCCCAATTTGACTACTGTAGGGAAAATATTAAATATATTTTCATATATCTACCTGTTTCCCAGAAATAATGAAAAGTCAGTGGGCTTTAGCTTCCTTAAAACAAAAAAAGGCTTGTTAGCTGTTGAGATAAGCAAGAGCCCTTATTAATCCTCAGCGGAAGGTTGTAAGATTCACATCAGCTTTTCTGAATAAGTCACGGATTGTTACACAGTATATCAGGTTCAATTAATAAAGAGTTGATATCATTAAATTTTAAGCTCTGCTTAGCTGACAGGTATTAAGTCACAACTCCTTTTTTGATTAGATACCGGAACACTCAACTTACTCTTTCATATCAGGTTGATCCAGTTTTCACTGTCGTTAACGGGGTTGCTTGCCCCAAATATGAACTTAATCATGTGACATTTTACTAGTCAATACTAATGAAATAAACTGAAAATTAATAACAGCCAGGTATGACATTGCGAATTGCTTAAGTATTTTTCTAGGCCTACATCACTTCCTGACGCCCCCAATGGTAATCTGTTTTGGCAAGTCGCCTTTGGGAAAGTTATTCAAAAGCGAAGCTCATTTGCCATGAAATCAATGGAGAAGTTTTTCATTAAAACTGACCGAATGGCAACGAAAGCAAAGTTGTACAAAGTTTAAGGCTCGGTTATGAAAACGGAGTTTAGGAGCTGTAGCAGCGTTCCAAGCCATTTTCAGTTGCCTCAACGCTATTATCTGAACGCTGTTTATCGTAAAAAGTATCAGGGAAGCATGTAACAGATTATAACAGTTAAGTTATACAGGTTTATAACAGATGCAGGGTTTACGAGTCTTGGAGTCGAGGTATGTGTTACGAAACTACATTGGTCGAAGCTCCAGCCTTAAAACCTCTCTAGTGATTAAAATTTGAGTACATACAGTAGGATCCCGGTAACTCGAACTCTGAAGGGACACGAAAAACAATACAGTTCGAGTTAGCGGAGTTCGAGTTATCGGGATCGATTGAAATCATTGAATTTTCAATTCGCCACCGTTTGATAATTGATAATTACTGATTTTTCAGCACTTGCATGAGTGCGTATGCAAGTACAGTGTAAATTTACTTATTTCATCACCATGACATGCTTATGCATTTTTATGATAAAACGTGATCTGTTTAAAATCAAATTGCTGTGGGGTTAGTTTCAGTGTTTTTACCGATTATAGAACAAGACGAGCTAACAGAATGGCATTCGGGTGGGGTAACAAGAACTAGAATTCGACTTATCGCAGTAACTTTCAGTGAAATTTTGATTAAGGGAAAGGAAATGTTAGTTTGAGTTAGCGGCGAGTTCGTGTTATCGAGGATTTACTGTATATACGCCTGCTCATAATGCAGTTAGCGAAAGCATAAAGATATGTTTGTCTTGTACGCAACAGAACGTATACGCGTCCATCAGGAAACTGGTTAGCCCGACATTCTACAAGAAGCACAACAAGACTAAAGACTAATTTCACAGGGAAAGGCAAGCTGCAAGTTTTGTTTAGCGAGATGTGGTTTCTTGAGTCCAAGACTTCAGGCCATTTGTGTGACACTAACAGCCTCCAAGTTAAACCATTCTTTATAACGGGGTGACCCTGAATCAACGGTAAGTAAAGTACGACCGCTTGCTGAGTCAGTATTCGTGAGCTGTTTGTGGTTAAATTTTACAATTTTCTCGAAGGAAGTCTCTTGCCACATTATATTTGTAACATTCATACTGGTGTCTAGAGCCCCTTCAGAGCTGATCGATCATGAAATTCTGGCCTATTGCAGTTTCGGGAGGTAAGAACCAACTTATTAGTTTATGTTTTGAAGAAGTAGTAACTAGTGCATAATGTACGTTAGATCCTGTTGTTTTCTCTGCAAAGGAGTTGAAACTACGGCAGAGAATTGACGACTTTATTCTGTCTAGAAAAAGTTTGAACTGAGTGGCATGAGGAGCCACGCTCTTTTGATCAAAATTTTGAGGAGCAAAATACCTTCGTTCACTTTGAAAAACTGATATTTTTCACAGTATTTGATTGCATCTTAGAGCGTATGAAGTAGGTATTGACACTGACATTGAGACAGTTTATGTTGTAATGCTGTCTTTTTATTGTCGGTTCGTTGTATTTGCATCATGTTTGCATTGCTTTCATTGTTTTTCTTGTGTTGCATTTGTTCAGTTATTTATGTGTCTTAGTACTGTTGTCTTCATTTGAGACTGTTCGTGCATGTCCTGCTTAGTTATGAGGGCCCTGCGTTAGACTTGCTAACGTTCTTAACGTTTCTTTTTGTTGTTATTAATTTCTGATCCTTTGCTCTAATGCTGAGTATGTTGCAAAGTTTTTCCCTTTATGATACGTCTTATGCTGGCATATCTGAAGGAGCAAATATTTCCTAGAAATCTCTAAAGCTCGAGAAAAGCGAAAACTCTCTGGATGCACGATCCAATTTCGGCTAAGTTGTTCGGAGTTTTTCTACTGACTAACATCATAGGATTTTCAGGGTTGTGTTTTTTCACATTTTATAACCAAGCTATTGGAATTGTTGATTGAAACGGTCTACTAAAAATTTCGGTATGATCAAAGAACGCCGCCGCTAGAATTTCAGTTTTCTAATGAAAATACAGCTTCTCCCTGCCCTGAGACGTTCGACCGGACCTACTGGATCGGGATATTAGGATAGCTACTGACAGTCATTAGGATGAGCCGAAACTGCCACCTGAAGCTTTCTTCCCCTAAGACATCCGAAAATATTTATGGTTTTTAGAACAGCTCCAAATTACCCTAACAGGCTACTAAATGAAAGCAGAGAGAAAACCTTTGGAGTCATGTACAATTCTGACTAATTTGAAACACTACAGAGGTCGTTGTAGTGTGTGCCCCTAATTTTACTGATTAACGCCAGATGCTGTAGCACGGAAGACAGGACACAATCTGGGACGTAATCCAAAGTCTCTGATCTAAAGGTAACAATCTCAACGTGTGCACGGACGGTTATGTACTGTTTAATAAACGAGGAGGGGTCGGTATTATCGCCTGGAGTTTTTTAAACCTGATAATACACTTCTGCTGGTTTTTTGAACTGCTTCAAAATCTCTGATATAGATCAACTCATTCTTGCACTAATATTTAGATTTGGGGTTATTTTTGTCTAAAAAAATTAGATGTAAAGTTTAGCCTTGTGTTGATCAGATATAGAGACACTCATCAAACATTTATTTCTCTTAGAAGGACAGAAATGTTTGTAAAGTTAGACAGGCAAAGTAAGCATAGCTACAAACCACTTGGAAATACCGGAAGAACATTCATTTTCAGTGTCTATTATAAACCCTTGCTTATTTGGTTACCCTTCATTTCAGGATCTGATTTAACATCACAACATTAATTACTCCTGGATTTTAGAGTTCTTTTCAGAACTGTCCGTCGAACAAATCTGTTACAAGGCGTACCGTCTTTCGATATTATGACAAATAAGCACGAATTGAAACAAAGGGTCTTCTTGATGTTGGGCAATGTTTTATCTACTTTGCCCGTGTATATATGAGATCGACCTACAATGAGACTACAATGTAGCACGATGAGCTAACTGATATCTGTTTCCTTATTGACTAAGGCTAGATACATTATACCGGCATATTTTTGGGCATAGTGCTATAGTCGGAGCATCGAACATATGCCAGCATAATGGCCATTTTTTCAAAATAAAGAGAAAAAATAATATTTTCATAATTTTACTAAGAAAGTTTTACTTCCAAGTGCTTTTAGTGAGGATTAACATATTCAAAAGTTTGATTGTTACTTTCAATGTCTTGTTTCTCAGTTGCATTATTTGTTAGGCTGCTAAGATTGGCCAATTGTCTAGTACAGTATCCGTCATGGCTGCCAGTTCGAAATTTGTAACTGATGCAATAAATAATGTTATATTCATGTCTGCGGGAATGGAAAAGAGCATCAAATACAGCCAAGATCAGTCGAGCATAATGCTACTTTTCGAGCATAATTTTTTTTTGTTTCAGTGGGGGTGACGCTTAAAAGCATAACGCTCAAATTTTCGAGCATAAACTGTATATAACCCTATTATTGACCAACCCTAAACAAATAAGTTGAGGCAGGCTAGAATGTTATTGCAAAGTAGATTTCGGATCAGAAACCTTTTACATTAAAGCCCAGCTCAGTTAGGCTTGCACCTAAAACTCCTCACATTGAAACGCTGGGGGATCTTGACTGAACTACAATAATCTACATAATAAGTTGAAACTTGGCGCACATGCAGGGCATAAACTCAACTGGTCGCATGCCAACTTAAAACAAATTGACCCAATAAAATACTTTTGAATGGTCTCACGTACACAGATTATTATTGACCAACCCTAAACAAATACGTTGAGACAGGCTAGAATGTTATTGCAAATTATAGTAAGTCAGATTTTGGTTGAAAACTTTTACATTAAAGTTCAGCTCAGTTAGGCTGGCGCCTAAAACTCCTCACACTGAAACGTTAGGAGATCTTAACTGAACTAGCTTGAACTACAATAAATCGACATAATAAGTTGAAACTTGCCGCACAAGGGCTTAAACGCAACTCATCGCATGCCAACATAATACAAATTGACCCAGGAAAAAAATTTTGAATGGTCTCACGTACACAAAATTTAATTCTTCTTGCGCGGGTATAAGGCCTTCGAACAAAAATATCAGAAACATTTTTTCCAAGTGATAACTACAATAACAATGAACATTTTGCCGTAGTAAGATTGAGCTCATTCCAGTTAATTCTGGAAAGAACACTGGACTTAAAAGCTTGACGTGAGTAACAATGCGTACAATATCCGGTTTTTCTCCCACAGGCGAACACGCTGAAAGTGAAGCTTAACTTGTCCGACAAGAAAATTTGCCATGGAACTACGCTTTAGTGTGAAGGCCAAGACCATATTAAAGGCCTTGACCTAAACTTTCGGCGAGAAACCAACCCTTAACGATAAGAAAATCGAAGCTGAATTGACCTAAGTCTAGCTATTTCATAAGAGTTCTAATTTAAGTAAAATGTAATAGTGATCGCTTGCCTAAGGTTTGTATCAGAAAAACTAATTTGGCAAACTTAAAGAGATGAATACACGTTTTACGAAATAAAAAAATAAAACTTAGCGAAACTTACGGTCGTTTAGATTGAAGGATTACATTGTTTAACATCACGGTCGTTTGCCAACCACTGTCAACCGTCTTCACGGTGCCTAGTAAATGAATGCAATGTTTATCCAATTGTTTGTCAGATGCTTTTCAAAGTTCAAGTTTCAAGTTCAAGTTTATTTCAGTATTTGAGAGGAAAATCTACAAACTGCTCTACCCGTATATAGCAGGGACGTAATGTTGTAGGGTAGAGCTAATGAGGTAGTTTTAATGCACTGAAAATCTAAATGAAAAAGAAAATAAATAAACAAATAAATAAAAATAAGATTACCGAAGAGATCATAAGAAAAAAAATAAATAATTACAAGGAACTTGTTAAAAAAAAATAAAATTTAGCACCGAGGTAAAGGCTAAAGGCTTGTACAGTTTTCACTTGGTTTTTTATTCTTTTGACAATGAATGAGAATGTGTTGACTAAAATGAATGATTCCATTGGTAAATACCCAAAACCTGTCATCTCACTGGCAACCATCTCCAAGTGAATAGCATGTTTTACATGTCTTTACACACGTAAATCAAGTAAAACTGGCGGGGGCGTCTGGACCCGGGGAACTACGGTACTCAACAAAGTTTTATACAGGGAAGCTCCGCCCCGCTCCCAACCCCTTCAGCCCTTTTATATATAATACCATTTTTCGGACATAGATTAGTTTTCAAATACCTCCTTGTATGATGATTCTATGTATAGAGATATGTATATTTTTTAACATTTTAAATCTTTTTACTTGCTTCTTTCCTTGTTAAGTATATGTTTTTTTTAACATTTTAAACCTTGTTATACTTTTAAATCTTTGTATACTTCCTTCCTACATTTTTAATCTTTTTATACTTCCTTGATCTATTGTATTCATCTGTACTTTTTAATCCTTTTTCCTGTAACATTAGATATTAAGTTTTTTTTTATCTAATGAGCAATAAAGACGGATTATTACTAAAAAAAATGATGAAATAAAATGCATTCCTATTGTTTTCCTTCCGTAGGAAAATGGTACCCCTTAATCTTTTACATACCTAAGTTAATTAAGTCGCTAAAACCAGAAGCATTTTAATCAGTGGTCCAACAAAACGAGTTGAATAGCGATGTTGCACGTTTTACCACTTACGTTCAAACCTGTTAACAACCTGATTTGTTGCAAGACAGGTTTGCTGTGGGTGGTAAAACGCGCAACATTGCTATTCAACTCGTTCTGCAGCAATGTTGCAAGACAAGTTGCACGTTTTTTGTTGCCCATTTTTCCGTATCTTTAAGCAGCAACGTTTTTCATGGACGCACGTAGACCGGAAGTGAGTTTTTTCCCTCTTTTTTAATACCTTGACGTCACCAAATTTATATGGCTAAGTGTCCGTACTCTTATAAAGACGATTTGCTTAAAAGTTTGTTCAAAATCGCGGCTCAAGTGTGCAAAAAGTCCACTTCCACTTGACGTACATCGCTGGCACACAGATGACGTCTTGGTAATTTTTTTTCTTTGTTTTGTCCAGCTTGGCGCGCAGTTTTGAAAATGTTTGCGACATTCTTTCGGATTAAGCAAGTAGAACTGGCCTCGAAAAAAGTTTAGCGTGGGCTGTTTACAAGTAAAAAAAAACGAAGACACCGAGACAAAAAAAGTTATTGGAGACTTGAATATACCTAAACTAGAAGAAATCTTCACAACAGTTGCTATCGCGTGGCATCGCCACGCGAGACTCGCAGGTTTTGAAAATAATTGAGTGATCAATCTGCTTTGAGCTGGTGAAGGCCTTGAGAAACTTTTGGGAGAAACTGTCTACAAGTAAGATAAAGAAGAAAAGAAGAAGCAGTGAAGAAACGTTGCGTTTTTTACTCGGAAAATATTAATGCCTAAACTTGTAATTTGGCACAAATCCTCCAACAGTCAAGCGATTCGACACGAGGCAAGTTTGTCGTTTTTTCTTTTCTGTTCGAAATTCATTGTATAAAACGAATAGATTCCATGTTGTCGTGCGTCTCTTCATTTATAGATTACAAATTTACTTCAAAATGTGGTGTGGTGAGAACCTCAGTAACACAGCCACTTTTTATCCTTAATACACTTTGACGACATCTGTGATCTATGAACGGACGCACGGAAACGTGGAATCTATCTGTTGAACTGATAGTCTGGTGTTTTGAGCCTGATGATATGTATCTTTAAAGGAGTTGTGTCACAAATTTAATCGAACTTCGAACACACTGTTTAAACTCTGGGAACTCATGTCACCAAATTGAGAGAAACCTAAAAAATTATAACCACTCAAAATATTAAAAGAATATTTAAATAGCAGCAAATACAGAATAAGGCACCGATGGACAAATTGGAAGAAGATGACAACCGATTGGAATTGTGGCTTAGATACCCCAACAGTCTTTCAAGGTTTAAATTGTTGTTTGTAATATTGCAATTGATAATTTCTTTAAAAAAAATGAACTAGACAGCCATGACACAGGACCCTTTAAAGTCATCATCATCATCATTCATCCCTTGCGGTCGGGATCCTGTGAATAATGATTTCATCCACACATCCCGATTCCGAAAAAGTTACCAATGTAAAATCGCTTGGAATATTTATTGATGAAAATCTACGGTGGCAAACGCACATCGATAAATTATCTGAAAAGATCGCTTCCGGGATAGGAGCAGTTAAAAGAATTAGAGATTTTGTTCCAACGCCTACTCTCCATTGTATATACAACGCTCTCATTCAATCTCAATTCGATTATTGTAATATTGTCTGGGGTAATTGTGGAAAAACTTTGTTTGACAGGCTACAGAAGCTTCATAACCGTGGTGCTCGTGTTCTAACCTTTTCTAGATATGATGCGGATGCCAACCGCTTACTTAGACAACTTAATTGGCAAGACTTGAGCACTCAGTTTCAAATACAAAAAGCCGTAATGGTTTACAAGTCTTTAAATGATCTTGTTCCAGGATATTTATCCTCTAAATTTGTTAAACGATATGAAACGCGCTACTCCATAAGGGACTCTGTTAACAAACTAATTGTTCCGTTCCCGCGAACTAACTTCATGAAGAACAGCTTCAGTTATAGCGGAGCAGTTCTCTGGAACAGCCTGCCCTGTGATATGAGAGAGGCTAAATCTTCAAGTAAATTTAAACGATTGGCTCATCTGAATTTCTGCTTTTTTCTTTTTCTTTTTTTTTTTTAAGTACTGTGTACACGGCATTCATGAAAAACAGGTCTTGGTTAGGTTAGTTGTAGATAGTGTTGCATATTGTTTAGGGTAGTTAGGTTTATTTAAAAAACTTTTTCATACCCCTGACGCACTTTACCGTGTTTAAATAAAGAATTATTCTATTCTATTTAACAGCATGCTTGTCATAGCTACAATGTAGCTTAGCTGCGTATCAAGCATGCCATCCCTTACTTTATCTGCTAGCTTAGCTTACAAATAAACACTCAGTGATGAAAAATCTTAGAAATATGTTGTTTTTAGGAAATATTTCATCAAAATAAAACCCGCAAGCCAATTCAGGTTTGAATTGGCTCCAATTCAATTGTAATCTTTACGATAGTCTTCGATCTAACTATTACAGAAACATTAGTAATAGATGACCCCTTTTTAGTAATTTTGACAACAATGAAAAAACCCTCTTCATATTTAACAATGTCGATCCTCATATCTACAGACTGACAGCTGCTTACATACATTTATGTATGGAATATAGACAAAAACTTGTTCATTACTTATGGCCGCCCTTATTTTGATTTAAGATTTATAACATAAATTATGTAGGTAATACCATGTAATCATGAGGGAATACTGAAATAAAGTTGTTGTTGTTGTTGTTGAACTGGCTCCAACTTCACACACACACACACACACACACACACACACACTTTTATTCAGATTGATAGCAAATACAGCGTGATTAGTGTGGGGAGTAAGCCAATTGCAACAAAATTACCCAGGCGCTCGCAGTACCATACCCTGGAGTCTCTTAATGGTTCATAAGTGTCCTTAATATTCTTTTCATAAGAATTTGCTTATAGCTTGTGATAAGGCCTGCCCAGTAGTTTTTATCATGACTGCAAAGCCAAATAGCATAATCTTCTGGACAAATGCCAAAGTTTCGAGAACAACACCCATGATCTCAGCTGCCTCTTGGACCTGGCTTCCACGACAGCCAAGAAAAGCAAGTTTTAAATCCCTACTCAGTCTGCCCTTAGGCCCGCAAAAAGGTTTTAAAAAGTAATTGGCAGTTAGGTATTAAAAACAATGAACAAGACAGCCATGACATAGTCCCTTTAAAAACATCATCATTATCATTCATCCCTTGTGGTTGGGATCCATGAAACAATGATCTTATTCTAGACATTCTGATTTGGTATCATGCTCGGCCATAGCTACAATCTTGGACAATATAAAAACCCCCTTCCCCCCAAATCAAGGATAAAGTCGGGCGAGGGACAAAAATGCGGCATTTTCCCATCTTTGACTTTGGGGAAGGGGAAGTCTAGGTTTTCCATTTATTTTGTCCAAGCATGCTATCTCATACTTTACTAGCGTACTTAGCATACAAATAAATATTTTAATAACGAATAATCTCAAAAATATGTTGTTTTCAGGAAATAATTCATTGACATAATAACCACATGTCAGGTTTGAAATGGCTCCAACAACAACCCCCTCCCCACCTCCCCCCTCCCATCATCACGTTAGGTCATAGATACAAGAACTATGATGAATGCTAATTGACCACTGTTACTGATTCAGTTTGATATAGCCAAGTTGTATGCTTTTACTCCTGCAAATACCGCCTGGTTGTTGTTGAGAGTGAAGCCATGCAACAAATTTACCCAAGCACTCGTAGCACCATCCTTATTCGTTGCATGAGAAATTTTGTGTAGGCTGTGATAAGGTCTGCCCACCCAGTAGCTTTAATCATGACTTCAAAGCCCAATAAGGCAATCTTCTGGACAGATGCCAAGGTTTTCGGAAAACACGCATGACCTCAAGCTGCTTCAATCATAAGTCTGCCACCCACGACAGCCAAGAGAAGCAAGTCTTTAGTCCTCCCGTAGTCTGCCCTAGGGACCAAAAAAGGTCCTTAAAAATTTCTTTTGCAGTTTGACCTTTTTTGCAGTGCTCGTTTATTACCTCAATTATCCTTTCTAATGTGTTTCTAATCAACCACACTGATTATGGCAAAATCAATGCTAAGACAAACGGCAAAAACTGTACCATCAGAGAAGGGCTTTATTTAAAAGTGACACCTTGGGTTTTCTTTCAAAGTTTTCAAAGACTTGTCAGTGGCAACCCACTCTTGGAGATCCATGGGCAGCTAATTGCCACGGAATATTCATTGTTCGAGAGAAAGTTAATAAGGTCTTGTCTTACACTTCAACTGTAGCTATTTAGCACGAAAATATCCCGTTCTGATTAGCTGTCTAGCTCCGTTTCTCTGAGGATGGTGGCAACTTTGTCAAATAGCATAACTAGAATAAAGTTAGGGATGTAATTTCAAAAATTTAAAACTCTCTTTCTGGGGTATGCATAATCCTTAAAGCCGGACACAAACTTTCTTAAATCTTAGAAAGGTGTTTTTTGTTAACTGAAGTAATGATAACATTTTGTCGTAAATTTTATTGACAACTGACCTCAATCTGATACAACATTGGGGAAAGAGAAGAATTTCCTTATCTTTCCGCGGCAAGCTGACTATAATAGATGTTTGATAAACAATATTGCGCACTCTCAATGAAAAGCCACATGATTGCCCATATTCGTTGCCCGGGAGACACTCCTTACAATGACTTACACGGGTGTTAAAGGGTAAGGAATTCACGAGTTGAAGTACATGAAAGGGTAGGAAAATGTTATAGGTATGTTAAAGAAGTACCATCTCTTAATGGAAGATCTACAAAAAGAGTATCTTTTTCGTCAAAAATGTCATACAAGGGTGAGGGGTTGAACCTCGAGGCGGATTTTTTGCTGACTGTTTAAGAAACACTTGTGAAGGCAAAACCACAACGACAAACCGTTGAGGGTGGATGGATGGATATGTTAGAAGTAGACCGCGACTTTTTGTGCTTTCCCAGCTTTCGGCATTTCTTTATTAAGGAATTCACGTTATTTTTTATTCTATTTGGTTAATGTTAGTATTGGAAAAAAAAAACATTAAAATGATAAGCCAAGGAGACTATTAATATTGCGCACTTCAGTCTTAAAAGCCTCGTAATTTTCAAATTTGTTCGCGTGCACTTGTCTTTAAAATCACTTATCGAATCACGAACAATATCAATGTTTTAGTTTAGTTAGAAAGCACTCGTTGACGACCGGTAATTCTTCAACTGAAATTCAACCAATCTGCTGCTTGAATTAGAGGTTATTGATCACTTTCACGTGTATTCACGGTTAAAATTTGGAATCGAATTTCGGAAAGTATGTTTTTCAGGTGCCAACGAGTCTTGAATAGCTACTAATCCCATCCGCAGTCATTAATTTATCACTTATGAGTATTTCCGCATTTTAACGACACGTGTCCTGGAAAGAGGACAGCCGTTAACAGGCTAACAGGCTTAACGTTAGCAACACACCAGGGGCCGTAACCCCTTGACTGTCGGGCGTCTCGCTATAACGGATGCTGGTCTATTACACGGAGATGAAAACCGGGCAAGCGATCACTTAAAGACAGTTAACTTAATTCCACTTTTCCAAGCCATCAATAGGCCGGTTTCTGAACTATAACTTTCCCCACCCTACATGATCTTTATCCGACATGTAACTTGCCCCTTGTGATCGACTGACATCACCTTCTGACAACCAAACTAAGACAAAGAGGATACATAGTATTAAACCGAAGATGGGACAAAGAAAGAATAAAAATTGCTGCTAATAATGATCTAGCTCGATCATTACTGGATTAATCATTTCTAATCAGCCGGAGTCTATGTGAAGATTTCATCTTGATCGGACGCAGAACCTTTAATTGACTCTAGATCTGTTCGAGCAAATCGAGGGTCCCAAAATGGTTCTTTAATTCCCTCATCCTGTCCCAAATTTTTCCTCAATCCCGTAATCCCGATGGTTATTTTCGGCATCCCGAAAATTGCCCCCAGTTTGCTAGAAGATCCCGCGAATCCCGGCCATCAAATAAGGCGAGTCCCGAATCCCGAATCCCGAAAAGCCTATTGGAGACCCTCTCAGTCCTAGGTCAAAATATCTCATTTTGTACACCAAGACTTACACATCGCTACATGATCTCTCAGAAAGACAAAATTGAGTTGTACGAGTGTAAAATGTTGACATGAATTTCCGTTCAATTATAAATCCGTGATCCAGTGACCGAGTCATTTGATTCTGTACGTCATTTTCTGGAGGGCCTTTAATTAGCTTCAAGTCGACAGTTGACAGAACAAGTATACTGTTTGATGTAGGGCATACTTAACGGTTCTGAAGAACGTGTGTTTTTTTTTACTTGTTGTTTTTACCCATTACTACTTTCGCTTTATTGTTTTAAGTCTTCTTCAGCCTTGACCTTTAAAGCTGGTTTTTAGACAGACTAATCCACCAGAAGCACGACGCGTAGCAAAAGCTGTCACACTTTGTCACTTATAAAGAACTTAACATCTGAAAGTTTGTCAAGTCGTTTACCGAACATAATATGCACTTGACAATAAATCATGGGAAATATGCCATTGTATCACACTAAGACACTCAAGAACTGTCAAGAAAATTATTTTTCTTGGAATCTTCTGGCCTTATAGGTAATCTTTAAATTAACGTCAACGCCACATAGCTTACTTGATCTCCAGGGGTGCTACTCAACAAAGATTTAAACGGGTTACCCCTTTCGTATACTATCATCGAACAATGGCACCAAAGTCTTCCTGTCATTTTTTCGTGTAACGTTTTTAAATCAACTAAAATGATATAGCAATATTTAATTTAAGGATAGTTTTAAATCCTTAAATGATAGATTTTCCTACCCTTTCATACACTTAAATTGGTGAATTCCCCACTCTTTGACCATGATACACCTGAAGCCTGATGAGCTTTCCGCTTGGGCCATCATAGGTAGTGCTCCTCCAGAGTGATCCATGATATGTCATAAAGAAGGTTTGTAGAGAAAGAAACATCCAGAAGAATCTTTCCTTTAAACTCGACCGCTGGACTTTTCCAAATAAAACGAGAGCTACTTACCAAAGTACTGTTTAGTGCCGATTATTAGGATTTATTAATGGTTGCAAAACGGTCAAGTATGATATATCTATCTTAATAGAACTAGATTATATACATTTAAAAAGTAGCTGCAAGCGAAAAAAAGCAGCTTTGGCGACGATAAATTTGAAAGTGCCATTATGGTGCTTTGATTGGTTTTACATGAAAGCCAGCTCAAGATGATTTACAGAGATCGAAAGCATTTACTGAAAAATATCTTCTTTAAAATTTGTGCATAGAATTGTCACAGAAAAAACAAGTCATCGGCGCGGGAGAAGGAGAACATAACCTTTACTTCGCTTCTGATGTTTTAGCCTTTATTTGTATTGGAATCGGCGTGGTTCTTTATCAAGCAAACTATAATCCTACTTGATGAGGTAAGTGTCCTAGCTAAGAAAAGGCATTCTTTGAATACTTGCATGCATCTCTTTTTCTAGCACACAAAGTTTTCTTTTAACATACACCTTGGATTTGCCATAGACTCATACGTGCAATACTCGGCTGTATTATTTTTATTTTTTTAGTTTTACTTAGCACTACTTTCCTGCAAGACTTTTTAGAATCCATCTTTCCATATAACCTGGTTAGCAATGCCTCTCTCGTATACATGAAAGACTAGCATCTTAAGAGAAGTAGCACGGAGAACGGAGTAGATATTCTATCGAATTACAGAAACTAGGGGTAAGATCTGGATGTGTGGAGGTCCTGACGGTCTCGCGTGGAAATTCCTCTTCACCTCTCACGGAACTGTTTCCTTTACCTGGCGAATATTCATTGAGCTTAAAAGCCACAACATCTTTTCTTAAAACGAATACCAGAGAGACAGACAGAGCCAAGTCTCGTCAAGTTGGGACAGCATGATACCTTGAAGTAAATTATCGCGAAAACAAGAAAATTGAAAAGACTGTTAAAGCTAAGATTTCCTTCTGCCCGGCCGCATTACAACGTAGGTCACTGTCTGACAGAAAAACTGCAAAAGGAAAGGCCCTATAACGCGAAAATAAAATGCTTGCATGCTAAGAGGAAAAAGCCGGGTAAAAAATTAGTATTAATGGTATGATTCATTTGCTTTTAGTGAGAGAAGACATGCTATTTAAAGCGGTTAAGACTGTGGACCTGGAGAAGAAGTGACATGCGCTGAGGCCTATAAAATTTGTAAAATGACCAACGGTAAACTGCATACAAGGTGGTTTGGGACAGTTGTGTGGATCTTACACTGACCGTTGTATAATTGCTTCGATCACCTCTTTTTGTCTTCTCTCTGTCAGCTGTTTTGAATACTAAATACCCAGTTTATTTCATGTAAACTGTCGCTTAAAATAAAAAGACCATTTGTTTATGAGCAACAACGAATCATGAATGCCATGAGTTTCTTCTGTGGTAACCAGTTCCTTTTCTCATTACATAGTAAAAGGTCGCAAACAAAGCAAAGTTGACGAAAAACAAGAATATTTAGATAGCTGTTTTTAACAGTGTTATTTGTTTACCGGGGCGAAGCACTTAGGAGTTCTTAAGAACTCAGTTAAACGTCTCCGTGCGTTCCAAATCGAATTGGAATTTGGAAATGTTGGTTTTTGAGTAGAGGAGAAAACCGGGGTACCCTGAGAAAAACCTGTTCACTAAGATATAGAAACTAAGATATAGAGATTAGCCGTGAAATATGTTTCGCCTGAGTTTGGCTAACCAGGCCTCTGGCATGAAACACATTCGACTGGCCAATGGACCTGGAAGGATAGCCTAGATGGGAACTCAGTAAGACCTGTGGGATAACAAGGAATTTTATCCTTCAATCGGGCCCCAATCGTTTTCTCTGAAGGAAAAATCTTTCAGTATCAGACTTGGGTATAGCTTTGCCTTTGCGCAAACGTCTCTCGTAGTGAGCTTGAGAACCGAAGTATCGTCAAGCATATGGTAATTCTATATACCGTATGGCACGAAATTTTTGCGGGTTCTAATTTTTGCGATTTTCCAGCGATCCGCAACTTGAAAGAAGTTCCCGCAAATGAAAATTGCTGCAAACATTTTTCCCGCAAAAATTTACTTCAGAGTAAATATTCCCTAAGTTAAATTCGCTACACAAAAATATATTACTAAGATTTAGTGTCTGTTCAATCACAACTTGTCTCTTTCATTCAGAAACAAAAGGGCATAGGGCAACGACTATCCTGACTGTTTTATTGTTTGAAAATATGTATTTCTATTGCACGTACTCAATAAAAATGAAATTATTATCAATGCTGGGTACTGGGTACTTTCTAAAAATCCTAAAAAATAATGCTTAGCAAGAAAAACCAATCCGCCGTAACCGCAAAAATTAGTCCCTGCAAAACACAAAAAATCGCCAATCCGCAAAAATAAACTCCCTTAAACTTTTCGTGCCATACGGCATTCCCATTTTGCGTTTGACGATAAGGATCTATCGTTGGCCGGGGTCAACGAAGATAGTTTATTTGACCACACAGTTAACTGAAATCTGCCCGCATTGAAGAGTAAGCTTTAGTATAATTGGCCTAAATTCAGCTGAACTGTTTGCCTCCTTGCCAAGTTAAAGTGGTCTCGTTAAGCGCACTTGATTACTAAACTGATGCCAAATCAAGTCATACTGTACTTCTGTGTGCAGAAATGGCTCCTGTGTTGGTCTGAGGCTAAGGTGAAGCTTAGCGGCGCGGGTTTTTTAAATTTAAATTTATTTGCCGATCAATTAACTGCGTTTGCAACAGTGCTATTTAATTGTAGTAAGTTCTAAATCAACATGTAGGTAGAAAAAATTAAACATAGAGAATTTTTTCGCTCTTGGTTATTGTAGTGTGTGGACAGTTTCCTTATCTGGGTGGGGCAAAAGCATGAGAGCATAGAATCCCAGATTAATCAGTTAAACCGCCGCTACTAAATTCAACCGCAATGACAAGCACTTTTTAAAACGATTGTTGTAAATCATGAACCACGTTCAGTCTTACAATACCGTGCAAAGTGCTGTTAACACTTTTACCAAATCAAATTCAGCTTGCATTCTTTTCAAATTGAATGAACGGACTAACTCAGAAGAAAAGATTAAAATAAATCATAGTTTCTAGCGTAAAGATAAGAATAAAACCTGCAGTAGGCCAAGTCCCTCTACTAATCAACTGTTGAATACTTTACCTTCTTTAAAATGGAACGTTGGAAACATCCAAGCAATATAAGTTGGACTTATTTTGACGGCTGATGCTGATGACTATCACGTATGTACTCTTCACTATATTTTAATAATTTTAAAAGAGCTTGGCAAGCATACCCAGGCTTTTACTGTATCTATTATCCTTTTTTGTCCTTTCTGTCATCATTTTTTGATAAGCTAATTAGGAATTGAAAAAATGTTTCTCTTCGTAGCAACCGCACTTCAGTTATTAGGTCATGTCAAGGCCAGCCAGAAACGTGGTTCTTCTGTAATATCTCGAAATATTCTTTAATTACTCATTGTACATATTCTTGGATTTGGAAATTTAACGAATGAAAAAGATCATTCTAGGCTTCCTCGTTGTATATCGTGTCGGCGTTAAAAAAAGAGTAATAAGTTTAAAAGAGACTATCCTATTTGGTAATCATAACATCTTTAAGTAGCTCAGGAAACGTCAGTGAACACGATACTAACAAGTCATGAACATCTTAGCAATATACAGTTTCTTTGCTTCCGCAGGTAACAGATAATGTCATTTCTACTGAACCTCACGAAATACTACTGACTCCTCCGCCCCGAACAGGTAAGCTAATCAAAGATGTTCCAACTATTTTTTATGAACGGTGTAGTGAAACGAAAAGACGTTTGTTGTTTTAAACTCTAGGGACACATGCACTCATTCAATAATTACTCTTAAAAGTTTCATCCACCAACAAAACTGTGACAAATAACTATAGCAAATGGAAATTCACAATTTAATTACTTTATGGTTGGTTTTGTCTAAACGCTTCAAGGTTCAGTCATCTGTAAGCCATATTTTGAAAGCTCCAATAGTCAGTTTATTAATATTCAGTCTACTGTTTTGGTCTCTAAAGTATTCATTTGTCTAATGCATTTGTGCATGTACCTCTGAAAGTACCAAAATTCTGTTCTTGGTGACAAGATTGAACACTGAAAATACAAAGCAACAGAGACAAATGATCCTCCAGTCACCGGTTAGACTGAATATAAAGGAGAGTTAAAACTATTCTTAGGACCTCTTAAACATCATTTACCTCCAATCCTTCCATTGTTTGTTTGAATATCTTTCTGACAAATGCTCACTTTGTACAGAAGGAAGATCTCTTGGTTTCTCAGTGTTTACTTTATAAATTTAACACCATATTAGATGCAAAAACAGCTATTTTCCTTCTCGATGTTGATTGCCGCTGGGGAAAAGACAAAGGGCCTCGAGGGAAGGAACAAAGTCAAGGGAGCTGAAAGCTTGACATGTAAGGTTCTCTCTTCGGTTAAAAATCAATGAGCTGTTAATTAACTGATGTCTCCAAAAAACCTCAGTGGTTAAAATAGTAAGTAGTTACTCCAGGAGCCACTCTTTGACTCTCGCGATATGGCGAACAACTATTAAATTATACGTACAAATTACATCATAAATTTACGCTGGAATCATATCAACAGCCAAATGAGGATATATCAAACTTTTACACATACCTTTGAAGCAGAATCGCTGGGTTATAATTATATAGAAATCTTTCGTTTCACTCTCCAGTGTTTAAGTTCTATGATTTCCCGAAGTAATGAACTCCCATATTCTAAACGAGTCCTTGAGTTTTGCGGCATGACGCCGGAATCCAGTAGACCACTTATTTTGGCTTTACATGTTTTGGAGTTTCAGAGTGATCCAATAACGGTATCTCCTGTCAGTACGTTTGAAAGTCTTGTTTCTGTTCTCAGAGAATGAACGGGATATGAAATTGTACATTTAAGCATTAATAATTTCTACTTTTGATCCTGAGACATCGTAGAACAGGAAGCTATTTAAGGTATTGTTTTGTTTCTTTATTGCTCTTGTTACATGCACAAGATTTGACTCGAATCTTCGATTATCCTGCAGCAGTATCAGCTCTCTTAAGACCAAGAAAGAGTAGGAGCTCATAAGGGGATCTTTGCAAGAAACTACCCTTTAGAAAAAGAAAAATTCTGAGGGAAATAACTGGTTAGAAGGACTTGGTAGAAAGCTCATCATTAATATTAAAAGAATTAAAAAATAAAAACTGGCCTATATGACTTCTAGAAAAACATTGCTGCTTAGAGGGACTGCATCATCTATTTTTAGAAACACCTTATGGATGCAAAGGCATGACTCTTTTTAACACTGAAAACATCAGCAATAATGCCCATCTTTCTCTTCAAACAGCTATAAAACTGTGAATGTTTTTGTTTCTTTGTTTTTGTTTTTGGACGGGATGGGGTAAATAAACAAAATTGACCCGACTTCTTGCTTAATGGCCAACCTTAGGTACAATTACAGTTTCCATTTCATTTCACTGATGATCTATAGAAGCGATTTATTTATCAAAAAGGTAACAAATTCTAATTTTGACAAAATTTTGGCCAAATAAAAATAACTTAAAATATGCACGGTAAAATAGCTTAATTTGGGTGGGGTCATGTGATTAAAGTTCCGAACTCTTAATTAAAACTGTTTACAAAGGAAACGCTAGTGCGTATAAACTCGTCATGAACACCTTCCCAAATTAGAAACCTCTACTCATCACGCTTAATTGATTTACAAGAATACTCAACAACTCATTGCGATAAACAGATAAAACAAATTTCTGAGCAAAATCAACTTTCGGTCCAACAAAGTTACTAAGTTTGGATTTTTGCACACAAAATATTCAGTTGTTCTCATCTGGAGTCCTACTTCAAGCAATTTATCTTCTTGTTGCAGTTATTATTAGCTTATTTCATTTTACCACAAAGTATATAGAAACTGTTTTGCTGGCTAAGTGAAGTCCTTTATGGACTGAATCTAATTAAGGTAAGGTCAATTCTCCTGAAGCAAAATGGCCCATACTTTGGTAAAAGTCGAATGTCGTCCCATTTTGACTTCAAATGAGCGAGTATGACCTCCTTTGCCTCCTGGAGAGAGGTAATTTTGGAAGAAAAACTTCTTAATTTGCATTTTTTTTTTCACATCAATGCTTCCGTTATGTTTCAATGTTGTTTCAGACCTTCAGCATCTTTATTCGGGCGAGTTTATCAGCCAAACGTTCTGGCGACTATCTGTAACAGCTGGTCGAGTGCTGTGATGAAGAACAGTTGACCTCAGTTTACCGGGAGTTTTGCGAACAAGAAAGTATGCTGACAAAAATGATAGAAATACTTTGACTGCCTGTCTAATTCTGGAGTTTTTCGATAACGTCCCTGTGCAATATAACAAAGGTAATGGGCCCCTGGATGGAGCTATTTTTAAAATGTTCCCGACTTTAGCACGAAATGTAGAAAAAGAACGCCAAGCAATGAGCTACAGTAAAGCTCCTTTTAGATGTAGCATTTCTGTGAGCTGTACGTCAAACTATTCTCCACTTGCTGCTTGGTGTACGTTGAAACCAAGCTGCAACTGCTGTACATTGTAGCGCGGTGGGGTAGCAAATACTACCGCCATAGTTTATTTCCAGAGTGATATTGGATTATGAAATGTAAGGCGGTATCTCGCTCCTTAAAGAGTCGTTTTATCCGATATACCCACATATAAAAGCGCGGCCATTCAAGCACTTGCACAAAGACCGTGTTGGTTGCGGTATCGTGGAAAAAAGACACAAATCGAAATTTTCGTCTGATCGTGAGAATCTTAATTTCCAAAATTCGGTTGGAAAGCCTTTGAAAGGATTCAGGGAACTGAACAAGAGAACCCTGATTCGTAAAGTTCACAGGTAGGGGCAGCTAGAAGGTACTGCTTTTACTGCAATACCCCCCCGTTTGTGTCTTCTCAGAAGCAAAGAACTAAATTCTGCTGGAAACTAAGTATTGTTTAAGAAGTCTCACACAAGGATCACTAACTTATGTTACCTCTAGAATTGTTGTTGCTTTCACTCCTAAACGTAGCGTTCCGACTGATGAAAACGAAACTGTTTTCTTTCAGCCAAAAATGAAGCCTTCATGCCTACTTTTCATGGCCATAGTCTGGCTGAACATCTTCTGTTTTCAAGCGCCTAATGGACAACGTAATAAAACAAGAACTGCTTACAAAGCGTTCAAAAACTGCAATAGCACTGTGTGTGCTGCGCGTGTGTCTTTCTGTATTATCATGAAAGATTGCGGCTGTGGAACTGAAGCTTCGAGCAAACTTTGCGAGTGCTGTGAGAACTGTTACAGATGCCTTGGCGCTCATCTTTGGGCAAAATGCTGCAGCTGCGTTGGACTTTGCGGAAACTGGACTCTTAACTTCACAGCACTAAATGCCACTGGAATACCAAGCAAGCCTGGAAACTTGACGGGTAAAGCTTTGCCATCACTTTTTGAATTGTTGAGTTACCAATCGAAGTTTCCTGTGACGTTCCTCACGAGACCGCGCAAGGGAAATTTTACAGGTAGCTATGTGTTTTAAACTGTATTTCTCAGATTATTTTTTACTTCTTATATTAAACTGGGTTTTCTTTGTTGTGCTTTAACTCAAAAACTGAGCTTCACTGAGCCGGGAGTAGTGTTGGAAGACACTCGGTAAGCGCGAGTAATACCTAGAAACGAATTCCTGTGCTCGCAGTTTTTTCAAGTTTATCACGGTAAAGTCGCAAATGAATATGTATTTTCACTTGCAGCTATATTCATGAAGTCGAAAACTGTGTTTCAAGATCAAGTCTTCTTGTCCGAGATTTATTAATTTTTGCAAGTAAATATTTACAGTGAATCGTAAGAGAAGTCTCTTCTCTTCTTCTTGTCCTTCACCTTCAAAACATTTCTCTATCATGTTGAAACCCGATTTAGGTGTTACAATTATTCAGTGGCTTGTGAACTGCCATTAGTATATGTCAATAAATAGGCGACGTGGAAGTTAAAAAAAAAGACTCAAATATTTTTTTCATCAATACGTGTAAACGCATTTTCGAAGACTAGTGCAGTAGCGTGTCGTCAGTCATTTAAGGAGCAAGCCGTTTATTATTTTTTTTGGAAAGGCAGCTTCTTTAATTTTGAAGTTATTTTAAAATTTTTATGCTGAGAAAGTTTAGTTTTCATGCCATTTTTCGTGAGGCACAAGGTAACTATAGATAGACAACAGAGTGTAAAACATAATTATCTTCCTATCTTGCTCCTTTCAGTATTCTGCCTTATTCCGCGAACAAGCCTAGAGGATTAAATATTAAACGCTTTACGCCGTAGACTGACATTGTGGGACGATAAGCTAGAGTGTGGTACCAGAAATAAAAGAGTAACTGGAGATCATTAGATTGGGCTTCGGAAACAAAAATTGTGCATGAGAATGAGTTTTCAAACCGTCAGGTTTGTATGCTTGATCACTTTTTGATCCTTTTTAACTCGACACTGCAACAACAAGTTTATTTCAAATTAAGTATGGCTTACAAAGCTTGTGCCCGCAAATATTTTGAAATACTCATATTTGTTGGCCAGCATCCGGAGAGAGTTACAGCTGGAAACAGCATTTGCTCGAAATTTAAAGGGTAAAACCGCGGATGACAAATTACCCCCTTGATTTCGAAATCAGCGATAATTCAAAATTTCGTATGTGAAATTACAACATAGTGATGTGTGGTAAAATTCCTTCTATCTCAATGCCAAGATGGCGTTCTTACGTTTAAATATATTTCGAATGAAGATGTCAGGGCATTGAAACAAGTTTTAGAAACCTTAACATACGAAAGAGCACTGTTTTTAACGGCAAGAAGGATTCTGACGAGAAGTCAGAAAATCTTTTAGTTTAAATGTATGCTTTAAACTATTCGTTGCGTGGACTCCTCGGCACAATGAACAACTGGAAACTCAAGTTGGCATACTCGTGAAATTGGGAAGTGATTTTGCTTGTGCGTTGTCAAAACTCAAATGACTGCCCGAGCCCTTAGGCGAAGGAATTTATTACTTAGGATTTTGACAACACGGTCGCGAGTGAATATATTTCCTAATTCCACTCATAACCGTTTTACTAAACATACAAATCATGATTCCTACTCGAGGTCAAATGCTAAGGCCACAACTGATGTAATCAGTCTTGCATGGGTTGTTTGAGCTTCAGTTATAAAGCACACGATGTCTTCTTGCATTTACGGTATAAGGCTGTTATTTTAAAATAAAAAAGAAACTGAAAACTTCAAGTCAACCAGATGATACTTAACGTTTCCTAAATAGAACACCTATATTTAATCGGTTGCCAAATAACTTGGGGATTGTTATTTGACACGTTATATAGTCTTATGTTAAGTCATTCAGTGACCATTTTATTCGGATACCAACTGGCCTTTTAAATGGAATGACCTAATTTGGCCCTTTTTCACCTCTGTTTTTTTTAATGTCTGGTTTCCTCTAATACTGTTTAGTGTTCTTTAAAGGTGACGAGAAGGCCAATGGCCTACTCATTAGGTTTTTAGCGGCTGAAAACAGAGACAAAACGGATTTATCAAATAAAGAATCCATTGGCTCGAGACTGTAACTTCGTCTCAGAAGTACTGTACTATATACTGGGTGCGCCTGCATGATGATTAGGAAGAAACTTCACTAATGGACCAGAATTTTCCAGATAAGAAAGTCGATAGGAAGCACACGTCATCTAAATTTTCGTGATTCAGCACCCAGTGACCTTTAGCGCAACTCCGATATTGAAATTCTTTGAAAACGAAGACCCCAGAAAGTCCAATAAAACAATCGATAGTCTTCACCTCGTTTATAGCAAAATGTATGGTAAAAAGGCCCCCATATTTCGTGCCTCATTGAAAAGACCAAAGTTTGCAAGTCCCTTAATTAATTGGTACTTCTTTTCCACTGCATTCCAAAAATTACTTGTCTGTTTTAAAAATAAGTCAACTAAAACCGATATCGTGACCCAGTTAACCTACTTAGAAAATTACCTCGTGGCTATTTGTTTATTAAGCTAATTGTTAAAATAAACATACCCCTTTTAGTACACTTACTAATAGACTTGCTCACAAGTCGAGCGCAAAGTGCGAGCCGGAAATTTATTATGTTTTCGGTGGCAAAGCGAGCGAGAAAGCGGGAGACTACTACCGGAACCGGAAACGAGAAGCGAAGGACTTTGAAAAAGTCTAATTCACCAAGTACCCAGTTGCTTAATCAGTTTTAAAAGCAAGGGCACTAAGCCAATCTTAATTTCCTTACACACCTTGTCTAGTATCTGTAGGACTCTTTTGGAACATATAAAAATAGTCGTCACTATGTAAAGTTCAAAAGTAATCATTTTATCGAGGGTAATCTTGAAAAAGCTCCACTAACAACGACATCCTGATCATATGCTGTCTTTACTTTGCTTAACTGAAATCCTTAGAGAAGTTTGTTTGAATTACATGTAAGCAATTGACTACACTAAACACCCTTCGGTCCAGAACGTGAGTAACTTATCGACAGCCGACAAAAAAAATAAAAATTAAATTTGTAACTATTGCTGTTCTGATTTTTCACGACGTTTCGTAGACTGGGTCTTTCCGCTTATTTTCATTCTTAAATTCTTAAAATGCTTTTAATAAGCAAGTTAAGCCACTTTCCTAATCCAGCGACGCAGTGCCACTGAACGCAGCTAACTCTGATTCGAGGACAGCCAGGTTCAGGCTTTTCCAGTTATAAGAGCTAAACCAAATTTAAGCTAGATTTGAACTGGTACTTTCTAATGTAGTCGACACAGGCACGAGCTCGTTCTAGTACCAAAGCGTGTAATAAAACTACTTTGGCTTGAGAAGGTGGTTCATCTTACTTACTGTAGCTTAGCCGTTCTTAGTTATTCAATATATAAATGTTTTGGCCGACTCATGCCTTCGCCTTAAATTATATTAAATCGTGTTAAAAGAAAAGGTTATCGTCATGTTTAGCCGTGCGATCCTAAACTGAAACTATAAATGACTTTAACTTCCGCTTATTTTTAACATCCCCTTGTTCCGCTGCTTATTTAGTGGTCACCGATAATGCATGACTCAGCATTATATAACAAAAAACTACCAAATCATCGCTAGTCATTAGTTTAGCTTAGGTTTCCCAACCTCGCTTAAAAGGGTGTCTGCTTACCGTATTTGAGAAGGAAAAAGCTTTCACTGTATCCATGACCTCAGTATAAGTAGAACTTTACAATGAACTAAACTTCCGGTTATTTCTCAAACCTTCTAATTTTACTGATATAGTTACCAATTATCTATGACATGGCAATTTTAAACAAAATCAATTCATAACTAGTGTTGGCTCAGATATTGTCTCGTAGGGATAATCAGTTCGGACTCTGGCGACCCGTTTTAAGTACGTTATGGCTTACGAAGTGATGAAGGTCATTAGTGATAGACTGATAAAGCAGCGCTAAATACAACGTTAAAGCTTTTCAACACGCATTAGATAAGGGGTTTTCAGATATTCTAGAGAAAGAGGCGAGTGACTTCAGATGTTTTTTTTAAAAAAATAAAAAATGCTTTAATGAAAATCGATTGATTAGATTGGAAGTAGTTCAGTTAAAGTGACAGTGCGACATGTGTGAGTGGGACAGGCATTCTTTGCAAGTCATACAAGCAAAGAGCTCGTCCGACAGCTACTATTTCTGTACCCTGGCTTAAAGGATTAATGGATTAATCACTCTTTGGATAGACGTTTAAAATGTTTCTCTTAATTTTTATCCTTAGGGCCGGGCCCCGCGATTAAAGAGTCGTAAGAGATGATCAAATTTCGCTGGAAAGTTTACTTGCCGAAATTATGTACCATTTTCAGCAGCGCAATGTGAAGATGTAAAGAAACGTTTTTCTATCAGTCCGAAGTCAAGATCTTTCAGAGCCCTTGCTTGTTTGCTACGGCTGTGTTCTTTTTCTTTGTTTTGTTTTTGTTTTTGTCTTTTTAATTTATCTGAATTTGTCTCATTTGGAACAATAAAAGAACTTTTTTTGCTTCTGTCTCCAGAAATAAAGGAAGCTTTCTTTGTGAAAAGTTCGTACCTTTGACACTTTTCCAGTGGCTTTTTTGACGGGTTGTCACCTATAGTAATGACTTTTATTTATCCTCGGAAATCTTTAGGGATCAAGAATTATTGAAATGTTTTCTTTCTAGCTTTCTTTGCAGGCACGGTTACATAATATATATATTAACCTTACTAGGGCCATTCATACGAGGAAAAATAAGACGCGTCTTACATAAGACGCGTCTGAAATAAGACGCGAACTGGACCATTTATACGAGCGCAGCATGCCTTATCTAATTCTTCTGTACTCTTAAAATTACTTTTAAAGTGTAAGTTTATGATATGAAGATAGCAATTTGATGAGTAAATATAAATTGTGATAGTTTAAAGTTAAAAGGGTCTACTTACACCAGCGGATGTCACGGATTTGTCCAGGAGGTCTGTTATCGCCTTCTTATATAATAACAAAAATCTTTTTCCTCCGCGATGGACCAAGTGTTTCCTTTTACCTTTAAAGGCGAGCTCATTGTATTTGAGCGAAGAAAAAATAAAGCTAAAGCAGAATAGGCAAGGAAACGAAAACGCGTTGTAATTTGTAAACAATTTTTCCCCGCCAGTGGCCTGCCAGTCCACCGCGGGGCAAGCGATAATTTTCCCGCCAAAAATTAGCGCATGCGTACTATGCGTTCGCGTCTTATGTAAGCGAAGGTCATTTATACGACGTTTTTCTCGTCTTAGCTAAGACACTTCTTATCTAAGAAGAGGTGTTAAGGGCTGTTCTAAAATAAGCTGAGTCGCGTCTTATTTTAGACGAAATGTGCCGTTTATACGGAAAGTTCGCGTCTTATTTAAGACGCGTCTCATGTAAGACGCGTCTTATTTTTCCTCGTATAAATGGACCTATTATATACTAAACAGCTGACTCAGTAAGCGCTCTATAACCACACTTTTCAGAATTTATCGTTTTATAAGTTTAAATAACTTATTTGAAATGCTTCCTTTTTCATTGCTATTGCAATGAACTAACTACTGTTTGTTTTTTATACCTCGGAGTTTTAAGACGAAATATCTAATAGTCAGGATTTGGAACATCTCCGTTAATAATATTCTACTGTTCATTTCAGGAACGTCCAGCCACAGGCATCAGTGTAAAGTTGCTTTTTATAACACGTGTATTTCAAAAGAAGATTGTATCAGTTCATGTTCATCCATGGGAGCTTCCAAATACCGCTGGTTTAGAAATGGCTGCTGTCAGTGCATCGGCAGTCGATGCCATGATTACGGAGAACTGAACCCACTCTGTAAGGAATGTCAGGCAGACTGATCGTGGAGTGCAAGTGCAGCAAATTCGCGAAGTGCTGAATTGCAGTGTCATGGCAAGGAATCAGTGTTCGTGGAAGTGTAACTCAGTACCGAGGTAGTAACCATGCACTGAGTTATTTTGGAATCGATAAAGCACATATTGCGTTAAAACGGTTTTAAAAGTCCCTTTGTAATCGGTATTTATATTCTGTGGCTGTGTCATGGTTGTTGTTAATAATGCCAGTATATTACCGCGGCCTTATTATGGAACTTGCGAATTAAATAACTTGTAAATGGCAAAATCACCGCTACGTGTCAAAGACTGAATATGTCTCCCAAGTAGTATATCAAACGATAACTTGAAACAACAAAAATGAGCTTTGAAAAACTGTTAGGCTAACAAGTTTTCAAAAAGCACCATTGCAATATGGCCTCTTTTCAATCCTCTTCAAGATTGTCCATCCATTCCTCCTTCTATATTTGCTTTGATTTTTATGTTCTGAGCAGTTAGAGTAATTTTCGTATGACCTGAAAAAAGAAACAACAAACTAAAGGAAACAGAGCGATTTGATTGGTTTTGTCGAACAAATACAAACGCGCGTGGTTTTTGGTTGGTTACGCGAACGCTCGGCTGAAAAAACTTCATGGACGAAGAACTTTCTAGAAATCAATTGACACTTCGCTTTGACGTCTTAGTGCAGCACGATTGGCCAATCGAACAATGCCTTCCCCATATCAAGGTTTTCTTTGGCGGGAAGCCGAAGAGTCCATGTTTCGATCTTTTCATCCATTGGCTGACAAAACAAAAAAAGAACACTTACCGAAACCATTTTTCAAGGTCATACGAAAATCGCTCTGTCTCAGTTTCACCCAGTTTAGTTGCGGTTCACACTTCTTGAATTTTGATATATTTCGTGACACACCTCCTTTAATGAATTACCGTAAAATTCCGAAAATTGAATAAACCCCGGGGCTTATATTTTTCGAACACCCCTTTTGAGGGGCTTATTTTTGGAGGGGCTTATATTCGGAGGGGCTTATCTACGGAGGGAAACTTGCGTTTCAAAATCGATTGGGCTAGCCTTATAGCTGGAAGTAAATTTACCGTTTACTTTGTATTTGAGGGAAATTTTCCAAGTAAAAGCTCCTAGGGGGGCTTATGTTTGGAATTTTACGGTATAAAAGATTTTTTAACCCCGGAATGAAAGACGGATTATTGTTCTAATAGTATGAACAACTGAGATCATATCATAAAATCATCTATATTTAATACCGAGTTATACTCAGAAGTCACCTGCATATATAAATACATTTCAGTTCTTTCCACCTTTTGAAAATTCTCATAATTAGAATCATTCATTCATAAAGGAATGCAAAGTTTGATTAACTTTTGTGTGCTATCGATTGTTCGCATTCCGAGAAAAAGGTTTCCAGCTTAACCATTGCGAGATTTTCAAAATTGTTATACGGTTCCGTTTCTGCCTTGGACATTGTCAGGCCAAATGAAAGCTTTAAATACATATTCTTACCACGGGCAACCCAGACATACTGTATGGGAAGTTGCAATAATTATTACGATCGCCAAAAAAGAATCCGGAGTCGACTATATTCGACTGAAGAGGAGTAAAAAAAAACCTCCTGTAATAGTTCCAAATAAATATTCTCTTACCATTATATCTTTGTCTATTTATTTGTTCTCATACAGTTCAACGCTCTTAGGAGCCGCTCTTTCAAAACTTGTATTAACGGACTTACAGTCGGTTACCTACTGACTCGTCCCCAGTCGTCTCGCAGTCTCCTACTATGCTATTACAGAGACCAAAGCCCTCCCACTTTTTCGGATGGTCAATTTTTTTTATTTGCTTTCGTTATCTTCAAAAGATTTGTCACTTACCACACAAACAAGGTTTAGTAATCTGACAATACTGAACACCCACAAAGAGACAACAGACAAACTTTGTCTTGTAGCTCTTGCCAATAGGTTTGTAGCGGAGCTCCCGCGCGCGAAGCGCACCAGCAGAGCACCATGGGTGAGAAAATGAAGTAATCTACCCATCCGAGAAAATTTGGTAATCACGTGACCGTACACCGACCGCCCGCCCGAGAGACCGTCCGTACGCACCACAGGCATACCAAAGTAAAATAACTCAATCAACAGGTATGGCAACCCAAATGCAACTCGAGGTTATTTTGGCGGGAATTCGAATAGCCACCGGCGCCTTGTAAAGCAGAGATAACAAAAGAGTCAAAAAAGACGAAAACGAAAAGTGGAAATTGTTTCTGTATCCGTGTTGTCTAAAGTATTAAGCTTAGATAAATTGTCATGTCCACAAATTTGGAATATAGAGCTATAAGTTTGGGTAAAACATTTCATCGGATAACTCGTATATGAAATATTCTTCTGACCTGAATCTTGGCGAGGGTCTTTGTATATGTACCTCCTTTCATTTCCCAGATTCTGGACTTTATCTATTGAACGGTTTCAGATTTTTATTTTGATCTATTTTGAATGGCGTGACACTGAAAACCAGCAATAATTACAAATTTATATTTACTATCGGCAGTTTTAGATGCATTTATAGCCATTTCAGAGGACTTAAATTTGAAATTTCCCCGAGGAGCATGCCCCCGGACCCCCTAGTTTGCTCACGCTTACGTGTTCGCATTAGCCACCCCCTCCCCCCGCCCCCACTTGAAAGTCCGCTCCGTGGGCCCTGTATTTATAATAGAAGCCAGAGATACGCGGTCAAGGTAAGAGCGAGGAGCCCCTCGCAGACTATTATAATGCTCAGAAGTCAAGGAACAGTGAAAAAGAGTTTTTAAGTAGTCGATGAGCAACTTCGTGTAGAAAATAAGAATAGCAACGTGAAAAGTTAGGCATTTAGCGGGCACATTTCGAGCAACTTTTTTCTATTTATTGGGCAACTTTGCGCGACTTTTTTACAAATTTTAAGCATCTTTTTCAAAAATTTGGAGCATCTTAGGGAAACCCTAGCCAAAAAGACCAAGAAGGATACAAAAGAAGATAGTCGTTTTCAGTCCAGTTATTTGATTCCTCAAACTCCAACATCCTTAAAGGAACTGGTTCCACTTGAACAGTTTGACGTCATTTCTATGGTCGATCAGGTATTAATAAACTTATGAACTTTTTTTTAACTTAGCCGGTTTTGTTCACAAACATATATCCATATTTCCATTTTTGTGTGTGTGTAAAACTTATTCTGTTACAAGTGTCGCTTATCCTTGAGACCTTGAGGGGGCATTCGGGCATATCGGAAAACCGCAAAACCTCAAACGCACGTGTTTTTGGTAAAAAAAAAAAAAAGAGTAACAGAACACAACGACAAAACCACAATCAATGAAAAACCGCAGACTTCAACTTTAAGGTCCTTAATTAAACAAATTAAAATTTGCAGCACATGAATTGTACCCGATTTCAGGAACAAACCCATACGGCAAAACTGAAAACAATCGAATATGGAGACCCGAAAAAACTCACTTGAAGTTTTCTTTGGATAAATGCCGCACTGAAACAAGCAATATCGAAATCAGCTCTTGACAAAGAAAACAGCCGACAACCTCAGGGGACCGTGACTACACTGACCGAAAACCGCAAATTACAAACCAAATTACTGTCAAATTTGTAGGAAAAACCGAAATAGCTTTATACAACCGCAAAACCGAAAATAATCGTCTCTCACGCGAAGCAAAGCTGCTTCAGTGCTGTGATCTATCGTAAGTTGTTTTCTTTTTTTAAATAAAACTATCATTTTTTTGGCCTGAAGTTCATCCGATTACTTCGAGTCTAACGACTCGAAATAATCGGATGAAATTCAGACTATAATTTTTTACTTTTAAACTTTTTATTGAATTCAGTTCGTAAATCACTGAACAGTTTTCAATTATTTTTCTTTTGTTCAAAACGAGTAATCAAGGTAGCGTCCAGCAACATGTTTTTCTGACTTACGTCTTTCTTACGGAGGTTTAGTAAAAATCTTGAATTTTGAAGGCTCCCGTACTGCGTGTAGATTCAAAAAGGCGGGAAAAAATGGCAGGAACTCAACCCCGCGCCAGGTGATTTAAAAGACCTAATGTGATTGGTCAGTCACGAGGCCCCTGACAGTATAAATTTCTGTCGAAAAATGTGATAGGATACTAGAGACTTGTCTTCTCATTTTAATAACGTTTTATACCCGGGGGGGGTACTTTAGGAATTTCTGGGTGGGGATGTGCCGCTGGGACCCTGGAACCCTTAACCTATACCAGAGCTAGTTCAGCTGAATTTTGCTACCCTATACTAGAGTAAACTCCCCAAATCCCCCTATCCTAGAGTAGCTGTTTACCTACTCTAGATAAAATCTTCAACCAAATGATCAGTTTCCTGAAAAATGATACCCTATTCTAGACATTCTAGACCCAAACGCTCTGATTTATATACCCTATCTTAGAGTAAACTGCTTGAAAACCATACCCTTCACAGCGGCACATACCTATATAGCCCATATATGGCAGTACCCCCCCCCCCCCCCCGGGGTTTTATACACATCTTTTCACAGCTATTTCACTGATACGTTGCTTTGAGGATATCTTTAGGATCTTTAGAAGGAAATTGCTCAATGTTCAAACCGAGGGTTAATTTAATAAAACGTTTACAAGCCTAAAACAATAGCTACACTTGTGAATTACACTTGTAAACGTTTTATTAAATTGACCGCGAGTCGTTCCATTGTTTTTAGCCAACAAGTTTCGACATGTCGGTCTGAGGTCACAGACTCACATGGCCACGCTCGGCCAGAAATTCCTGGAACTAGGAACATGATTGGTTTATTGTCCGAGATAAATAAGGCGGCAGTTTGCACCCGTCTTCTCCTCGCTTCGCTGTCGACTTCTTGTGCTATGGTGTGGGACCTGGCTTTCTAACCCTAACCGAGCCTTAACCTGGGGGTTTTGCTCTATTATTGGGCATTGAAACAAAGCTCTGTCTTCCTTGGTCTGTCGAGTGTGTTTTTGGGGGTTTTCTTTCACGTTCGACGGGAGAATTTGAGCTTGAACACAAGAAACCTCGGAGAAGAGATGGCGAACGAGATCAAGCGCTTTGTAGCTCTCACTGGAAAATACCATCGCCTTTGAAACAGGAAATGATGCAAAGCGTCTGGGGAATGCAGCCGTGAGTAAGTTCACTTTCTGTGTTCAAGGGTTTGGCCCTTTTCCCTGCTATTGCTCTTTTTTGCTCCGTGTATAGGTGATGCTCTATTAGCAGTGTACAGTAAACGAAGGGTCGTGCAGTCCTGCTTTCGGATCGCCTTGGGCGATTGCAAATGTGGAAGCAGTGAACATGGCCTTTCTTACATTTTTTATAGGTATATTATCTGTGTGTTGTTTTTCACTGGTGTAAAGACTTACTACCCTTTTTGCTACGATCTTAAATAAACCAACATTTAATTACTTCGCATTGTGTGGCGTTTTAAGTTGTAGTATGTGAAGACCACAAAACCACAACCATAATTGTAAACTGTAGCCAGATCTCTGGTGTTTCCTGGGCCGGCTTGTTCAAAGCTGGTTTAAGATAACCCAGACTTAGTGCGAAATTTGAATTCAGATATGAAAACTTAAAAAGCAAATTCAATTTACTTCTTTTTGTACATACAATTTGATGATGGGATACTCTGAAAGGAATAGAAAAAAATATCCAAGAAAATGCTTTTGAACGAAAGAAAAAGAAACCAGGAATCAATTTAACCCTATTGCCTTTGAACAACTGGGCCCTGGTGTACAAGTAACATGGGTTTTTTCATCAGAGCTGAGAACTGCCGTTACATTTTTTGGCAGCTCAAGCCCAAGGCAGTGGCATTTTAATAATAATAATAACAATAGTAATAATACTTTAATTATTGTCTCTCCTTATGGGGCTTTTCAGGGATAATGAAACAAATAATATGGAAAATAACATGGTTAAGAATCCCTTCTGGCAGGAGGTGAACTAGCCTGTGAACAGGCTCTCTGGGGAAAAAATAGCTAGGAAAGGGGGTGGGGAGAGAGCCTGTAGACAAACATTTGAGGCTGCTATTCTTCCCTCGCCGATCATCTGTCAATCAGTTTCATGTGTGGGAAAATTAGTGGGAAATGAGTGGTGTTTTGCTCCATCTGAAAACAGCGTGAAATGAAACACAAGCCTCATTGTCGATTTTGCAAAAAGTTGTTGATCTCCAGTAACAGAATTAATAGGGTGCTGGTCTTTGGCGTTTCAAGAAATAAGACCTTGCTGGTTGGCAGTGGTCAAGACAGTGTTGTATAAGCGCAAGCATTTGAATCCTTAAGATTTCCACTTAAGCAAGGAGAAAGCTTTTCCGATTTAAGCTGCTTAACTTGTGCGCGACGGGACGTTTGTCTTGCTTGTTCAGTTTCTAATTTTACAAGCCCCTGCGATGAGCGAACTTGAAATGCGAAAGCTACAGATACTATCATGACTTTGCCAGAACGTGAAGCTCCAAAGACAAGTACAAAGAGATCAAGAGCACTTTGATCACCAACAGGATTTACACCTTGGGGTATTTATAGGTAGGCCTACACGACTTTTACCTCATGACAAAATGCTGCTTGTTCCCATAAGTTGTTTCCTCTGCTGGGTAGATTATGCTCTGGAAGGTTTTACATTTTCACTGAGCAAATGTGATTTTAGCCGCTTGTTTCACACTGAGAGGTCATGGCACTGCACACATATCGATTTACTGAGGTTTTTGTTTCTGGTCAGCCGGATTTGCCCTCTGATGCAAGAGCAGTTTCTTTGACCTCTTTTGAAGAGTAAAGTTTTCTATTGCAGCTGAATAAGGGTCTTACTTTTCTCCAAAGTGCCCTCTGTGTCTGAATAACTAAGTGATTTTCTTTAGTCCTTGAATGTAATGTTTTTCTGCAATGTTGTATCATTCTGAGCCCAGCTCATTAGTTTTCTTTGCAGAATGGTTAAAAATTATCATGGATAGTGATTTACAGATCATTGAAGTCCAGCTTAAACCAAAGCTGCATCAACTATGGAGAATTGCATTGTGACTCGGTAAACTCCAGCTTTGAGTTTTTCTAAAGAAAGTGTGAGTCTTTTACCTGAAGAGTGTAGTTCATGCCTTGGTAATAAATAAGCTTAACAGTCTTTGGACTGTTTTGTTATTGCCACTTTGTGAGCAAATCGCATGCTTTGTGCCGACTGTAAAGCCGATGTTAATCAGACCTGTCAACAGTCATTGTTCTGATCAACAGGAGCTTGCATCAGGATCTGATGCACAACAGGTGCTGTGGAACGGCACTCCCAAATGTTTGTCTACAGGCATTTTCCCTCTCCCCAGCTCTCCACTCGACCAAAGGCCTGTTCACAGGCTAGAGGTGAACCAGTTGGCTATTTTACAATCGTGGCCGAGGATTTGAACTCAGGACTACCAAGAAAAAATCCAGCTGGTGGTCAGGGCGGTTGGTAAACCATTTGCAAACCTCCTGGGTAGGACCCTGGGGAGTTTGCCTAGAATCACAAACACCCCCTACTCTTATGAATTATTACTGCTGACCAACATGTTGGTAGACTATTTGTAAATCCCCTGGGTGAGTATGCCTACAATCACAAACACCTTCTAATGTTATGCACACCGTTCAATTTGACCTGTTTGACCTGTCGCCATCCCTCCCTAACACTCCCCCCCCCTCCCCTCCTGCAAGCAACTCCTGGGTCAAGTCCAGCCTTTGGGGCAAGAGAGTGGGGAATTGTTTGGAGCAGTCCTGTCCTGGGGGCAGGGGGTGGGACAATCAACTTCTCTTAGATTTTGTGAAGTATGTGTCATTTTGTGTGCAGTTTGCACAATGGCTGCAGACCTCAAGACTACATATTTTCAGGGGCAAAATTGAACCATGCATTATGAATAATTACTGCTGACCAACCTGTTGGTAAACCATTTGCAAATCCCCTTGGCAGGACCCTTGGGATTTTGCCTAAAAACACAAATGCACTCTAATTCCAAGGCTCTGGGCAAGGTTTTGCAACAAATCCCTTAGCATGCCTGTTGGTTGTCCAGGGGTGTACCCCGTGGGATGGTCATTGATACCCACATAACTTGGACCAGACAAATCATTGTTTGTAGATCAATGTTTTTTTAATCTGGATTGAAATTTTATACAAGAATTTAGTTTAAACAACTGACTTGATGGTAAAATCAATTTTCTATTGTAAACAGCTTCAGAAGTTGACTTTTTCCATATTGTACCATTGATCAGGGTCAGTCAAGGGATTGCAAATTATGTGTTGTTTATAACGCTGATTTGAAAGAGGTTGTTGTCAATAGAAAGAATAAGAGACGGTATGACTTTGTTGAAGGTGTTAAGCTGTAGTCAGTTGGCACTTAATCTTTGCTTTATTTCAGTGAAGTGTAAAAGGCATACAGAAAAAAGGTTAAAATACTTCACTGTATGGTTGAGTTATCATGAATTTGAAAGTTGTAGTTTGATCATCAGATTTCTGTTCACTCGTAAACCAAAAGTCTGTTTGAGAGAACACTCATACTCATGTTCAACATTTTAGATATTTCTTGCTGACATCTGTAATACTTTTTTATACCTTATCCTTCTTATATCAGCTATCAGCTTGTCTACATTGCACAACAGTCAGGATAAGCAGTGACTTAAAATGCCAAAATATTCCAATGTAGTTAATTTTAATTTGGTCCATAACAAGTACGTATGTACACAAATAAACTTTTCAGGACTATGCATAACTAAATTTCTTTATTGATAATATTACATGTACGTACACTGACCATAAGACTACTAAAGCCTTGGGAAAGCATAATGATAACAAATGTAAACATTGGTTTTAGTTATTTTCCTTTTCATGTAATTATGGCCGTAACAAATTCCTGGGAGATCATGGAAAGCCTTTCTCTGAGTATATGTTAGCAAATAAATTTCTATCATTTTGCTCTTGGTATATATAATAATACATGTACGTCACAGTGGCCATGTTTGTTGACAAGAACATAAGTGTTGTCTTCTTCTCTTTTCCTCTTTTTTCTGGAAAGAATTTGTATTGTTTTGTCAATTAACATGACCGCAATATCCGGTGGTTTCAGACCAAGAATACTTGACCATCTTACCATCACTTTAAACCAACCCCGTGGTTGTGAAGTTAAAATAATATAATAAGCACTTCTGAATCTAAATATTGCATCACATAAATTTGCTAAGGATGCACCAATAATGTAATATTTTAAACAGTGTGGGGCCAACACTAAGGGCCAAGAGCCAGGGATTTCCTCCTCTTACTATAAGCATACGTCTCAGCTACTTTCATGGCAAACAGGAAAATAACCAAAAGAAATCCCTAACTGTTTAATATTATGGAACATAATTGCCTACTGACTGCATATTATACTGGGAAACAGCAACCCTGTTTACATACCGTACATGACCTAAGGTGTCTATTTAATTTGAGGGGTCCAAGTGGGGGTGTTTAATAGATAGGAGGTGTTTATTCTCGTGACTGTAACAAAAATAATGTGCTTTTGGCAAAAATATCAAAAAAGTTTAAAAATAGCAGAATATCCAGTCTATCAACTAATACGTCTAGGCCTTCTAGAAGTCCATATCGCTCTTTCAAATCCCAACAATTTGATGTCAGAATCCTTGCTCAGGGTTATTGTGTTGCCATCGTTAGTCTATCCTTACTTTAAACTTGACACTGAGCAAGATCAATATAATATATTATTACATTCTAAGAAAAATCTGGGAAAAACTGTTTGATATTCAATATTTGTAAACTTCCTTAATATATATTGTTACTTTAATTTCCTTTTGATAATAATTGTATCCGTCGCTGTATTTTTTGTGTTGTGTTTGGAAAATTGTAATTGAGGAGGCCTAATTAACATCAGCTATGTAGTTTCCTTCAGCTCTCCCTGCCATTGCTTTTTCTACTTTTTTGCATCTTTTTTGTAATTGTAATCATATACTTTATCTGTGTGGCAAATAAAACACAAAAATACAAATCAAGTAAGAAACTGAATGAATTGAATCATTTTGTTCCTTTTTTGTAATTTCCAGCATTTTGGAGTAATTCTCAAAAGGGGTCATCTATTAGACAGGGGGCGTTTATTAGAGGGGTGTCTAATACAATGTTAAAAACGTAGAGGGGGTGTTATTAGGTCATTTACGTGAACCACGTGTTTATAAATATCTTGTCAAAAAGAAAGCTCTCTGCATTACAAGCTCTCTGCATTATCAAAACATTCCTTTTTAAATTTACATAATTACATAAATAATTTCCAGTTAAATACACTTACTGTTTAGCGAATATATTTTTAAACTTCTTGTTTTTACACTTTTACTTTAAGTTTGGCATGTTTATGCATGCATGGACATGTGCAAATATCTTAATCAGCCAATGGTGCAAGCAGCATTCATTTTTAATGAAAATGCAATTGTTTTGTGATGTGCTTAAAATTTGTAACCCTACTGTAGAAACAAACAAGTCCATTTCCTAATGTATCAAGTTGTTACAAATAAAACATGTAATCCATTTGGTGGATTACACTAAGTCAGCTGCATGCAAAAACTAGGGTAATTCAGAAAGCATGCACTTTTGAAACATATTCCAAAATGTTTCAAACGTTATAGGATAACAGAGTTTTTCAATGAATCGTGTTATTTTTTGTCACTTTTTCATTTTTATGGTTTTGGCAGGAAATATGTCTCAAGACTGCCAGAACAAAAAGACATGGAGAAAAAGTAAAAATAATAATAGGCAATTTTGAAAGAGCATGCAGAGATAATGTGTAAAGAGTAAGTGTAAAAAACATATTTCAAAAGGAGAAATTGATTTGGAAGATTTAGAAAATACTGTAGTAACAAAAATGGATGGACTAAACTCAGAGCTCAGTATTACTCAGCTGTTGAGAGAATGTTGAGAGAATGTTGATCTGCACACTGTACTTGATAATGCAAGCAAAGTATTAAAGGGTTTATAAAAAAGTTTTAAAACAATTGTCAGCGTTCAAAGAAAGTAGTTTCTGGTAGCCGGGGGCTAGTGAATTCTGTTCTTAACTTGCCCAGCAGAGTTCTTTGGCGAATTCAAATTACAGAAGAACTGTCAGTAATCAATCCTGGTCATCGTAAATGTATTTTCAGGCTACTTGAAATGAATTTTGGGCCAGTACAAGTCATGCTTAAGCTACGGCTTCTTTTGAATGGCAAATTGTAAAACTGACTTTCTTTGCACCCTGAATTGTGTGCAGCCCCTTTCCTTCTAATTATTTTATTAATTGCCAATGGATTGTATCGAGAAATTTGTTACAAATTCTCTAAGCTATAAATGTATTTCCTGAATCTCTGACTTTTGTTAAACTACATACTTATGACTGTATTCATAACTGTATTGAATAACCAATGTTATCTACTGACAGGATTTCAAGAATCACTCTTCCTGTGGTTTTTGCAGAACTCATTTATTCTCTTGCAAGCCATCTCTGTCATAGCTTCAGGTACTGTGAGGACAATGCGGAAGAAGTTGGGATACTGAAAGCACTAAACAGACACAGGATCAGAGCTTGTATTAGTGGATCAACTTATCACACAAAAGTGAAACTTTGGGCTGAGTGAGTATAACTTATTTTTGATTAAATATATTGTTAATATCAAACACAGAAAAGGAATTACAGTGGAACTTCCCTTAAAGCAAACATTTAGAGTTCGCTCACCAGGAAGTGATCCTTTAAGAGGATCAAACTACAGGAGTCTTTAGAGAAGAGGTTCCCAGTGGCAGATCCAGGGGAGGGGACTGGGGGGGCCTCCCCCCCCACCCCCTTATTTCTGCCACTGGTTCTGACATCTTTTTGGCAAAGAATATAAGCTAATACACAATATGACTTTTGTTTTGTTTCATGTTGTCACTTACAAAAGTTCTTTGCATACTCTTTAAGTAGCATAGCTTATATATAGCTACGTTGTTCATACTTGCGAGTTAGGTTTCATTACTAATTCAAGGCTTTGACTGGGAAAATTTTGGAGTTTTGGATAGGTGTGGCTGCCTATGAGAAGTGTTCGCACATAGAGTTTCGAGTGTTTGTTTCTTGCTATATTCAGATACTCGTGTATTTAATTTGGATGAACTTCATTTTTTTAAATTTGTATTGTTTTAAGTCTTTGTTCTGTGACAAGTGATATTGTGATAAACTGTTAGCTTGTGCTGCTTTCGTGGAAGATTGACATCCTAGGGTTGTTTTAGACTGTCATAGGTGGCTCAACTGAGTAAGCAACATATGTGATTGCACCCTTGACTAGCTGTAAGATTTTTTATTCCACTGACGAAAAGGGATTTTTTTTTTCTACTTATTGACATTAATTTAATTTGGATTGTCATTAACATGGACTGTTTATTTTTTAAAGTAATTTGCCTAACTGATCTATGATACAAGACACGATGTCTATTTTACACAATGCAGTGCTTATTAATGCCACCTGACATGAGTTCTAATTAGGCCCTTAAATCATACCTCACAAATTTTATAAGTAAATGTAAAAAAACATCGTTTACCTTTCCAGGAAGGCAAAATACAGACTGTTCTGATATTAGCTTTTCTGTGAAATCAAGGTCATCCAAAATGCCATCCAACTTGGGGATATCAATACCAACCTGAAACATGGAGTTTGATATTGAAAGCTAAAAATTTATTCCTCATAACTGTAGGTTTAAATAATAAGAAATCGCAATTACAAAGGAGGCGTATATTTGTGTAAGTTGTATAAGCACTAGCTTCCATCTTAGAAGTATTCTACAGTGTTACACGTGGGATGAAATTCAAATCAAACACTATAATCCTTCGCAATTATTTGTAACTCACCATCATGTACATTGCTCCACAAGGCATTATGGGCTTGAGTTCGGGAATTCTAAGGAGTGCCTCATAACATATTTCAGCATTTTTCTGTAAGAAATTGTAACAAACATTTTTAAAACAAATCTAAAGTTTAGCAGTTTACTCATGCTGGCTGCAGACGACAATCAAATAGTATCTGCATATCAAGCTATATTATATCAAATTAATAGTGACATAGCGATAAGTTACTGGATATTAGCCTTGGCCAAGCTGTGGTGTCTAATGTCTTTTGCTCCTCACGTGAGGATTTGGATCTCAGTTAACCCATTCGCTCCTGGAGATTTTGCCAAAAAACGCGTTTTGAAGCTAGTCGAGTGGTTTTCTGGTCACTGTCGTGCTATAAAGAGCTAAAACTTACCACAAACCGGTTTACAGGTCGTACACTTGGCGGCCTTCTGATCCAGATGCAAAATATCAGCTTGCGAAGTTCGGGCATGCGCAGAAAGCCAAATTTCGACATAGTTTTTGGGTTTAAAAGGGACACAGCAGTCTTGACTTTTACTTTTCGCTTTCTCTCCTCCCTTCTTTTTTCGCTTTTCTTGCTTCATTTTTTTTTTCTCTTGCTGGGCATTTAGTAGGCTTTATTTTGGTGGGAAGAGTTTTTAGGAAAGCTTTTAGGATCTTAGGATTAGGTGAAAGGAAAGGTAGGTGGGTAATGGAACAAGATTTTCATGGAGATTTTCAGGTCCTTGTCACGTGGTTTTTTACTTCTTTCTCCGGTGTCCTTGACTGGATTGTGCTCATTCTGGTATGGTTTGAAAGATCTCTTCACTCTGCACAAGTTAGCGAAGAAAGTTGTCTTTGACCATTAAAACTGATGACGTCACAAAGGGTAGAAAGGACCTGGATCCGCACGGGCGGTTACGGGCGGTTCAGGGGCGAATGGGTTAAGCGCTTTTTTAAGTTTCTTAAAATCTACATGCTCTAAGTTTGTGATAGTTAATGCTGCCTGATGGTATTAACTGTACGAAACTTTGGTTATTCTTGTCAACTTAGTGCAAGAGTCGATTGACCATTGTAAAAAGATTGAAAAAACTAATTGCACATGCTAGCCCGTGGGTTTCCTCTGATTAAGGTAGGCTTACACTTAAAAGGATCTTGTGGCTGGTAAAAAGTCGAGAAAATTCTCTAGTTTTGTGATTTATTTCATATTAATGTTAAAATTAAGACCTGTGTATTTACAGCAGTTAAAATAGATGCAATGTTCTAGACTAGGTATGTGAAAGGGGTAATATTTGTCAATGGAAGGTAAACAAAAGGGGTACCTTTTCTGTCAAAGATGGTACATAAAAGGTTAAGGGGTTCATTGGACCTCGGGGCGCTAGGGGGGTACTCTGGATTTCAAGTGACAGGGATGATCGAAGGGTTTTTTTGGGTTTGAAATTTTTGATTTTGGGATTCTTTTTGGGTAGCCTGATTAAGTAGGGATTTATTTGGGTATTCAAAACTAATTTTTTCTATTTTTCATGTTATATCATTCAACGCTTTCTAAAAATTTTTATGTCTTGCAAATTAGGCATGGGATTTTTGGGGGTTTTGGTTGAAGCTCAATGGATTTTTTGGGGGGTTTTAATCTTTTCCCCATTCGATCATCCCTGTCACTTGAAATCCAGAGTACACCCCTGGGCTCCGGGTAGAGCCTCCCCGACCGGGTTAAAACGTGTACTTTAGTACTAACCTGAATGACTTGCATGGTGTTTTCAAAGAAGCTTGATGGTGTGTTCGCTAAAATCGCCGGCAGAGCACCTTGGACAAGAGTATTAGGACCCAATATTTGCTGTGATAGGGCTGTTAACCCCGGCTTCACCTATTACAAACAGTTATAGAGATTTCAAAATGAGACACATCGCTATTCTCTCTCTCAGTACCTTTCAAAAAAATAGACAGCAAGACGTTACAGATCTGTGGAACTGTGTGTGCCATATTTGCTGAGTGTCGACAATTTTAACTTTTTTAACCGTACCTCACTTTCAAATGCTTGATTTTTGTCGTAGATGAGAACCCAACCAAGTCTCCAGCCAGGAACAAGGTATCTAAAACAGTAAGTGTCAACCAATTATTTCAAACTTGTAAAAAACAAATTTTCAAGTTCTTTACCTTTTGACTGTGGCAGGATATACTGTAAGCTCAGTCAGTAAAGTGTAGATCGCTGGAGAGCAGCTGCAGGAGGTCACCGGTTCTGTTCCATGGGCCAGCAGGTTGGGGCATAAAACTCAGGGTGTGATAATAATAATATTGGGGAAGAATGTAGTGCCTTTGCACTAGAAAATGGTTAGAACTACTTCGCCTGGCTTAGACAAAATTATGACCACTCAATATAGTGGTCCCGTCTTCAAGTAGGATATATAAAAACAGTATCCTCAGTACACTTAATTATCTATTAAATTAATGAAGTGCATTTTCTTTTTCCTTTTTATCTCCAAGTCTGGATTTTCATGGTGGAAGATGTCAGTTTTGGTTACCTTTTGGAAATTCCTCCACAAGTTAGAATGGGAACATTCTCTGATAACTGTGCAAGAGGATAGAACTTGTGTCCAGGAAATACCTTAAAAAAAGACATATGATTTGGTTTTACACTGGTGCAAAATTTCAAAATTATTTTTACAACTGGCTAACATGGGTATGAGTAGCTTACATTTGAGTCTGAGGGGTTTATAAAAATACCTAATTACTGGACCTTCAAAATGGCCGTTTGCTTAGTAATATTATAATTGTGTGGTCTGAATTTGAAAGCTTTAACTGTTTGTATCTGCATGGATAAAATAACATAGTACCTACAGTACTTACAGCATACTCATAAACCTCATCACTAATAATAGGAAGCATGTATCGCTCAGCCACTAGGAAACAACAGACACACTGATTAGGATCAAGACTCAGCAGTATAAATAGCATGAAGTCATCTGGGTTGAGTTTGGTTGAAGCCTGGTTCATAACTGTCAACCAACTACTCTTTTAGTCTCATAAGCTAATGGACAGCTAGGCCATAAGCCCTTTGCCGCTAACGAGTCACATGGTACAAAAACACCTCGCTGGAGAGCAAATGACACAGTGGAACCTAATAATTAGGTTCCACTGTGTCATTTGTGTTTATTATCAAGAGAGCTGAATAATTTTCACTTCCAGCATAATTTACCATCACAGTGCATAATACAGTATCTCAATCAATACAGCAGCATTGATTTACTCCTGACCAGCATACTGCAAAGCAGGCATATTTTGCAGTGCAAACAACAATTTACTGTTAATGTTCTCCCTTGACAGAGAGTTGGGGCAAGGAAAAAATGAGGAGAGGGAGTTTCAGTTTTTCAATTGCTTTCAAGATATATGGTGGCTGCAATCCATGTACCTTTTAGTTTTCTTTAAGAAAATGCCTGCTGTTGCGCTGCAGGCTAGATTTACTCAAGATCAAGGGCATGGATGGGTTTTACTTGACCCACCTGCATACCTAGACATCATAATTTCAATTTCCTTGTGTTGGCCCAATTCAGCACTGCTGCTAAAACTCCAAAGTCATTTTCATGTAACTATTAATGTCAGTTAAATCTATTTATTTTGTGATTAACACTATAATGCAGCAGCCATTTCATGTAAGCCACTTGTTTATTCTTATGCAGTTAATACATGCTTTTTATATGTACCTTCTAGGATGGCCTCCAAGTGTTCCTTAGAGTACACTGAGCCACAAGGGTTAGAAGGATTGTTCACAACGATTGCTTTGGTGCGATCATCAATCAGGGATTCAAGGTGATCAAGGTCAACCTCCCAAGACCTGTCAGGCTAAAACACATGTGCTATTATTGTTAGTAAGTCTTCATCATATAATTTACTAAAACGTTCTTCTAACAAAACCTGTTGGGCTATTAATATCCATTTTCCTTTCATAGGTGTCTAATATGAGTAATTTTGCAGCAACCAAGGAATAGATAATGAATTATCCCATCCCCCGTGGCTTCTCTATAGGTTTCCTTGAGCTTTCCATTACCATTTTGAAGATTTGTAAAATAGAATAGTGTCTATCCTCCTTAATATCTTATATATTTACGTGTATTGTATTGTAAATTGTATTTTAATGGTTATTGGCAAAATGAATAAATGAATCCAAAAGGCACTAAACTAACAATTTTTCATTAACTTTTTATCTTTTATTGTTCATGATAATGGTACTCTTTTTACCATGGAATCGTAAATTATTATTCAGGACCCCTAGTGCTGAAAGGGCCGGTACCCTTCTTGAGTAAAGATGACTGGACTTGATGTGTCTGAGCGTACTCTCCAATGATTATAGAATTACATTCTATTAGAAGTGACGAGTAAATTTTTCCCACTGCAAATTTTCCAGGGTTCTCATCAAGTTTTGAAGTAGAAAGGTGGCATGTAAAAGTAGGCGGCTTGGCAGTTAAGTGCTGTAGGCAATAAGAGGCAAGCTTCCACTCCCTCACTTTACCCATTTTCCCCCAAAAGTAAACAGTTCAGACCGCAAAGTAGCTGGTTTTTTAGGTGGTTACCAACACTTATCATATTATAATGATTTTCTACAGTAAATTGGACTGTGCGGGTCTCCTGCCTTCATAACCATAATTTTGTCTACAGATGCTCAGACTAAGAGAGCCTGACAACATCATTTCTTACCATTAAGTTATAATGTCTAACTTCATGTCCTCGTGATATGCTCAGTGTCTGGTAGATAGAGAAGCCCGGTTTGGGCAGGAGAACGTTGTCACCTGAATTGAGCAGAACATCAAGAGCAAGCTCCAAAGCTCCTGAACAACCACATGCTAAAACTACATCCTGGTAAAGAAAAAAAATCAGTTTAAACTAATGTCAAGATTTCATGTCGTTTGAGACTTTCAAAGCAGGAGGGTATTGAGTTCCAAAGCAAAATGAACACTTAATGACTTGGCAGTGTGGTGTTTAGATGCTGTAGAACTGTGTTAATGCCAAATCAGCTAATTGTTAAACTAAAGAGCTAAAACTGCAGACATGAGACAGTTGTTTCAAAGTGAATTGTGCCTAAAATGGCTAAATTATTACAGCAATATGAAGGCTATATTTTCACATCATAATTTATAGCCTATCACAATGATGAGTGACTTGGGATATAAAACAACACTTTATTTTTAATATTTATTATTCCTTTCAATGCCATTTTCTAAAATGTATCAATTTGAAATCAAGTAGTGACTGTACCAGTTTTTGCAAAAAACAATCTCAAATTTCAACTCTTTGAAAGATGCCAATTTTGGTCCCCAATTTCATTCATGACATTCTTCTATTTGTCCCTCTTTTTACTATATTTGTTCAACCATTTTTAACATTTAAGTATATAACTATAGAAGTTTACGAGTAGTCCAACATCTTTTTATTCTTATGTGCCAAAACGTCACTCTAGGGAATTGCTTTGTCCTGAGTGCACTAATAATGGAGGGGGAGGGGGGGGGGGGGGGGGGAGGACATGACAGACATATTGTCATGCCTTACTATAGCCATACTGTCCATAAGTGACTGTTTAGTCTAATTTTCTGTTCAGTTGCCAGGATCTTACTGATGGTAAGGTTCTGTTCATTATATTGTTGCAACAGTTTTAGTGAGTGAGTCAAGTTGAGTCAGTCTCTAAGCATGTGTGGTAGGTGAGCAGGGGCGGATCTAGGGGGAGGGTGCAGGGGGTGCGCACCCCCCCCCCCCCTCCCTGAGATGACCTGCGTTTTTCTAATACAACTGGTATTCTGCAAAAAAAAAAAACTATGTGGTTTATTGGTGTTGAAGCAGAGCAAGAGACGAGTGCACCCCCTCCTAAAAAAAATCCTGGATCCGCCCCTGGTGAGGGTAGGTAGGGTAGATAAGACAAGTTGGTAGGGAGACTGGGGTTAAAGAATCAATGTTCTAATGACAACATAATAAGTTATTGTTTTTAATAATATGTTACCTTGTAAGTGAGTGGGGAAAAAGGATAAGAATGTTCAACAGCAATGGCTTTGCGAGTTTCAACATAACCTGCAACAAAAATAATTTCTTAGTAATTTCTCTTTGCAGAGATATTAATCAGTGGCTTGAGAAGAGCAGAAATCAAAGCAGAAAATTGGGCCAACTTCAGTTTTCTTGTTGGTGGCCATTTACTGGTTTAACATTTTTGCCAAGCCAATATTTGACCCTGCCCATGATCATGTATCGCGGAACATTATGTGTGTATTTTTTTATTCATGAAATGGGCCAAAAATTTCAGACAAATTTAAAAGCAACAGTTGCCCAACTGTGTTTGGACAGGTACCTGTAGATGGAGCGTATCCATTATGTTTAAACTCCTTTGCACACTTCACAACAGCTTCCACCATCTCATCACAAGGTGTAAGATTTCCAAACACTGATGGATCCCCTGAAATATTAAGGCAAGACAAGGCCTAAGTTGATAAAAGTTTTCTAACCTAGTAATGAATAATAAACTAATAATAAATTAGACTTTTTGAACCCCTCATAAATTCTTGTGTAGAAAGCCACCAGTGGTGAGCAATGAGGTTTGGAAAGGGAGTGGTTAGATTGTTTAATACACCTTAATGCACTTTAACAGAGTTACGACAAATAATACCATGATCTACTACCTCTGTTTAAAGCAGTGTTAATATACATGCAGGTTCAAGATTCCTGGCATTTAGCACAAATAATGAGCCTTTCTCAACAAGTCAGCACCTGTTTAAAGTCCACTCTCTCCTTTCCCTCCTCTTTCCACTATTCTGTCAGTCAACCCTCCCTGCTCCATTGGGGTTCATAGTTTCCCAGCCATAAGATTAATCTCGGTCTACATAAGCGTGTAGAATACTTGCTGTATACCTTTTCTCCTAGGTCACCTTTTGAGTCACTTATCCCAGCAAGCTGAAAGACTGTTCACTAAACTTATCAGTGAGTCAGTTTGGATATTCCCAATTTTTCCCATGAAATTTTGAGCAACAAGGATTATTCCCAGAAAGAATTAAGTAAGAAACTGACTGCAAGCAGTCTAGTGAGTTAGCTACCAAATTGATAGGGTTGGCTCTGATCGTAGCTAGGCAGATTTAGGTAAGACAACATCACAGCAGTGACAACGGCATGTGCAAATCAAAACACCCGGCTTGACCAAAGGCAGAGCCGAAAGTTGGGCACCATAAGTTGCGTTCAATCCTTTCTGTGCACTATCCTTTCATCAACTGATGTCTCTGTTCTGTTCCCAAATTGCTAAGTAATTGCATGCAATGTTTAACCCTTTAAGCCCCAATATCCACGTACAAATTCTCCAAACTGGTATCTATACATTTCCATAAAGAATAAGTTGAGAGAATTTGATAAAAGATCAAAGCATTAATTTTTCTCTTAGGTGATCATTTTATTAATTCTCATAACCTAATCTCTTGACATTGTATGGATATTGTTAGGAGAAAATTGGATGTTGGTCACTATTGGGATTTTATAAAGGGTCAATCTCATATCCAAACTTGGTGGGCGTGGCACTTTGTTTTCTTTTGACAAACACATTTTTCACCTCATATTATTAATTCCATCACCTCTCCCTAATAGTGTTAAAGTAACTACTTACCAATATACATTATTTGCATGTAATGTTTAAATGTGATATCCAAACTTGGTGGGTGAAGCATCTTCTTTTCTTTACTCAAACACATTTCTTGCTTTACATTTTTACCTCCATCACCCTTGTCTTAATAGTGAAATAACTTACCAATAGATAGAGCAATCATCTGCTTCTCAGGGTTGGGTGTAATCTTCATTCTATCTACAATAGATCTAATGGGATTGAATGTTGTTTTGGCTGTTACAGAGGCTGGAATGTGCCATCTTCTTCTTTTTGCAGTTGACATTCTTTCTGAAAAAGACACAGAGGGAGAGAGAGAGAGTTTTCACTTCATATTTGTGTCCCAGTGCCAATGTGATCTTGTACTGCCCTTTATCAGAAAATTTCCAGACTTTTCATACAGAAGGGTTTTTTGGTAAAGCTACATAGGTTACATATTTATATACCTTTTCTTGAAATAATGGTGGTTTTTAGTTTAAAGTAAAGGGCTAAGTTAGATCTTACATTGGAGAAAAAGGCATTTGTAAAACATTGAATGCTTTTAGTATTGACTCAGAAGTGATGGTTGTATATTTTGACCACTAATAAATATTGTTTTTCTTTTGATTGATGGCGTGCGTATGCATTTTACCATAATAGTGCGTACTGTTTAGCTCAAAATCTTTACATTTTGCTCTTTTGGCAGTTGAGTTAAAATCTAAAGAATGATGTCACAATGTCTTTGCCAATATTAATCAAGCCACGCTATAGCTGCTGTATGCATGGATTAAAGGCGAGGCAGTTCATATTGTTTACATTTATTTGCTGGTTAAGCTGTCTGACCTGGATTATACCTATTTCTTATTAAACATCAAAATACATTGACATGACAATTATTGAAACTGCTAATTAAAAGTTCTACAGTCGAACCCCGCTATTTCGAAGTCCCAAGGGAAATGAAAAAAAGTTCGAAATAGCGGGGCTTCGAAATAACCGGGGAAGCGTCAAGGGGAAGGGTAAATCCAAGGGCATTCGATCTTCCTTCGAAATAGCGGGGACTTCGAATTAACCGAGTTCGAAATAGCGAGGTTCGACTGTAGTTTCAAAATCATCTGGGCTTACAAAATTATTAAGTCAGATTAGAGATAAAAACGCTAATAACAATGGATTGTGTAAGACCTGCCTGTTATTCTTCATGGGTATACAACTTTGCAGTAGTGTTTGTATCGTTTGTGTAAACCAGACCTAATTGTCACCAAATGTCAACTAAAATATAATAGCTAAATAAGGGTAGATTCATTTGTGGCATACTCGTGTTACCGTCTCATCTTGCCCATTGAATGTTTTTGTTTTTAAGCTCAAAAACAAAAAGAATTCCCAAGAGCAACTTCGACGGCTTTGCGCAATAAGGTAAATGAATGACCCTTTTCAACAAACACATTCCAAAAAACATAAGGTACTGTAAAAACAAATGGCAATACTCAACTTACAGTAAATTGTTTTTGTTTGCAATACGTGGTTGCGGTACCAGCCTCAAAAAAGTTATGTCCTCACTAATAGTCAAGCGCTATTCCGAATTCCAAAAGCCCTCGATCTCTTTCAAAGGTTCAAAATCAGCTAAAATCAGGGGACGTGCAAAACCTTTTTCGTGAAAATGTGTTTTATTGCATGAACATAATAATCTATTTCCAAATGAGAGATTTAGCATCGTTTTGAACAAAAAAAACACGCTTGAGGCAACTCGAAAAGGGAGTAAACATGCAATGATTACGTAAGTATGTAAACAATATAATAACTTATTGCGTGGCACGACCAGTCCTTAGTTGTTTTATGACCTTTTGTATGAGAAGAAAAGGAAACTTTCAATTTTAGTATATTTTTTTGTTTTTGAACAGTTAAGCTTATTTCAAGGCCAAAAACAGACTGCAAGGAGGACAAGCGAAGAAGATTGACTCGTGGAACGTAGTAATATGCGCATAACTTATAGCTGAATGTTGAAAAGCCTTGGTGTCAGGGTCAGAGACCTTTGGGAGATGAAGGGCATCTTTGTAGGTCAAAATATATCGACCTCTAAACATGGTCCCTTTTTTCAGATTTTCTGTAGTGCACGTTTGTTAATAAGACAAACCACTGCAATGTTAAGATTAAGTATTATACTGGAAGAATTGGGTCAATTGGCGACCTACCGCACGACGAGGTGACTTAGTGGCGTTAACGAATTTTTTACTTCGTATGCGATACATAAAGCAAGACACTGAATAAGTGAAAGAATGTTACTTCTGCGTGAAAAATTGCGTTCGCTTCAAGGCCCGTAAAATTTTGCACTCGGTACTGTTCTGGTTCCTCTTACCGTGGCGTAACTAAGTAAGCTAAATCAGAAACTCATAAGGGGTCAACCCCTTATGAGTTTCTTGTTTCTTGCTAAATATATTTGCCTCTGTTTTATCATCGCGACGACTTACATGATTTACATGTGATAAGAAGATGTTCGTTTGTTCGGAATGAACTGAAAAATGAGAAATATTTCTCCTAATAAACCTGTAATAAAGTAAGTTACAAGGAACAATTTACCCGAATGATACTAGGATATTTATTAAGTTCAAAAAGTAAATAGTACGAGCTTGCTTTGATGAGTCAAGTGTGCGGACATGACCAAAAATGCCCAACAACTCAACGCCGGACACCAAAAACAACAAATTTTCACAAACTAGTACAATATTGCCTTAACTTTTCATCTCTGTCTCAGAGCAAGTTCTAAGTAAGCGTTATGGAACTGTAAGCTAATCAGCATAAGTGAGAGGGGTTGACAACGGGAAACCATGAATATTTTCAATCCAAACCAATTTTCGAAACCAAAGACAGCATTCTGTCAAGTTAAAAACGTTTAATACTTGGCATACCTATTGTCGCTGTGGAAAAATGTGAAAAGAAGCGGCTCTTAAGTTTCCGTTGCTAAAAATTATCGATAATCCAAGCAAATTCAATTCAATGTGCAAACTTCATGAGTCAATGAAATTGAGCAACATCCGCAGTCAGTTAGAATAAAACAACGACCCTACTCAATGAAATAGCCACGGAGGTTTAAAGCTCTTTACATCTTACATTTTATCATGATTAAAGCAGCAGTACTTACCTTTGAAATGGTATTTTGAGTATCTCTAACGCCAAAATTTCAGCGAAAACAACAGCACGATAGAAAACAACAGCCAAAGAGACTTCGCCAACGTTCTGTCCATTCATGCATAACAAATAACTTTCTTATGTAATCGCTATCTGATTGGCTAGGCAGCTGTCACACCCACGACACTCCTCCAACCCACCTCCTTACGGATTTCCTTACGCGTAACACGTGGCTGGGACCACAGCATGAGACAAAGGATCTAGAACGAAAGTTCCTTTTCCGCATTCTCAACACAGCCCGGTGAGCAAAAAATGCGCTTCCATTTGCGTGAGATTTTCACCTTAATCTTGGCATTGGTAAGTATATAAAGCAACGAGAATGTTGACGCCCCGTACTTCAGAAACAACAATCAGAAGTTGATCTTTTCTCTCTTTCAGTGGTCTGGTTCCATGTTTTGCTATAACGTCACACAACAGGAGTAAAACGAGTTTCAAACTTGATGTGTCAGTTAGAAGTCCATCTTATCAGCGAAAAACTGACTTCCGGGTCACGGATTCTCCTCGTGGCTGAAGCGCGTTTTCATTTTACTCAGTCTCCTATTAGAGAACATACCAGTGGTCTTATCCTCAAAGTAGAATGGGAAACTAGGCCCCAAATCGCTTTGCAAATTTTCATAGCGGTACGTGCGTGTGAAAAACGGGTGACCTTGGCCTCACGATCTTTTCTTTCATTCATATGAATAAAATTGACTTGCAAAATTATCCATACCGTATTTTGTGATTTTCCGGATTTTGCATGTCACTTAGAAATGAGGAGTCGTTTAACTTTTGGAAGTTTAAAAAAGTTGAACCATTTGGGAAAATATATAGGCTCGATTATTTCTCAATTAATTAAGCTCAGTGCGTTTTTGTTTATTCTAAAGTAGGTGGTGGCCTTCTCGAAAGCAGTTGCTACTTTGTCTACCAAACACATTCAACAAAGTATTACCTCTGTTTTACCTTATTTAATTAACCATCGAAGAGAATCTGTTCTGGTTTTAATTTATATCTGTGAACTAACAATATAAATGGTGTGAAGTGAAATGAACTTCAACAGTCCGCGAACTTATTGTAATATTATAATATAATGCACTCGGCGGAACTGATGATTTATACCAGGCAGAATATTCCTGCCGATTTTAGGCTGAAAATATTCTTGTAATATTCTTAATTACAGCTTATGACATTTCTCTTGTTGGCTAGTTTTGTCGTTTAGAGAAAGGAATAATTTTATACAGTTGAGTAAACACATATCATTGTATTGTATGTACAAATTTTCAACGCAGGAAATTATATTTTTTTCACAATTTCAGCCTCAGGTTTATTCTTAAAATATTCTTAAAATTTCGCAAATTTCAGCCTCGATATTCAGCCTCGAATTTTGTCACGTAGGACCGAAAGTAATAAAACCCCCGGGAGTGAAAACAGGTATAGACTTTGCCCATTTTGGTCAGGAATCGGGTATATTGGTTTCGAGGGAACTACGGGAGTGTATGAACTTATTTGTCGTTTCAATAGCCCATTTCACAGTTACAGGTGCAAACCGAGGCTGGAGTTGACCTTGTTTCGATACAACCCGTCCCACGTTATTATTTCAAATAATGTGGTTGTTATGCTAACTATTATTTTTTCAGCACAATTTCCATTAGAAAAAGAAGGAGGCTTTGTATCAAAACAAGGTCAACCTCAGCCTCACGTTCACCCAAAGGCTGGGATACTTACTGTAGCCCACAACTGTAAAATGGTCTATTCCAAATGAAAACGGAAAGAAAGAATAGTAAGCGAATTCGAAATGGATTTTGTTTGCGTTCTGATCTAAGAAATAACGACATAATTTCTTAGAGGCCAGGTCTAAAAACGGTCATGGAAAATGACTTTTTTTTTGGTGTGAAATAGGGTCAGGTTTGGAGAGTCGGTAGTAACCCCTGTTATTTTCGTTGTTCGTGAGTAGTCCTGATTGCTTCTTGTTTCTCCCCAACATCAACAGGTTGCTTATTTTCTAATGTACATGGCTCCTCTTTGAAAATGCCGTGTGACACAAAATTTTTGCAGATTGGCGATTTGTTTTCCGTTTCGCGAAAACTAATTTTTTGCGATTAGGACAGATTGGTTTTCCTTGGTAGGCCGGATTAATTTTCGCGATTTACAGAAAGTTCCAGACAAATCATTAATATTAATTTGGTTTTTATTGCCTGTAGTACGTGCAATGTGCTTACCCTACTTAAAACCATGCCAAAAGTCGAACGTTTCAGGAGACCAACCAAACTTAGTAAAGTTCATAAAAAGTTCGACGTCTGGCTCAGTTACGTTCGTCTGAATGAGTTCGGATCGTCCAACACGTTCTACCTGTCTGCTTCAGACGAATACAACGTCTAAAGATCATTTTCGAGACAAACGTCCATCTTCACATGCGACGAACTAAACTAATAAACTGAAAATTTGTTTGTTAACGTATCTTTAGCCTCGTTCGGGAGAAAATTAGTTCGACGTCTGAATCAACAGACGATTTTAAGGCCAAGGCCAGAGCGGGCCAGCCGTTGAACTTTTCATGAACTTAATAAAATAGTTTGGTTCGTCTCACGAGAAGTTCGACGTTTGGCCTAGGCCTAAAACGGATTACTTTTCTCTGTCATTTGAGTTGTAATTGAACAGACACGATTTCTTTGTACTGTATTCTTGAGTACCGAATTTGAGTTAGAGAATATTTACTCTGGAGTAATTAAATTTGGTTGTTAAATTTTTGCGGGGAAAATGTTGGCACAACTGATTAGAACCGTGCGTAAATTTCGTGCCACTAGGTATATATTCCAAACTCTTTCACCTTCCTGCAAGTTTTTATAGAGACAGAGTTTCTTCTAAAGTTTTTTCTAAAGGCCAATCAAGTTTACAAATGCCCCGACGCAAAATCATGGTGCATGCAAGGAGCAGAGCAAAAATCATGTTTTCTTCGGTATAGAACCTACCTACATTTTATTGAACACTTAAGAAGCTAAGGCGGTTGAGTAAATAAATGAGACAGTTAGAATTAATAACATCACATACGCCGGAAATTCGAAAAGATTGTTTTCTGCTCTTTGTTGCAAACGTCAAAGGAATTTTGGGTTTTTCTGTTCCGTCAATTATCTTGACGGACCTCTTAGGAAACACATCTTTACTGGTGATTTGTTCATTTCTATCCACTTTGTTTTGTTTCCGTGTTT
>OZ037776.1:15249503-15309503 GCA_964035525.1 Porites cylindrica | reverse complement strand
AAAATTTTCAGACCAAAATCATGGGTTTCAACCCCTTCGGAAAATTCCAGTTTTGCGATCATTCAAAAATTAATGTTCTCATAGTCTAGGAAGGCTTGTTTTTTACCAAATACTTTTCTAAGCCTATTTTACCCCAAAAAGAAAGCATTTAAAAATTTCTAATTTTTTCCTGAAATCATTGTGTTAACCTCTTTGAAAATTCTAATTTTGCGACCATTCATAGATCGATATTTTTACTAAGCACATTCTCTTGACCTATTTTGCACAAAAAAAAGAAATTTAAAATTTTCCTTTTTTTGTCCTTCGTGACCTTTAAAAAATCCTATATTTTAATAGTCTAGAAATGCTTGTTTTCTATATAGAACGTTACCAAACAATCATCATAGACCTACTTTTGCCCAAAAAGTGACATATTATGTTAAAATTTTCCATTTTTTGACCAAAATCATGGGTTAACCCCTTTGAAAAATTCCATTTTTGCGACCATTGAAAAATCGTTATTTTTATAGTCCAGAAAGGCTTGTTTTCTAGATTGAACCGTACCAACACAGCTCAACACTTTTTCTAGACTTAATTTGTCCAAATAGAAACATTTTAAAAATTATAGGCTAGATAGGCCGCTTGTTTTCTGTGTAGAACATTACCAAACACTTTTCCTAGACCTATTTTGCCCCAAAAGAAGCAATTTAAAAATTTCCAATTTTTGACCGAAATCATGGTTTGAGCTTTTTCGGAAAATTGTTAATTTTCGACCATAACTTTATAATTTACAGACCATTCAAAAATCGATATTTTCATAGTCTAGAAAAGCTTGGTTTCTTTATATAACATTACCAAACACTCTTTGTATATCTTTTTGCCCAAAAAGATGAAACAATTTAAAAATTTGACTAACACTCATACAAATTTTTTTCCCATTCGATGCTTCTCAATTTCATATCTTCAATTGGTTGAAACTATAAATTGAATTCGCCTCTAACACCTTCTTTTTCTCGAATCCAGAGTTACATTTTCAGTCGCCTTGAGTAGCGGCATAAAGTTCCTTGCTATGCTTTTCCTTCTCCACGAACGTTTAGGAGTAGAAACTTCGTGACGAGCCAAAGGAATGTTTCAACTTCTAGGGGGCCCGTTTCTCGAAAATCAAAATCCAAAAATAAAAAGTATAGTTTAATTAAGGGACAATTTTATAGCATCTGCAAAACGTTTGAAACCGCCATATTGAATGTAAACGACAACAACTTTCCGGGACCATTTGTTTTGGGCACTTTTGAGAAACGACCCCCAGAGTATCGTCAACATCTCACCAGACACTTTATGAGCCCCATTTTTACCGTACACAGAATTTCAGGAATTTCAAGACTCCCCATTTCCGCATACCTCATGCCCCCAACCTTAACATTTATGCACTTGTTAGCGGCTTACATGTAGCCTAAGGGTTATCCATATGGTCTTTTCCTCCCTTTTGAAACCTAATCAAAGTGGATCCATGGGAGGGGAGGGAGAAGATACCAAACTACAAGCTTTGCATATCCTCTATCCATACCATGTTCTTCTCTAAAAAACACTGTACGGTGACGCTCCAACCAGTTGCAAAAATATTGACAAAGTGTACCTTAGTTGGGCTTAAATGGCCTGTCCATGATCTTCTCCCCTTGTCAAAGTTGCCAGCAATACAAGGACATGCTCAAAACTTGCAGGAACAACTTGGAATGGAGGGGAGGGCGGATGTGATTATTATATCCCAAAGATGTATGACTAGCAGTGCTTTGAAGTAAAAATGACAGGTTTCGACATTTTTGCATCTGGTTGCAGTATTGAATCAGACCATCAATATTTCACCACAAACAGCTTTAGGTGAATCCAAACTGCATTATAGTGACCCAACCCCAACCCACACCACCTCGTGATGCAGCAACTTCAATATCTTTACTCAATGAAACTCGTGTATCAGAAAGCCAAGGTAATTATGATGTTTGACTGAAAGCCTTCAAAAACAAACAAACAAACAATAACACAAAAACAAAAATGACATGCAAGAATGCCTTTATTACTGAGGTTGCATTTTTTTCCCATCTTTACTATTACATTACACAATCACATGACACTCATATTGAATATAGTCCTGATTATCACAGCACTGAAACAAGAAAAACAGATTCCTAAGACATGATAGCCTGAGAAAAACAGCCAACATTTCACGAAAAATTTTCAACATTTTCCGAAAAATTGGAGTACATAAACTAGCAAACTGTCTTTCTCAACTGATACATCAATAAGAGGTGATGTATAATTTGCCTTATTGTAACAGGGAATATTATTACTTATTATATAAACACCAATGAAATCCCAAGTGAGCTTTTGCGCGAAAACTTGATACCGTTACATGTGAAAATATCACTATTGCTATGGCTTCATAATAAACCGCACCTTTCAGGCCAAAAAACTATTTAAGAGAAATGGTTTTGTATTTCATTGGTGTTTATGTAATAAATAGAACATTACATGGTCGCTTGGAGATACAAAATTTCTCAGATGCCATTTTGGGGGAAAACCAGTGGTGGAGGCACGAAATGTTGGTTTTTTTCTCAGGCTTAAGACTTGATCACATAAACAAATAGGAAAAACAAAGTAAACCTGGTATGACTGTGCTGTGCACAAGCAAAGTTCTGGCAGTGATGCAACATGAAGAAATGAAAGGAGTTAATTTTAAGTTTGAGGAGCGTAAGCAGATTTCTTAACCTGCCTGGCTGGTTATGGAGTCTCACTGTTGGAACTATTTCTTTTCTTTTTTTGTAACTTATGATTCCACCACTGATAAAACTTTGCCTTTGCACAGTTGACAGAGGCTACACCAGAGTGACTGCTGCCGTAAAGATCATTAAGGGGGTTCAAACAATGTTGTTCAAGCTACAGTGTATGATCACGTTTGCTCTCTCTCAGTAATTTCTTCACATGTGGTTTGATGTTCATGTCTGGAAATACTTGTAAGCTGCAATAGAGATTAACACGACAACTGCTGCTGCTGGTAGAATGAGGGAATTCATCCTGGTAAAGCAATGACAAGAAAAAAATATACATATAAGTTTACTGAAAAAAACAAGATGAAGGTCAGAGTTCAAGTCAAGAAGATTACTGGGATCAATTTAGATTTCTGGGAAACTGCCCACCTACCCCTCCCCTAAGCCAACATTATCACTTAGTTCCCATTTAAGGCAAAATGTTGGCTAAGGGAAGGGGTAGGTGGGCAGTTTCCCAGAAACCTAAATTGATCCGATTATTGAATAACATAACTTTTTTTTTTTGAAGTACTTCTGTGAGTGAACAGTTCTTACAAAATACAGTTAGTGTATTACTGAGAAGCCTAGTTTTAACAGCTCTCCTCTTTGCTTAAATTATTTCATGCTTCATTATATTTTCAGTGGTAGCCATTAAAAAAATGTTCACTTGGGCTTCCTGTGGAATGCCCAAGACTCTGCAGTGCTTTCGTTGTCATTCGGTTACATGCACTGGCAAATAACAGACTGTACTGAGCCTGTGTCATCTGCTGTATTATTGGGTTACAGAAGTAAGCAAGAGGTCTCTCATTTTACTCCATAGCCTCAATCATCAAATGAGCCTGCCCAACACCACCAGAGTAAAAATACTGGACACGAGAAAGTGGTGGAGTGCTTTAGTTCATGCTGAGACAACTAGCATTGTTTACAGTGTGACCAGGAAAACCGTGAATGCTTGAAATATCTCAGGAATGTTTATAATTTGTGTTATGATGAATCACAGAAAAGATCAGGACACGTGAACTAGCCACAAAACTACAAACTAATTAACAATCTTGCTTGCAGTTTAGTTTTCTCATTGACATGCCTGATTGGCTTTTTTCTTGCAATATAATCACTTTCCAGAAATATTTCTGGTGTTCTCGGTTTTCCCGGTTTGACTGTAATAACATAAACAAAAAAGAGAAAGATTTAACTTTGCACAAGAAGGGGACTGATGAGAGTGTTTTCATGTGCATGTGCTAAACATGGCAAAATTCTCCTTCTAAAATATAAGGTTTCAAAAGCTGTTTTTACAACATCTTAAGACAAACACCTTAGCAAACTATGAGGTAAAAACTAATTTTTGTCACATGAAATTGCTGCCTTTTGAGCATGTGCTAACTTATCAGTAGACCTGTACCATTCTGAACCTCTTATTTCACTGGTCCCCTTTAATCTGCACCTCCATTGTTTTCAGGGATAGGGACATTGTTGTGTGACAATCCCTATTGTTTTCCCAGCTAATCAAAAACAATCTTTCAAATAGGTGCAGGATTGCCCTAACTTATACCAGTGTACACATTGGCAAGATGCGATAATGATAAATGGTGACTTTGCAGATGTAAATGTTTACACATTGCTGTTGAGCTGATGGCTAAGCTTAAGTACATGATTAATTTTCATTTAGTTTAAAATTAAATTCATTAAAACTTTTTATTACCCTTACCCATCATAATGAACACCCTGTCAACACAACCACAATTTATGGTGATCCTGTGGTGGTTATGTTAACAGGGTACCCAGCTATGTGAAGTCATCACTTCAGATACACATTCTAATCATCATTGAACATTGCTAGATGTCCAATCAAGAAAAAAAAAAAAGAAATTAGTGGGTTTTCAGAAACCTTTTTCTTTAACTCAATGTTCAATTTGGCCTTGTATTAATAATTTGGTTTTTGGTTTCTCGTGGGTGAAGTGGTTTTGTTTTGAAATACTATGCAGTTAAGAGTTCAGGTTATTTTGCATTTTGTTGGAATTCATTTTAAGTTTTACAATAAAAAATACTGCTTACCAGTTAGATTTGTTTTCTTCAATGGATGTAGTTTTCTTTTCCTTGCCCTAATTGGATTCACAATGATAAAAATTAATAAATAGTTTTCTTTTCCTTGTCCTGATTAAATTTCAACATAATATAGAATAAATTATCATTATTATAACAATAAACTTCGTCCAATTTAAAATGGTGTAGGACAAAGGAGTTTTCATACTTGATTGGTACCAGTTTTAGTGACCCAAAAACGGGTCGCTGCGCTTAGACCAATCAAAGTAGCTCTTTAGGACCCTTGAGGATAAAGTTGTCACTCACAAATAATTAAGCACTTTGATACATGACTTGTTCATCACGAAAGTAATAAAAGATGCTCTTGAAGCCAATGGATATTCAGAGGAAAACCCTTGAAGCATAATATCTGTTGGGGAGAGATTCGGTTTTGTGTCTGCTTCAAGCAGAGCTGAGAAAAGTCTGACTTTTCAGCTGGCTTCATGCACTTTAGATCATTTATTTGGTGAGGATTGCAATCTATGAAAGATCAGGTTGTAAACCTCAATTCCCATGGCAAAGCATCGTACATAGGAGATGATTGCGTAGAAGAAACACTAGAGGATACTTTAGATCTGAAAGAAAAACTAGTGTACTCTCTTCCTCATGGAAATCCATGAAACCCACTTGTGTTGTCGTTTTGCTGCATAACTGTGCCACAATCAAACTGTCCGTCGAAAGGAGATCATCTCGCACTTTTGTTGCTGTGATTTTTTTTGGCTCGCCGGTACAAAATGTATCACAATCTGAAGCGTGCGCTTGCCATTTTATTGAGTTAACCACTCCTTTCTCCTCTGCAATGGCCTTCCTCAATGATTTGAAGCCCTCCCTCACTTATTCTTAACAAGGGTTTTGTTCTTGTTGGCACAGTTTAGGTTACAGCACAAAATATTTGTTAAAAAGCAGTCACTGGAGATCTCTTTCCAAGAATATTGACTCGAGATTAAAACAAACTTTGGTTTTTTCCACCTGCCTGAGGTCGTTAACTTATACCTGAAATCTTTGTTTGTCACAACTTAGCAGAAAGTGAATAAAAATTAATTTGCTCTTTATAGGTCGAAAAAATACGCGCAGAGTGGAATCATTGAATTCAATGACTGCCAAATGTAACCTAAAACCCCAAATGCGACTCACGCCACTCCCCATTTTTGAAGCAGAACACATTTGGCAACCTTTCAAGCAAGGCAAGTCAACCTCTCACAACTTCGTTACTCGCTTGGCTTCTTTTCCACCTAAAAAGCTCGCTTCACTCACTCAGAAACTCGTAAGGTCAACTTTCAGGAAGTCTATTATAAAAAGTGCACTCATATCACCAATTCAACTAAAAAATAAGAATGTGTAAGAGCAAATCTTTCAACAGGGCTTTCACTATGATTTTAGTTATTGTTATTGGTAGACAGGAAATCGAACAGCTAGTAAATCCATTTGGTTCTATTTTCCTTTTGATTTCCAAAACCAGGCTGGGAAAATCCCTGGCCATGTTCCCTTAGTACAAGTCCTGTTTCAAGAGAACGATTTTGCAATATGGCCATAAGCCACATTTTGTCTAGCCTGAGAAAACACTTCTAACAGAATTAAGTAAAAGGGTTAAAATAAAACGTACAACTTGAGACGAAACGTAGCCTCAGAAAACAGCCGACATTTGGCAACTCTATGACTGGTTTCCCCGCCAAATGACGTCTGAGAAACAAGTGCAGAAATTCCATACTGATGATGCGCCACTTCTGATTGGCCATGCCGTGTGGGAAATTTATTTCAACCAATAAGAAGCACTACTGATGTGTCATCAGTATGGAATTTCTGCACTCATTTCTCAGACGTCATTTGGCGGGGAAACCGGTGGTAGAGTCGCCAAATGTCGGCTGTTTTCTCAGGCTATATTTTGTCTCAAGTTGTACTTTTTATTTTAACCCTTTCACTTCTATTACTGGCTAAAGAAGAAATTCACAAAAACATTCAAATTGAGCTTTGTAATATCCTTAGAGAGAGGCCGCACTGTGCAAAAGTTCTGCCAAAGTAGTTTCACTTGAATGGTAACACCATATAGCATTTTGTTGACAGATTCAAAAGTTATTTTTTTAGTTTTTCTTGTGGCTGTGTCGCAGGAAAGCTTTAATAAAATAATAATGTCTTGCCGTTAACATGGTCTATGAGAGACAGTTTTAAAAGAAAAATATTCATATTGAGGATAAAAACCCTCAGTATATAACTTCATCTAATCATTGTCAAATGAGAAGAAAATTAACATAGGTTGCTGAGTATATATACAGGCAATGAACTTTGAAAAAATACATGATTGAAAATTAAATTCAACGGTACTGAAAGAAATTGAGAGATAAATATCTTTCTTACACAATTTTAAAACCACCTGCACATACCTACATGAGGCAGAATTCAGTTATTTCAGGCAAGTGAGATTTAAACACAGAAATTTCCACTTATGCTTTCTACCGTTTTCATAAACATATATATAAAAATGCATACCTTTGCTTGAATCTTGTCCTCCTAAAATATAAAAAGTAAATCAAAAAACAATAATAGTAAAGGCACAAATTGACCATAGTTTTTTTCTAGTTCTGTCAATGGTACTTACGCAATGTACTTGAGCAACAAAAATAAAGTACATGATTCATTGTGGTGGCCAAACCGGCCATAAAAGGTGTCATAGAGAAGAGAAGAGTGATGTCACAAAAATTCAGATTTATAAAATTATCGGATTTGTTACAGGGCTGTCAAAACGTTTTTAAGGAGCTGGCTGATAATGAATAGTAGGTAGCTTTGGAACTTGCACCAAAGGTAGAAGTTCTTGAGGGCTGAGGCATCTAGAGACATTTTGAAAATTAGAGTCTCAGAAATGGCATTTCCAGGGGTTTTAAAGAGGTGTTTCTGACCACAGATGCCACATTGTTCTGTCAGGATACATGCAAGACTGGGAACAATGCCATAAAAATGTCCCTGGCATTCCAAGACATCGCACAGTTCGAACGTTTCACAGGTCTAAACCTGTTAGAAGATGCGTTCAATGTCATTCAAAACTGGGAAACAGATGCTTTACAATTCTATTTGATGATTCTTAATTATTTTTTGTTAGCAGTAATGGTAGAAGGAGCCGGCTAAGGATGGCTAACTAGCCGGCAGTTTTGGCTGGCTACCAGCCCTTATTGACAGCCCTGTTTGTTAGCATATTCAGAAAGAACAAGATGAGAAAAGCTCCTTCGCCAAAAATCAGCCTGTTAGTGCAAATTGGTGGGTAAATACAAGCACCGGTTTGCTCCGATAACTCTACACAAATCCTTCCAAAATTGGCTTTATAGATTGTAATGTTAACCATCCGGGTCTATATTAGAAGGATTTATAAGGAGTCATCAGAGCATAATGTTGCTTACATGTATACCTCCTCACCGATTTGCACCAATAGGCTGATTTTTGGCAAGTGAACATTTTTCATCTTGTTCTCTTATTGTGACGTCATCCAGCCTGCTAGCAAGCTCTCCGGGGTGTTCAGGAAGGTTAAATTTAAGTATCTTTTAAATTCTTTTCAGCTCTTGACCAAACTTTCTAGACAGACTATGATTGTAGACCAATACCCAGCATTTTCTTTAAGAACTCTAGTAGCAGGAGAAAAGTGTAACATTACAGGAGAATATTCTAAAAGAGGCTCCTCATCTGAATAAAAAATAGTCACAAAATAGCATTTTTCAAGGTAAATGGCAAATTCTCTGACCTCTGATGCCTAATGAACACCCTAAGTACCAGGAGAAAATGAATTAAAATCCCCAATACCTGCTGAAGTTCCCACAGGTGCTCTTTAACGATTATTCCTCGAGCCCGAATTGACTCAGAGGCCACGAGGGCGAGAGGAATAATTGTTTTAGTAAAATCCAACCAGTTGGTCAGAAACATCAAGCTGTCATTGTTTTGATTTTCAAAGTCGGCGCTTTTCGCTACTAGTGGGCTATAACATATAGCCTAGTAGTAGCTCATCCAATCAGAATGCAGCATTGATAATAGACCACTAGTTGGATTTTACTAAATTAAAAGACCCGCTTAATACAACTGAAAACAGTCATTTTATAAAATGGAATATTTACATCAGCAAGCTCTCCTATAAGATATGTTAACATCAGTTCTCTTGCATCAGAAGAATGGCCAACATCTTCAAAGTTTTCAGTAGCGTCTCCACCTGTCCAGAAGAATAATATAAACAAATAAATTCCAGTTTTGTGAACTGACCTTAGTCAGAATTTCTGCTATTTCATCTTCAAATATAATGCCATTTTGTTCAGTTCACTTGGGAACAAACAGCTAGGCTGCCACACCTAGAAACAAGGTTGATCAATGGGTTGTCAGGCAATATACCACCAAACAGATGGTATAATGCCTGAATCTTACATAATTAATCTATTTATGGTAAGCCAGTTGGTTATGAAGTATCACCCAGGGGATTGAAACCAATCAGAAACGGCAAACTATTTTGAATGAATAATAGTTATTATATTTCACATTAATAAACAAAAACCAACAATGTCCGGGGCAGGAGAGTCTGTTTTTGCCATTGGGGAGGGGCAGCCTCCTCCTCAGGTGCTTCGTTTTTCGCATGGCAGAGGCGAGCGCGAAACGAGTGACTGGTGATACACCACAAGGGACCATGGGAAGGGTACAGACTCGCCCGTTGTCTCCTTCCCGCCTTCCTTTGCGCGCATATCGAGAGAGACGTCTGGGTACGAGGCAGGGGGAGGGGGAAAGTTGTCTGCTGTCAAGTGGATATATTTCAGAATAATGATGCATGAACTGGGAGAAAATGACAGCAGTGAATGTTCATGTATGTCCTTATTAAATGAAATTTTGGCAACATCATTGTTAATTCAGTGATTCTAAAAAATCCTTACTTAGTGGCACTTTAATTTAGTGATTTCACAAACTGATTTAAGGTATACAAAACTTTTATGACCCCAATAGAACATTTATGTGATAAAATCATAAGCTTCCATAGCTTCATTTAACCCTTTAACTGGCAATCAGAAGAATTTGTCGGAACGGAAAGAGTCTGCTGTAAAATTGGCCAGTGTGCACTTGCAAGAGTCTTGGGTGACCTGTGGAGATTTGCTTTAGAAAGAGAACAACATGGACAACAATAAATTTGCTGTCTGTATGTTCAATTTTGGTCAATATTTTGATATTTTATCGACCTCAGCAGCAAATGAACTTAAAATGGCCATGGAAGAGGAAGATCTTTCAGCTTCAGTCATATTTTTGGCGATTTTTCCAGGGAATGGTCATGTTTTTTTAGCACTGCATCAAACTACAAGGCTGAACATTCAAACAGTTGTACTTTTAAGTGTGTGATGCTGTCAACAAAAGGAGCTGAATTTTTCGTGAACATAAAAAGCTTGAAAGGTAACTCGAAATGAAAATTGTCATTTCACAAAGAAATGTATGGAAATAGTGCTATTTTGTATCAACTTGTCAAAGATTTTAGCCATTATTTTGTCGTTTTCAAGCTATTTGTCAAGCTTGCTTGGTGTCAAAAGCTTGTTTGACATTGGATCAATATTTTATACTGGCTTCTATATAATATTATTTGTTTTCTGTTTGCAGTAGATATGCAGTGAAAAACATGATAGTTGGCCATTTTGAGACATACTTTTGTCAACTATAATAATAATATTATTATTTTTTTAAAAAATTCTCAAACATAAGATACTTGAATTCTGGGGACCGACTGCATGTTAGCTTCAAGGAAAATGTTTCCCAAAACTGAGTCTAGGTCAATTTTGTTATAATACTATTAAGATCCACGTGTTTCAGTGGGGCCCTGAATTATATAAAATTAAAGACATAAAAATGCCTAAACATTTAAAGATAGAAATTTAAAAACTTTAAAGAATTAATAATTTAAGAATTAAAAAATAAAAATTATAAAATACTCCTAATATTTAAAAGATAAAATGTCATAAACGTTTTTAACTTCATTTAATAGATAAAATGTTCCAGTCATTGGCTGCTTGGTAGATGAAATGGTTTTGTCCCCAGGAGCGACGTGACTGGTGCCTCAAAATGTTGTTTTTACTCCAAGTGTTATAGTTGTGAATGTCTTTAAAACTGCTGTCCTCACTCATATTATTTTCAAGGTACATTGTCAGACAAAGTCAATGACACACATCATAATAGACTGTCCAATAGCATACAGCGTGCAAAGAAAGTCATGTCCGATAGCCCGGAGTAAGTGGATTTTGTTACGGGGCTAGTGATTTTTGTTCTTAACTTGCCTGATAGGCAAGTGCTGTTTTTTAGGGAAATTCAAATTACAGAAGGATGGTAATCAGTCCTGCTAATCAAGAAGAGTTTTGGGGCTAGTTGAAATGACTTGTGGGCTAGTACATGCTAGCTACAGCTTGCCCGGATTGCAGGCTGTAAAACTCTTTGCACCCTGAGCATACATATATGGCAGAATTTCATATTATTGTACTCACTTTAATTTATCAAACAACTTAACTTAAGTGTCATCAAAATTTTATGTAATAAGGTACTAAAGAAAAAACTGAATTGAACAATACTCTGAGACTTTGCAGCACTCCCGTTACCAGAAGGCCTTTACATGTGTCTGAACCCAGCTGATTATTACATAATTTATTTTTGACCCGCCCAAGCTTCTCAGGCAAGTGAGAATCAAGCCTGAAAATGCCTTTTACTCACCAGCTTGTTCTAGTAAAACTTCCTCTCCACCTGGATGCTAAACAATAAGAATGAAGGATAATAGTTCCGGTTAGTGAAGTCCCTGACGCATAAAAATCCCCAAAGACACAAAATAACTCATGGCATGCATCCTGTAGAATGCAAAGATCGATCTATAAAATAGATTTGAAGATGTTTTTGTAGAATATCCTGTTCATGTGATTTCTGTGGCTGTTGTTTAACGTCGTATATTTATTTTAGTCTCTTCTGTGCTTTAAATAGAAGGACTATATTTTATTTCAGTAAACTGTACTAAACTGAGTTTTAGAGTCTGTCTACAGATTAACTGTCTGGATACATAAAGGCCCAACCATTTTGTGTTTTGAACTGGGAATCACGATTTTTCACAAGATAAGTCCCAGGGCTCACCATAAACATTTGTAACAAAATCACTGGGCCTGAGTGCAGGCAAATGGGGACGTTTACTTCTGCTTATAACGATAGATGATTAGTCAAAAGGGTATCCCAAAAGTCTCATGGGACAGTGTTTAGAGCTTTAGCCAAGTTTATGTTTACTTGTAATATGAAATGCACTTTAGCCTCTAAGATTGAGTAACCAGTGTCGGATGGTAGTAGCCCTAGTTCGATATATTTAACATGACTCCAAGGCTTTAGGGTCAAAATTGGAGATTTTTCACGAGTCCATTGTCTCACAATTCCCAGAAGGGAATTGAACACAAAGAAAACCAAACCAAATACAGAAAAATGCCCAGAAAGCCTCGGAGTCATGTTAGAATTTTAATGTATCAAGCATGGCCTATCAATATTGATTTCCAAGATTTAAATCTTGTATTTAATTTCGACCTGGCACAAGTGAATTTATTCCTAAAAGCAACATCGAACGCACATCATTGTTGGCTGCAACTTTTCTTACAGTCCAGGGAACATGTTACCATCAATACCGGTATTACGCAATTTTAATGCTAGGATGCGAAACTCGTGATATTATATTAAAAAGCGAACTGATTTCACTAAAATTCCGCTTGTTCACATCAAAATAAATTTTTGCCTTACCTCATCTAAGAATTTGGTGACATCGTATACTTTGTTGTCTATGACTAACCACGACGATCCGGCCTGGTTGTGTTTTTTAACCTCTTCTAAAGTATACTTTTCTGTCTCTGCTTCGGCCATATTGCTTCCAGAACTAATGAAATGATTATCATTGCGCTTGCGCATGCGGTATATCTCGCCCCAGGCTCCTCGGTAAGGCTTCGCGAGCGCAAAGGGATCACAGGACTACCAAACTCTCTAAGGATAAGTGAAACAATGGGTGGAAAACAGTTGCCCCATGCCTCTCCTTTCTCGCGCCATCAGTCACGCGCGTGGCCATTTGCGTGTCTCGCGTTTTGCTCGACGGACTAGGGTTCCTAATAGGGTTGTGCTTTACTTTTTCGGGGTTGGTTTTGCTATATCTAGTTGGATTTTGGTAACCATACAGCCGTACGATAGCCAGGTTTGCTTTCCGTAAGTTTTTCGTTTGATCGAGGAAATTTTATGGCGATTTTGTAGTCATAGTGCACACTTTATGTCAACGGAAGAAAATCGTCTACAAATCGCATCAAAATTCGAGCAAGTTTGAAAACACAGCGATTACCAAGCTAGGGACAAATCGCCATGAAATCTCTGCTAGTTTACAATGGCGATTTGAAAAAGCATAACCTGCAATCCCCCTCCCCTTTTTCCCTTCCTCCCTATCCCCTATCCCCTACCCCTTTCGACGCCTGCTACGCAGGCTAGAAAAAGCACTTCAAAACACACGAATTATTGTTTGTGAGTGCCCCTATACTTCTAGCTTGAGAAAACAGCCTATGCTTCCCGACGCCACCCTGACTGGTTTTCCCGCGAAATGACGTCTGAGAAGCGAGCGCAGAAATTCCACACTGATGACGTGTCACTACCCAGATTTGGATAGTGCCTCTTATTGGTTGAAGAAAATTTTCAACCTATAACAAGCACAAACCGGAAAAGGGAAGTGACTTGGCGTAAGTATGGAATTTCTGCGCTCATTACTCAGAGTTTATGGGAAATCGTCGTTTGCGTCTCGAAGTATCGGCTGTTTTCTCAGATTATTTTATTTCGGAAACCTTACCATTGGGGACACGATGTCCTTATCGTGTTTGTAATAAGTAGGTGTGGCACTTTAAGATCAATTTTCACTCCATGAAGAAGTCACAGGAAAAAACCCCTTCAACTTTTTCCCACTGTGGGATGATAGAAAACGCTGGACGATTTAATTTCAAGAATCTGTTTTTTTATTTAGAAGTCTTTCTTTACTACCACTTTGCTTCTAACAAACAATTTGAAACAGTAACATTCGCGAAATAGCTTTAGATAGTTTTTATTATATTACACATTAGCTTTTTAGGGGAATTTCCTGGCTCGACAGAACAATAGATGCTAAGTTTTACTTTCTTAATCACTGGAAAAAGTTATTTCCAAACATTTAACAGTTTTTTAGGGGCAGGGGAGGGGGGGGGGGGGGGGGCGGAGTACTGACCTTCGTTTCAAGATATTCACTCAAAGATCACAATAAACGAAGGAAACAAAAGCTGTACATTTAATATTGGAGCGACTTTCGGTGAAGTGTGCTAAGAATTGTCGCAAACAATTTTTTTCTTAGTAGTCACAAGAAAGGCATATATTCCCTCGAACCAATCAAAACTCAAAAAAAGAAAGGTGAAGCCGACAAAAAGCGCGGGAAAACAGTTGTCGGCTATTCATGATTTCACATCGGATTGGTTAAGAAAAAGGCGCCATTTTTTTTTTCAGCCAATTACATAACGCAGTAATGAATTAAATGCCGAAACAATCACACTTCAATGAAAACCGCTCTTTAAATGGAATGACACTGAATAATTTTTTTATTACATCTCTATTTTCTACAGCTAATAGCTGAACTGTCCCCAAAGCTCTCGGGATTTAAAAACCTGACCAGCTGGTGAAATCTTCTGCCAGTTTTGTACTCAAAGTGCGCCAACGGGCATCGCATTTTTGAGATTTTTTCATAACATGATAAAACAGTATTGTTCTAAACGTTTTATATTCAGTTTTCAGTATTGTAACATCGTAACTTAGTGATACAACAGCTTTTGCGATCTGTAGAATACGACTTCAGTCATCAGGCTCAACTTATCCACGATAATCCTCACTTGGTGACAATGACATAAACACCTTTTAACCAAACTGAACTCTATGACACGTATACGTTCTTACATTTTCTTTGGCGAATGCCTCCTGCATGCCCAGAACTGATTGGTAAAACACACGACACAGAACAATCAACCAGTAGCGTTTGGTTTTTGTGTTTCGAGTTGTCTGTGCAGGAACACACAGGAAGCCCAAAGACATCAGTAATAATTTTAGGTCATGACACCTGCTTTGCCTTTTCTTCCATGCATACATATAGCAAAGGAAAGAGAACAACTTAAAGAAAAGAACTTTACACTTTTCCTCATTCTATACATGAGTTAATTTTCTGCTAAGAGAAATCTATGTACAATAAGCATTAATTATTATAGCTCTTTATATATGTTTACAAACTCTCTAACGCTACAATATATATTTTATATAGCACAACGAGAAACAGCTTTCCTCCTCATGTATATCATTATTTTATGATACTCGAATATGCACTAATATATATGAGTAAAATACCCCACATACTGACTCTAAATATCATAATTTGCCTTTTCCCTTCATGTCATTGAAATTTGCTTCTGTATTCATATCTAGGACTTGATTGTCTTGAAATCTTAATCAGCGATTTATTTTCGATGCTTTCCAAATATTACATCAATCAACCAGCCAAAATATACAAAAGCAGTTTTGGGGTTTTTTAAAACCTTTTAAACGAAACGGGAACAGTCACATGATTTTCCCTATCGAGACATTAACCACTATTTAGTCAAAAACCAGAAGAGAAAAATTGCAGTTGCGTTACGTTAATTTGGAACCAAACTAATTTGCAGGATGGAGAGATGAAGAGGCAAGAAGGTTTTGCTAACGTGGCAAAAGACTAAAGGGCCACGATTTTATATATACATACTGCTTTCAATGAAAAATTAAACATCATAAGTACAAAGCGCTGACATTCTAAATTCAGCACAAACACAGTCCTAAACTGACTGAAATCCGGTCAGAGAACAAATACCATCTGACTAAGGCCTAGTTGTTCCAACGTCTAACTTTTCACGTAACAAACCTAACTGCTTCAGTTGAGTACATGAAAAGATCGACATAGTTGGGTCGATCCAAGAATTAAGTTCGAGTGGCCTAGAGGGGTATTTCGACTGTGCCAGCGTTTCATGTGCCGAGTCTAATGCATAACTCATTATAATTCATTTTGCGTATACATCGTGATAATGAATTGAGTCCGACTAATTAAGTTCGAAGGTCATCATTTGAGTGGAGCCAAACAGGTTATTACGTTGGACGTTTCAACTGAGCCTTTGGAGCGACAAACAGCTTTCCTTCCCAAAGTTCTTGGAACGGGAGGGGGATTTTCTTGGACAATGTAATGATGATCCGGAAAATAAGACTAAATAATATTAATTCTCTAAATTGAAACGTCTAAATTCAATTTTGCTATATCGCAAACCCCTGATTCCTTTTACTTGGTAATACAACACATATCCTAATGAAATAAGAAATAATTTAATCATCTGATGCTGAATTAAGAAGTCACGAAAATTAATTGCAGGCCCCAGAGAACAGGTCGGCGGATGACCAAAATTTAAAGAAATAGAAATCCATATATTCAAAATAGGATCACGGACATAAAAGGAAACAAAATTTAAAATTCAATTTGAGGTTCATGGTGCCTTCTTTTAAGCGCACTTAGTTATCACACCTCTGTAAACAAGTCCCACGTGGTCCCAATGTCCCTGAGTGGTGTCCCTGTGCTGAAATCCCCAAGAAGTTAGCTCCTACACTTACAAACTTCTTCGTTCTTATCTACCACAAAATCGGAGTAAATTCTCAGATATATGGATCTCTGTACAGCCCTTTAAGTTATTTACCAAACATTTAAAGGGAGTAAAGTGTCACATAAGAGACACTCCTCTACTTAAATCTAAATCGTAAACCATTTTCCACATTTCCAAGCGCGTATGAAGTTATAAATATGAATTTCTTGATTACTGTTCGCTCCCAGGTGTCTTTAGGAGACGGTTGAGGTAACGCGCCAACTGACTGGTGGCCAAAAGACTAACGCGGTAATCTAAATTGTTTGTGATGAAGTCACAGATGCATTTACTCATGTATTTCTTGAAGCAAGGGACTTGCGATAACGCTTGGCAGAAATCACAGTCAAACATCCGTGTAACGCACGTCAATTTCTTGAAGTCTTGGTAGTTTCTTTAGTGACAAGGAAAAAACAATACTTCAGAATAGGCCATTTAGGAGTTCCAAAAACTCTCACTTTCAAAAGGAGGCTTCGTACAAAACCTTTCTTGTGAAAATGAGTTTTATTTGCATGAGAATAAAAAAATCATTTCAGGGCAATGGCTTCGCACTTAATCTCGCTTTGAAACAGAGGCTTGGGCGACAATAACACCCTTTGAAGATTTAAAAACACATCACACTAATCCAACAAAACTTTCAAAAGGATAAGTAAATTAACAGCATATTAGTAATATGTTAAACTTTCAACAGTAAAAGTAGCAACCTTAGCTTTAAAGTACTTTACTATGCCTTTGCAAATTTATCTTTTTTGACGGCGGCGAAATCTTTAAGCTACGTGCATACCGACGCAACAACTCCCAACACTGTTGGTTTGCACGTGGCTAAATGCTTGACCGGTTTCAAACTTTGCGCAACAGCTCTTAACAACACGCAACAACATGCAACAGGGTGTCCAAACGGACGCAACATGTAACATCCAACAATGTTACGTCCGGGCTTTAGCTGCTAACAAACGCGGGAACATACAAACACACAATCGCTGTAATTTAAGCTTTAAGACGGAGTAAAAATCCAACGAAGAAATGCAACAGCTGCACGTGTATGCTGCAGATTCCGCCGATAGAAAACACACGAATCATTAAGCGTGGGAAATCGGGTAACTGGTGACCGTAAAAATATAGTAACACAGGACTCAGAAAGTGCGGGAAATCGCGTAACTGGCGACAGTACAAACATAACAACATAGGAATCACAAAGCGCGGGAAACATTCCACGTTTTGTGTGCAATGACTGACAATAACCAACTTACCCTGAGTTTTTCGTACGTTGTTGGAGAGAGCCTGGTACTGTTGAGGTTTAAACTACGGAGACTGGACATGATTACCAAGGATGACAGCCCATCATCCGTCACCGGCGTCTCGCACAAGTTTAAAGACTCCAAATTATGAAGCTGCTCGGCCACCATGTGAAGACCTTTGTCGCCAAACTGAAAGAAAAGAAAAAGCGTTCCCCTACGTGAACTCATTCTCCGCATGGAAACAGTACAGAGTGAATGAAACTTCAGGTTAGGAGTAATTTTCATCCACGTTTGTCATGAAGGTGAGGCTTGTTCTAGCTCACACTCCATTTCAAACTCCATATCATACTCAGCTTCATCCAATAACTGCTTATTATCGCGTGATTTTTGATTTGAATGAAACGTTTTGAATACCTCGGTCCCATTCATGACTGGGTACAATTGAAAGTGAACTAGCTAATTAAAATAAGGCACATATCTAGCCCTAACGAGTGTGTCCCTAGGAGTTACGTACCTGCGTTGACCACAAATTTAGGTGCAGCAGGGCGGGAAGTTGTACAAGATACTCGGCGCACGCGCTCGTCACGTGCGTAAACGCCAGGTTGAGGCTCTGGAGATTACCAAATGAGCCGGACTTGAGAAGCCGAGCCAGGTCATCGTCCTGGGTAAAGAAAAATATTACTTCCTATGACGCACGTAATATCCGTCAATTTTCCCAACTTGGTCGACGGGAAAGTTCCTTCTAGAAAACGCTATAAGTTCACATTAGACAAGAAGGTCAGTACATTGTCGTTTGATTCTTAGATAAACAAGAAGAAAACTGCGACTAGAATGGTGACCAATCCTGAAAAATGTTCTAGTCCGTACCGCGCCTGTCTGTCATTAACCTGCCTTATTTCCCGTTTTAAAACGTACTCGTCAAGAAGACTCAAAGACATTTAATTTCATATGAGACTGTTTTCTGTCAAACGGAATTCCGTCTCCGCGATTTTCCCATTACCCGAAACTCCCTTAACAAAAAAAAACGAAAACAAAAACAATGTTAAATTCCACCAAGTGTTCCACTCACCGTTGATTTTGTAGGTAGAGTGAGAACTGTTGGTCCACCTTTTTCCTGCTACAAATAAGGAACAACGGGCATTTAATAATCGTTCTAAAAGAGCGAGCTATTTCTGCTGAGTTTGATGTAGTTAAGTTTCGTTCTCTTTATTCTTAACGTTTATATTAAAATTGATCTTCCCACTAATAATACGTACCATTTGCCTGAACTTGGCTTTTCTGAAAAACAGAGGAAAAATAGACAGCCATGTTAATACACCATGTTCTCTGTAGTAATCCGAACCTAGATTGATGCTTATAAAGGAAAACGAGTTACGCGGGCGACCGGGTCGAGATGGTTGTCAAGGTGCATTGTGGGACTGTCTTGGGGGACGCATTTTCAACATGTCTGCAAATTCGTCTCCCAAAACAGTCCCACAATGCACTTTGACAACCACTTCGACCCGGTGGCGCATAGGCTATTACGAGGTTGCGCAAGAAACCTGGGTCAAACTACGTCCCTCAAAACAATCCCATAGTACAATTCAACACAAAACAGACCCAAGATAACGTGCAAATTCAAAATAGCGTATAACAGAACAAAATGCATCAATATTGACCCCGAAAATCATTTCTTTGAAATTGTTTGACACCAACTTACTTCTGACACAGAGCCTCATAACAAGTTTTGCCTTCCTCTGTGCTCTCCAGTGTAGATATTATCTGTAATTTTTCATTTTCGTCTTGAAGGACTTCAACTTCTAACATAAATGACAGTGTCTGGTTGAGTGAGAGAAAAAGAAAAACACGATTTAATATAAAAAGCAAACGCGCTTGCTTATTTCACCGTTTATCACGAAGAAGCTACTGATACATATCTCTTTCTCTTTACTTATGTTATTACAGTAGTGGATAGTGCTTTGAAAAATCTTCACTCTACCAGTAGAGCAAAATATATTTCTGGAGTCTACGTAAATAACAGCTGTAAAGACACTGGACTGTAAGTAACTGTGCTGAGTTGATTCGCGCTCACCTGGAACAGAACCTCCTTGTGAATCACGGCTGGACTTCTTTGTTTTTAAGTTCTTGTATGAGACCGGTCAATCAGCACTTGCATAAAAGCACCGACTTCTTGATCGAATTTAGGGTAGGTAATACATAACACTGGCGCTTATGGTTGAATGATTTCGAAGGTTTCAAATGGGATAAGTAACAAAGGAAACTACGTGATATCATTTTAGCTGTGCTGTATTGATAATTCATCACTGAAGAAACGAGAAGGCAACTGCAGTCCTGTGTTATACGATTGCTTCTGGAATCGTTACTGGGGACGCGCCGGTCAGCTATCGGCGAATTTTTTTCCCTGTCCCTGCAACAGTTCCAGAAGGTCTGGGAAACCTAATTAGAATTATTTTCAGGCAGCCACTTATCATGGCCTTGGACCTGTCCAATACTACAAACCCACTGACCTGAATAAAACTGCTCTCGCCTCTTAAGGCTAACAGCATAAAGGGACCAAGCATGGAGTCTTTTAGATCCAAAAGAGTCTTTTTCCTTCTTCCACAACAATTAAGTAGTCTGGACATCTGACGAAAAAAAGCAATACAAACATGCTCGACAAACTCTCATATGTACACGAAATGCAGGAGTCAGCAAACCAGCAGGTAACCGGTCGAGTCGCCCGAAAGTCATCTCAACCGAAGTTATATCGCCCGAAACCAGAGTCATGTCCTCAGAAATTTTAATAAAGAGTGTATGTAATATATCTCGTTCTTCAAGCGGGATAATGGTGTAATTAAGTCTCGTTCTTTAAGCAATGATGCCATGGTGAGACGAAACAAGCGATATGAATGTGTACCATATCCCGCTCTTTATGCGATGAAGAGACGAAACAAGCGAGAGGAATGTGCAACAAATCTCGTTCTTTTAGCTTTAAAGATTTGATGAAACGAAAAAGGGCGATTAAGATGTTAGGATGTTGCTGAGCATGATAAAATTTCGGGCGACTTGACCTCAACCATCACTCAGCCCGAGAAAACTGCCGACTCTGATGCCACTGCAAATTTCCCTTTCAAAAACAGTCGCCGCCACTGTTACGACACTTGGAAAATTTTTGACCTGTTATTGAGAGTGTTTCTACCGAAAAGAAAGAAAATCGCAACCAAGGGTCGAACCCAGAACTCGAACGCGGTTTTTCTTATCCTAATCTCTCTCCCTTACCACTACACTGCCACTCCGACCCACCAAAATTCCGAAAATTTTGAGTACATAAACTAGCGAACTGTCTTTCTAAAGTGATACATCAATCAGAGATGACGTATTACTTGCCTTATTGTAACTTAATGCAAGGAATATAAGGCAACTTAGGAAAAGAACTTAGGCGACGAACGTCAGCCGGAAGAGAGGCCTTATTTTAACATGCTTAAACGCTACCACAATTGTACTGCTAGGTGTCCTTTCTCTTATAAAGAAGAAAAAGCCCACTTCCGGTTGACGTGCGTCGCTCAAAAACGTCTTTGCTTAAGTTCCCTTATGTTACATCTATCACGACTGAAGGCGTGGTTACCAAAGGTGGCATCGACCTTTAAAAAGGGCAACGACCGTTCACAAAACGGAAATAGGCGATGCCACTACTACTTTCCCCGCGAAATGACGTTTGAGGAACAAGCGCAGAAATTCAATTGGTGAAAGCAAATTTTCAACCAATCAGAAGCATTGCGCGGATCAGGATAGTGACACACCATCAGTATGGTGCTTTTTGCGCTTGTTCCTCATACGTTCATTGGCGGGAAACTGTTGGTGGCGTAGCAAAATGTTGGCTGTTTTCTCAGGTTAGGCAACACTGCTTCTAAACAAGCGTTGTCATTATAAACACAAGTTGGAAAATTCTCTAACTTCAACTGAAGCTTGCATCAAATCATCTAGCAGACTGTTTATGGACGCCGACCATACAGAAATGCTAATAGACCAGCGTCTCTCTCTGATCTCGACCTTATCCTTCTCCCTTTTGCCTTTTAGAGCAACAAGAGAAAGGAAGGGTGCTTTCCAGTCAACAAAAATCCCGCTTTGAAATTTCGGAAATTCCACGTGCCCAATGGAACAGTACATTCCGGTTGCACAGACCCAACCTAAGCCACCGCGCGTTTGGTTATTGTTCTTGAAAGCAGGATACAGAAGAGCGGTGCTGGACACAACAATTTTGTCAAATTAATGGACAGGGCATTTCGGTCCGACCAACCGAGACAACCGGACTGGTCAAAGTGGACCACCTTCAAAGCTGGTCCACATTCCGCAATAATTCGTTCCACTTGATGTACCAACCGAAATTTCCGGAATTTTGGGTTAAATAGAAAGCGCCCGTAATTTCAAGCGCAAAACTGAGAGCAAGCAGTCTTGAGTCTTTCAAAGTCATATCCCATTGTTTTTACAAGTAAGACAACTTACCACATGAGAGAAAAAATGTCCTTCATCAAAACAGGAAACTCCTCCTGGGCAAATGATGTCAATCCAGCCATCTTTTCCCTTTCTGACTGGAAGAATTGATTGATGGACCTGCAAAACCAGAGAATAGACCGATTTAATCAACGCAAGTTTAATGAAAATATTTTGGGCTGTTCATTAGGTTGTTCGCTGTAGTTCAAATGAAAGCTACTTCTACTAAACAAGGTAGTATTGTGAAGGGTGTCTTTGAAACCTGTAGATGCACAAAAAGAACACCAGCAAAGACTGTGATAATAGAGACAATAATAATAATAATAATAATAATAATATTATTATTATTATTATTATTATTATTATTATAATTATTATTGTTTTTAGTTTTCATCATCATCATCACCATCATCATCATCATCACCTCCAATCTTTAATTATTGTAAAAGAAATCGTTCATACTTTTAAAGTTGGTCTTCACCTGAGTCATGTGAAGTTACAATGAGTACGTCAACAAAAGAACTACTTCAGTAAGAAAGCCGGTGCCATAAAAAATTCTATAATCAAAGTTTCTTCAGTCTATTATGTGTTAAAAATAATCCTTTTTAATGCAATGAAGTTTTAAAATTATTCAAACTGGGCAGTTGTCTGTTTTGTTTTACACACTGTAATTTAGTTTAACATCATCATTATTTTTCTGCAGTGATTTCTCGTGATGGTAGATGGATCAAATGATCAAATAACCACAGCACTGTTCTTAGTTACCTCACAGCGCTGATCTTCAGCAAATGCCTTAATCACTGCACTGATGTATCTATTTCACAGTACAAACACAAATAATTAGTGGGGATCACGTAAAGAGAGTAAACACGAGACATCAATTTCTTTGCGTCTATAAATGTGATGAATTTGCCCGGTGGTGGCACAATCCAAACTCTGACAACATTTGGAAAAATGAAAAAAAAAAAAAAAAAATAGAACAAAATCTATCAAAAAGTTGTTATTAAAGTACATGTATTGCTTACCTAAACCTTCTTGTTTATCAACCAGCACAAAAACTCTCATTATTTATTTATATTTATTATGACAGTAGAACCCCGGAATCTCGAATTCTGAAGGGAAACGAAAAAAGTTCCAGTTGGCGGGGAATTCGAATTATCGGGGTAAATTTCAGTGAAATTTTGATCAAGGAAAAGGAAATTTAGTTTGAGTTTGCGGAGAATTTGAGTTAACCAAGTTCGAATTATCGAGGTTCTCCTTTATACTCATTTTTTTAGTAACTTGTTAAGTACTTACTACAAAAAACAGGTTCAACTAAATTCAATATAATTAACAATAAAGCCTTCCAGTGTTAGATTATAATAGCTGCCTGCTAGTGGTACCCAAGTAGTCAAGAGCTAGTCTAAAGTTGCACTTACAGTACAAATGTCTCATTCTTGAGAGCTCTGCAAGAGAACAAAATAAACACATTATTTAGGTAAACAAAATGACCAAGCCTGTAAACAATAATTATATAGATTTAGCCAAGGCTAAATTAAAAGCAAAGCTCCCGCTAATAAGTTTATAATTTACTTCAAGCAATAAACTTGTAACCATTGCAAAGAAATCCACTTAGAGTTGAGCCTGTCATCAGTTGAAAACTAGTAACTTGTCAGCAGATAACTTCAAAAAACATGTAACCTCAATGATTCAACACTTGGCCTCGCAATACAGTGATGTGAACTGGTCATTATCTTTAATTGGTTGACTGCCAATAGCATTATGCTAATCGTACCAATGGGTGGCAAAATTATGCAGATGGTGATGACAGATAGGTTTTAAATGAGGTCAGCAGATACCCTGTTTCGACAGCAGTCAATTGTCCACAACATGAATGTGCAATACCAAGTTACAGGTTCTCACACAAGCCAGAACGTGTGAGATTTCACACTGGTTACCCTCTGGTGTGGACAGACGAGTGGACGGGCTAATGTGCAGCCATGTGACCACCAAAATTTCTTGGATGGATAGATCACCAACGTTCTTTAAATATGGGGCTCACCTAATATATCATTAACCATGCATCTTACAATACTGTTATATGAAGGTTAATTTGAGGTTACTTACTCCTTTGGGAATGGAATTGGCTGGAGAAGTGTTGACAGGCTAGGCCTCCAGTCTTCAAATTGTGCACTACAATTTCATCAACACAAGCCTCAATAAATAAAATGCTTTTATATGGAAAGCAATGAAATACTGGTTCAGATTTTAAACGAAAACTTGTTCACATTTGAAAATTAAAAAACATGTTAACTTCATACGTGAAAAGATAACAAGGGCTATGGTTACAAAATCAAATGTGGCTTTCACAGCAAAAATTTATAAAAGTGAAAAGGTTTGGTCTTTCCCACAGATTGAGGATCAATGGAATTCTTCAGGACTAGGTTACAAAATTTGGAATTCTTTTGGGGCGTAGCTTTAAATTCCGGGAAATTCTTCAGATGTAGAGCCATGTTCTTCAGGGGGAAAACCCATATTTTATGCAAGTTTTTAGGGGTAAATGCAACTTTAGTCAATCTTCCGGGGTAAACGTAAGTCGTCAACAAAAATGTCCTTAGTTAGTTAAAATCAGTGTCCCATAAGTCCTTACATTGTGTCCAGGACTGTCATGAAGCACAGTAGGAATTTAGTGTTAATTTCTTCATACTTGACAAGCCTGAAATCAGACAAGGTAATAACCGTTAAAGCAAAAAAGAACTTTTTTGAAAAATATGATCAAAGTACAGGTGTCCATATGTGTATATTGAGCCTTTTGTAACACTCTTATACACAGACCTGAAAAATTGGTACTGGGTTTGAAGGATTTTGACAGGTGATATTTGTACAAGAGAAAGATTTCAAACAGCCAATGGAAGGGAGGCAGGAAGAAGTTGATAAGATTTTCTACATGGTTAAGATGAAAACATGCTTATTCCTCACTCCATAAACTGGAGGGAGGATGGGTACAGACTTTAAGCCTCACTGATTCTGGGATTTTTGAGGTGGACAAGAATTAGTGTAGTCATGGTTGATGGTATCCAAGGTAACCATACGCCAATCATAAAGAAGGCTTCTCAGCCAAATGAGACCAGAAATTGCTGCCCTGAAAGCTTCCGACCACTCCTTCAAGTTTTATGTGTGGCAAAATAAAAATGTAACAGAGCCAGTGATGTTCTGTTCAAGGAGAATGTTGGCACAAAACGATCAACACATTATAAGTAAAACAGTAACGTACAACTTGTCGCTCTGGTCAAATGTGGAGTAGACAGCAGAAAGAACAACAGCAACTAGATTAGGAAGAACACGAGGATGTGGACATGCAGCTCCAGGACTGTGAACGCTATGGAACATAAAAACATGAGCAAATGAGTTTCCCCTAATGAGTATCACTTTGCACTAAAACAGGTTGAAAAGCTGCCTTTTTTCTCTTATGATTCACATCACAAAGATGAGAAGATGTCAGACTGTAACAGGCAGCAAAGCCTAGTAATTAAGGGTGCTTGCAAGAGTCACATGCTTGCAAATAAAAGGTATAATACTGCTGATGTATGTTAAAGGTACCTTTGGAAAACTCTAAGTCATATTAGGCAACTTAACCTGCACAACAAAGTTGTGCCATCCTTGCTTTTGCCATCCAAGAAAAATATGCAAAGGTACATGTAATTTGTAATGTATTGTACATTAGTACTACAATAATAGTTATTTGGAGAGCTATAATAAAAATGTTTTAAAACTATAAAAATGGTACAGTTCTATTATTCCTACATCACTTGTACTTCTGTCCTGAAACTCTGACTTTCAATAACCGATAAGTGACCACCGAGCCCTAGTCAAACTAAAATCCTTCTCCTTTGTGGCAACTGATGCCTTTACGGAATACAATGATTCTTTACTGCAAGATGCAATGTTTTCACACGAGAAATATCAAGACTCTCAAGAAAACCAAACCATCGCCATTACTTCCTCCGGACCAAACATTTTAGCATAAAATGGTTAGTGTACTTCAACTGGTGTGCTGTTAAATAGGCCACCCAACCAAACTCTTGCCACAAAAGAACTATATGCCTGAAAGAACAGGCAGACCAACTAACCTCTCCACAAATTCTCTAACAACGTCTGCATCTTCATCTTTACAGAACAACGTATAAATATAATCCTGAACAAACATTCGGAGATGGGGATATTTACCAAAATCCTGTGGAAGACAATATGTGTTCTGTGAAAAGAGACATTAAGTTGATTGTTTTAAACTTTGTCTAACTGACAGGTCCTGGCCCAATGGAGATGTAAGACACCACAAGACAGAAACTTGTTTTCCCTTACAACTCATTCACGCCAGTCCCTGCAGATAGTTTTGTTTTCTTGTGATAACTTGCATTCATTCTCAGCTCGAAACTAATAGCAAGTCAAAACTCATCAAATGTTTGGAGTTATTAAATTTGGTCAACTAGTAGAATTAGTGGGTAGAGTTGCTCTAATTTTTAATTGATTGGTCTGTAGAATGAAATAGCTCTTTTACCACAAGAAAACAGTTTTAACATACAGTGTACAGTTGAAACCCGATGATGCAGCCAACCTCCATTAAGCAGCCAGTTATCAAAAGGAAAATCAAACCTCAATTAAGCAGCAAACCTGACAAGAGTTTCCCTATCGTAGTCACCTCTATAAAGCGGTCACCAAGCATTGCCTACACTTAGTGTGGCTTTATTTTAAAAACATGATGAAGGAAAATACAGTCCGAGAAAGAAGGTGACAATTGCCTGTGGACTAGTTATGCTGCTCTTGTTACAAGATTGTTTCAAAGTAAATTGATGTTTTCATCAAAGATTATGCTAATTTATGATGAACATCTATTGAGTGGCCAACCACCATTGAGTGGCTACTTGCTGGTACCCCGAGGGTGACTGCTTAATGGCAGTTTAACTATACTGGAACATAAATAAATTTTACATTTTGAAGAGCTACAGCTCCTGTTTATAAAGAAAGGACTAAATGTAGTCTTTCTATTATCCACGATGTACATGTATAAAAACCAGACAGCCTTTAAGAATTAGCTAGATTGGGCGATTCCAGAAAATATCCATACCATACCACGGACGGCTTTTAGGATTTCCGAAGGGGAGGGGGGGTTCACGATTATGGAATTCTGAGGGCATGGGGGGTATTTGCGATTGGAAATCCGAAGGCATGGCGGAATTCCACAGGTGGGATTTCTGGAGTAGAAAGTGTAGAGTGAGTTCCTTGAAAAGGCTATTGTTGTGGACTTTGGTAGTTCGTAAATAAACCACGAACGTATGACCGCGGAAGCAGAAGACAAGCATCGATAGATCAGACACGTGTTTACGCTCATAAGTTATAGAAGTGAACAGTAAAACGTGGGTTTCACATTAACCTTGATGAATTTCTTGTCACATGAAAAAAAAACGGAATATGTATCTTACTGCTTGCAAGTTTCTTGTTACTCCCGTCCGATGAACAGTAAAAAAAAATCGCACCAGTCCCTAGCTTCCAAGGAACGCCTGTCAGATTAGAACACTTTTCGTGCACACTACATGACGTATAAAAGGACGCAACACGCCTCGACGGTATATTTGACCACCGAAAGATTTTAACGGTCTGAATTTGAGCTATTTTGCTTTGTAAACGTCAAAACAGCACAAGAAAACAAAGAGGAGTAAAATTGCCGTAAGTGGTGTTTATTTTTATTGCCAAATTCGGTAGGTTAGAGTCTGAAAGCTTGTCGCCTGGCGCCACTAGATCACAGCCTTGAGGAGGAATAAAGTCATGTTCGTTTGTTCATATAGGCGTTGCTAAGTTGAAAATGTACTTCCAAAAAAACGGAAATTCTGAAGGGGAGGGGGGGTTCACGATTATGGAATTCTGAGGGCATGGGAGGGTAACGCATTTTGGAATTTCCGAAGGCAAGGGGGGGATAAAACATGGAAGCCGTCCGTGGTTGGGTATGGATATTTTCTGGAATTGCCCATTAAACAAAAAACCTAGATTACAATGAAAGCAAGAAAATTCTACAAAACAAGCCCTTCAACTTTCAGGGAAGGAAATAGAGAGCCTTAAACTCTGAAATGTTTAATACAAAGGGTCCTCAGAATAATAATACTACAACTTTTACACAAAATTAAGATTTCCTAGTTGCCCAAGGGTATAAAAAAGTCCCCAGGGCTACCACCTGCCACCAGAATGGATAAAGCTATCCACTCTGAAAAACTCTAGTGGATAACGCAGTTGGTTTCCCTTGCACATATCTAATGGTTGCCAATTAATGTGGTGGAAGGCTATCCAACTTTTGACCAAGCAGGGCCTGGTCATACAGACTAATGTTTGCTTCACATTGTCTCTGGATAATGGATGTTTGAGTGCTGGGTTAGCACCGTGATAGCAAACCACCAAGACAGGAGTAGAAAAATCTCCTTGTTGTTCTATACATCTGAAACCACTTAAACCTCACCCAGAAAACATGTTCTCTGACACATGTTTCTTGGACAAAAGTTCTACTTCATTGGTAAAGGACATCTCAAATCTCAGCCTTTAAAATAGTGTCTAAGAGTACAAAATAAAATTAATAACGCTGTTCAACGTATGCTGCATATCCGTATGAAAGTCAAAGTAAGAGTCTTACCATATTGTGCTTAAGGATTCTGTGAACAGCTGGAAGGAAAACATCCAGTACTTCATTGTTATAAAGTTGACCTTTGCAGTGCTAGAGCAAATAAAAATTAATAAAATGTGAATTGAATATCTATCTTCACTACATCAACAAAACAATTCTGTTCATTCCAACAATATTTTTTTTCATAGACCTTAGCCTCATTCATCTCCAGTGAGTACGCACAATGAAATGAGTTTAAAGTTTAGAGGGAAAATTTCATATACAAAAAAAATCGCTGTATTTTGTGAGCCCATGCCATCAGTTGGTGCCTTGGTTCAGAGAAATGCAGGAAAAGGTATTTGACCATACCAAAACAGGGTTGTCATTAAGGGCTGGCACAGCTGGGGATTCCCCCCAGCTACTTTCTTAAGAAAATAGAAGAAAAACAGAACCCACAGAAATCCCTAGCTGTTTGATTCCCTGCCTACTGTTGCATTTACCCTGCAGACACTTGAAATCTTAGTGACAGCCCTGCTAAAAGTAATGTAATGCACTGCTACAAGTGATGTATAACTGTGTAGTTACCTTGCCAAAGAAAGCACAAACTTCAGGGGAAGGCTGAACATACTCCAGAACAGGTGCAAGTGTCTTAAGATAAAGAAAGAAGAACCACAAAATAAGAAATTCAGACAAGAAGAACAATATTAAATGATAAGTAATGGTATTCAAAACAAACAATTATCCTAACAGCATACAGTGCACTACTCTGCCAGCACAATAATACTAAAAAGATTGGTTAGGGAGATTTCAAATAACCAGAATGCGAAACAATTGATCGGCCACAGTGAATCACTGCGTGCTATGGAAAGAGTCATCTTTTGCCAAATTGAAGCTTCTGAAGGAAAGGCATTTTACTCTACCAAGAAGAAAAATAACCTTTCAAAGCACACTTATAACACAAACAATTGTGGGGGAGGGGAGGGAGGAGGTTACAGGGGAGTCCAAACTTCCCACGTCTCGTACAGTGTACATGAACTTTGCATTCCCCGCTCCTTCCTTATTTTTCTTGGTTTTTCCCTAAAGCCCTTTTTCAATAACAAAATATGAAGCACTGTTGCATAATTTCCCCCTATTTCTACAGCCCTCACCCATGCACTTTCCTCTTCTACCTCCCAAACCACTCCTGCCCCCTATTTTCTTGGGCTCACACCTCCCTGTCCTCACCCGCACAAGTTATAACTTTTTGTTTTGGACAACCGGTACATTGAATTTCTCTTAATTACTATAATTCTTTTGTACATTAGGATGGTATTTTATACCATTGAAAAGTATTTCACGAGGTACCCAAACATTTCAAACTCAGCCCTGAGGAAACACTCTTGCTTGTGTTTGATATTATGTCAATAATACATATGTAGCTTACCACTATGAGCTTTTCTTGTTCTTCATCAGAAAATGAAATAAAGTGCTGCAATTACAAAACAGACAACTTACATTCAGTTTAGGTCATCAGCCTATCCAAAAAGCTTTTTACAGGTGAGCATTTTAACACGATACACCAATATATAAGTTATAACTCAATGAGAAATTAAGGTAAACAATAATGAGAATCAGGCACAATGTAAATTATTTTTCTTTAAAAGTCAATAAATCCACACATGGCTAACCAAAGCATTAGTGTATTTCATGCTTTACACGAGTAAAGGAAATAGTAAAGTTTGCCAAAGAAGTTGACCCCGAGTGGTCATTCAATTGACCATTTTAAATCAAGATAAATGAAAACACTAAACAACTTTTACATTTTACACTGAAGAAATAAGGAACCCAACAATAAATAGACTCTGACAAGATCATCGCTTTTTGGATGAAGACAGAACATGTCAACTTACATGTGCAAGGATATCAGAAACCAATTCCAAAGGAACTGTAAATATTACATCATCTTGAATTGGTGTTGTTAGTGAGAAAAGAACAAGCTCCTATTCATGAGAAAACATAAATACATTTCAAACAAATGGTTATTTTTTTCGGCTCAAGTAGCTCAAGTTGTAGAGATGAAAATTTAATTCAGGTTAAAGTTTTTATTCTGGTTGAAAGACTGACTGACTGATTCAATGATTTACACAACGTACAGTACTGCTCAAAAGTAAGTTACCACACTCTCGCGAGATGCGAATCGCGTCATGCGCTATGGGATTCTTGTAAAGTCCATGTAAACAGTTTGCTGATGACAAGCTCAAGGAAAATTTCCTTTAGGATACTTAAAATAACGTAAAATCCAATGCCCATTTCTTCAGTCTTCGAGATAAAATGGTGCAAAATTTGTTGGTTTCTCTCTGGACGGGTCATTGAAAATGTTAATGCCAAAACTTGCTGCATCACTGATTCTCATGCTACGCGATTCACGTACCATCTCAAGGTCTACAGCAAGATGGCTTTCCTCAATCATCATTGGTCAAAATTGCTCCTGTGAATCTTTGCAAATTGTTCATACACGTAGCATGCAACATGACTATCCTCGTGCAGGAAACGAGATGTGACTGGCAACTTACTTTTGAGCGGTACTGTACATGTACAAAACATTTGCCCATACAGGCAGAGGGTATCAAGATGTGAAGGTAGTCACAGAATTATATAACTCTGATTGCCAACTGAGTTCAGGTGTTCAGCATATACAATAAATACAAGATAATTCTTACTCTGAGTTCCCTTGTCAGAGCTTCAGGGTCACTGGATTTTGATATAAGCCTTTTGTACCTCAACAAGTTAACCTGCAAATTCCAGAAAAAAAAAAAAACATAATAAATTTCTTTTGCTCATAAGCATTTATACAAACAATGATGTCAGCAAAGATTAACCTATAATGGTCACCTCCTCACAGCAGCCACTGAGAGAACATACATTAACCCTAGCTTTAATCACTCTAAAATAGCCATCTTTCCACAACATCAACAGTGCATTCTGCCTACATTAACTTGCGATCAAGTGTTCTTTTTTAAAGTAAAAATAATCTCTCCAAATACCATTTTTACAACCTTTCATGTACATTGTACCTACATTAAACTCTTCCACAAGATGAACTCAGGAGTGGGTGCCTTAAAGGTAGAAGGGCCTATAGTACAAAAGGGGAGCATTGCCTTGGAGGTAACCATGGCAACCAAGCAACCAACCAGTCAGCACCACCACACGGAAACAGTTCAGTGGAATACTTACCACAACCCATACTTACCTATTCAGGAGTGGGAGGAGTGGGAGCAAAAACCAGCAAATATCGCAGGTTGTGAATCGTAATGATCGACAAAGATCAGCAAAGCAAAGCAGAGCTGAGATACTGTATTCAATCACATGTAAGCCCCTGCAGACCCAGTGGCCATCCCGCAAAAGCCCGCCTGCCTGGGGCTCAACCGTTGACATGCTAGTGTTGTCTCAAGGTTAACCTTGCCTAAATTACAATTTAGCCAGATTAAAATATCCACTGTGATAATATAACAGCCGCCTGTCCCTAAGATGGCCCTTGTGGTGAGGTTGGCTCATATTGTAATACTACTGCAATATCAAAAATTAAAAAACACATACACACAGCATATGGAAACATACCTTCCATTTTAATGAGTGTAACCACTGATCTCTCAAATACGCATTAGATGCCTGCAACATATCAATAACATTGCTTCAATATTGCAACTAAAGTACTACTCAAACGTTACCACCTAGCTTCTCATGAGACAAGAGTTGAGATTCTCATCTCATGAAACAAAAGCCTACATGTAAACTCTCATCTTCTGAGGGGGGTTGAAAACACATTTAATTGTAGAAATGTCAAGAGAAAATGGAATTATACTGCTACATTATCAATCAGGATGTCTGTAAGAGAATAAAACATAGCCTTAATTAACCATACATTTTACTATTTCGGGAAGTAAAGCCGTTGCATGCTGTAAAAAACAACATCAGCTTCCAACATCAGCTTCCATCAGCTTCTTACAACAAGTCAATGCAAAATTCAAAATTCAAAGTTTTGGATGCCAGTAAACTGTTTTTTTTTCCCTGACTGTTAAATGCTCAAAACATGGTTCAAGTTATCAATGGTAAAGTTTTATAGAAATGATCTGAAGGGAAAAAAAGTTAATTCAAGTTAGCGGGAGGTTTGACTTATGGAGGGTTCGAGTTCAGCGTGCAAAGAAAGTAGTGTCTGGTAGCCTGGGGCTAGTGGATTTTGCTATCGCGCTAGTGAATTCTGTTGTTAGTTTGCCTGACAGGCAAGTGATGTTTTTTGAGGAATTCGAATGACGGAAGAACTGTGAAATCAATTCTGCTAATCAAGAAGTTTTTGGGCTAGTTGAAATGACATCTGGGCTAGTAAATGCTAGCTTCAGCTTGTCCGAATGGCAAGCTGTAAAAATGATTTTCTTTGCACCTTGTGAGTTGCCGAGTGTAAAATTACAATAAATGTATGATCAAAGAAATCCAGGGGAAATCAATAATTACTTTGGTTTCAAGTTAGCACAAATTTCGAGTTATCGGGAGTTGACTACTCAAAGGCGTCTTCCCAGTTTTTGCTGACTTCACAACAAAAACACTTGTATGCATGACTTTTCCAATCAATGACACTTTTGACACTTTAGACTTCCCATTCTTCAAGTAAATGTCCATTAAAGAACAACACAGTTGTCATGTTTAGTTTTGTATGAAACCTTTAAGGACATACATGCAGATGCCATAGACACTTTTTCTTTCTTGAGGGGAGGTTTTTTATGGGTGGGTAGGGGGAGGGTAATGAATATTTTTACCCACAAGGGGAGTGTTAGGGGAGGGGCACTAGCCTCCCCGCAGACGCCCTTTGGGGTTCGTTTGTCACGCATTCACGAACCCCAAAGGACATCTGCTGGGAGGCTAGAGGGGCAGTTGCTTCAAAGAGGGTGATAATTTGAGCACTTAAAGTACAAACAGCACTGACCTTGAGCAAGACAGAGCCATCGGGAATTGTGACTCTAATACAAAAGTGTTGTCCTGTGTCCCATCTGTTGACTGTGTAGGCATCCTGTATTTCTTGGTAGGATAATGGGCATTCCATAAACCCTACACTCTAAAGAAAAAAACAAACCAACAAAAATCTGTAAAGCTGGAGCCAAACAATCATGTTATTTGGTAATAGTTGATGGGGGTTTTAACAAACATTAGCCATTATAAACTATCATGGGTAGTGTTCTTACCAGGATTTTTACTTGGTAAGCACCAGGGCCACTTCTACTGGGGGACAAAGGTATTAATTATCAGCATACATAACAAGAACCACATGCAGCCACGAGAGTTACACGTTTCAACCCCTTATGAGTTTCTGGTATAACTCATTACAGCTCAACTGAGCCATTTAACATAATCTTAGCAGGAATCATAAAATTATGCTGTCATAAAATAGATGCAAATGCTATACTAAGTCTTTGGCTCCATGTGTAAATCATGTTTTTCAAAAACTCATCGCTAAAAAAAAGCTAAAAATGCCCTGCATTTGCTTGTAAACCAAAGGGAGGATTTGACACTACATAGAGAGGCACTGAATAGTGTTCTCCCTAAATTTTAGCTCAGCAGGTAAGAGACCATTCCTGACCAGTAAGGCCACAAAATCCTGTCAACCAATTGACCGAAAAGTATTTTAAACACGTCAAAACAAAGAATTATTTAATTTTTACGAATGAAGGCTGCCTTTGCTGCTCCATGTAGGGTCAATTTAGTAACACAAGAAGCGGAAGTCACAAACTTTTCCTGCTGGTCGTGAAAGTCTAGAATTGGGACAGAAGCCCATGAAAAAATTGCTAGTCAGAGAGAATAGTTGTGGATACTTTTTTCAGCATTTAGTTCCTGTTTTGGTGAGGATAGACTATTATAGTGGCCCTTAAAATACATGTAATAGAGACTTCCTTTCTCATCACTGATGATCACTGTGAGCACGTGTCCAACAGTGGCCTATCTGGTAGTTAGCTGGATGTCACTTTTGGCTTCAATACATTTTTATCTGCTTATGTTTGCTCAATAATATCATTTATTATGAGATCTTCCATTCAAGTTTCACTGCTGTCGTCCATGTTTCTCCAAACACATTCTACTCATGTATTTTTAAACCAGTAACAGAAAATCTATCTGAAAAATATGCCACACGTAGATTTGTTAATTATCACTTAAAAGGTGCAGAGTAAACAATGAATAATTTATTGTTTCTGCAACAGAAAGCTGCCCACTCAAGTTTGAGGCCTTTACTAGTCAATATTTCTACTGGATGTATTACATAGCCGATATTCTATGTTATAAATTCAAGAAGGACTAATTCATAATATTCTTAAATAATTTATTTCAAGTAAACTTTTTGGGGGGGTTTTCAGGAGACAAATTAAAGCAATGCATCAAAAAGGCACTGTAATAGAAGTGTACTTTTGGAGATGGGAGTGTTTAAAAAAAAAAATATTCAAACTTGTGAATAATCCCCAAAGACGATAAGAGGAAGCATAAACAAAGGCAAGCCCATTACACATTTGGTTTCTTAATGAAAGTAAAGGCAAAAAGTGCCAAAGTATAGTAATTAAATAAAAAGTCATCCACCATCGTCAAACAAGTCTAATAAAGACAGGTTACAACTGCCAAATTTTCACAGATATACAGACTTATGTCTCCATCTTTCATTTTAAAAGCAATTATTAAGTCTACAGCAGAATACCGGTAATACAATTATTCAAATTTTATTTTTATGAGTGGCAAGAAGTTAATGACATTTTTTTATCAATTGCGATAAATAACAGATAAAGTAGCTAGCTGGCAAAGCTTTGAAATTCTATTTTGTCATTGACACAAGGCCAAATGTTGAAAAGGCCTATTTATTTACAACAGATGGAACCACCGCTGACAATCTCCTCCTTACACAGTCTGATTAAATAATAGTGACAATGGTTTTTGCAATAAAATGTTGGAGGTACAGTAACTCTTTTGTTGCAAACAAACGGTTTCAATTCTTTCTACCACTGAATTGCCTTTTAAAATGATTTGCTCAAAAATATGATCAACCTTAGACAAGCCCAGATGTACATGTAACTATGCTAATATTACTGGAAGTTAGCATTAACTACAATTTATGGATGTATAATGTAAAAAAAAAAAACAGTTGAGAGGATTTGGACTTCCAATAATTTTTCGAAGAGTTTTTTTTTATTTCTTGGAAAGAGTGACAACAGTGTGTAAGGCTTCAGTTAATTTGAAGAACAAGATTTCAAACCTTATGATTTTTGTGTAAATGTGAAATAACATTTTAGTGATGCACAAAATAGTCAGCCAAACAGGTTAAGAAATACACTAAATTTGGTGTATGTTGTGCCAAATGTAAATACATGTATATGACTCCTAAAAATTGATTTTTCAGTGCAGGGGGTCATTTTGACTCCAGTTAAAACGTTTTGCCCAGATTAATTGCATTCAAAAATTCATAAAACTGACAAAATCCTAGTGAGTACATGTAGGTACAAAAAAGGCAATACCACTGTATAAAACTGTCCTTGTGAAATGAAGTTTCTCTATTGCTGTTTCATTTTTGTTGGTTCTGAACATGTTCTGCATATAGTTGCCATTTTAAAATAATGTAAACGTCTTTGGGCAAAGGCCTCTGGTGCAATGAATTAGTAACCTTGACAATGCGGAACGAAGTGACCAATGGGGGGTGCCAAATTGACTTAAAGGGCAAGAGAAATTTGCAAAAGGAATACAGGATACTCTACAAAAAGGGCACAAAGAGCTAAAGGTGACTGTAATTTCACGATTGCAAACCAATTGAATCCAAAATTCAGTCCTCTCTTAATAAACATAGACAAAGGCAATTTCAAAATAATTGCTTTATAATCTATGAACTTGCCCCTGAACATTAACATGAGCTCTAACTACTCTTGACGTAATAATCATTAATACAGTTGACCCTCCAGTATTGGCCACCCCTGCACAATGGCCACCACCCTAAAACAGCCCCTTTTTTGGCGGACAATCCATTGACTCTTGTTTAAGCCTCTCTACAAAGGCCACTTTCTTCTGTCCCCAAGGTGACAGTTATGAAGAGGTTCAACTGTAATTTACTGTATTAAACAGAACACTGCTAATGAACAACTGTATCATCAGGAAAGTTCAGAGAAAAAATTTCCTCTTGTCAACTGCTATATTTTCCTTTCAAATTTCCCCACGTTCGTGTCTTACAAAAACGACAAATTTGACACAGGATTGAGTCATCTGTGCATACAATGTACTTTTCCAGGACCTTTAAGACATACAGCACTCTTCCAGGACTTCTTAAAATCCACAATGTATCTGAGCATGCCAATCATGTGTAGATAACATTTCCAAAACAAACATTTGAGATTTAACAGTATTTGTGGCATGACTTTCCACTTCAATGACAAGTACTACAATAATTATTATGGACAATTATGCTATTTGCTGTTTGTGTCTGACTAAACTACATGATTGCATTCACCAACGGTCAAAACAAACCTACAAGTAGGAAAACTACATGATCTTGACCATAAAAATGCATGAAACAATAAACATGTGAAATACTGTGTGGCACAAAAATTTTTGCGGGTTATCTTTGCGATTTTTCCTGCAATCCACAAAAATAAGTTCCCACACATAAAAATTATTACAAACATCTTTCCTAAAAATTGACACCAGAGTAAATATTCTCTAACTTAAATTTGCTGCACAAAAATACCATACTAAGAAATCATGTCTGTTCAATATTACAACTTGTCTCTTTCATTCAGAAACAAAATGGTATTTTACATAGGGTAAGCACGCTGTAGTATCGTTTGAAAATACATGTATTTCTGTTGCACATACTCAATAAAAACAAAAAATATTAGCAACTTGCTGGATCGCTACTTTCTGAAAATCACAAAAATTAATTACCAAGCAGCAAGAAAAACCAATCTGTCCTTATTCACAAAATTAGTTCCAGCAAAACACAAAAAATTGCCAATCTGCAAAAATAAACTCCCGCAAGAATTTTGTGCCACAAAGTACGTAAAATGAGGTATGACTACTATAAGCTGTAACAAAGCCCTAAAAATCTCAACACAAGTCCTGAGTTTTATTTATTGATATCAACAAAAAGTTAAACTTTTTAAACAAACAAAACAAATGGATTTACAGAAAAATTAAAATAATACACAATAAATTTTCAACAAAATTTCAAGTGCAAGTTTAATAGGCAAAGAAGCAAGTGAATTAAAAGCAGATGAGGAGGGAAATAAAAGAGCCCAGCCAAAGTGGTTTTGCAAAGTGCATAAAATTATCATGCACACTAGCTGCAGACAGCTTGTCAAATCCTTTCCCAAAAAAGGGCAATAACAGTTATGAAATTTAGCACAACCCTGCTATCGACCTTGTGCGTTATCAGAAAATCCAATTTAATCAAAATCTGGATTTACTGATGGATTTTAATAATTCTCTCTCACGGCCAGGGTCACAGGGATTGTCTCTAGCTTCTGTATTATATGAGCATGAAAACTGGCAGGCTTCTTTCATAGGAAACAAAAACAAAACAATTAAAAATAAAAGAACTTCCTACCTATCCAACTGCCTACTAATAATTAAAATTGCATATTCTATACTCGGCAACTTGAAATCTTAATGGCAGCAGCATCTTTCTATCTTAAATTTACATTCTGTTTTCAATACAGTAAAAGCCCGAATATAAGAACCTAGAATTTTCGAGGTCAGGCTGAACAAATGTTGTGCATGTATTCAGTAACTAAAGAAAATGTCTGATGGATATGCATTGCTCTGCAGTGCATAACATAGTTGTTTTGATTAACATACATTGTATCTATTGTTTCCTTATAAATATTACTAAAATGGCAGGTAAACAAATGTTTTGGGAGGGACCATTTGATCATTTGAGTGCAAGTTACACCAGGTCAACAATGATTTGCATGTACTATTGAAGTTTATACACAAAATGAAATAATACGAAGGCCAGGCTACTGGCAGATGAAAACAAGGAAACATCAGCACTGGCATAAAAAATCGTAATATAATTTTAGCGTGCTATTGTTTCAAAAACTGTACATGTATACTGAGATCCATTTAAAAAAGAAGTCGACTAATCCAAACAAGAATGGCATAGCTAAGGGCTTTACTCTCCGTACGGTTTAAAATCATACGCTTTATTGTGTAAACAGAAGTGATCTGCAGTGCTTTTTGGCAGAAAAGAATTATCTTGCCCTTAACCACTGCGATCTGAGAATCAAACTATTCTTCTCATCTTTTAACCCTTAAGTTCCAATATTCGGATAGAAAAAGGCTAACCACTAAACTTAAGCTTACGTCCTCAACAAAATTTTACGTAAAAGAGGTAAAAGTACTTGTCTTAGTTGAGTAGTGATTGCCTTGTCGCTTCAAGAAACCCTTAAAATGGATTGTATCAAAAACATTCTCACATCTAAAAAGGCAACAAAAAGGTACATGTGTATTTCTTTTAATGTCCGAAAGCTTCAATCTCATTTTCGATCTTGCAATGTGAACGGACCAATCTTAAAGGAATAGCGACTTTTAGCAGTATAAAACAGGAAAACCAAAGCTTGTTCATATCACGAAAGGCCTCACGAACAGAGAACGTTATTTCCTCTATATTAATGTCGCGTTACAGAGAGGATTGCGAAATATTTACTACCAAAAAAAATATATGACATAAAAATTCTCAAGAATACACTGGGCTTAATAAAATAAAGACGCTGGCTAGAAAAGCTCTCGTCCCGCTTTTGTAATTCTATTTAACTCTCCGATTTCCCAGGCAGGACTTCGCCCGAGGTAAAATTCAAGTTCTCGCATTCCTTTCCAGGTTTTTTTTACTGCGTTTGTTGAATTTGCGACATAGCCAGCGCCTCTAACCATACTTTTAATAAATTCAAGTCTAGATTAAGATAAGAAAATGGCGGACGCCCGATTATCAGCCGCGCGAGCGGCAAATTGACGATTCGACGTACACAAACTAGCTAGCTATTATGACTTCCTCACTTACCGTTGCCGAATACATCTGAAAATCTCCCAAATAAACATGGTGTGCTTCCCATCTCCTCAAAAATTTAGAGCTCAACACTTTGCTGATTAAAGTTCGGCTATGGTTCAATCGACAAACTTGGATATCGCCTTCGTGAATGAGTTTAAATTTCGGTCCACCGCCTGAACTACAACGCTGTGGTCTTGGAGGCCGCTGAGTTCCACCACCGTTTGTAATCGCCACAGCCATGGCTGTGTGGATTGCCAAGGCGTCTGAAAGTAGGCTTACAGACTAAAAGATGAAAGACAGGCAAAGGTCTCAGCCAAAGGAACAGTTGTTAGTCCATGAACGAGTGTAAACATTATCAAACAGCGACTTCGCAAGCAAGCGGCTCGGCGAAGAGAATGGTCTTTTAGTCTGATGACGTCACAGCACCGAGATGATTGACGTCGAATAAATGATTTTTCAACAAGAATTTTGTGCCAATTTTAATTTCCTTCCACCAGTATTTTTCACCGTATACAAAGCCTGAACGTTTTTGCCAGTTCAGTCCATTAATTAAAACTATCGTTGAACCAAGCACTTGCTTGCTAAAACCGCTGTTTTTCGTTAACAACACCTAAAGAGTTTCTATTATCTAACGTCAAATATCGGCTATGAGAGAAGTCAGCCGTGCGGGGTAGATCTGCAACTGTCAAAAAGGCTTAAATTGTGAAAAGGTGGAATATCTTTAAGGTTAACAAACCAAAAAGATGCTCAGGCAATTAAAAGGTAAAATGATCGGGGTTTTTTTATTCCATGTTATAGAAACATTATTTCATTTTTCCGCGGTAGTTGAGATGAAAGTTGAGAGAACGGAAGAAATAAATTTTAGCCACAACTTCGAGCTTTCGACTTCAGTGGAATATCAGGAAAGTCGTTTGAGCGGACGTACAAGATTTAGAGAAAAATAAAGACGGTAATATTATGAAGAGAAAGTCTTCACTGAAAGATAATTTTAGTCTGAATAAATTATCCTCTCATTGGCATAGAAATGAGACTTAAAGAGCCAGATGTTTTGTAAAGATTAGTTTTTGGTCCTAAAACACGAATCTTAAAAACAAAGCAAAAAGTTTGAAACTTTAGGCGACCGGAATGCCCATTTTAACGCAAAAGTTTGACTAAAACAGTTTTCTCGCGGACCATAAAGGATTCAGCAAAAAAAATAACGGACTATCCAAAAGAAAGCCGTATTACTCTGAACTATCCCAGCTTGCAGATCTGGAGTTCGTCCAAACAATATATCGGCGATAATTTCAAGGCAGCGATTGAATGAGCTGGAGCTCTATTGAGCAGCTGATTTCGACTCTCATTAGCGTCGAAGCTTTCTCGTTTGACAAGCAATTTGCATATTCAGAGCTTTCAGGTTAATTCACTGGCTTAGGTTTTTTCAGTTCACGATAAAATAACGTTGAAATAATTGCTCTTTTTTTTCTTACTAGTGATACAAATCTTTTCTAGAAGACAATCGTTTATTCTTTGATTTTTTTTCGCTTTCAACCTGGCTATCAACATACCAGAAAACATTAAAATAAGGACGATATGAAATATTATTGGTTTCGCACACGGCCGATCGCGATAATTTTTTTTTTGTCATATTAGTGTTTTCAGGCAGCCTGAGGCATATAGAATTTGTTAATGTTTGGGGGCGACTGTAGTAGATCTCGAATGAGCAAATCGAATGGCTACTTAATTGATTTCCTAATCCAAAGGATTATGATCATATATATCTTAATCTGAACATAAAACCAATTCGTAGTATTTTAGCTTTCTCTTCAATACAGCCGTCTAAAACTATCGACTTCCTTTGGTCTGATCTCGCTTTTTTCAGTAGCAGGAATGTAGTTGGCAGATTTCACTGTGCGAAGATTATGTGCTTTTTTAAAAACCACGAAAAAAGAACATCTTTATTTCTCGCTCAGTTTACTCGAGCAATTATAATTCCGTATATGAGAGCGCAGCAAACCTAGACTGCAATTTCTTTACAGACAATAGATTTTACAAAGACTTTGTATTGTATTTGCAATGGCTAAAAGACTTCCTTATAAACAATTCAGTAAAATATGCTTTCATTAAAAGAACCGCTAAAACTATATGCTTTTTCCATCTTTTTTTGACGCTGCCGCTGGGGGCATCCGTACTCTTTTATAAGCCAACAAAGTTCTTCATTGTACGACTCAAAATTTGAGTTAGGTTGCCGGCGGCAAGGCAGATCAACATTGAAAACCGCTGAAAGCTCCTCAGTTAATTTTCACATACAACGTTCCCTTTCAGAGGAATCAATATTTTGATATATTAAACTCCTTTTTAAATCCTCGTTATACTCCGTTCTCACTAGCTACGCAGTTTCGGTCTCTCCTTTTGGTTTCCGTATGAGACATTCAGCATGTTTTTTATGCCAACAGTTTTTTTTTTGTCCGTTATATGGTAGTTACATAGCAACTGAGAAAAGAAAAAGCGGTCGTACAATATTTGTTCATGATGCCCACACGAGCCGAGAGTGTCAACTGCTAGTTAAATTAGAATAGAATCTCATGCAAAAATTATTTCTTCGTGCTGTTTCGATACCACCCCAACGTCTTTATGGGAGGGTGATTATTTTCTGCGGTACCCCGCGCACATACACATGGAAACTACTGCGAAGCAAGAATTGTTTTAGCGATCAGAAACAATATAAGCCCCTCACACGGCGGTCAAATACGGCAATCATACGCGAAGAAAGCGCATGTAATAATCCCACCTTTATGAACGTTTTGAAGATCTACACCTGTGCTTATTCAAAGCGTTATAGCACGGGCTACTGCCGTACAGTTTCTTGTTTGTTTCCTTGTTTCTGACAAAACCGAATGCAAAGATGCAACACTGACAAATGGCCACCAAACTTTTAGTCAATACACTGATCAAAAAAGACTCTTTCAAAGGCTTTATATATTATAGAGTCTGTTGTTATGATACGAGGAGTGATTGTTTCGAATAATTCGCGGCGTTCACTTCACCTTATTGCCATCTTTGCAGTTTTGCATACAGGTTTGGTTATTTGAGTTTTCGACATTACCTAAATTTGTTGGTTCCAAGAACAAGCATGCGCAGCGAACACTTTATAGTCCAAGGTAGAAAGTTAGGCTTCATCCGCTCGACGCTTATCCGTTTTGGTTTATCCACAGTACATTTTACATTTCCGCTTGAAAAAGCGTTCTATTTTATATCGATACCCGGATGTTGACTACCATCGATTTATAGTGAAAAAAATGCATGAGTATTAACGTGACGTAAAGTTATGATGCCTCAAAACGGTAATGTGCGTGGGGTCTGGGAAGAGCAAGCTGAAGCCGCGAACGAACATGTAGTCTCTTCCGCCACTGTTTTTCTTTCTTCAAGTTTCGATAGAAACCAGTGAGCGATTATCCATCCACACTACTGGAAAGAGCGCCTTTAAATTAGAAACTCACTAAGTGTAAAGGAGATAAGTCCGAAGCGAGCGAAGATATTGCTCTACACGGCGGTCCGGTCTCGAAATTATAGACTTTTCTATGGTGGGGGCCCCCGTTTCCCCACCCCCCACCCCCCACTTCCACCATACAAACGTCTGTACAAATTCCCCGACTTTGCGGAGATACCGTATTTCCTCGAATAATAGCCGTCCCTCGATTAATCGCCTCCTTCGAATAATCGCCCCCCAACCCCTCTCGCCATTTTCTCTTTCTTCCCTGTCAAGTTATAAATTGACACCTTGGATGACAAAAATAGCTGCAGTGGAGTCCGATCAACAGCAGCAAAACTAATCGGTGACGATTCAAGCTCTGACGTCGAGGATACTGACAATTGGAAATTAACCAAGGAACCAAATTTGGATACATTGAAAATATCCATCGACGGATAGGAACGGAGAGTTTTATTTTTGGCAAAAATACTCATAGCCTACCTTACACGCGGCATGTGAACTTCAGACAATTAAATTAAAACAGAAGCATATAACCCTGCTTCTGATTAAAAACATTTCTAGTCAATTCTTTCGAAAACGATTCTATCTCACCCTGTTCGTTGTTAAAATTAGCACTTATATACTAAATAAAAATTGGTGACTTGAGGGAGAGACGTGTTCATTTTGAAGAGAAGCAGTCGACATTTTTAACCGTAATAGCGAAAGGAGAAGAATGCAGGAAGTAGCCTGTTAGCCTGTTCAAATACCAGCCGTTTTCAGATGCGCGGGTGTTCCTTCCTGCGCATCACTTTTTAAGTCCGTATCCTCAGTTTAGCCTTCTGTTACAGTTACTTAATTATATTTTAATCCTCGTAGTCTTACAACTGTACAGGATGCTAAAAGAATGTCAATAAAAATACATTTTACAGGATATCGTAATGCACACTTACAAATTTACAACTGGCTAATGTACACACATATTATAATCCAAAAGATACTAGAAAAAAACGGTAAAAATAAATATATATAGTTCTAAGATGAGGCAGTTTTAAGCGTGGTAATATGAAATAACAGCGGCACTGTAGCAACGTCACGTAGGTCGATTTCCTCTATTATAAAAGCTGTAGAATTTTAGTCCGCAAACACAAAATACTGAACAATATATGAAATATACCTTCTAGTTTCACCAGGAGCACAAAAAACGCATTTTTAAAGCCAGGACATAAGAAACAAGCCGGTTAAGTTCCCCCGGGGGTACTTCCTACAATCGTCTACACGGGGAAGCTCCGCCCAAAAGGGGCACTTTTTAGGCTTCAGGTATATAAAAGGGTAGGGAATTCAATAGCTGAAGTATATGAAAGGGTAGAGATGTTTTTCGGTCTGGAAAAAGGCCCGTAAGGGCTGAAAGATGGATTTTGTAGCTGTGAAAAAAGTCAAGAAAACTTGCTAAAGCCGTTTAAGTAGATGCAAAGTAAGTCCAATACTTCGAAGGTATGAGAAAGAGGTGGCATTTGTCAATAGAACTGTGTAAGAAAGCGGTAAATTTTCTGCCGGTCAAAAATGAGGTATAGAAGAAAGTAAGGGTTGGGCCTCAGAGCGGAGCCTCCCTGTTTGTTTGGTAATGATACCCCCTCCCCCCGGACGTAAAGCATAAGCATTAAGCATATCGTGCACTTAACTACGGCTGATCCAATATATAAAGTGGACACGTCAATCAAATCTTAAGTGATTTAGATGAAAACATTGCCAGTAATTAATATTTTCGTAGCAAACTGACATTATCTTATGAAAAATTTACTAATTCGGAAGAGGTTTTACAATAAGTTGAAAGAAAAAAAGTCACAGTTGATTTTGATATTGGAAATATTTTGTCTAAGAATTAAAATTATACACGCATATTACTATATTGAATGGAAACATCAGTCACACCTGGGAAGACTTCAGAGGAAAATTCATGCTAATTTTCAAAACTTTCAAAGAACACGTTACTTTATTATAGAAAACACGCAACACCTGCTCCCAGATCGGATGATTTTACAATTTGTTGAAAAATAAAGAGCGACATCAACTTGCTCTATGAAATGTCAAGTCTAAGAACTTAATTGAGCCTACTAGAATTAGAACGCATATAACAGTATTTAATTTCTTGTTATTGAGGATAAGAGACGGCCTCGAGATAAAGCCTGGTTTTCATATGTCGGGAAAATCCAAGACGATCGGGGATTTTACTTTTCGCTGACCGTCCCAGATATATCGGATAATCGCCACAAGTCAGACTCAGATTCTCCCGATGAATTTGGCCGGAAATGGAAAGTGCGCCAAAAATTGAAACTTGCGTGATAGGGGGACTGGAGCCCAGCAATTTATAAGGGATTGGTAATGAGCGAAATCCATCGCCAACGTCTCCGACGGTACAAATTTGAGTTTTGATTTGTCGGGAATGATCGCCGACCATCGCAGAAATCTGGGATGCGTCGCGGGAAAATAGGAACACTCCCGATTCTCCAGATTTGTCCCCGTCCATCCTGGATTATCGGGCATATCTACGATCGATTTCGAGTTTTCATTAGTCGGTAAAATTTGGGACAGCCGGGAAGCAGTAAAATCCCCGATTGTCTGGGATTTTCCCGACATATGAAAACCAGGCTTAACGGCAAGACCAGTATAGTCTACTCAAAATCATTTTGTTATATCATCTGTAGAAGGACCCCTCTTAAAAGGGTGTTGATATGTGGAATCAAAGTTAGTGGAGGAGACTGGTTATGAAAGTCGGCAAACATCAAAGTTGAAAGCAACGGTGCTGTAGTTTATATTGTAAGCTCCCTTACTGTGCAGTAGCCTTTGTTTTTTGTCCACAAATTGTGACTGAGTAAATAAATGCGATGTTTCAGTTCTGTAGTCAGTAAGTTCAAAAGTGATAGGAATGCTATTGAACGTTGTGCACGGTCAGGTCCAAAAAAGGTAACAAAAACATACAAAGTTTCTGGTTTCACAACCATTCCACTTTAATAACTATGGTGGAATGGAAGCCGTTTTTAGGGCGTTTGGAAACTCCATGTAACTGTAGGCGAAACACTTGAACTTTTTTTTGTTAAAACTGCAGATCTATATTAAAGAACTTATGTGTTGTTGACTCTTGGGTGATTACACAGCTTCACGAAAAATAACTGACTGTTTTTATGGACAGCTTCCTCACGCTTCGCGTGGTATATTTGTATGTGTAGTACACTGGGGTGTACCATCTCACCCTTCCTACCAATTATACCTAACTAACGACAATGACTTTAATATTTTCCCCTGTCTGAGGTCTTCTGAAGAAAGATCAAAGCTGTTGTTCTTCCTACACATTTCCAGCAAATGATTTTTTTAGTACTTTAGATGCAGTCAGCAAAAAAGAATACTCAAACATATAGATTTTAAACTTTGTTTTAAACTACTCTTCCACTCTGACCGAATCCCTTAGACTTAACCAAATTTACCTTTGTTGTCAAACCAGTATAACGCAAGTATTACACATAGACTAAAGTTAATTATTGCCCCCGAAATCCTGAGGAGGCACTCTTAGACTAGTAACTCGCGCGTATATTAAGGAAAGTACTTACAGTTGAAATATACAGTGAGTATGCCAGAAAAAATCTCGATTTGCTTGAACAGGGGCCGCGAGGAATTGGTAGGTAATGATGACGTTTCTTTTGCTTACGCCCGCAAGTACGAAATGGTTAGGATGTCGTAAAGACAGAAAATCCCGAAGGAACCGCTTATGTAGATTTTGTAACATTTATTGTGCAGTCATACTTTGTGTTACTTGTTATCAGTGACATCCAGTGGAGCAGTTGTTTTGAAAGTTATGGACCAAAAAACACTCGTTAAGCGCAGATGAAGTTATAAGGTGCGTATAACTGTGTATATAAATAAACTGTGTATATATATATAAACACTTGGAGAGTTTGCCAGACACGAGTTCACAAATCAGACACTCTTTCTCTCTCTTTAACGGGAATAAGACTCAGCCCCAAACAAGCAAGACGAGTGGATCAACGGCTAGCTTATCACTAGCAGAACAATGGACGATTACAGAAATTCGCCGACAATCAGATTCTGTGCTGACTCCTGCTCACAGAGATGTCCTTCCGCTATAAAGTTTAACATAAGACTAGAATGCGCGAGCGCGTGAATTGATCAAACGTCCTTTTAATTTCTAAGGCTAACTTTCCGGCAAATAAAATGAACTGAATGTTAAAAGTGAAGGGGAAATAGCGAAAAATTCGACTTCTAATTAAATCTTTTCTTGTGGTTTAGTATAAACTATTCTCGAAACTGAGAAAGTTTTGATCAAAGCACAGGTAGCTCAAGCTCGAAATATGAACATTGGCGAACATCAGCATTGTTGCGTAACATTCGAAATATAAGGATTTGTATGAAAAAAAAACCTATAGTTTTCTTAACCTACGAAAATGAAAGGATTTCAATAACAAACAGCTTAACTTACATAAAATGTGTGTCACGTCTCTCCTGGGTGGTCCATGAGCCGATTTATGGCCGTTTTATGGTTTGTACTGTAAACAGTTTTCTCCCTCTTTAAAGCTGTTTTTATTGAAATCCCTTCATTTTCGTATTTCGAGCTCGGGCTACCTGTGATCAAAGCTGTGTAAACAACTTGGCGAACTGAAACTGTGCATGAGTTGTGCATTGAACCTTAACGTTTCCCGTATTTATCTCACCTATTGTATGGAATATGTGTGAAAATTTTCATTACGGATTGGCATATTTCAAAGAGCTACACAACGAGCAAAAATACTATTGACCGACAATATACAGAGCGGGGGCAGCTGTAGTGTCAACTATCACTAGTGATATTATTTTTTTGGGCTATCGGAATAAATATCACCTGACAATGACGTCACAATAGTTTTAGCTCTAAATTAGCAGCATTTTCTTTAAAAATTCTTTACCCTACCTATGTATGTGTGTGCTTGTCTTCTGTTGTGCGAAGTTTCACAAAAATATATAAGAGGAAATTTTCGTGTAAACTGCACTCGATATCCATATCGGAAAAAGCATGCTTTTAAAACTACAACTGCAGAGGTGACACTTTCAACTAAAAACATTTTGCTAAGAAACGGTTCAAAATTTGCTAAAGCGGGCTATGATGATTTTGAGGGGGTCATGACTTTTGAGGGGGGCGTTGGAAAATTGATTAAAAAAAAAAAAAACAGAGAGAGAGAGAGAGAGAAATTAGAAGACGTTAAATTGATCCGACGTTACAGCTGAAGCTAAATTATCTCTCAACACTAGTATCAAGAACGTTGATTCTATTTGTCTTTGGCATACTTCCCGGTCACATATCAATCATATTGCAGTTTAAAACATCTCAGTTAAAGATCAGCTACATCGCGATTTTTTGGTATTGCTTTTAACCCCGAAACCACATTGGAATCAAAGAATACTCAAACATACCGTAAAATTCCGAAAATAAGCCCCGAGGCTTATATTTTTCAAAGGCCCTTTCCGAGGAGCTTATTTTTGGAGGGGCTTATATTCGGAGGGGCTTATCGACGGAGGGAAATTTGCGTTTCAAAATCGATTGGGCTAGCCTTATAGCTGGGAATAAATCTACCATTTTTGCTTTGTTTTACTTTATATTTGAGGGCAATTTTCCAAGTACAAGCCTCCGGGGGACTTATATTTGGAGGGGCGATTTAACGGAAGTTTTTTTTGCGTTATCGGTTTGGGGGGCTTATATTTGGAGGGGCTTATACATGGAGGGGCTTATTTTCGGAATTTTACGGTATAAATTTAAACTTTGTTTAAAACTGCCCTTCTACTCTGACCAAAACATTACGTGCTTGTCTTTGGCTTAATTCGCATAACCTGGCGGATGGAATTAAATCGAACCTTAAGAAAATTGGGGCGTTTTTTTCAAGTTCAACGCTTGTGCTTTCGATACATTTCCAAAAGTGATTTTGCTTTTTCTTTCCTTTGAGGTAGTTGATAGTGTATTTTTCTTTTAGAGAAACTAGTTTGAGAAGAAAGAGAATCAAGAGGCCTTAGATTAAAATTTTTGCCCTATTAGTGGAACTCATCATGTTCGGCAGAACTAATTATAACTCCTTGAAGAACGTTTGGGGGCTTAAATCGCCAAAAAAATAGGATATCGTTCAGTCTTGACTTAGCCTTAAATTTGGACGTATTGTAGTGCATGCAGCGTGACACAACTTGAAAGCGCCACACACAACGTAAAAATGCCCAATGCGCTTTGAAAATTGCTTGTGTTCCGGAAGGCATATATTTTTTTTCCATCAGAAATATTCGCACTTTCTAATTTTGGCTTGAGAGTTATTTTTAGAGAAGTTTTATTTTTAAAGAAAACTATTATTATCCGTAAGGGCTAGTAAACGTAGCGTAAAAACTCTTCTTGCGCAACCATATATTGATCGTGAAAAACGCAAATTCCACTGATCGGCAATTCGTGAAAACCTTACAAGTGCTTAAATTTTAGGAACTTTCAACAAGCTTTCGTTTTTGTTTGAAAACAGAGATTTTTCCCCTGCTTTGGCCTATCGTCCACACGTATCCGGTGAAAAGGTCACCGGAAACGCGTCTTTTCAAAAACGCTCTCCAGAGTGAAAATAATGGTTACTCGTTTACGTGTGGACAGACGAAAACGGAGGTTTTCCGGAATACCATGATGCCATACATCATTTATGACTAGTATAACGCCTGCTCTGTGAGGGATGCTTTCGTATTGCCATCGTTTTTACTAGCCTGCGAGCAGACGTTTCTCTCTTGCATGCATGACTCCTGCGTTTACGAAGTCCGCGTTCGCGTCGCTTGTCAGTTGCGTAATTTAGTTTGTTAACTACCCGACTGACAAACTACACGTTCAGTCACGTTTAGCTCGTGAACGCTAAGAGCCATGCGTGCAGTTGTGGTTTATGTGTTTTCGGAGCACAAAGCTTAACTGTACGCCACATGCATTCTTTGCATATATTCACTGATATTTGGGTTTTATCACGCATTTGGTAGGAGCGTGATTATAATGCTGTGCTTTTTGAACGTTGGCTTATAAGTCGATAAGCTGGATATTTTGAATGCTTCTTTTTCTTTTTGCAACAGATCACAGGCATATTTTTTGCTCTTCTTGGATTCGAGGGATAAGTGAAAACTCTCGCAAACAAATTTGTATTGCTTGCTCGAAATCCGTGTTTTATAAATTCTTTTCCCGAACTGAAGAAGGGTGATATTGAAAAGTGAAAGAGCGCGATACTGTCAACAGCACCGCGAATCTGTCAACAATAAGATATTTGACCAATCGGAGTATGATACAGGTGCATCATATAATGGAGGTATCAAAGACTTGTCTCCTTGCTCCGCCACACTTTCCCCCTCCCTAAGGCCACCGCTCGACTCGCTTCGCTCGCCGATATTTTTCCTATTTGTCCCGGTGCCTTTAATTTTTCCCCTGATGCTTTCGATTACCGAACGTTCGATTGACAACGCCGCGATTCACTTTTCGCTGAGCCGCCCGCGGTCTATGGACACCAGAGAAACAGAAAGAACGAGTTTCTTTTTCTTTTTCTGAACTTAAATACAGCCCTTTATAAATCGATTGCAGAAACATTTTCACCAACATTTGACAAATCGCACTCGGTGAAACAATATGACGAAGTTTGAGACAGCACAATTCTCTTTTAAAAACTCACTTTACATTATTTTAAGTAACGTTTTCTCTGCGGTTATCCTCAGTTGCTCAAGCTCCTCAATACTGAGATGAAGAGTCACGTTTACGGCAAACGGCCAACGTCAGATTCAAGTTGAGAATTTCTCAGAATAGAAAATAAGCAGATAAAAACTGTCCAGAACAATTCTTATGTATAAAACTGGCGTGAAACTACTTGTTTTTTAGTTGAAGTAATAAACAATTAACAATTAAGGCAAAAACTTGGTCACGTGGTACAAATTCACGTTTGCCCTTTGGCGTAAACTAAACCTTAATCTCTCTAATGTTACGACCGTTCGATCTGGGATTATTAACGTTCGCGCAATGACCTTGGCAATCGAACATGCAAAAGTACTAACCACCCTATCAAAAGATAGTCTATACTGTGCGTGCAAGAGCCAACGATCCCATGCAAGTTCTCAAGTGTTTTGACCGGGTGACAATTCAGTAAACATATGCGGCAAGCATAGACTACATAATACAAAGATCAGTTGAACGAATTCCGAGTCAAATGACACGATGTTTCTTCAGTCAAGTCTTAAATCAAGACTGAATTATCTCAACTGACGACCCAGCAGAAAAAAAAAACTTTTCCAAATGCAGTTTAACATGAATCGACTTCGACACTGAAGATTAGCTGGAATGCCTCGGAAAATTTAATAAACATATTTACATACAGCCATGCCCTGGTCTGGAACTTGAGAATAAAAAATCGCCGACTGTTAAAACTTTACCACTTGACTTAAATCTTAACAGCCGATATAAGGAGGATCAATAATGAATCAGTATTTCGTTGTTTCGGTTACATAACTAACTAATGAAAGACGTTTTCGTCTGGAAGTTATTAAAATTCATGAAATCAATACCGACAGCTGAATGATGTCGAGTCTCACCATTTTCTTAACTTATTATTCAAATTGCAAGCTAAAGCTTGTTTCTCCGTTCTTTCTTTATAAAACGATGTTCCAATTTGTCAGCCGGATTGGGATCATGAGTACTTACTTCGCAGGCTTCACGTTTCCTCTAGAATTTCATGCATAGTCGACAGGACCCGGAAAATCACAGAGCTAGACATTGCCTAAGACTGAATCTAGTCCTGAATATCGATGACGGTAGCTGAGGCTTACCTTTGGGTGAAAGGATCATTAGCAGTTTGAACTATCTTTCTTGATGATTGTTCCAGTTCAACACAGTACTAATTTGGGTTGCGATATGCAGTTGAACGCTTGCTTCTATCACTATCGGATGTTGAAAGTGACGAGTTTTCAATGGTATCACTTCAGTTTTCCTGTTGTGGGTTTTCGCTTACGTCACAACTCGTCTATGACGTAAATTGCTTGGCGTTTGTCAAAAGATGAGGAAACTCATTCGTGTAGCAAACACAAGATTAGACAAACAAAGCAGTTAAACTGCTTAAATCCGCGCTTGACCGAATTTACCCAGCTCTCTCCTCATTAAATTCTAAATGATCCCTTTTTATCGAGTGTAAAACTGTCCACTGCAATGGGGTATATCTTGGGAATAAATAAGAAATTGGACCCTCTCCAAAACTAGTTTTGATTGTTGCCAAGCCACGGCACATAAAAAGTCACGAGATAGAAGAACGTTAAAAAAACACCGACTGCCCTTAAAGATGAAGTAAGACGTCGATATCAGAAGTACAGAATCAAGATGTAAGCCCGTTGTAACTAGGTAACTCTTGTCAATGAAGAGTTCAAGGTTTTGAAAATGTTTGAGATATGTGAGCCAATCTCCCAGCGATATTTTCGCAACCTCTCGTATTGTACGTGATTCCTGGTTCGTTGTTCAGTCCTCGAAAATACATTTTGACCATTAAACACTGAATGAGGCTATGACTATTACTAACTTTTCATTTAGAAGGTGAGATAAGGTTTATTTCAAGATTTTGGTATTTACCTTCTTTTAACCCCAAATTGCCTTTAAAGCAATACAGTTTTGGCCCTAGAAAAGTATCCTCCTTGTAAAGGACAGTGCTTTTTTGTCTTCGTTTCTTCGTCACAAACTCATACATAGTTATTTTCCCCTTCAATAATTTCCCTGAATCTTTCTTTTTTCCTGCGCAGGTTAAAGTACGTGACTCTCACTGAAACAAGAAGTTATAGGTTCACTGAGCATCCTTACTGATAGCAGGTCGATCCTTTTATCTCACTAAATTGACTAAAGTCACAAATTCTAGACTACTATACTCCTCGCTCATCAGTAACCTATTTCCTCGTCTAGACTCACTGTTTATGGCAAGTTTATAAAAATTGTTGTCAAGACAAATCAATAATAATAATAAAATGTTTGTTTTCAATATGTGTTGTTTTGTATGAACTTGAGAAGGGTTGTTAGTGGACTCATTCTATAAAGCCTATAAATTATATTAGCGTGTTTAGTTCTAATCAACAACAGACAGCTTAGTTTTTCTGTCTTATTCAATAAAACTCTGAACAAGAGAAGTAAACTGAAAGATTTTACCTTAAAAATCCAGACGACAGGAGTTCCACCGTTCATGAAATATTAAACAGAGACTGGTAGTCCCTTCAAATTTTCAGGGATGGGGCTATATGAGACGGTGAGTGAACTACAATACACTAGCGTTCACGCGCAATGAAGAGAGACTACTTCTCGTAGTCAGAAGCCCAGTATATCCCTAAAAATGTTTTTGTTGAAACAAATTCAAATTATAGTCTTGCGTGCTCATTAAGTTTATTTTCTAACTCATTATTTCCTGTTACGTACCGTAGCCATTCTTAATGGCGATTTCACGCCTACGGAAATTGTTTCTACTGAAAATAGATTAATTGATGGTTACTTTATTCTCTGAGTGAAAAAGGAACTAGTAATCTTTATTTCAACACGGTTAAAACTCATCGGGATTGCATAGATGAAAAAGCAAGAAAAAAGTTACAATATTTATCTATCAATATTTATACAAGAGAACACACATTCTTACGACAAAGTGAAATAAAATAACCTGATTTTTTTTGCGTTGAAGGTAAGGGGTTAGTTAAAGTAACTTCTACAGCCGAAAACTCTGAAGGGTTTGAGCTTGCCGCAACTCTGTTGGAAGACTATTCCAGAGCACTGCCTCAACATAGCGGAAGCTCAGTACGAGAAAGGAAACGGAAAGTTGCCCTCGGAGTTTCCTAATGAATAGGTTGACTGACGCTGCTACGGTCTACAAATTTAGAACAGAGATAACCTGAGGCAAGACCGTTGAGTGATTTATAGACCATAACAGCTTTTTGAACCTATCGTTGGCAATCCAGTTCTTTCCAGCCAAGAAGTCCAAAAAGATAGTCAGCACTAGCGTCATGACTGCAAAAATTTAAAACCCCGTGCCGCCCGCTTTTGTAGTTTTTGCAATTTAGCACAAAGGGTGTTACCGTAATTACCCCAAACCACACTGCAGTAATCAAAATGAAGTTGAATCAGTGAATAATAGATGAACTGCAGGGTACTGGAAGGAGCAAAAGATCGAATGCGTTTCAGGGCCCCAAAACCAGAGGCAATTTTAGTTGATTATTTCTCGATATGTTTATTCCATGACAGAATTTCATCAATTAGTACTCCAAGTGAAATCGCATACGAGACCTGTTTAATAGAAGCACCATATATTAATCGATAGAGATGGGGCAGTCTCGAGAGTCTTAAATCTTTGCCTGGAGCCTATCAACAACTCTATCTTGGATGTATTCAGAGCCAGCTTGTTACCAATGAGCCAGTCACTGATATTAATCAAATCGTGATTTAGATAAAGGCCAATACAATGGATATGATTAGAAGCGAGTGTCATCTGCATACATACGAGGCGGACAATGGGAAAGACAATTTGGGAGGTCGTTAATAGAAATAAGAGACAGTAGAGGTCCCAGGATTGTTTCCTGAGGAATGCCTCGGGACAGCAACAAGTTGTGACAAATGACCATTCACGAAACATTTTTGATCACGATCACTCAGATAGGACCTAAAGCAATCATTGGAAATGTCTTGAATGCCATATTAATATAATTTTCATAGAAGGATGTCATGTTTCACCGTGTCAAATCCTTTTTTAAGATAGGAAAACTACGGCGTTAACCCCACCCTGGTCGATATTAGAAGTCCAATTGTCGGTAGCCTCAATTAGCGCAGTGACAATCGAGTGAAGCTAACGTAACCCTGACTGGTGGCTAGAAAGTAAATTATTAACAGTTGGGTGTATCAAGATTTGATCGTAAACTATTCTTTAATTTCCATCCCTTTCACCAATACAGGACTAATTGAGATTGGACGATAGTTATTTAAGTCATCAAGTTCGCCTTGTTTGAATAAAGGACTAACTCCAAAACACTTCCAATCATCAGGAAAAACACTAGAGACAATACAGCGATTAAAGATGAAACAGTGTGAGGGTGCAATCAGCAGGTCAGCACATTCACGAAGCAGTCTCACCGAGACCTTACCTAGGTCAGTACCTTAAGATTTACTTAATTTAGATAATATTGAATAAACAGTAGCTACATCCGTTTGTTTGAGCACGAATCAATTTTCGTCATCTAGAGTATAAGATTGCGATATTGTCAGCTATTAAAATGAGACTGAACTATCAATATTGGGTATGACGTTGACCCCGGGGGGGTACTTTAGGAATTTCTGGGTGGGGATGTGCCGCTGGGACCCTGGAACCCTTAACCTATACCAGAGCTAGTTCAGCTGAATTTTGTTACCCTATACTAGAGTAAACTCCCCCAACCCCCCCCCCCCCCCCATCCTAGAGTAGCTTTTTCCCTAGTCTAGATAAAATCTTCAACCAACTGATCAGTTTCCGGAAAAATGATACCCTATTCTAGACCCAAACTCTCTGATATATATACCCTATCCTAGAGTAACCTGCCTGAAAACCATACCTTCACAGCGGCAGCGGCACATACCTATACAGCCCATATGTGGCAGTGCCCCCCCCCCCCCCCCCCCCGGGACGCTGACTAACTTTGGCTCGACACTCAGGAACGCGTGACGAATTGCTAAGAACGTCTTCGTGGGAGGCTACTAGTGAAGTGGTAATTAAAGGTTTCGGCTAACTCCAGTGTATCAACAATAGAATGGACATTAATTTTTATCTCATTTACATTCGAATTAGTAGATTTTCTTGCATAAAGCTCATTAACGGATCTCATAAACTAGAGGCTACAAATTGAAAGCACAGTGCTTCGACGAGATACTGGGAAGTGTACGTCATCACTCAGGAATCTACTGCAGACATACCAAGATTTTTATAATTTTAAACAATCAGCCTTTAAAATCTTTTGAGTTCTTCACGATAATTACCAGTTTTGGCGAACCGCTAATCTAGTAAATGAATCGGAACGGTGCCCGCCCAGGGTGTATAAACTTTGGCAACAACGACAATTTTCGGAGTTTTATACTATGGTACTATTATATCCAGCCCCTTTATCATCTCTTGATCGAGTTCGGGACAACGAACAGTGTTAACATCTGAGTAAGTGAGTAAGTTAATGAGTGAGTTATTCTCATATCGGAGTGCGTACAAAAACTCAGTACTTCGCTTCACGTATCCGCGAGTTTATTAAAATATTCATTTTTATTTTACGCGTCCAGGCCCCACAGGGTCAGTCAAAAATTGGGTTGCTCGTAATGTAAGGCCTGCAGCAATAATCCACCAATGAAATTTTGTCTATCATGTCACATGTCGATTTAATATTTTGCCCTATTACATGGCTCGTTCTTGAGCAGGCAAGATGAAGCGAATACTACGTTCTGAATCAGATGAACTGGCAAGTGAATTTTACTTCTTTTTTCGCCGCAAGCAACAAAAGATATGAAATGTGAAATAATTTTGCAATTTTGTAATGTTGTATTGTAATAACCTCAGTCCATTCTTGTGGCATTTACATAGATCTATTTTCCTTTTTCTTTCCTTGTCTTAATTTCTTCCTAATAAATTACTTTATGTTTACCCCTGCCTGCCTCGATTAGCCAAGCTATATATGCGAGCAGAGGAAGTTTGAATCTAATTTAATTTGTAACTTCTATGGAGATCAATATACTCCTATGGAACTTCTATGGATTAACCGTCATTTACCAAACTTGTTCGGTAAACCTGACTGAATATTGAATATTGCGGGCCTCGTTCTTGATTATTTTTATTGCGCTTTTATATGGACCTTGCCGAACGGCAAACATCCAGCCACCTAGACTGGCGCATACCACTTAGCACCAGCATATACAGCTATTTCGAGAAAGGAAGTCGGAAAAAGTGCATGCAACGACCCAGAAAGGTATTGTGGGTGGCTTTGAGGGCACTGTTCTTCAAAGAAATTTGAAAAAATGGTACGGGAGGCCACGGACATATGTTTGCGAGTGCTAACTGAAAGCAACAAAAGTAGGTTCGACAGCTTCAGTCGTTACGAACAGTGTATTGATCATATCCCATATTACCTTTCGGGGTTGTCGCGTGCGCATTTCTTCCCACAACCTTTCTCGAAACAGCTGTATATTTGACAGCATTACATTAGAAGGTAAAACATCAAACGTCAGTTTGCACGAAATCTCCATCGTTTTCGTTACCAAAATAGAACATGCAGTTAATTTTAGCTCTTGTATCTTGTATACCTAACTAGCTGAGATATTTTAATTGAATACGTAGCTACCGCTAATTACTGTCATTTCAGCTGTATGATTTAAGGTGAAAACGTGATGCTTTTTACCATGCGAGCAGAAGTTTCTCTCTTGCATCGCTTTCAGCGTTTACAAAGTTATTCGCGTGGCTTGTCTGTCGCGTAGTTGGTTTGTTTACTCCCCTCACGGGGTGTAAACAAACCAACTACGCGACAGACAAGCCACGCGAACGATTTCGCGAACGCTAAAAGCCATACAAGAGAGAAACCTCTGTTCGCAGGTTAGATGCTTTTAGGTGTGACAAGACTGAAAATTACACATCGGAAAGAAAACGAAAAGGAACTACGCGGTGGTTACTAGGAATTGCCTAACTAACAGATCAAGAGCTAAATCCTAACGAAACATCAACAAGGTCCAGATTCAGAACTCGAAAAGGAACAAAAATGAGAAGTTTACCATTTCACCTTGTTCGTTAGGACCATCTCCAGATAACTTTAGTTCATTCTCGTCCCCAGAACCTCCTGGAGGCCTGAGTACGAGGACCAGGAGGCTCTGGGGACACAGGATTTGAAGTACTAGATTTTAGGACTTCCCGTCATTTCTGATTTTTTACAAAGTTTCTAACAGTGGTCACTTACTCTTGCCCAAGTGTCAATGACTGTAAATTTAGGTGATTCAAAGCTTTTACTTTTACTTTTGATTCGGAAATGACCGGAAGTCCTAAAAACTAAAATCTAGGACTTCAAATCCTGTGTCCCCAGAGCCTTCTGGTCCTCGTGCTCAGGCCCCAAGGAGGCTCTGGGGACAAGAATGATTTTAATTCATAAGACAGACGCTAGTTCCAGACTCCCTCTAACTCCCTCCCCCTTCTTTTCACCGAGACCATAATGCACCTTGTTTATTCCACAGCTCCCTCCCCCCCCCCCCAAAAAAATTACATAACCCAGTCGTCCTAAGAGAAATCGAAGACAATGTTTATGTAATATTTTAGGGGCGTAAACAAGGTGCATTGTGGTCTCGGTGAAAAGAGTGAATTGTGACTCCAGAATTTTGCTACCAAAATGTGCAACAATCGACGGAGGCTACTCTTTTATCTAATACGTTGATCCTTGATGTACTTTGTTGAGGGGAAAGATCTTAAGATTCTAGGACGAGAACGACTACGAGTACCAGATTTCGCTCAATAAGTTTTTTCGCTTATTCTCTAGCCTGCGTAGCAGGCGTCGAAAGGGGTAGGGGGTAGGGGATAGGGAGGAAGGGAAAAAGGGGAGGGGGATTGGCTACTTATTCTCAAATAATAGACACCCCGGATAGCCTCATTGCACATCTCTTTCACCAAAAAAATAGCACTGTTATCTTCCTTGAATGAGGTTAAAGCTATTTCCCAGCCGCAAAATAACAGTTTATAACTTGTGCCCTCTAGGACATTCTCGCTAAAACTCGTAGCAGAACGACGACGGCTATCACGTTTTCCCGCCAAAATGACGCTGGTTCACGCGCGCGCACTACTTAGTATTGAGGAAAACCCGTAGTCGTAGTCGTATACTCGTCTCAGAATCTAAAGCTCTCTACTGAAAGAAACGGTCTCCACCTGTTCAGCGGAAGGCCGGGTTACGTAGAAGGGACTTGGGTTGTCGAGGGGTCTGGAAAAGGTCTGGGAATGACAGGTTACTCTCCTACGCAAATCCTTTGCTTGAAAATTTCCCCTTTGTTTTTCATAAACAAAACATGAGAGACTTAATACTCAAGATCGGATATCCTACTTGATACCAAAGATGTCAATGGGCGAAATATTCCCAAGGAAAAAAAGAAAATTGAAGAACATTGCACGCTAGCTAATTTTGAGAACATTTTCTTCGGTAAGACGGATAGAATTGTTCGAAATAAGTATCAAGTTTATTTTCATTCCAGGTCAGTGATGATATAAGTTAGGAATGGGCAATCTTAATTTTGCTTAAAATTCTTCTGACATTGAAAATATTAGACAATTTGTAGGATAATAAGTCGTTTTTTGCTCTCCGCAGCAAAAGCTAAATTTGAATCAGATACTGGTTATATATGAAACAGAGCCAAAATAGTTCATTGAGCACATTGTGACTGAAACGAAAGATAACACCTGAGTGTCTTCGAACTCACAAACTAATTAGCGATTCTGCAACAGCATTTTAAAGCATAGGCGAAAGTTCTCTATTATTGACGAGCAGGAAAAGGTTAATAAACTGACTGGAAAACACAGTTTTTTAAATAAACTGCAACTTGTAAATCTATTTGTATCCACG
>OZ037776.1:15134503-15244503 GCA_964035525.1 Porites cylindrica | reverse complement strand
TTTTAGAGTAAGTAATCAAGTACTTTTTTTTCCAAGACCTTAGAGTACTTTCACGTGTTAAGCAGGTATCTTGTTACGGTTATAGCTAGTGGATCTGTTTGCTCTAGAAACCTGTTTCCCTTCAAGGTCCTTAACTATAAATTATATTAACCCTTCAGTTCCTTTTATTTTATTTTGCACTGTATATTTGTGTTGGACGTGGCTGCATTGCAGTTGTTGGTCGGTGCTTTTTCTAACAATTAACTATTAACCCTTTTTTTTATGCCTACAGCACTATCATTTACACACACCGTCCCTCCTCACCCTTAGTAGAGACTTGGGAACCCTTTCATTAGGGATTCCATACCACACCTACAATGCCACAAAGGTTGCTAGAGAAACTACAGGTTTTTTTTTTTGAAAACCTAACCTTTCTCAGTTTGACTTAATTCCTCTCGCAGCTTTACGTCCAAATTCCCCACGGGTGCTTTCGTAGCTTGCGCCGCAGACGTAAATTAACCTCGGTTAGAGAGGCAGCGCCAAGATCCTTTTTCTGGGTCCCGACGGACTCAACGAATTAACGGAAGTGCGTCTCCATCCTCATTGGCAAATCAACAATGGTTTTTTTTAAAAGGCAAATCATGGCACGTACTCAAATCCGGGTACACAGGTGAGGATGCAGAGCAAGGATTTTAGCGCGGTTTTCTCAGACGGACTTAACCAGAGGTTAGTTCCGACTGTGGCGCAAGCTAGAGCTTTTGTGGTCTTTGAACACAATCGCGTTCGAAAAATCCTGACAGCTAGGAAGGCTATCTGTTTTACGGCAGTTTAAGTATATCTTGTTTAGTAACGGACAAGAGACAATGTTTTACATTTTACGTATTACAACCGCTAAAGCGACACTGCACCTGAAGAAGGATTGGTTAAAAAATCTCAACAACAATTTCCCCCTACGTGTCGTTTTCTCACTCTTTTCTCGGTGTTTAATATGTTATGAAACACTCTATCTGGTGTTTGACATATTACGTATTACGTCCGCGATAGCGACACATGCCCTTAGAAGGACTGCACTAAAACAACTCAATACTATCTCTGCTACTGCCTTTGAATAAGGAACAAAATGTACGCATCCTGTTCAGTTCATAAGACACCATCTGGAGTTTAATCTGGCAAGAGTGATGGCTACAATCAGTAGCTTCATTAAAGTTTACTTATTACTCCGTCTTTCTTCAGTGTTGTGTCCACTTAATCGTCTTCAAGTCGATTCCTTCTTGGACCATTTCCCATAAAGGACTGCAAGTACTAAATAACATGAGATGTCGGTGATGGTGGTAGAGAGTAAGCTGCAAAAGCCAGGGGCGACTATTTTATTTTTAGGAGCCCAAGCACGCGAAGGCTTTTTATAGATAAGAGGGGTTTATTCTCTTAACTGTCACAAACTTCATAATACCAATATGCTTTCGGCGAATAAATCACCACATTTTATAAATAGCAGGCTATCTTGGCGAATGTGCTCGTGATTTAACAAAATGTGTAGTTTGCAAAAAAAACTCTAACATGGTCTTAACAAAAGCGAAGTAGACCGGCTTTAACATACACGAGCTACTATCAAATTTCATCTCCCCACTTGACCTGGACAACAGCGCGCGTATATGTAGTGCCTGGAGGATGACGCTGACCTCATCAAAGTCTAAACAAAGTGCAGAAACGTTTGTTGATGCAAGTAAACACTTTCAATTTTCTTTGTTTTGAAATGCGAAAGGAAGAGAAATATAAAAAAAAACATAGCAAATTCCAGCGAGTGGGTTCGAAGTGCGCGAAAGCCGATGTTCAGTTCAGCAGTGAATTAATATATGTTCTACAATTTTCCCTGCACTTTAAAGCTACAAAATTAAGAGCACACTCGAGTAGATTAGTCACCTGGTGAGATGTTGGTGGTAGTCACTGTGTATGTTTCGAACAATAAAAAAAAATGAATATCAATGAGACGCAGTCAAAACTGCATTCAATAGGACCGAAATTAAAGTCCAATCTTGTGACCGATTTTGATGAAACAAACGGTTAGGTTTCCCAAGAAGTACAGTAAACATGTGATGCCGACCAAAAGTTAAAAATCATTAGAACATTTAAGTTCTGGCTAAAAGCAAATTCCTGTAAAAGATGCGTTACAATGTTAGTCCACGCCAAAACAAGAAGTTCTACAATTTTCCTATAAACAAACTTTGTATCGCTAAAATACTTAAGGCAAAAACTTTCTATTCCAACTGAAAACGGGGTGGTAGTCGCCCGCTGATCGTTATTAATCCACTCCCGAAATATGGCTAAATCAGCTATTAACAAATTATTGACAGAAATCCTCTACGGCATCCAGAAACTGATTTACATCCGATTTATAGACAAACACTAAATAAAGAACATTTTGCTCAATAGCTACGCATCAGCAATGCATTCTATGCCACACTTTGCGGTTCTTAAAGGGGAATCAAGACACGAGTCGAGCGCCAAACAACAACGAGCAGCCATGTTCGTGTCAGACATCCTTGAGAAACTTGCTCTTTCACCTCGTTCAGCGCATCAGTCTCCACTTTAAATCAACTGATCTTTACTTATTTTGTACAACGAAGGTCTTTCCTAAGTTTCTGCTACCATTTCAATCTCAAGCAAGCTTTCAAAGTGAACAATTTGGATCCTATGACTACGTAGCACGGTCGCTGTCACTGGTCGCGTGCCATTCTCTTCCCCAGACCCCGTCGTTTCTTGGTCACGTGGTCTTCACTGGTCGGTTACAAATTAAGCCGATTGGCTCTTGGAACGAGAATGTTCGCGCGCTCTTTGACAAGTCAGCGGTCGCGCATGATTACGCGAAAAAGACCCCTTTTCATTGAACGAATCCTTTCTTTCTCGCTTCGACATGAAATGTTTCCAGTTTGCGCCAACTCTTTCTTTTCCTCAGGTTCTCTCAGTTTTTTCTCTTTCACATAATCAGCAAACAGCTCCTTTGCCACCTTCGTCGACCAGTTTTGTTTTTGTGAGTCCTTGTCTTCAACTATTTTTTCGATCTCTTGCTCGGTCAACGACTCGGAAGCAAACCTGGAAGTCTAGCTTCATTCTCCTCGGATGAAGCCTTACAAATTGGCAGATTATTATCATTATTCTTTCTAATGCCTGGAAATTGAAAACAATTGTCCAAACCATTTTCAAGATTTCAACTTGGAAAGTTTTTATTAAAAATATGTTTGAAATGAAAAATCTGACCGATTTCCGTAAAACGGAGGAAACCGGTGTGGACCCGCGCCTGAGTCCAAAAGAGCTAACAAAAACATATTACGATGGAGCCTAACGAGCTTCATAACCATTTCACTTTAATCAAAAAGACGATTCATATGCTGTCATTCAGACAGCATAAACTGGTAACTTAACAATAACGCCTTCATCTTCCAGATCTTTCTTTGAATTTGCTTTTGACAATGATGTTCATTCTTGAGTTTATTTATTATTGTCCTTTTTTCACTTTCGTGTCAGTACTTCATTTCAGTTTCTACTGTTTCAACCAGGTCGTAACGCTGTTAACATAGGTTTACGACTTCCTGTTAAAACCGAATTTCAATAGAAACCTAAAGGAACGATACAGCGAAACAGATTGTCAGAACAGTCGGTGTCGCTTCATATTCAGAGCTAGACTCGGAGCAAAACTCGTGAGGATATTTATATTGAGAATCACACGTCGTCAGTTTACGAGTGGGTTATTCGTTGAGAAAAATGCATAGTATTTTCGCTGGTCTTGCCTTCATTCTTACTTCCTCTCAAATAACCCTCATCAAAGGCGATTGTGGAAGAAATGGTTACAGCGGTGATACGGAAAGACGCGAGATGTCTTATAATCCTGAACTGTCGTACAAGATGGCGATTCTCTCTGCGGTAGCATATGATCAATCTCACCCTCAGCATTGTCTTGATCAACACCTGCCATCAACCAAATTTCAACTTCAAACAGTTGTTACAAAGAAGTGTGACTTCCTCGATAACAAGTGTGCTGGTTATGTAGCGGTTTCGCATTCTTTGCGAGTCTTGGTCGTCGCGTTTCGCGGAACTGAAGGCACAAGTCAACTTATCGATGAATTGCTAGAGACCATTCTTACCCCATCCCAAGATTTTCTTAATGGCAAAGTTCAGGCCTATTTCAAGGCGGCCTTTGAAGATTTATGGCAGTGCATGGAGCCGATAGTGAAAGCTGTCGTTTCAAAGAATCCCTCTTATCAGATCTGGTTTACAGGGCATTCTCTTGGTGCTGCCTTAGCGTCCTTGGCGAGTGCTTGGCTTGTTTATTACAACATCGCTCCACGTCAAAACGTCATCTTATACACGTTTGGGAGCCCTCGAGTTGGCGACTACAAATACGCTCTGCAACACGATCAATTAGTCAACAACAGTTGGAGAGTTGTTATTGACAACGACATAGTTCCTCATCTACCGCCCTTAATGCTGTTCTTTATAAAATATGGTCCCTATCACCATGGTGTGGAGGTGTTTTACAGCGAAAAGGCCCTCAATGTGCATTCTGCACACAGAGAATGTCACGGAACACCGCACGACGAGGACAAATCATGCAGCCGAAGCAAGTCACCGTTCAAAAATCTGCAGGATTCCATTAAGCAGCATCGTGCATACTTCAACATTACATTCGGAACTTTATGTGAAGAATCTGTCAGCTCACGTTACACCTCAAAAAAGACGCAGTTCCAGTTTCGTGAAGATCGTTGTACGACCTACATGTTTTGATTAAGCTTTTACTGTAAAATTGGTCTCATACAGAGCATCAATTCAAGTAGAATACTTCAACAGATACCGTAAACTTCCGATTATAAGCCCGCCACTTATTAGCTCCCTCCTCTGATAAGAACAGCTACTGATTTTTAATAATAATAATAATAATAATAATAATAATAATAATAATAATAATAATAATAATAATAATAATAATACTTATATAGCGCCGGTATCAATATTGCTATTTTCATCAGCGCTTAAAGATAAAAATATTAAAAAAAAAAAATACTAAGACTGCATGAAGTATACGTGCAAAAAGTGCATGAACCTACCAAAAAGAGTAAAACAATTATGTCAACACTAAAACTATAAAAATTACCTAGACTACTTAAATCGTAAAAAACTGCATAAAACCTACTAAAAACGAGATTAAAAAGCACATAAAATCACAAAAAAGCTTTAAAAAATGAAAATGTCTTGAGTGTCTTTTTAAAAAATGCTACTGAGGGGCTACTCCTAATTGAATAGGGCAATGAATTCCATAGTTGAGGAGCAGCAGCAGCAAAAGATCGATCTCCTAACGTAGTTAAAGTCTTGAATTTCACAGGGTTTAGTAGCAGTCCATCACAATCGGAGCGTAACTTGTATTTACATGCTTCTTTAAGGCTAATAAGCTCTTGGAGATAAAAAGATAGCCTTATACGTTACCTACTTTCAAAGTTTTAAAGAACGAAATAATATTATAGATGATTATATTTTCTGGTTGGCAGTTTATCTTCTTTAAAAGTTATTTTTAAAGATGGGTAACCCCCCCTTTCTTCCCATCCATTTTCTTTTTCATTTAGCTGGGATAAATTCGTCCCCAGGGCTCCTCTCATTTTGAACATAATCATATGAACAGCAACTGGTTTATTACCTACTTTCAAAGTTTTAAAGAACGAAACAATATTATAGATGATTTTATTTTCTGGTTGGCAGTTTATCTTGTTTTAAAAAAAGTTATTTTTTTTAGTAGGGTAACCCCCTTTTTCAACCATTTTCATTTTCATTCAGCTGGGATAAATTCGTCCCCAGACTCCTCTCATTTTATACGTCATCATGCTGACGATTACCTATGACGTGAGTGGCCAAAAAAAAAATGAAAATTGCTACTTTTTGCGGGCCACATCCATGACAAAAGGAATTTTTGTCTACTAGCTGAGGAGTTTCAATATATTTTGTTCGCTAATTTGTCTGCTGCAGAGGCTATCTTATGTATGTTAGAGTAAGTAATCAAGTACTTTTTATTTCCAAGACCTTTCAGTAGTTTCATGTGTTAATACCGCAGGCATCTCGTTATGGTTATAGCTAGTGGATCTGTTTGCTCTAGAAACCTGTTTCCCTTCAAGGTCCTAATCTATACCTTATATTAACCCTTCAGTTCCTTTTATTTTATTTTTAACTGTATATTGTGTTGGACATGGCTGCATTGCAGTTTGTTGGTCGCCCAATATCAGTGTTTTTAACTTTTAACATATTATTTTGCACTGTATACTTGTGTTGGACGTGGCTGCATTGCAGTTGTTGGTCGCTCAATATCGGTGCTTTTTCTAACAATTAACCATTTTTACTGATTTGTTTTTATGCGTACAACACTCTCATCTACACCCCCCCCCCCCCCCCTCTCCCCACTTTACCCACTATTTTAGTGGAGACTTGGTAACCCTTTAATTAGGGATTCCATACCACACCTGCAATGCCACAAAGGTTGCTAGAGAAATTACATTTTTTGGGGGGGGAAAACCCAAACTTTCTCAATTTCACTTAATTCCTCTCACAGCTTTACGTCCAAATTCCCCACGGGTGCTTTCCTCGCTGGCGTCGCAGAAGTAATTTAACCTCGGTTAGTAACGTCTGTACCCTGGGTTTTTCTCGCGTGCTGTAGGAATTTTCCGGTGTTGGCCGAAGGCCGAAGCCACGAGCGGCGCGCGGGTCACTATAAAGACTTGACAGAAACCGGAAACCGCGCTAGAAAAGTCTCTGGCACCCAGGGTATAACGTCCGCGAGGCAGCGCCAAGATCCTTTTTCTGGGCCCCCGACGGACTCAACGAATTACCGAAGTGCGTTTCGAATTTCCTCTCATCCTGATTGCCAAATCGACAATGGCTTTTTTTAACAGGCCAATCATTGCACGTACTCAAATCCGGGTACACAGGTGGGGACGCAGAACAAGGATTTTGGCGCGGTTTTCTCGGACGGACTTATCCAGAGGTTAGTTTCGACTGTGGTGCAAGCTAGAGCTTTTGTGGTCTTTGAAGACAATCGCGCTCGAAAAATCCTCACAGGATCCTGACAGGAAGGCTACCTGTGTTACTGCAGTTCAAGTCTATTTTGTTTAGAAACGGACAAGAGAGAATGTTTTACATTTTACGTATTACAGCCGCTAAAGTGACACTGCACCTGAAGAAGGATTGGATTAAAAATCTCAACAACAATTTCCCCCTACGTGTCGTTTTCTCACTCTTTTCTTGGTGTTTAATATGTGATGAAACACTCTATCTGGTGTTTGACATATTACGTATTACGTCCGCGATAGCGACACACGCCCTTAGAAGGACTGCACTAAAACAACTCAATACTATCTCTGCTACTGCCTGTGAATAAGGAGCGAGATGTACGCATCCTTTTTAGTTCATGAGACACCATCAGGAGTTAAACCTGCCATGAGTGATGGCTACTATCGGTAGCTTCATTAAAGTTTAATTATTCCGTATTTCTTTAGTGTTGTGTCCACTTAATCGTCTTCAAGTCGATTCCTTCTTGAACCATTTCCCATAAAGGACTGCAAGTAATAAATAACATGAGATGTGATGGTGGTAGAGAGTAAGCTGCAAAAGCCAGGGCGACTATTTTATTTTTAGGAGCCCAAGCGTGTGCGGGCTTTTAATAGAAAGGAGGGATTTATTCTCATAACTGTCACAAACTTCATAATACCAATATGCTTTCGGCGAATAAATCACCGCAGATTATAAATGTCAGGCTATCCAATCCATACATTGATACGTCGAAGCCGTTTAGAGATCCATATCTATTGTTTGAAAGCTTAACTTCGATGTCACACACTGATATCAGAATCCTTTATGTGAACTTGACATCGCAGAACGAGAGATGTAATGCGTAACTCTTATTAATGAAGCAAGAACCTCGCAAGAAACTGAATAAATGAATGATTTTGCTCTATTTCGCTATTTCCTGCTAAGTATTTTAGAGCAATCGCATGCGGGGAGTCTAAAGACAGAAGGAGCCAAGTATTTAAACGAAGTCTAACTTAAGCCGCGGTTTAATGAATCTTTGGACCTCCAGATCTTTGCTTTGGTGGGTTGTTTTAAAGAAGATAAATGCTTTTCTAGTCTTCTCTATTATGACTTCACAAAACTGTTCACAATAAATGATGTTTAGATAAAATCGTTGGGCAAATTGAAAATGACTTAGAACGCGGTTTTGTTAAACACTGGCTAAACTACATTTAAAATATTTGACCCAAGGTGTTTATTAGAAAGGGGCGCCTGGTACAAACTTTTAAAAAAGCGTGGGGGCGAGGGGGAATGTTTCTTAATGACCGACAACAAACAGAGCGGGGGCACCTGTAGTGTCAACTATTACTAGTTAGACAAGAGGCGTTTATTTGAGAGAGGGCGTCTATTAACTCATTTACGGTAAGGCCCGGTTCAAACTAAACCTGAGCAGAACCTAATACATTGAATTAAGTACATGAAAAGGTCGGCGTCTGAATCAGTTAGCAACGCCTACTTCAATTTCGAACGGCTCAGCCCCACCTAGCCCGGTCGGAAATTTCGACTGTGAAGCGACTTTGGAGGCAACGTGGCCGAGCGGTTAGAGCGTTGGGCTTGGAATCCTAAAGCCCCGAGTTCCAGTGCCGCTCTGACCGCTAGCTGGATTTGTTCTTGGTAGTCCCGAGTTCAAGTCGTCGACCACGCTTGTAAATAGTTCGCCTCCTACCAGTTGGGATTTGGGATTCGTAAAAATATTGTTTTATTTGAATTATTGTTTTATTATCCCTGAAAAGCCCAATAAGGGGAGTGGATAATTAAGTATTTATTATTTATTATTATTACTTTGGAACGTCTGATTCAGGCGGTGAACTTTTCATCTGCCGAACCTAATGCATATATTATTATCACGAATTTTGCAAGCGCTTTTGCCGAAATGCACATTTTTCTCCTTTGAATTTCGTTCGGCTTGAATTAAGATCGACGTGTGAATTAATTCAGCCGGTCTAGGTAATTTGGCTCGGCCTTGATTCCAGTTAGGTTCGGCTCAAGAAACGTTCGGCGTCTGAAATGCGCCTAAGAGACCTATTAGGGCGACGAATGGAACTTTTTATCAGCGACACTAACCTCATTTCACGAAGTCGCTTCACATGTTTGATGGTTTTCTCCACGGTGTAATCGATTTCTTCTTCAGTGGTGAATCGCCCGATGCCAAACCTTGCGGGAACAACAACAGAATATATATATCAGGGGCCGTATACAAGCAGTTTGATAATGTGAGCTCCATTATAGTGTTCTTTAATTAGAGACCTTAAGGATCGGTATTTAAACGAGGTCTAACTTGAACCGCGGTTTAAGAAATCTTTGGACGACCTTCAGATCTCCTCCTTAGTGTGTTATTTTAAGAAGAGAAATGCTTTTCTAGTCTACGCTATATGTTTTAATGAAACTGTCCACGACAAATGGTGCTTAGATAAAAGCGTTCGGCAAACTGAAAATTACTTAGAACGCGGGTTTGTTAAACGCTGGTTAAACTCCGTTAACCGGCTCTAAGATTCTAAGATGGCGGGAAAACGTGATAGCCGTCGTCATTCTACCACAAGTATTAGCGAGAATGTTGTAGTAGGGGAAACAAGTTATCGAATGTTGGAAGTTTTATCATTTTAGGGTCGAGAAAGGGCTTAACCTCCTTCAATAAAAATAATAGTGCCAACTTTTCTGGAGGAGAATACTACAATGAGGCATTCCGGGGTGTCTAATTTTTGAGAATACGTGAAAAAACTTTAAGTTAAATCTCGTCCTTCTAGTCGTAGGTCTCTCTCGTGTGTGACCGAGCGGTTAACATCTCGAACTCTGGATCCCCTGGAGGTCCGGGGTTCAAGCCTCGCTTCCTTAGACAAGGAACTTTACTCCACTTTGTCTCTCTGCACCCAGGTGTATAAATGGGTATCAGCGACATACTGCTGGGGGGTAACCCTGCGATGGACTAGCATCCGGTCTATCGGGGAGTAGCAATACTCCTAGGTGTGCTTCATGCTACGGAAACCGGTATATAGCTCAAGCCGTTTTGGGCCTTTGACTCGTGTGCGCCTTTACCTTTTTTCAATGGTAAAACAAAACCAACGTTTTCTTTGGAACAATTGCGCCTTATGTCCACGTTTGCACGCAGCAGCAAAAATTGCGATTTTTCGTGTGTTGTTTCGCGTTAGTTGCGATTTGTCGCAGTTCTATGTCATGTTAATAATCACTGAAGTCCAGAGCGAGTTGTCGATTTATATCTCATGTACGATCATTTACTGAACATCAACAATAAACTTGACATTAAAATGCTGCTTAGCGATGAAAATAAGCAAAAGAACACCGTCGGCCAATTTAGTTTTTTGCTCTTGTTTGTTTGTTTTCAGGTTTTTTTCTTTTTCTAACGGAGTTTACGGGCTGTTATACAAAAATACGGTCAAAACCAAACTGACGAACCAATCACGAATAAACAGTTTCATAAAGAAAGCACATAACAGATAAGAAAAAAAGAAAACATTTACCGACTCAGAAGATAAAGAGCAAAAACGATCAAGGGTCTCAGGGCCTCTTCATATGAGCCCGGTTGCCCGGGCTGACTCGGTTACCGGGATGAATTTTGCCTTGGGTTCATAAGAGAAATTTCAGCCCAGTTTCTGAGATGAAAAAAGGTCAAAGATCCTCGGGACGAGTTTGTTTTGGCGCCAAATTTGGGAAACAAAGCAAACAGGGAGAAACACACGGTAACTCTTAAAGCCGTATCACTGCAGTTAAATGGGATGCTTATGATGTGTAAAATACAGCAGGCAATGAAAGACGATGCCATCCGGACCACGAGAATTCATCCCGTCGTTCATCCCGGTAACCGGGATGAAGTGTTCATATGGCGACATTTCCAGCCCGCTTACCGAGATCTCGGTTGGATAGTGCGCTGTATTACTATTTTCCACACGTATCCCTTATTTTGGCACTTTTGCTGAACTCTTATTCGCATAATAAACTCGACTGCTGGGGCTCCCTCCATGCACCACTGTTGATACTTATCACAAAATATTTTCTATTCGGTTGAGCGGAGCGATAGGGAATAGAACTGGAGTCTCTAAAACTAGGACCCGTCCCAGGCCTCAACAGGACAGACAAAATAACAAGGCCTGAGTACTACTGCGCTGGTTTCAGTACCTGATAGATGAGTGGGCGAGATCGTCATCAGCTCCAATCGCTCGCAGCACATAGGAAGGCTCCAGTGAAGCTGAGGTGCATGCGCTGGAAAGAAAGATTATAATAATACTATTAATCTGAAAGGGGCCAAAGGAAAAAACAGGGGCAAATAACTTTCCAGTGCAACGAACTCTAGCGGGGCAGCCCACGCGTAAATAGGCCAATCAAAGGTCACGGTCACAGCAAAGAAACCTGACTTTGTTAGTTCGTTGGCAAATAAAAAACGATAACATTTACTTAAATTTCGGTGTCTGTAGGCACTGGGCACTTGGTATTCCACGCGAGTAATTTTAAATGGTTTTCGCTCGTAAGTGTCAACAAACCGAAACTCAAGTAATACACATTTTTCATGTGTTACAAAAAAGAAATGGCACAATCTGAATGGTTAAACCGTAGGATTTCATTCAGACTCACGAGTTAGAACTGCATACTAAATAAATAGTAACATGTGAAAGTACTGCTGAACAGGTTCATTTGAATGGTCACACCATAGGATTTCATCCGCAGACTCAAGAATACATACTAAATAGATAGTACCAAGTGAAAGTACTGCTGAAGAGGTTTCAGTTGAATGGTCACACCACAGGATTTTATTCACAGACTAAAAAGTTAGAACCTCCCTTAAAATTATGAGTGACATGATAAGCAATCCGTGTGGCAATTTTTCAATTCACGTTTCACTCGCACCCACCTGCCTGAAGACAGTGCTACATCCTTAAGCGCCATCAAAAGACTCTCGCCTTCAACAAATGCGAAAGACAAGTTTACACATCCGGGATAAGAGTGATCCGGGTCACCGTTCCTGACCACGTGAGTTAACCCGGATGTAATGCCATTCACCAGCCGAGTTGACAGTTCTACTGTCCTTTTATGGTCATACTGTTAAAAATACAAACCAAAGAGCCTCTTGTAAATAAATACCACTAGACAACAATCACGTGACCACTTTGTAGATTACAGACAGGATTGAGGATTATCTCGTATTGATAGCGAATTTTCACTTTGATTTCTTTCACAGCCTTCCACATGTACGACATAGGACCGAAGTTTTAAGCAGGATGATAACCAAATTAAAAGTTTAACAGTCAAACCTCCCGTAAGCGACCACCCAAAATGCGAAGATTTAGTGGTCGCTCACGGCAGGTGGTCTCTTGCGAGAATCCAACCACAGCGGTTCTCTTCTAAGAAGACGTGTCACTAAAAGTTCTTCGCCTTAATCTGAGTAGCCTAGTAAATACAGCGGACATAGAGATCAAAATGAAAGGCTCAAAGTGGTCGCTTACAACTAGCCTCTAACGCAAACGTTCTTAGGGGTTCGTCACGCGTTCCTGAGGGTTGCGTGACAAGGCAAAAGAACGTCTGCGAGGGACAACTTACAGGGCGATAAAAACAATGGAAAATTCCAAAACCGTCATCCAAAAAAGTGGTCACGCCTTTGTCACTAACGAGAGATGGTCGTTTACTAGAGGTTCTAACTGTAATGATCTGACTAGGAAAATGTTGGTGGTTTTGATAAGTGTAATAAAGGTGGTCGCTTATGCGAGAAGGTCGGTTTACCAGAGGTGGTCGCACTTGGATGTTTGACTGCACTTAGTGTTATTTGTAATTTTAAGTTAGATTGCAGGTTGAAAATGTATCCGTGAGCCTCCAAATCTGTTGATAACTAGATCACACCCTTAAATAGATAATTGTCTTATACTTAGCCGGCGAGAAAGCACTATTGGCGATCTCTGGGCTCGACTCGAGGGACGGGGGTAAAGAGAGTCTCCTTCTCTCTCCCCACCTCCCCATCCCCCCTTCCCCCACCACACAATCTCGAGCGAGCCCAAGGACAAAAATACCATCTTCCGGTCAGTATTTCCTAGAAACTGTCACAACTACACCCTGTCTTTTATACGGCAATAGAGAGAAGTCGTTACATCACGTTGCCATGGTGGCAAAATTTCTGGATCTCAACCAATCGGGTTACTGCAAATATAGCAGAAAAAAAAACGTGTACGACTTTCCTGTGCATGATTGCACTAAAGAACAAAACAGCGGTCCATACTTTTCTTCCATCGTTCAACAATGCAAATGACCGTCTCTGTCAAGAAGGATTGTTGGGATTCAGAAATTTTGCCACCATGGTAACGTGACGTCTTGATTCTCCTTTCTATTAGGCTGATTTTGGATGATCCACACAGACACTGGGGTTCCTCTGCATTGAAGGTATCAATAATTTGTCGTTACTAGTTTACCTCCAATTCATCCTTTGCAACCTCACAAGCAGCGCCAAGTCCAACCGCCAACACGTGAGGCACAGTACCACTGCGCATGCCCCTGAAATGAAACCAAAGGACCACAATCAAACAATGGTTCGAACATCGAAGGATTCATGTACAACAGAGAAAGTTCTTCATCCATGTTAAATGCCAAAATAAAAAAGAAAAAAACAGACCTTTTCAGCTGCCAAGGATTGAGCACCTTGTTTAGTTGGTGGAGCAGTTGGATGAAAAATGTATGTTTATTACTATTTTTGTACCCTAAATAACGATCGTTAAAATCCCCATACAAACCCTTATAATATTTCTGTTAAGCAACGATTCTCCCTCGTGAGGTTGGGGTGCCTGTGGGACCACCTGTGAATAGCCCTACTTAGTATTTACCAAATCAGTGAATAGCAATTTTCGCGCCTTTTGATTGGCTACCCTAACTCGGAATATCCTTGGCCATTCACTGTTTTGCGACCGAGGCCAACATGACGTCTCGTCTCTAGAAATTTTCGGAAGACGAAATCTGAGCGAGAAATGAAGCAGTCGTAGAAACAAATACCAGGAAAGCGACGAACTTCAGCTTGACGGTGTTTACTCGGGTAGGTAGAAAATTATTTTCGTCCTGAATTTGCAACAAAATTGTAAAGACACACTTGACAAAATCCTCGAAATGTTCGTAAATTGTAAACAAACTTCCCACTAAGTGACGTTTTTAATTTACAAAAAGTTACTTTTCTTCATTTTTATCCAACTGATTTAGTAAATGCTAAAACAACTATCCCCGTCAGGATCGGTGAACGGCGCTAGATATATACCTCGACGCTTCGCGTCTCGGCATATACAGTGTTTTCACCATTATTCACCCCTACGGGAGATAGTTGTACTATTGTATCTTACACCTATGTAAATTTAGAAACTTTTAAAGGTAAGAAACTAGTCAACTTTTCTGATATACATTTACTTGTCACGGAAAAACACTGGGAGCAACTTCAGACCCGGCCACATCATTTACATTTGTCTGAACTCTTTACAGAACGAGGTATAACAAAATAGGCACTTTTATTATTATTCAATGATATGCAAAAGAGTGGCCGGGTATTCTGAAGTTTAACTAAACCCTGTTTAAGATGTAATATTTGTCTTACTGATGGAAATGGGGCTAATGGCACATACCTCTCTTGTCCTCCGCCACTTTGAATGGGTTCCACTCTGACACGAGGTTTTCTTCGGATGTACAAAGCACCGACGCCTATGTACCATTCAATAAAGAGAAATGTTAGTAGGTTTCCTCAAAAGAAGCGTCTACAAACATTTACATGTGCATTACAGCCACTTCTACGGTGTAAAAGTGAACAGACCCTTCCAGGGCTCCTTTGAACTTTAAAAAATGTCGCGTTCGCAAATATTCGTCGATACTGCTGAAAAGAGTGTCTTAAATTTATTTTGTAAACTTTTAAGGTTTAAAAGTGATACGTCAGAAACCAGCAAAGATGTAGCTCTGCAAACTCGTAAAATTTTACAGATGTTTGTCATTTTCAGTTTTCATGGTATCACCTCATTGGGACTTAACTTCGTGGGTCTTTAATTTCGTGTTTTCGCGAAATTAAAGACCCACGACTGTAAAAAGCCCCGCGAAATTTATTACCCATATAGAAAATTCAAATCACAGAAAAAAAAAAAAAAGAATAACATTTAATAACTACAACACACAATGTACAGGGTATATCTGTCCACAAATAGCGACAAAATTCTTATTAGCTGGTTTTACTGGTGCGTTCCATTCCGTGACTGTGTCTTCCGTACTGAAATAACGTTAATACGCGTTTTGCTTCTTTCATTTTATCTCGATATTTTAAAATGTTCAGAGGATTGAAGAAAAATAAAATCAAGTTGAGAACGCTTGAATCGCGAAATTTAATGCCCTTTCTCATATTTGCTTAATTAATATTGAAATCGCGAAAATAAAACCCCGCAAAATACTATCTTTCCAAAATCGCGAAATTAAGTACCCACGAAATTTTAAGGTACTCTCAAACTAGGCAGATTTAATGATTTAAGGGGTTCTTTCTATGCCATGACCAATGGAGATGTAGCCTGCATATCATGGTTATTAAAAATGACTTATGGAGATATTTGATTATGGCTTTAATTGGAATAGAACTGTACAAGTTTGTAATGAGATATGTGTACTGTTACAATGAAATGTACCTTTAGGTCCATAAATCTTGTGTCCACTGATTGACATCAAGTCAATATTCAATTCATTAACATCGACGGGAATCTTGCCAACTGCTTGTGCCGCATCTGTGTGGAAGAAGATTTTCTTCTTACGGCAAAGGGCCCCTGTCACAAATAGAAAGGAGAATAGATTTAAGCAATAGAAAACGTTTTCCGTGTTTGCATAGCCTGATATAAACACGAGAGGGGTTGGGAGAATTCGAGACAGTTATGCAAACCCGAGACGAAGTCGAGGGTTTGCATAACTGTCGAGAATTCTCCCAACGCCTCGAGTGTTTATATCAGGCTATGCAAAAACAGGAAAAAAGTTTTCTATTGCTTTTATAAAATAACTTTCCCGAGAAAAAAACGCAAAACTCTTTGTATGGCTCTGATTAAAAGAAAAATTCTTACCAGTCGCAAAATCTTGTCCACGAAGTCTTGCACGCGTAACCAGTTCTTGTTTTGCAAAAAGATGCTTTGCAAAATACGGATTTTTCTCGCTTAAAACGGTCAGCTTAAGCGAAGAAAAATGTACACACCTTCTTTGTAACGATTTTCCAAGTTTCAGCCGACGAAGGAATGGGTAAATAAAGTAAGCTTTTTGAGTTTTGAACTCGAAGACTTTTTCATATTTGTGCTTGCGTGATTAGCGCGCGAAAAACTAACAGTCTATATGCTAACAGTCAGAACTCTTAACAGTGAACTCCTTCCTTTCACTCAAGGATAGTAAAGCAAGTCACAAACACACATGAAAATTGCCACCAGCTGGAAGCGGACACGTGTCCCGGGGTACTTCCTATGATGGCCTATACGGTGAAGCTCTGCGGTGACTTTTCAGGCTTTTGATGTATGACAGGCAGGAGATTTCACTAGTTGAAGTATATGAAAGGGTAGGGAAATCTGTCACTTCAGTCAGTAAAAAGGCTCAAAAGGGCCAACAGATGCATTATAATAGTATGGCTGTGATAAAGTCAGGAAAAGAATTTGGTTTGGTGATTTGTTCGTACTTTAAAAATAGCGCATTAACAGCAATTAAATCAAATAAAGGGATGCAAAGGTCTTAACTACTAAGTACGTGAAAGGGGTACCATTTGTCAGTATAGGGGATACAAAAGGGGCGACAAGGAGAGCCCACAATCCTAATCTCCAGGTTGTTATTACGCATGCGTCGCATGTATGTAGCCAGCATTCGTTTGGACTTCCCCTAAGAATGAATGGAACGTATAGAACGCAATTTGGACACGTGCGTTTCGACCGTCTACGCCTCGGAATCTGTTCACGCGTATTTTGACCATTAGTCAGTGCAGACCTACTCAAAGCACAGCGTTAGAGCAAAAGTGTTTGGACTTTCGATCGTTGTCGCCCGCACTCCTGTTATCACGAGTTATAAAAGGGCAAGGGGTTAGATATCGGGATGAAGACTCCCTGTGTAAAAATTTGTCGAGTAGCCCTTCACGGGAAAAGTCAATCTACTACATGACATTAAATTTGTTTTCTCCACTAAGACCCTACCAATATCTTTGACAGGTTGTTTGACACCAATCTCATTGTTGACAGTCATGATAGAGACGAGTGATGTGTCAGGCCTCATTGCTTCTTCAAGTTGCTGTATTAAGATAACAACATAACTTAAAACCTCAGACAACAGCTTTCACAAATCAGGGATGAGAACCCAATTTACAGCAGCGGGCACAGTATGATCTATGTAAAGACTGATATCCTAGTTGATTACATGGGAGAAAAAGCTAGAGCTCTGGGTAGCAGATTGAAGAAGCACCAAACTCGAACATCTTCTGCAGTACATGAACATTGTTCTACATCAGGTCATTCTATCATACCTGATGCGTTAAGATCATACTAGCCTGTTCCAGGCTCCAAGATAGTAGGGAAAGCGGCTCGAGAAAAGTTGCGACAAAACTGCTTGGGAGCCGGGGAGAGACAGGGAAGTGGAGCCTGCAGGCATTGTTTTCAATACCTCATTACAGTACACCAGCTCCTGGTATACCCTGTGATTGGTCAATTTAGACAGTTAACATCAACGCTCACGTTAATCACATGGGTACACGTTAAAAACATGGTGAGTGTGCAAAACCCCCCCGCACCTGATGCATTTTCTCTATTTATGATAAAGAATCTTTGACATTTTGACATGAGGAACAGTTTTTCTGGAAGTGGGCAAGGTAGTGGAGAGACTGAGGTATTTAAAAAGATGCTCATAGGCTTTCCCCATCTCTCTTCCCTCGTCGTTTTTGCTCACTAGCTTTTTCGCTACTGGCCTGCTTTTTTTGCTTATCTGCACTGACTGAGAGCCTGGCACGGGCTAAGATTATACTGGCAGGAGACAAACTGTTAAAAGGAAGATCACGGAGGTTATAGTTATCTCTCAACCAGGATGGTAGGCTGGAACTACCAAAAATCTCTGATGAAGTTCTTTTGTCACACGACCATCCTAAAGTGTGACTACTGTACAGCCATTTACATTTGAATGATCTAAGCGATTCAGCTGAAATATTTCAGATTATACCATAAAATTCCGAAAATAAGCCCCTCCAAATATAAGCCCCCAAACTCGTAACGCAAAAAAACCCCTCCGTTTAATTGCCCCTCCAAATATAAGCACCCAAGAGCTTGTACTAGGAAATTGCCCTCAAATACAAAGTAAAATAAAGCAATATTTAATGGTACAGCAACACATAATTTTTTGTACATATTTGCCGAAGAACTATTACATGTGCCAAATGATTGCAGTCAGAAAGCGTCACAGTTTATTGCTGTTTGCGTAGTCCACTCTTCAGTCTTAGCCTGGATTTTCTTGGTCCATATAGACAAGTACTTTCATGGCTGCGTTTTAGAAAGGTCTACGTCCTCAAGGCGAGTTTCGGTAAATCCTTTGTACAAATTACATATTACATGTACAGACATAAATTTCGTTCCAACTATGAGCTAGCCCAATCGACTTTGAGACGCAAATTTCCCTCAGTATATAAGCCTCTCCGAATATAGGCCTCTCCGAAAATGGCCTTTGAATAATTATATAAGCCCAGGGGCTTATTTTCGGAATTTTACGGTATTTATTCATTTCCAGTCTATAATTTGTTCTAACTTACAACGGTTCAATAAAATAAATTAACGACCACAGTTTCTCAAGTTACGAGAAAGAATCTTGACGTAAAGAGAAATGCATTAATTTTGTCTCACCTGCAGGTTAATAAGACCATTTTCCATGACAGGCAAGTAGGTCACATCAAAACCTTCACTTTCCAGGGCGCGACAAGAATCAAGCACACACTTATGCTCCTAAAAGATACAACATTCACAAAGTCATGAGTAATAGCACAGAAACTTCAATGACGTCAAATGACTTGAATGATGTCAAACTGTTCAAAACGCAAGTAGAACCACAAGAGCCGCAGGCAGGTGGTTTCACTGCAAAATAAAACCCCTTTGCTTGGCAAATTGTACAACCTTTTACATACATGTAAGCAGCTGCACACGAGAGAAAGAAAAAAAAAATAATTGTGCCATCATGATCATGTTATTTCGACATTTAGATGCATAGTCTATTACTCTCATTGTCCATAAATCTTAACCAATCAGCATTTTCTCTGAAAATAAAGCATGACAGAAAGAAAATTTCACCATCATGACCACATCATTTCTATGGTCAATACTCTCCTTGATCATGAAAAACCACTCTTTTATTGTAAAATGGCATTATACACAGTTTTTTCCAAATGTCTGCATACTGCCGACTGGTTGTTAAGGGGTTGGCCACCTGATTGAGGAGCAATAGGCCTGGCTTCAACTCCTGGTCAGACCAACACGTGGGTTCTTAAAATGCCGTATTTTTTCGAATAAGCGCCCAGCCTCGAATAAGTGAATTCAAAGACTTCTTATACAGACATTTTAGTACAAATTACATTAATTATGTTAGCCTGAATTTCATCCGATTACTTTGAGTCGTTATTACTCCCTCTGTCAGTAACATCTGAATTGACTGGCCATTAATGCTGTCCAGTGACGTCACCACTCCTTTGCTTTAATTCATGCAAAAAGTAAACTCACACGATTTTCAAGTAGCAAACCAAGAAATATTGTTTGGAAGTGTCTACACGATACAGAAAAGCTGACAGAATTTCTTTACTCTTTTCGATCATAATTCATGTTTAACATTCAAACTATCAACTGCATGCAGTACTCTGAACCGGCCGTAATTCAAACTCGGTTGCAATCACACAATGAAATAAATATTTGGCCGATCATTAACAAAAGAAAACAAGGAAACAAGAAAGAAAAGCTAACGGAATCAGTACACTTGACGGTGGAAATAGCAAGAAGGTCAAGGTTGAATGACAACATGACATTGGTCTCGGAAACTTCGCATAAACAAAATCACTGTAGAAACCACAAAGCGGCTCTAAATGAAAAACCTACTAACTCTCCGCAATGATTCTTCATTCGCAGTTCAATTTAGCAATTCAGTTTCGAAGACAAGGGCAATTTTGCTGTTTACGATAAAGATTATCGAAATGTTTGAACTCTACAAGCATGCCATCGATGTGATCCGCTGAATATCAAGCGACAATCGTGCTAAAATTTCTCATAATTATACATAATTATGCAAATGTTTAGACAATCAACCAATCAAAACCACTACCTGGTTTCAGGGTAGCAGTGACGTCAGGGACGGCATTAACGGGAGGTCGATTTAGACATTGCTGAGAGGAGAAAACGACTCGAAGCAATTGGATGAAATTCAGGCTATAGTTATGTAGAATCCTTGCTGTTTTCAAAACAGGACTAAAATTTACAATCCTTTACACTTACGGTTTGTGTAGTTATAACATGTTTCTTGTTTCGTTTGTAAAACCTTGCCACCCCCTGCAATGATAAAATGTACATGTTTCTCCAAAATTAAGTTAACTACACATTATAGCAGTGAGCTGCACCAGTAAACAATAAAGGTACTTCCTATTAATTTTTGGTCAAGTAATAAAACATTTATTTTTATATTAATTACAATACATCACTGTCAGAGATGTCACTAAGACTTCAAGTTGCCGGGTATTAAAATACCACAAGTAGGCGGGAAATCAAACAGCTAGGTCCAGAGGCCTTCTGGCTACAAAAAATCCTTTTTTCTCTTGTGAACACAGCCTCATAAATAATTTTCTATATTTGATGCAAGACATGGTCTTTTGACCTTAACTTGTAGGACACCACTTTAATTTTTGACGCTTGTGGGATTGGAAGCAACTGCTGACCCTGAAGGCTCAAATTCAAGATGGAGGAAATACACTCCATCATAATAAAATATACAGACATAAGGCATTTAACTCTTCTAAAATCAATAAGAAGAGACAAGTTTAAGAGCTATGAAGAAACAATTCTAAGGCTTACAAAAGACATAGTCACAAGCCCTAGGATTTCACGGTAACAAAAGTTTCCGGTACCGTGTTGTTACCGTGGTCGTAAAATAATGGAACCAAAACAATAGTTTCCCTAGTGCCATTTTCAACCCTAGGGATCCATTTACAGAAATTCTTTAATTTTCCACACAGATACTTAATTAGTAGGGCAATTCTTTAGTTACATGTATGACTCACATACAAAACTGAAATGTTTAGCTTCTATCAGTTTTATCTTGAATCATTCCCAAAAGGCATTATACATTACTGGTTTATGGCTTCCAGTGCCAAGAAAAAAATATATGACTTTGAAAAATTAAAACCATTTAGGGGATGGGTTCCCATGAATTTTCATGACACCAAAAAATTGTTGCTGATGGTCTCCCATGATCTCTGGGCACGGAACTGAAAAATTGTTTTCCATGGGAATTGAAATCCTAGGGCTTGAGTAAGAAATACCTTGACAGAAATGTTGTTTGACTCTGTTGCACCACTGGTAAATACAACTTCTTTAGGATCAGCACCAATCAGTTCTGCTACTTGCTGTTAAAGGGAAATTATGATCACTTTCCAAAAAAATTTTTAAACAAAAAAAATAAACACTCCCACTATATCATTACAGTGCTGTGGCTGAAAAGGTTTGTGAAAGAAAATGGCAATACTATTAATCATCTTGTACCATACACAGATAATTTGGACCCATAGGGTCCAAAAGAGATCAAACACCTAAAAATGCAATAACATCTATTTGATAGGACACCATTTAATTGAATTTAACTGGGGAGCAAATCAGGGCTTCTGATTTTATATGATGGTGCGATTTCGCTCATTTGGCCTCAAATCGCATCCGATCACACAATTTGAGGAAAATCGCATTTATTAATTCATAAAAAAATGCTTTATTCAAGTAAATTAACTTTCATTAACCCTTTAAGCCCTGGTATCCACATACAAATTCTCCAAACTGATCTCTATACATTTTCTTAAAGAATGAGTTGAGAGAATTTGATAATAGATCAAGGCATTTTCTCTTGTGTGATCATTTTATGAATAATTTCTCATAACTTATCTCTTGACAGTGTATGGATATTGTTTGGAGAAAATTGATCTTGGTCACTATTGGGACTTAAAGGGTTAAACATTTTCCCAAACATAAGGTTATTTAAAGGATTTACCACTAAAGAAAGCCTTGAAAGTGGTGTAACAGCATCATGTAATGTTAAACAAGTGTCTTTTTTCTTTCTTTCTATTTGTTTTCTTTTCCAGGTCAAGATAATCGCACAAATTTAACTATTTTGTTTTATGATAGATGTTTTATTATTCTTTTACATTGAAATTGCCTGTTAAACAACATTAAAGTGATTTCCATCCTTAGAAATCTGGTAAAACAATGTTAATCAGCCCTGAAAAATCACATAATAAATTTATTTATCCCACAATAGTCCTATCTTATCGCACAATATGCCCTGAAAATGCCACATAATTTCTGCTTTTTTTTATCATGCCCTATCAGAAGGCCGGGCAAAGTAAAATCAAGATTAACCGACTGTTGTGAATTTCAGTGAAAATGGCACCAACTCAAGGCATGGGGTGAATGGTGATTTGTATGAAATTGTCCACCCAAGCTGTGAGCTCATTGTGTGTTCATGGGAGCGAAATACAGGAAAGGTCTATTTTGTGGAAACAAGTAACTATGTCTAAAAGCAGAAAGCCACTTTCAGGCTTCAAATAAGCTTTTAGGTCTAAACTTTTCAAAACTTTTAAGAGATGCGGCATTGTATTAATAAAATGAGGTAGAAAACATCCCACATGCTGTAACAGTAACATAATAATTATGCATTATGTAATCATGCAGATTTAAATGTATTTAATAGAACATTGTAAGTAAAACATATGATTCTTGCATGCATTCAATTTGTTTGAATCAAATTTTAAATAGCTGGGCAGGAAGAACAATACTATTTATCATTACAATGTACCTTTCTAGCATGCTCCACAGCTTGCTCACTTTCCCAGCCATAAGCGTGGGTCCGTGAATGTGGGTTTCCATAGTAAGATACTGAATATGGCATCATAGCATCCAAGACACGCGGATCCTAACCACATAGATAAAAAGGGGGTTATTTTTTAATTGAAAGTTTAATATTCTACCTATTAACTTGACGGAACATTATAATAGAAAAACATAGTCAAATAAGAATCTTTGACTCTTGATTTTACTACAGTTGACTCCCGATAACTCGAAGCCTCGCTAACTCAAACCTCACACTAACTCAAACCAAAATCAATTTCCCCTTGATTTCCTTCATACATTTACTATAATTTTACCCTTGGTAACTTGAACCTCCCGCTAACTCAAACTAATTATAATAATTGTTACTTTTTGTTTCTCTTCACATCATTTCTACATAAATTTACCCTCGATAACTTGAACCATGCTTTAAGTGCCTGACAAGTCAAAAAAAAGTTTACTGCAGTCAATCCAGTTTAAATACAGTGTCCAGCACTATGTATTTATCAAGTTTTGAATAGTGCATGTTACTTGCATTTATTCACCAACCCATTTTCTTATTTCCGGTATTTTGCTTGAAACTCCTGATAACTAAGAACTCTCGCTCTCTCGAACCTTTTTTGATTTCCCTAGAAGGTTCAAGTTATCAGGAGCCAACTGTACATATATCCCTTGTGACAAATATTTGATTTTATTTATTGAAAAAGATTTGAACCGAGGAGTGCCCAGCTGACAGAAGACATGTACATGTAAGTTTAAATGAGTTGTGTATTGTCACTTATGTGAAATAATATGAGATTTTTTGTAATACTCTACTGGTTGTCCTGATTGGTCAATTAAGCCATGATATTATTGGTCATGTGTCAACTACAGTGTACAGCGTAAAGTCATAAATTAATAGATGTGACCTCTCATGTGAAAACGTACCCTAATGGAATTCCGTTAAAATGAATTTAAATGCAATTTAAAGGAGTTAACAACTAAGAGCGCCTGGGTGCCTAGGTCAGCGGTCTTTGGCATGGGCACGCCCGGTGGCTGACTACATCGATCACCTGATTCCTTAGCGCGTTCAGTTTTCCCTTCGTGCTGGGTTCTGTCGCCCATTTTCTTCCCCTCCCGCCCTCCCACTAGGCTTGTTGGGTTTTCCTCCACTGATGTTTGTCAGTGTGACGGGTGCCTGTTCCTTTCCTTTGGTGTGGGGGCTTATGGCTGGGTTGCGCTGTTGTGCCAGTCATAGGGGCATTATTTCAATCTAGGGGCTGGCTGCCAATAGTGGAAGCCCCTGGATACTTCAGGCACCCAACCTTCATTTTAGCGATGCAGTTGTTAATGGGTGAAATGCACGACTACCAAATGGGTTGCAGCTTACTCACCCGTTTGAATGGCTTCATTGAAGTAATGAATGGGTTATTAAGTATTTCGAATGGCTAACACAAATGGGCAAACCGTTTACTTACCTGTTCAAACGGCTCATCAAAATTTCCAAATGGGTTTCCCTAATGATTGAACGGCTTAGGAAAATTTTCAAACAGGTTAACGTAAATGGCTAAAAAAAACAATGCTGCCATATAAACAAACAGGCTGATGTTTCTAACAAACAAGTAACCAAGTCGTTCAAACAGCCTGACGGTTCAAATGAACCGGTGATCAAGCCATTCGAGTAGCCGACAAATGGCTTGTAAACGGAAAGCTATTTGAAAACAGAAAGACGTTAGTGTACATTTTTGCATGAGATGTCACAGATGTATGTTATTAGTTATCAACAAATTATGATTTTTATATCGAAATCTCAGTCATAGCTGATATTGAATTGTTGTACATCTTGCACTATCAATATTAATTATGATCCATATTAATAGTACATTTTCATACCATTGGAGTAGTTGCTTGCGCATCTAGGTACAAAGGTCTCAGTTCTGAGGAGTCTTCATCTATAGTAATAAAATGACAACATCAAAAATTAAAGCTTCATTTTAAGGATTTATACGTATGTGTTTGTATTTTATAAAACTGCAGTGTAGCTCAGCGTTATTCACACCAGCACATGCAAGTAACTAAACATTAAATATTACTTAAGAAAATAATATCTGCCAAAATTTTACAAAGCTAGCACATTTCTTTGTGTTGGAGTTCAACAGATGAATACAGATGAGTATCTTTATATGACAAATACAACTGTAATATTTGCCAATTTGCTTGTGTACATGACAATGCATATTTTATGTTGAAAACTAGTTTCTGTATCATGTGACAGCATAAGGGAATGAAAGTTGCATAACAACAGTGGCGGGTGCTCAGAAAATACTGTTTACTTTGGTAAACTCTTAATATTGTCACCCTGTTTAGCAAACACTTGTGCCATAAAGCTAGAAGCTTCTTGACTTAAATGAACTTGTCATTATTATTATTGGCTCTTAATAAGTGAAAACATTTATGTGGTGAGCATTGCCAGAACAGCTTTTCTCTGGCAAAAAATTTTCATTTGACTCATCAAAACTGGAATGACTGGGTTTTTTTCAGTCAAAGGATCATTTTAAGAATTCAACTCCTGTTGTTAAAAAAAATACTTGAAGAATTTAATGCAATAATTACACTGTATGTCTTTGTTTCTTACTACTTAAACTATGTATTAACCAAAGGAATGAACTTTTACTAAACAGCAGTCTGCATAAAAATTATTCTCTTGAGGTTGGTTTTCACTAGCAACGGAGTCGAAGTCGCAGTAGTAATCACAAGCGTAGAACTTTATGATCTAGTGAAAAAGTGTTCTGATTCTGCTTACAACTCCTTCGTTTACAATCAAGTGAAAACTGGGTTGTCAGAGTCACAAGCAGAAGTGGAAGAACTAAACCAATCACAAAGTGTGGGAACATGCATCGTGATTGGTTTATCCTTCCGCTTCCACTTTCGACTCCAATAATCTGGTTTTCACTAGATCATAAGCGGAACAAAGCAACGGAGTCATAAGCAGAGTTGGAAGAAATGGAAATGTTCTGATTCTTGTGACTCCAATTCTATTGAGCTTATGACTCTGCTTACGACTCCGATTTTTTATTTTCACAAGGTCATAAGCGCTCTTACGACTCCACTTACGATTTCAACTCCGACTCCCCTGCTACTGAAAACCAGCCTTTGGCAAAGAGAACCAAGACCACACACATTGAAAACTATTCTGCTTTTAAGGACAGCAGCTCAGTGGGAGGTCACAATTTTGTCATCTCACTTTCTCAGGACTGGTAGAGTTGCTTTTACCTCAAGGGGGATTTTCATATATCCATGGAAATTTCCAAAAGAGAATTCTAAAATTTGGCAAGTAGGTTACACGCAAAAAGTTGCTTCTCTGTAGGCAAGAGCCATTAATTTTACCGACAGGTAAAAATGGTTAGTGTAACCATGTAACCATAGATGCAGTTAGCTAAAATAAGGCTGGGTTGTCCTCCATATACCGTGATCTCAATAATATTTAATTACAAAGTAAAGATAACAATAGATGTCAGTGTATGATAATGCATAATAAAGAACTTAAAGTAGATCTAGATGGCAGTATGAATGATCCTCAATGGATATTTTCAAATACTAAACAGTCCCCAAAGTTACTTAAATCGCAAAAAGATCCTCGCATAGACAGCCATAGATGCAAAAACGTTTCAGTGCGTTAAAAATTAAATCGTCTCGTGTGGTGGACGAACGTACCTGAACTCACTGATGCAACAGCTTCAGTCGATTGATCAGTCGCTGTCGTTTTTAAGCCTCTTGTCATCAAAATTCGACATGAGGATGAACTCAGACGTGGTGTTAACAGCACTCTTCTAAACATGACCGATTTTTGCAGGAAAAATTCAGACCAAAAGCGATAACGTCTTCAGCCCTTCTCTCTTCTGTGACATAACATCTGAAACAGAGGCTGGGGTACCGGGCCTTGGAGTATCCCGTAACTTAGGCGGGAATCCCGCGCAAGAGACCCGGGCCACCATTAGCTAACATTGGTGATTTTTGTAATGCACAGCGTGAATCGCCTCTTTTTACGGTGATTCAGTATGAATTTGACCAATCAACCGTCATGTGATCGTGTTAATGAGACCTGTGCAATGCCCGGTGGAAATTAGAAGAGGGCTTCGGTTCTTGTAGTCTGATACAAAGCCGTTTTTAGTCTCATCACGCAACGATCCTTGCGTGACGAGACTAAAAACAGCTGTGACTATAAAGGTCATCATACTTGTTAAGCAAACAAAGCGGATTGCCAGCTCCTCCCGATAGCAAATATGAGAACCTAAATAATAGGAAGTAAACTTGAAAGACAAGTCTTTATTTTCTACCCGCCGCCCGGTTAGCTCAATCGGATAAGCGCCGGGAGGCCGTAGGTTCAAATTCCGGCCGGACCAACACTCAGGGTCTTTAAAATGAGTGAGGAGAAAGTGCCGCCTTTGTAATAACATCATAATAATAATAATAATAATAATAATAATAATAATAATAATAATAATAATAATAATAATAATAATAATAATAGTAATAATAATAATAATAATAATAATCCATTTATATAGCGCCTTTTCTACAAGATTCAAAGGCGCTGTTTACAAAAAATTAGATAGAAGTAAAAAGTAAAAGTAATCGCAAGAAATTGACATTAAAACTAGACGCTAACTACAAAATAGATAAATGTACACAATAGATAAAAAATCAGATAACAAATAAAAACGTCACGATTCATAAGCTCGCATAAAAAGAAATGTTTTAAGTTTGCGTTTAAAATCATCAATTGAGTTTGTAGATTTAATATGCTCAGGTAAGTTATTCCAAAGTTCCGGAGCAGCAACCGAAAAAGCTCGTTTACCATACTAATTGAGATTAAAACAGGGTTTAACTAATAAATTTCTATTAGAGGATCTAAGATTGCGGCTGGGTGTATACAATTGAAGGAGTTCCTGTATATAGATTGGAGCTCGATCATGTAGTACTTTGTAAGTAATTGACATAATTTTAAATTCAATACGAAAGGAGACAGGGAGCCAGTAAAGATCCCTCAGGACTGGGGAAATATGGCAAAATCTTGGACACTGGTTGACAAACGGTTTGACTTTCTAGTCTTCTCGTATAGGCCCCGTCTCACAAGCCCTTGCACATGTAATAAAAAATTTGTGGGGCGTTAAAGGACCCGCGCACACTCTTCGGAAACAGTACTCAGGGGCACCCAACGTAGCCTGCGAAAACATCCGTTTCTCCTTTCGCAGGCTACACCCAACGGCAATTTTCGGGAAAATATCTGTTCGGAAGACGATTTGAGATCTAGAATTTTCGGAGCATTTGTTGTAAAATTTCTTGCTTGCCTGCCTCTCCTAGGATTTTCGAACATCTACAAAATGGTATAATTACCCATTTTTAACGGATTTTGACCCTAAATAGGCCACCGAGAATTTTCGGGAGCCTTTTCCTGGCTGAAATTTTCGAGAAGGTAAGTTTTTATCCCTATAATATTCGGATCACTAGACTTTCAGCTAGGAAATCCGAAGAGATGAAAAGTTTTTAGGGGATAAAAATATGCCTATATCTACCGTTTGAATACTAAAATACGTTCAACAATGCTATGTCAAGTGGTTTTGAGCTATATCCTCGTTGGGTGCCCTGAGTACTGGGCGCGTAGTGCCCGGTGTACTGTTCTATCTCACTTTCACACTCATGTATGGGGGCATCATTACTCATTCCTTCATTACCTGTAAACTGCACATTTAGCAGTCTGGCAACCAATCCCCCAACCAGTGTTGTAAATTATCCCTGCAAAGCCCAGAGGGGAGTGGATAATATGATATTTACACTTTACACATTTACATTTATGAGGTGCCCGGTGCAAATCTTGGGTCAAAAAAATTCCTTTCCTTGAATCGCCTTTCTCCAGGTCGCGAGTTCCCCTCGGTAACTGATGCCGAGAGGTGAACCGGAAGATCACGATAGCTTTATGCACGGAAACCACAAAAAGCTATGAAGAATGACCTCCTCAGTACCCTGGGTGCCAGAGACTTTTCTAGCGCGGCTCGTGGCTTCGGCCTACGGCCGAAGATGTGTCGGCCTTCGGCCAACACCGAAAATTCCCGCCGTACGCTAGAAAAGCCCTTGGTACCCAGGGTACTAGCCTGCACAAACGTCCGGGGGACGTCTGTACACAGGCTACCAGGGTACCTCGTCAGTTAATATCAGAAAAATAAATCTGCAATGCCCAGCATGCGACTATCGTTTATCGTAGGTACGCTCCCACATTATCACAAGCGGTCGCGTGTTTTTGTCGAGGGCCATTCAAAGCCAAGAAAAAGTTAATGAAAATCTTCTCAATTTCATCTCGACCTGAGATACTCCGTCATACATCAGTAAGCAACTGTAATGTAGTCATTAAACACGAAAGAGGTACTTATTCTTCCAATGCTTTCTTCATATTTATGTATTTTATTTAAAACTGAACACCTATATCTTTGATCCGAGTACAGTCACTAGCTTCCCACGCAGACGCTCTTACGGCTTCCTCGAGCGTTCCTCCCCCTTGCGTCAGTGGGGCAGGAACGCGTGACGAACCCCTAAGAACGTCAGCGGGGGTGTCTATACAATCACTGGCTATATTTTTTACTTCGTAGCAGTACTTTTACATTCGTGCTGTAGTATTTTAACATCATTGGGAAGTTTCACTGATTTTAGTAATAGTATATAAATGTTACCACTGTTCATGATCAATACACAAACTGTACTCACAAAAAAAAAGAAACGCGCAAATCCAGAGGAATGATCATTTATTTATTTATTTATTTTTTTAATTGCCTGTTCTCGTGTTTGCATTAATTGGACTGACTCTCTCTGCGAGCTTCAGTTGCTTTGCAGTCCCCCTCCAGAGGACTTGGTGGTAAGGTCAATGGCTAAATTGATGAGATGCGCCATTGCCCGATAAATACAATTTCGAAATTGAGAAAACCACTATTTAATAAAAAGTCAGTAAATGTACAAAACCGAAGGAAAAATGGTGAATACACCAAATAATATCACCTCCTGTTTTTGTAGCTGCCCTCTGCCTATTTGGGTTATTTCCGGCTTTGGTACACATAAACCAATGAATTCAATAAACCTCTTATAAATTCGAGCTGCCTGATCCCTTACAAACACATCCAAGCATATGCAAATTTTTGGACTTGAGCAAAACCGGTTTTCAGAAATGTTTGTTCAAAGTGTTTCACGTGCGAAAAACGTGAAAACGTTTTTCTTTTAGGTTCATGACGTTACAATATATTTTATTATGAATGTTCGACTTTTGCATTTCCTCTTGTTTTAAAACCGTCGTTAAGGGCTGATCTATTATAACACTATATCCAGTTTTATATTAACATGAAACGAAAGAAAAGTGCATCAGTTTATTTTGACCAGCGACGAGGAGAAATTTCACAAAAAGAAAAGCTAAAAGGATCTTGATGAGCCTACCACTTGTATAGTCTTCAAACAAATATAATATCGAAGTGTCTAGATCTAAATTTTCATATTTTTTCCCGCTTTGTTAGCGGAATTGGGCAACTAATTGGGGGTAAGTCACAGTCTCCGGAAGGACGGAAACAGCGAAAAATGCGTTGAGTCGGATCCGAACGGACTTCTCTACAGCCGCTCTTAGTTTTTCCCGTTTAGGCTCATTTTACTGATGTCGCTTGTTTCTGCAAATTGTATTGATAAAGACAGGGGCTAAACTAATACATAACAGCTACCTTGACGGACTAAGACGTGTTAAAGCTATTGACTCGATATTGACACTGCACTGAGTGGTTCAGACTTCCTAAAATCCAGCCCCACTCAGCTTTCGGGAAAAGTAACTCTATTTTGTCAACACAACTGAATATTTTAGACACTTTGTCCACTAGGACTGATAGTAAGATTCTTCGCTATTCTTCCGTAACCGGCCTGGCAAGCGTTTTGCTGCTGGGTTTCGGCTCGAGTCATTGTCGAAATTTGATAGAGGGGGAGCAAAAACATGGCGTACCGGGAGCTCGACGAACTCGCGAGAAAAGCTTCCTCTACGGGGCGGAATCTGGCGTAAACTGCGTTAAACCTTGAGACCGGGCAAGCTTAGACATATTCTTTGTCAGCAAAAGAGAGTCAACTTTTGTTTGTGACATTTTATGCAAATAATTTATCATAAAAGATCGAGAAGAACTGGTGGTGTGACTTTTCTACTTGATTAGCATATGAAAACAAACGAAGCTGTCACAGAGGAGGACGCGCAGAGCAACATGAAATAATTTCTTCATCTTACTCATTTTTATAGTTTTTTCATCGAAAAAATCGTCGGACTAGTTCACAGCAAAGTTTTAATAAAAGGCTGATTTTTGTACATCATCGTGTGCGCCCTTGACACAAATTCTCACTTGTGGGTTCTGTCAAACTTGCAAAACCGGTCATGACCCGTACGGAAAACCCGACCGACTTGCACGGCTGCAGGAAAATTTTTTGATCAAAACCTAAAAACAACAGCCGTTTACCGGCCAATTTCGCTTGGGAATCGTCGAAGGAGTTTCGTTGGAAAAGGGAAAAATTCGAGTGGAATCGACGATAAAAATGGCTCAGGTTTTGCGTAAATTTTCAAGATAGCTCTCCGCTGTATGTTACTCAGGGAAAACACAGCTGATCTGGAAGCATGGATGGAAAGAAACTCAGGGTTCAGTTCGAGCGGCGAGTCGATTCAGCTTGGTCTTGGTTGATTTGCTTCACTTCGTTCATGAGCCAGTTTATAGTTCTAGGAACTCACAACTCATTTGGTTCATTTTTTGTGGCATTATTGCAAGAATTTCATCGCAGCGAAGCTGAAACAGGTACGATTATGAACAATCATATTTTCCCCCCACTTTCATCGCGCGGTTGACGATAAAAAATTGATTTCGTCGGCAGGTTGTTGAGACAGGAACTCGCGAATTTTCTGTTCTCCTTATTCATGGTTAAATTTTGTCGTGACCAAGGAAAATTGCAAACAGAAATGAAGGAAATCAAATCGAGAAAAATAATTTCCCAGCCGCTTCGCTCAAAGTACATAACTCGAAACTTGATGATAGGCCAGGAAACCACGCGAGTGTTGTAAGATATACATCAGCTTTTGTTGCGCCAAACAGATTGACAAAAATTTATACAACATTGTGATCTCTCAATAATTTTTCTTCAAGTTTCTCCAATATTAAGTCATGAGGAGCTTAGTAACGGGAAATAAAATTTGTTCTTTCTGTAAAACCGGTTGTACAGCGCCGTGATGATCTCACTGCCAATGTGCCACGGTCTGTTGACTCTTGTTCCACGCGCGGAAAAGGAAAACCCCTCGAGTAGTTCAGGAGCGTGCGGTGGGCTCAAATTTATCGCTTGCTAAATGAGTTTTGGCCTGAAAACTTTTGGTCAACCTGAGTTCATACACAAATAAACCATCGGTTATCGCTGGTTTTGGGTTGTAGATTGTCACCCATATCTTGGCCTCCTTGCTAAGTGTATTTTTTAATTCACTTAATACGTGCGCTCAATTCTGTATGAATACTACCCAAATCATGCGACAGGAAATCCGGAGCTGCTTTCAACATATTTCGTCGGCTGCAAGTAACTGACGGAATGTATTTTTCTTTACCAACTTGTTTTATAATGAGCAGTCTTCAATTTGTCCTTGTTATGATTCGATGTAATAAACATTGCTTATAAACATCTGCATTGCTTTGCAAATTGTATTTTCCGTTCTCGGACTGTAACATATGTATCGATCGGCTTCATGCGAAAAGGTCAACCGTTCGACAAGTGAGGATTTTAAATTGCAAGTGGCTAAACAAACAGCGCATTTTTCAGGATGGCACGGAATTTTTTTCTCTGTTTGATTTCCTTTCCGGACGTTTCTTGAAAAACGAGTTTTACAGTACTACTCGGCAGCTTTTATTTTTTCACAGGCATCACCCAAGATATTAGCAGAAAAGTCGCGCAAAATTCCGCAAACTCGCCAAACAGGGTTTTCCCGGAGAAAATGTTCACCACAAAAATCATAAATATACATAACTAATTTGTTTACAACCTATGTTTCTGAGAATTTCGAACCGTCTACTTAACCTGTCGATATAAAATGTCATTTGGAGGGAAAAATCTCATGGCGGTGGTAAACTGCCCGAGGGATGTTTGGAGCAATGGATAGCGAAACAACTTAAATGTTTCGAAAATATTTATCTGAGGAAACCCTTGTTTTGCATTACCATTTGTTTTTTCACGCAAGTGCAAAGTCCACATCTTGTACAAAAGACACGCGTGAAAAACACGTGGGGGGCCAGGGCACTCCTTATTTGCCTCATTTGCATAAGGGGTATGTGACGCTGTACAGAGTATGGCTTTTGGGGTCCTGTGGTTTTCAGGGTATGCAATTGTACACGTACAAGTCGAATCCCGGTAATTCGAACCCTCCATAACTCGAACCTCCCGCCAACTCGAAGCAATTTACATTTACCTTCAGATCGTTTTCTGTATAATTTTACCCTCGATAACTCGAACTCCCAATAACTCGAACTTTTCTCTATTTCCCTTGAAGGTTCGAATTATCGGGGGTATTATACTATTTCGCGTTGCGGGAGTGTGACTTATAAATTGGCCATGTACAGTCTTCAAGTGGTCTCAAGTGTGGTATCCATTTTTTTTTATTTATTCGATAATGTCCGCTAAAAAAGCTCATTTCGGGGTACGAACCGAACCGAATAAGGGTCATGAAAAAAGGTCTTTGTCTTAAAAAGGGTAGCGAACCCGGGGAGGGCGGGGTAGCGAAATGAACGGTTTTTGTCTTAAACAGGGACAGGGTGTGAAAACCTTATCGGCACTCACCCTACGCACACTTTCATTAAGTGCCCCCTCCCCTTAGGTAACATTGATTCTAAATTTCTAGTCTGTGAGAGAACTTGCCTTTCGATGCCGTGACCATCAAGAGAACCTCTTTTACGATTATATCGTGCCCCATAGAATCTTCCGGAAGTTTACATTACAGTAATGGAAACGGGAAATATTCTTCTATGGGTTCTGTGGGTGGGCTCATCAAACCTCTTCAGGCATTTGTCTTTGGCGTATTTAAAGGACTAAAAGCCTTTCTTCCCCTGAACATAATTAATTACTTGTAATTGTAACGAATTGACGCCGACGGGTTGGGTTCGGGAAGGACAATAAAAAACCATCTGAGGGTCTCGAGAATCTGTGATCCCCCCCCCCCCTCCCTCCCTGCCATCTGAAGGTATTATTTTAGCGGTGTTTTTTTAATTGGCATGAGAAACAACTAAGCGAGATGTGGAAACAGGCTCTTGTTCAGTTTTTTTCCCAAAACGTTGTCACATTTATGATAATTAGTTTTGTATTGAAAATACATTTGCGTATAAAACACGTGGTTATTCGATATTCATATGTAAAGCTGTTTGCATGAATTTGTAAATGGAGATCACTGTATTTTCCGGAAAGAAATCCGCGAGCGCAAAAACGCAACGGTCACGCGAGGAAGGAGATAAGGGAACGCCCATTTGTTCCCCTTCCTTCCCAACCCTCCCCTGGCAGACCTTGGCGTCCCCGCGCGCCCTAATTCCTCTCTCCTCTTCTATATCGATTGCTGGGTAGAATAACACGTTTCACCCAACAAAGTGTTCGTACGGAGGAGGGGGCGGGGGGTGGGAGGAAATCGGTGAACTAGGTTTTCGAGGATCAATACAACTTAAGGAATAAATCTCCCGCAATGCCCGCCATTCACACGGACCGTTTTAAGAATACATTCTTTAATAGAACTGTCTTCAAGTATAATGTAGCTTTGTAAATAGTGTACTTTCTATATTCGATTTTTGTATTTCTTTCTATGTATATAGTAATCTTATTTAGAGACATACTTTAGCCTATTAACATTGTTATAGTTAAATGTAACATAAGATATGTAATTTTATCTTTTGAACAATAAAGACTCTTTATTTATTTATTTATTCAATAGTGGTTTGGTGGCCTGGCCTGGAGGGGTGACTTTGAACAGGCTGGGGTAACTATCGACCGCCTATTCTGAGTCCGACGACCCGATACCAAATCCTGAATTGTAATTATTTTTTTGTTCTCATTTACCAACAGCATGGATTGGCTCTCTGGCGATGGGATTAACGTTTATGTGTGGACCAATCGTAACCATTCTCTGCGACCGATGGGGATATCGAGTTGTCATGTGCCTTGGTAGTGTTATTCACTTGGCGGCCATGTTGATGACGTCATTTGTGCCCCACATGCCCTTGATGTACATCACCTACAGTGTTTTATTTGGTTTTAGCTCTAGTTGCTGTTATTTTTCTTCTTTGAACGTGCTCATAATTTATTTCAACAAAAATCTCGCCTTGGCCAATGGAATCGCAACGGCAGGCGCCGGAGCGGGAACGATGTCACTCAGCTTAATGATTGACAAGTTAATATCCACCTATGGTTTTAGGATCGCTTTCCGGAGCTTGGCGGCGTTATCCGTTTTGCTTTTCATAGCTGGTCTTACTTTTTTACCCATGGACTTCAGAGAGGAAGAGGAGTGTCTAAATAAAACAAAAATTAAAGAACAAGAAGTGATGAAAGCAAAAGACAAAATAATTTCCAGAATCAGAGAACTGCTGAAACCATCTCCTGTGTGGAGAAATAAAGCTTTTGTCGTATGGGTAGTAGCTATGTTTATGACTCTCATCGCCTACTATATTCCTTACATGTACCTGGTAAGTATTTCCATTTCAACCTAGTATCCGTTAACAGCAAAAAACACACCTACTAGTCTTGGATTCTGGATTCCACGCTGTGGATTCCGGATTACCTTAGATGGGACGAATCATTTCAGAATACACTTGAACCTCTCTACAACGGCCACCTTGGAAACAGACAACAACAACAACTTTATTGACTTTATCTTCGACATGAAGATTTCTGTACCAAAACAATAACAAATGAAAAAAGTAAAATAAAAGTTAAGTAAGAAAGAAAGGAACAATTGAATATTATCAGAAACTCATTATCATAAAAGAAAACGTTACCTGGCTATGTGCGGCTTCTACGCTACTCGTATGGTAAGAAAGTTTCGAAAAGTTTAATTAGAGTTCGGATGCATAACAATTTAGAATATTTTCAATATAAGAGGCACTGAGATTTAAGATGTTTTGATCGCACATGGACATGATATATAAAAATAGTGCCTTGTAAGACATATTCGTAAAATTACTGTTTATCGAGTATAGGCTCTCCAAGAAGATACCCCTTATATGAGAAAGTGATGAGTGGGTACATTTCAACAAATAGTGGAATTCATCACCGATTTCGGATCTATTACAAAGGGAGCAAAGCCTCTCAACAGAAGAAAGTGGTCGTTGTAGAGAGGTTGAAACAAGAGTTTATGTACGGACTGTCCGCCGAAACAAATGACCGTTGTAGGAGGGTGGCTGTTGTGGAGTGGTAGCCATTATTGGAGGTTCGATGGTTAATGTAAAAAAAATGTTCTGCAAACGAACGAAACAGTGGCGGAGGAGGGGATTGGGGGCACGAGACACGGGTCTCCATGCACCTTAATTTAGGCTAACTCATTTTTTGACAACTTCTTATTTAAATCATTCTTTACTACAGATTCGTCTGGCAGAGAGCATTGGAATTCCCTCCAGTCAAGGCGCTCTGCTGGTCGGCTACTTCGCTTTGGCTCAAACGGTTGGAAAGATTCTCTTCGGCAAACTTGGAGACTCACCCCGAATAAGTCGTTTGACTCTGACTCAAATATCTCTGTTGGTAATTGCGGTGGCAGCATGTCTGTGCCCACTGGCCCGATCTCATACGGCCTTACTCACGTACTCTCTGGTGTCGGGCCTATTCGATGGTTGCCTTTGCGTAATGATTGGCTTGGTGACGCATGACATCGTGGGACGGGGGATGATGGCCAAAGCTGTGGGGACACTCTTTGGAATAGTAGCGATCCCAATGGCAATAGGACCTCCCATGGCAGGTACATATCCCTTTTACTGCTACTAGCATTGTCTTAGTTTAGGACCTGGCTAAGAGCGAAGCGGGGGACTAGGGATGGGTACAGAGTGGGCATCCCTCTTTCTTCTTAATACCCCGCTCGGTTCACCTCTTTCTTCGCGCTCGTCCCGTTCTTCGCCCTTTTTCTCAGTCCTATAAGTACCCCCCTATAAGGAGCCTTGTCCCAGGCTAGCTTCGTCTTGGCAAGTTACCTGTTACGAGAGAAAGTCTCACAGCACCAAAAGTGATAAAAGCCTTTTTGGATTTTAAGTTGCATGCTTGAGATTTGCTTAAGTGGCAGGTAGCTCCATATGTAGTTGACTTTGTAACTGTTTCAAGTTTGTTTTCTATTAGTTTTTTTCTTTATACTGTATATGACACCAATTGTATAAGATACCGTAAAATTCCGACTTTGGAGGGGCTTATATACAGACCGAGGGAAATTTGCGTCTCAAAATCGATTGGGCTAGCTTAGAGTTGGGAGGCAATTTATGTCCGTAATTTGCAGAGGGTTTTTTCCGAGGACGTGGATATTTTTAAAACTCATCCATGCAAGTACTTTGTCTATATGGAGCGAGGAAATCCAAGCCAAGAGTGAAGAGTGAACTACGCAAACAGCAATATACTGTGACACTTTTCGACTGCAATCATTTGTTGACACAAGTAATACATGCAGTTCTTTGGCAGATGGAAAAATCTTATGTGTTATTGTACAGTTTTTTCTTTGTTTTATTTTGAATTTGAGGGCAGTTTCCAAGTACAAGCTCCTGGGGGCTTATATTTCGAGGGGTGATTTAACGAAGTGTTTTTTGCGTTGAGAATTTGGGGGGCTAATATTTGGATAGGCTTATACACGAAGGGGCTTACTTTCGGAGTTTTACGGTATGTATCCGAAATTGAAACTCGTCAATAACCTTGCAAAACCAATTTTTCGTCTTCAAAACACTCGAATTTGCCTTGAAAAATGTCCACCCTATCGCGCGGCCAAATTGACAAGTATGACGTAGAATGGTTTGCAAGATCAAAGTGAATAGCAATGACATGAATCGGAAGCGAAGGCTGAGTCAACTAACTGACGTCACATGACGTCACCAGCCTTTCTTTGATACTCTACTTTCCAGTCGTTGGAAGCAGTTTTTGGATGGCCAAAAATTAAGAAATCATTTTTGGAGACATACTTTTAAAGTTCACAACTGTTAATTAAACTTATCCATGGACCAAAATATGTTTGAAAAAATCTCGTGTCATATACACTTTAATGCACAGACGTTGAGTAAAGATTAATTAATATTTTCACCTTTCGTCCTCATCTCTAGACATGCTCAAAGAGCACGGAGAACCAGGGATGCTGCCTTCTAATGAGGGTATCTAAGCTCGACGGAGCCGAATGGAAATTCTATTGGAGGCGATTGGAACGATATGGATCAGGCCTAACCCAGCATTGTGCTTCATTTTTGTTCATATTTTTCAGGTCTGCTCTATGACAGTACAGGCAGCTACAATATAGTGTTCTTCCTGTCCAGCGGACTCGTCGTTGGTGGAAGCTGCATCATGTTCCTCGTCCCCATTCTTGTCACTTCTAGGAAAACCCGGCAAAAAGTCTTCATTCCCGAGATAACTGTCTCAGCAAATAATGTTATTGACTTAGAGGATGATTTTTTTGAGGATCAGAAAGCCAAATTAACTTCTCAAGTCTCGCTGGAAAGTTTCCCTGAAGAATTCAACGGAAGTCGTTTACATGTGGACAGATTGAACTTGGGATCACGCCCAAGCAGTTTCATATTGTTTTCAATTGTTCCCGAGGGGAGTTTTCGGGATCTATCCCTGTTAAATGAGCGATACTCCAACAGCAGAGAAGCCAGTCACACATCCCTGGCAAGACTGTCCGAAATAAGAGTTGACAGTCGCGTAAACAGTTGTTTAAAGTTAGAGCCTGTTGCAGAGGCGGAAACGTCAGGGACAAGCGCGGAGTCTCTCGAGCTTATGACTGAACCCCTGGTTGACGTCGAGCTGGTAACAAATAAATCGTTTGAAAGCCTCAAGAATGCAGGTTCTAACGAGCAAGAAGTTGGACAGGTGATTGGTACCTCAGACTATGACAGCAAAGATAATCTTCCTTATATCACAATTTCCAAGTCTACAGAGAGCGGGTTCGTATCCGAGGAGTCAGATGCAAGTCTTTATAGTGAAAACCATGACACTAAAAAAATTGTTTCGTCCACGTCAAACCTGGACGAAAATCGCTTAAGTGGCTACTCATGGAATTCAACTGGTAGTGATCTCTCATGGAAGACGCAGAGTTTGGACCTGGTACTAAAAGACAATACTGAAAAGAATAATAAAATAAACACTGATTTATTAGAAAATAGCCTCAAACAAGACCTAATAACAGAGAGGGGCTACTACAGGAGCGATACCTCGCTTACTATAAAGGACAATGATCTTGAACTTTACAGTGGTGCTGTTCACCGTGTGAAGTCGCTGATAGTTGAGGGACCACCAATCAACGAGCCTGATCCTCCAGTCTGCTTCATTAAGTCTGAGGATAAGTCAACGTGCGCAGGCGAAGAGGAGGAAAGTGACTTTTCCGGTAAGGCTGTTGCCTTTGTTAAAGAGTTAACCCAACAGAGTGATGTTTCAATCCCTGAATTACCTCTAGCGCCCGATTATTACAGTGAAATGTTTGAAGGGATATTGGAAGAGGTTAACGAATATGTCGAGTGTTTCTCGGAGTTGTCCAGTTTCCAGGACGCCCTTAAAACATGGCCAAAAGTTAGTGTGACAGATCTTTCCTTGTGTGAACGAGAAACGGTAGTGTAAATCAAATGGGCAGGCCAGTGTAAACCTAATAGAAACGCTAGTATAAACCAAATTGTACTAACTGAGAGCAGTGTGGCAAAATGCACTGCTAGCGCTTAGGAGCAAGTTAACATACAGACATCAACCACCTGGTCTAATGAACCGTCTGCTAAGTAACATAACACTGGGTGGAGGGCGCCTCAGTTTGTTCGGAGAAATCACATAACAAGTTCATTGGACAAAACAGTCGAATAATGATATTTGACAGATTAAATTCAGTATATCAAGCACTAAAATGAAAATTATCCTCATTACACACATTGGTCTTATCATGTCCAATATTCTTGGAGCGAAACTATAGATACGCGAAGAAACCTCCGACAATGAATCTCTTGTTATGATGATACTGATTATATAGAGAAATAAACCGAGCTTAAATTACGAGAAAGGAAGTTTTTTACTTTCCACTGAAAAACAAATAATGTCGACTGATTTTTCAAAACATCGCAAACCTTATTTGCTGTTGCGAACTAATTACGAAATAAAGTTAACGCTTATGGCTACTGAAGAAGGTCAATTAAAAGCGTGCAGACTGAGAGCCACATCTCCCCGTGCAATAAGTTTACTATGTTTAGGATGTGTTCGATTGATAATTTTCCGAAATAAGAACAAATGAAATTCCTTGTTTTGGCATTCATTACGTCGCCACATCTAGAAATCTACTTGAAATGAATTTGTATCAACGTTTTTGTGTATTCTTATTTCGGAATACGATCAGTCGTACCCACCCTTATATAGGCGAATCTTTTTGTACATTTTTTTCCTCATTAACATATACTCATCATTATCTGATGAAGCTAATAAAATAAAACCTCTGAACATTGAAAGAGCATAACAATTTCAGTAATCTCTGAAAATTTGAGCCCGATATAGTGAATGGTTTCGGAGAAATTCTCTTTTAAAAAGTCGAAATTTTACTAAGAATGTATGACTCATTAACTTTTTTGCCACGTAGCAATTTAATTCGTAGTTTTCGATGGCTGATATTTTCTTCAATATTGCTTGCAAAGAGCTTAAAATTGCACAAATAACTCATTGACAAGTTAATCAGCTCTTTCAACGTTTGAATTTAGTTCGTATATACAGCCACGGCTTCTAGGGCTTAAGTCGTAGGCTGATGAGGAAAAATGTAAACAATGACGTCTGCAACGATTCGCCTATACCTTAGGCTTAAATGAATCACGAATACCTATGGCAGTGTATTCGTACAAGCTTTCTAGTACGGTGGTTCAGATCCATTCCTTGTAGTGTTTGAGGCTGACCAAACATCCCACCGCGGTCAAGAGTACAATGACGACGCGTGCACAAATTTAGTTTTGGCAAATGATGACCCAAGGTGGATCTCAGCAAAAATTTATTACATAAGTCACGGCAGTAAGAAAAAGGAATAAATGTTTTGGAGTTTGTCGTGAAAGAAAAAATGGGAAAGAACATTTCTGTACAGCTTTTCGTGCAGTAAAAATACATAAAGGAAGGTCAGATAGCTCTGAGACGAACCAGTCAGAGTGACTGTATCCCAAAATAGCTCAACATGCAATTTGCAGGCCTGGTCTAACGCCAGTCGTCTATTCTAAGTCATCATCTCTGATACAACTCCTTTGACTGGTGTTCATAAACGTATTTTGTTTGTAATCTTAGGGCACCTGCATATCTGCAAAATAGAACGATTAGGGCCGACCTGCACCTATTCCAAACAAGGTTTGTGATTGGCTGGGAAAACAATAGGGATGGTGACATAACAATGCTCCTGTCCCTGGAAACAATAGGTAGTGCAGGTTATAGGGACCAATAAAATAAGAGGTTTGGATGGGTGCAGGTCGATCGAGCGATTAACCAAAATATTGTATTTTAAATTTTTTTTATAAATTGGGCAATCGGACCAAAAATGGCAGTGTTGCAGGAATGTTCTTACTGATATACGTACATCGAAAACTTACGTCGGAAAAAGAAAACAGTGTTTTTGATTTTATACAAAAAGGGCGTTGGGCTATAACTAAATCCGTTGTTGGTTAGATCAAGATTAAACCTACTCTATATATTGCTGATGAGAATTGTGTACATTCTCATCGATTGAATGAAATCATTAAATCAAAATAGAGCCTCTTATTTATTTATTCAAAAGGCGGCATATACACTAAAATATTCGTAGATAAAGCATATTTATAAAAAGTGTATAAAACGTTGTTCTTTTTGATAAGGCGTACGTACTTCTTTAAGTGTTCTGTTGAAGCCAGCGAATGGCCTGATCTCGAGACAATAATTTACTTCTTAATTCTCATTCTGACATCTGTTATTTTCTCGCTCAGGTCTATATTCAGACCCGTCTCCTCATGTGTACATTTTATTTAAGACGAGAGTTACAACATGTATTTATAAGCATGCGGTTCGGAGGTGATACTCTTTAGAGAAGTGGAGCTTAATTAAGCAAAGACTTTTGTGAGCGACGCATGTCAGTAAATCGGAAGTGAGGTTCCACCCTTTAATATGCCTTGACACTACCAAATTTTTATTAATAAGTGTTATAACTCTCATAGAGACGTTGTGCCTTAAAACTTAGACAAAATCACTTCCCAATTATTGCAAAGGGTCCTCTACCGGTTGACATGCATCGTTTAAAAAGTCGTTGCTTAATAAGCTCCCTAGCGGGGGTTCAAAACGTAGTACGCGACTGTACTTACTAATAAAACTGACTGGGTTTTAAGCAGTAAGGAGCAGTCAGATGTATTTTTAGGGTTAACGTTCTGTCTTCTGGGAAGATACTTATATAGTTAAATCAGAATCCAAATAGGTATTGAAATATTTAATATTATTATTTTAATTACAGATTTAGGTAGTCTTATTTTATTGCGGGTGTATAAAACAATATGAAAATAAACTTGTGTTGATGTTTTCTAATATTGTTTGTGAACGAGTTTTTACATGAAGTTTTTTTAGGGTCAAACCTTTTTGTTCCCTCTTAGCTTGTTCACAGACCCTCTATTTTCTCTTCAAAGTCCGTCGAACGTGGGTGATAAAATATAAACCGCAGGGGCCGATGTTTTTGAAAAGAACGAAAAGAAAAATAAAACAACGTCTGATTACAGGCTAGTTCCCCCTAGCCTGCTAGCTAGAGACACTTATGATTAAGACGAACACATCCAAATCCAAGACATATGAACTTTCAGAGCAAAACAGCGAAGAGAAGAGCGACTTGAATTTCCCACCTGATTTAGACAGTCAAGCCCTCCTTCCTCAGGAATTTAATGAAGAAACTGAAAGTCGTCACCACGACTTTTCCTTTTTTACAAGGACTTTAAGTTTATGAATCACTTCAAATGACTTTCCATTTTTTCATCAATGAAATGTCCCGAAGGAGGACGGCCTATCTTTCGCCTTAACTCTTATCATAAGGGTTGAAAAATATTCGCGGACAAGGATTGTATCGCTTGCCCGAAAAATACGGCTGCATTGTAGACTATAGTTCTACCCCTCGGTCAATTCTAGGTGTTTCCGAAATACATAAAAGGGAGCTTAAGGAACGACGACGGCGACGTCAACGAGAACGGCAAAAAAGCAATAGGTTTAGATTGGCAAAACAACAACTTTGCGCGTGCATCACGCTTTTTTGTACATTTCTGCACGACTACCACGTGAAAATGCCCATTTTCACGTTTTGTGTAGGACTTGAACGCAAGAACACGATTTTCTTTTCTTTTTCTGGACTTCGATATCAACTCCAGAAAAAATTGCCAACGGTATTTGGCAAATTGAAGGAGATGGAATAAGCGCGATAAAATTTTAAGCAGCGCGACTTCACTTTTGGAGTGACTTTTTCGAAGTTGTCGCCGTCGTTGTTGCTTAAGGTGATGCTACACGAGACGATTCACAATGAGGATTTCTAGCGCAACACAGCGTTGCAACATTGTTGCGACATTGTTTCGAATAGTTAGCACATTGTTCCAACATTGCAACGCTGTGTTTCCGTGAAAATCGTCGTTGCGAATCGTCCCGTGTAACCCCTGAAAACTGAAGAAATGGGCCGCTAACGCGTCCTTGACCTGAGAGGTTTCCCTCTCACTTTTTGCATTCACACGTGATCTCATTGCATTCAACACGGTTCTATCAAGTTAACTGGATACCGCCCTACGGTTACATCACCGTCGAACGTCCATGTGCGACCACCTACCGTTTTTAAAACTTTAAAAGTGGTGGGAAAATCGTGGTCACTTAAAAGCCACCTCGAACATTTTTCGCAGTGACCCCGTTTTACGCGGGATTTTCCACCGTTTTTAACCTCTTTTAAGTGAGCACTTGACGAATGGTTTGATCTCCTTCGATTGAATGTGTTCACTTCAGTTCAATAAAGTGTGAAAACTATTTATTTCGTTAAAAATTGCTGGAAACAAATGCCCTCGGAAGGCTGAAAATGCTATTTTAGAGACCCCATATTTCAAAATTCTCCCGGGGAGCAGGCCCCCGGACCCCTGACTAGGGCGCTCGTGATTGGACCTCCCAATAAATCTACCTTTGCTATGGTACTCTGTTCGCTGTATGAACTACACCTTTCAAAGTATGTTCGCAACTTTTCGCACAACATGGGACTCAACATATCAGGTAACAAAGAAATTGCATGCAATTATTAGCACTTTTTTATTGCAGATGATCCCCAGAATGGACCTCAACACTAGCCCATAACGGTTCCTGACCTCAAATGATCCTCGATCGCTGTCGACTGCAAACTCAAGTTACTGGATCAAGTTTATTTTCACACCAAAAATTATTTTAACTGATTACAATTTGCTTCAAAAATAAATGCCACGAGGTTGGTTTGTTCCTCTTTAGGATATTTCTTTAGTAATTCTTAGTTTGTAACTATATATGTGACAGGGGGTGACAAGGCGGCCATGTTGGGGGTCAATCAGCAACAGAAATTTTTCTCGAAAAATTTTCACGAAAATAGAGTTTTTAAAATTCCCAGTGGTGAGAAATGCTTTTGTTCTTGACCATCAACATGGCCGGGGTGACGTCACGTGTAAACCACCATATCTCTTTACTTCCTAATTCCTTAAAAAACAAGCTTAATTTCCTGTTGTTGACTGAGCAGTACGGCCGATATTGTCGTTATATTCATTTTACTGTTTTACGCCGTGTTCAAGTTCTCAGTACCTTTTCAGTTCTTTCAGGAGTTCTCTTGCGGTCGATAGAGGGGACCATTTGTCGTTGAGGATCATTTACTGTCCATTTTCGGGATCATTTGCCGTCCGGGACCATTTTCGGCACTGTACGCCGCAAAGCTAAAAGCTACGAGTGAGTTGTGTGACCAAAGGTGATTGTATGACTACACGATAGACCAATCAAAATGCAGCTATTGACACACCCCTCTCACACCCTTTTTAAATGCTAACTACTATTATCACACTAACTCACTAAACTAAGTCGCAATTTCTGAAAGGTTATTAATAGGCTCTTTTGTTTTTCAGTTGATTATTTAGCGTCAAAATATTACGTTTACAGATGAGTTCATATATCTACAGCAAAGTGAGCTGATTGTACGCGTTTCTTGATGGAGGCAATTTATCGGTGAATGCCCAATGCTAAACACTCAAGCAAGGTGAGCCTGTTATTCTGATTTCATTTGTTATTTCCATGATAACTGACTACAGCCGTAGATGCAGTAGTTACACACATAATTTATTGAGAAGGACGACATCAGACAGTAGATACAGAATATATTTCTGATATCGCGCATGTTATGCGTCTTCCAAGCTGTATTCCTGAGAACTGGGAAGCAGCAGCCGTTCCTTTAAACGCTTTTGTATTTTTATTAGCTTATACAAACCAGTTTGCAGAGTTGACAAACGACAATTAGACATAGTGTGTGCTTTATATTCTGTTCTAAGTGTATTTTGAAGTGAATAGACGCTACAGTGTTTAGGCAGTCAGCCGTATAAGTGGATCCACCGAGGTTGCTGCACGAATCTGTAATGACAAATGGCAATCATGCTGTTTGTGACTGTGTATCCACATATCCGCGTGATCATCTAATTTTGGTGCTGCTTCACGGAGTAGCATGAAAATATCGAGGAGTCGTAGAGTATAACTAACGGGCGACGTATGAAGCGTGAAACTTCTGTCGACTCTCCGACATTCGACTTCCTTATTAAGCTTTAATATACAAGTTAGTTTAGAACTTCCAGTAAATAAACCCTTAATGCAAATTAATAGTTGTATATGAACTAAACTCGGTATGTTTCAAAACTGAGTTCAGACATATTATTGATTCTTTACCGTATAAAACATTTTATACAGGTAAATTTTATTCAATTATGTTATAACATCTACGATCGACCAAACTGAAACGAATAATTAACAGAAATATAATTAATTATTGCAACTTGCCTTCAGGCGGTCCCTCCACAAAAGAATGCCTGACCACAGGTTAACGGAAATATGGCATTTTTCAACTACTCTCTTAATGTACGAAACAATTGGTCTGATTCATAACATAACTTGTCCAATGAGGTCCACTTTGCACCGTTTAATTATTGATCGTTTTCACAATGAGCCCTTCTCTCGCCGTTCAACATATTCAAAACAAATGCACTCGTTAAGAATTTAGCTGTGTGTAACTCAGATGTAATTTTTTTAGTCGCTTTTATGGGTGAAAGTTTGGGTTGTAAGTTCAACCTCCACGGTGATCCCCCTCACTATCAATGAGACAAAAACATGTCCTGTACAGACAGCATTGTCAGGTACTTCTTTTTCGCGTGGTATTTCGACGATGACACTCTAACTTGTATTATAACGGCCGACAGATTGCCCACAACTGGAAGAACTTATGGCAACTTACCATAAGTAGTTTTATATACTTTACATCAATTAAGTACAAAGTTAACAAATAACCAAGTACAGCAACAGAATGTGTTTTCAGCTTTGTTTCGGGTGTATTTATGCACAAAAACATTATGAATGGTTGCTTGCAAAATATATTTTTTTGTGTTAGTGGGGCAGGAACCCCTATGAACATTTGCGTGAGAGGCTGTTATACGCTTTACTGTAGAAATATATTTCACTCACAAAACTTGAAACGCTAGAATTTTTTTTCTCGCAAAATCCGAATGTTGCAAATTGGCAGTAATCTTGTAGAAATATTAAGTAAAGTAGCTTAGCAACGGTTTGGTTGGTTACTAGGCTTGTCCACGTAAAGTCCGAGTTTACGAGCGCGTTCCATTGGGGTAATCCGAAACATGGTTTATACTTCAAGATCACTAGAATCAAGATGCATCAAAGGAACCGACGAATCCTTGTTCTGATGGAATTTAGCGGTTCCTCTGATGTAACATGATCGATCAGAGTGATCTTAGATCATTCTATCCTGATCCGACCATACAAAGCTGATTCAATAAATGTTGCTTTGGGCATTGGGAATTGCGCATTAGGAAGCTATTGTTTGGTGGTCACTAAAGTATTCATTGCATTTTCCATATGCCCAAATGCCCAATGCCTAATTACCGAAGCAACCTTTCTTGATTTAGCTGTACACACACTACTTAGTCTGTACTCCACGGGGTACGTCAGGAGATCGATTCTGTGCTGAAGTCATTACTAGGTGCTTAACCATACACAACTGAAATGCACCGTTAGAGATATGTCATATGAAAATTATATCAATCAAATTTCGTAAGAGAGTTCTGGCCATAAAAAATACTTCGGTGATTTTCGAGGCATAGCATTAAACCTTGAAAAAGTTGGTCAAACTCCATGTCCATCCTTGCCATTCTTTGCAATCGACGACAGGAAAAAGTTTCCTTAAATAACTGCACTGGACCATTATATTTGGAGTTCAGTTGATGGGAAAACGTTTTAGCTTTTTAAAAAGTTAGCCGCGAATATCGTGACATAGCCCCTTAAAAACTCGACGGACTCAAAAGTGGACATAGCTTTAGCAGGGGAACCCAACGGCATTTTTCGGGAAAATATCTGTTCGGAAGACGATTTGAGAACTAGAATTTTCGGAACACTTGTTGTAAAATTTCTTGCTTGCCTGCCTCTCCTAGGATTTTCGAACATCTACAAAATGGTGTAATTACCCATTTGAAACGGATATTTACCCTAAAAAAGGCCACCTAGAATTCTCGGGAGCCTTTTCCTGGCTGAAATTTTCGAAAAGGTAAGTTTTGAGCCCTATAATTTTCGGATCACTAGACTTTCAGCTAGGAAATCCGAACAGATGAAAAGTTTTTAGGGGATAAAAATATGGCTATATCTACCGTTTAAATACTAAAATACGTTCAACAATGCTATGTTAAGTGGTTTTGAACTATATCCTCGTTGGGTGCCCCTGCTTTAGATTGCGACTAATCAGTTCTTTGTGTAATTTTATTACTGTTTGCAGGAGGACCTACAGAACGCGCACAACATTCATGAAAGGCATGGAATTTTAAAGCGAACAAAAAGAGGCAATGAATCCAAAGGAAGCAAAGATTTTCTCTCTGGAGGAAGTGTCATTTCATGCTGACCAAAACTCATGCTGGATCGTAATAAAAGATGGAGTTTACGATATGACTGACTTTGTTGAGAAGGTATGAAATGTTAAACTGGTCTTCGAGTAGCCGCTTCATCCTACAGAAAAGCTAATGTTTAGTTAATATACAAAAGACGATCAATAATCGCAACTACGAAGCAAACTCAGTTCCTGTGACTGTAACAGAACATTTGAGGTTTGAATTTAAAGTTCCCAGCCTCGTCCCCAGGGATCGAGAATAGTCCCAGGTATTCTCTTAACTGCATGATATTCCCTGTATATTCCGTATAATGAAATAGCTGAAATCGCAGCCAACCCACTCTAAGCTTACATTTTTAAAGCAAGCTCAAACGGTCCGTCTTTGACAGGTGCCCCCTCCCCCATCCCCCAGAGTGTCAAAGAAAAAGACTGATGGAACACTGAGACTGTCCTCTTGTTAATGATAGCACTTTTCACATCTTTCAAAATAAGTAGCTTTAGGAGACATTTTCTTCATATCTTTTTTAGCATCCTGGTGGAAAAGAAATCATGCTAGAACACGCAGGTGAGTCACCCGGGGTGAGTCAGCCATTAAGAGCGGTGTAGTGTAATCCAATTCATACCCGGCAAATGAAAGAACGTCATACGATGGTTCGGATAACGCCAGGGTGCATTGAAGACTTGGTCAGTTCGAGGACACTGACTCACGGACAGATAACTTTTCGTGCTATTTTATAAATGAATGATCTTCAGGTTAAAATGGGCCATTTGCACGATGACGTCTTTTTACTACTAAGACCAGAATTCATTTCGTTTTTCCTTTCATATTTAAATTTGGTAGTCCCAGTGAGGTTTTATTAACAAAAGCCTTAATTTGCACAAGAAAGCAATACCCTGAAGGATTCCGGTCGTAGTAGTAAAATGACGCCATCGTGCAAATGGCCTATTTCATGCAATAAAACTCAACTTTAATGAAACAGCGACGTCTTGTCACGTCATTCTTTTCATAGGTTTTAGCTCATTCTCTCTCGGTTTTATAAAATACAAATAAGAAAGATTCTGGACATTCTTTGTTAGACACAAACTAATCCTTTCACTCTAAGAGGGTAGCTTAGCTTTTGGGTCAAATAGTCCTGGAAGGGTAACAAAGAAGGTCAAATATAAATAAATATGATTTTGCATTTTATAAAGGCGAAACTAATTTTTTCAAGTTGCAATCCATTTCTTTTCTTCTCCTACTCTTAATTCTGGGACTGATTGAAGCCAATTGTTAACTTCCACTGCCTCACGAAAGACATACGTCTTTTAACCCTCTCTCAAGGTTTGGATGCGACAACGGTATTCCAAGACATTGGTCACTCAGCAGAAGCCTTAAAGATTCTCGCAAAATACTATATTGGTGAGCTGAGAGAGGTGAGGATACATGCAAACACTACCTACATTATATAATTAGGCTATGCAGGGGCCGATCCAGGATTTCTTTTAGGATGGGGTGCACTCATCTCTTGCTCTACTTCAACTTCTTCTTTGCAGAAAACCAGTTGTATTAGGAAACCGCAGGTCATCTCGGGAGGGGGGGGGGGGGGGTGCGCACCTCCTGCACCCTCCCCCTAGATCCGCCCCTGCTATGTTACCCATACCGGATGGCTTTTTCACCGGTACGAAAACAGTACCGGATAGGGATTCTGTTCACACACAAGAACAGTGATTTCAGTGCAATTTCTTTAACGGAGCGAGTCGATCTCTAATAAAAAAGGAGAAGCACAGGTGTTCACACCATACCGAATAGCTTTTCGTTTCGGCACGAAAAGCCCGGGGGGCACTTTAGGAATTTCTGAGTGGGGATGTGCCGCTGGGACCCTGGAACCCTGGAACCCCTAACCTATACCAGAGCTAGTTCAGCTGAATTTTGCTACCCTATACTAGAGTAAACTCCCAAAATCCCCCTATGGCCTAGAGTAGCTGTTTCCCCAGTCTAGATAAAATCTTCAACCAACTGATCAGTTTCCTGAAAAATGATACCCTATTCTAGACCCAAACGCTCTGATTTATATACCCTATCCTAGAGTAAACTGCTTGAAAACCATACCCTTCACAGCGGCACATACCCATATAGCCCATATATGACAGTACCCCCCCCCCCCCTCCCACGAAAAGCTATTCGGTATAGTATCAGTGCCACCCAACGGCTGTTTTCTGTAAAATATCTGTTTGGAGAAGCAAATATTGCCTAGAATTTTCTTTTTCTTGAGGACGGCTAAAAATTTGTAGATGAACGTTCCATTCATGTACAATTTTCGAAGCTTATATAAGAAATTTCCTACAATTTTCTGAGGTTTAATTTTTCATATTTTACAACTCAGCATACACTATTTTTCTTAGAAAAAGGAAACTTAAAATTTTCGGATTCTAAAATGTGATGGAGAGAGGAATCAAAAAAATTCTCACTTTAGTAAAACGTTAAATTGCACCTAAAATTCAGTTCGGAAAAATATTATGAAGCCCTGGTAATTTCGAAAAGACTTTTAAGTCTTTTCGAAGTTAAAAAATTTGGTAGCGTCGCTTAGAATGCATTTCTAGAGATCCAAAAGTACTCTGGATAGCCTAAAAGTGTTTTCAACGCATTTTGGAGGAAACCGAAGCTGGGTGCCCCTGTAGTATAAACTTAGCGTTAGTATATAGGGTAAAAGAAAGTCACTTTCCTAAAACAATCATTCAAAGAGAAAGCTAGCTGGCTAGAACGAACGGCCAAGCATAACCTCCAACTACGCAACCCTTTTAGTTTTTGAACACCAGTCAGACTTAATTCACACTCATAAGAAATTGCATAGAATGTTTTAACGCGCGCAAGCTCATTGTTTGGGTGACAAAACGTCGTGTCTTTTTTTCGCCAACTCTGGTACTATTAACGCACTACAAAATGTTTTATACTAAAGTTAACTTTGACTCTTTATTGTAGGAAGAAAGAATCTATGGCAGCAGGCCCAAGCATTGACAAACAAAGGTATAAATAATACTCACACTCTGGTTACCGTACATCCCCCGTTAAACACCCCACCCCCCCCCCCCCTCTCTCTAATAAGCCCTCCCCCTTTTTCAGGGGGAAAAAGTTCAAGCCCCTCTTCTCTTTTCACGTGGTAGTTTGTACAATGACATCAATGAAATTTACCAGAAAACTTGACATGCACGTGCATCATTGCTGCTGTTACCACCTTTGTGGTTGCATATGCTTATTTCCTGGTAGCAGTTTTCGCTTAGGATGAGAGTGAATATATAAAGTTAAATTTTCATATATTTCAACTGCGGTAGAAAGATTTATTTAGGCATGGACCAAATTACCTCCAAAAACTGTATCAAAAGTAGCTGAATGCAAGTTAATAAAATTCTTCTTACTCGCGATCGCCCAGAGCAATTCCCCTCTTTTTTTGTATGCAGTTTTCAATGGAATCAACCCACTATGAGATGAAGCCGCGTTCCCAAAGCTTATCATTTTCTTAATGTATTAGCGAATTGAGCGGCTAGCATGCTATTTCACTGTTTTTATGATTCTTAAAAGTGTATTTCAAAATATTTCGAAAACGCTCTCATAGAATTTCTTTAAACTTTGCCATAATGGAGGCAATTATGCCAGGTACATACTCCCTTAAGCGATTTCTTCAAAAAACTCCTGGTACAGAGAAACACAAGGATAAATGAAAAACGTAATGGCGTCATTACGTTGCCATGGCGACTCCGATTGCAATAAAACCCAGATTTTAAGAAATTTTCATCTTTATGTAATACAGTTGTGGTAACCTTTTTTCGATATCTTTACTCATGCCGACGTAGTTAATGCTCAAACTTGGGAGGTATCAACCCCAAAAAATCCAGTCGAGCCACCTTAACATTTGCAAAAATGTCACTTACCCTTTATTTTTTGAAATCACCCATAACCCCACCCCAACCCCCCCCCCCCCAAAAAAAAGGTCCAATTGTCTTTTCCTAATGCGAGGACGCGAAAAGAAACGGGAGAGCACAAGTTTTTTTTTTCTTTTCTTTCTAGGCCGGGTGCAGTTTAGCCTCCCACACAGGCGTTTTTTGTTCAAAGCTGGATTAAGATAGATAACCTAAAGTTAATGTGAAATTGGAAATCAGATATTGAAGGTTAAAAGCCAATTCAGCTGAATTCTATTTGTCTGCTATTTGATGGTTGGATGCTTTGAAAAGAATAGAAAAATTATCCGAGGAAAAGCTTTTGAACAAAAGAAGAAGAAGCCGGGATTAAAATTTATTCCCCGATTAGCGCTAAGTCAGTCTTCGAAGAACTATACCAGCACTTTTTTTCTCTCTCTTTAGGATCAATTCCAAAACTCTTTAAGTTGGTACGGGTGGCAGTTACGAATTTCACAGCCCCTCCAAATATCACAATAGAAGCGAGGCAGAAGAGAGAGGACTAGGACATAAACAGCACATGATGAGCACTCGAAGCTGGCGAGGAGTCATTCGTATTAACATTTATCTGTTAACATCCGTTAAATAAGAATTAAGATAAGAACTGTTGCGAAGATAAGCCGAACACTCGAACTCCGCATGCAAAAACCGTATTTTTATTCTACAAAAGATAAACTTCCACATTTCGAATAGATCCAGATCCAAATCAACCGTGTGAAGTCCAATTTACAATGAAGTTCAATTAGGTGCAAATGAATTATATACCGTATATCCCACGCACGAGTTGAGGTTTTCTAAAACCAAAATATGAGCTTACAATAAGTTCAATGTTTAAAAGTTCGAAAGTAAACGTCCGAAATACAAGAAAACTTACCGACTGTTTTAAGTTCTACAAGCAGATGCTTCCAAAAGGACAAACTTACAAGGAATCAGGTTTCAAAAACGTGTGGTTACAAAGCAGACACGGAATACGTGCGCAGTGGTAGCAACAGGAAGGAAGTTCAATTCGTTTACTTCGAATAGAAGGACTTTCCACTGATAGATAATACAGTCAATTCTCTCTAAGAGGGCCGGCCCTGACTGTCTGTCTTAGTGAGGCGTCGAGGTAACGTGACAACAGTAATTGTGAGAAATCATCACAACCCAAGAACCCATTCGCAATGAAACGACGTCGGTTTAACTTCTCCTAACAGCTAAAACTGGGATATTGTAGCAGAAACTGTCATGCAGAGCACCTACATTTCCGTTTTGAGGTATTTTTCACTGGACATAAATCACCTCTCAAATGTCTGTTAACGGTTTCAAAAGTGTCTGTCGTCCGTCTCAAAGAAGTTTCCGTCTTATAGAGAGTATAGTTACAGTAAAATGACTGAAAAACGGCAGGGACCAACACCAGGTGTCCATCTTAGAGTGGGGGGTCCGTAGAGAGAGAGTTGACTGTAAAAATACTGAAAGGAATTAGAAAGTGTAAAAAAATTATTCAAAACAATGCAATACTAAAATACTTAACATCATCATCATGCTATTTTCTCCTGCAAAAATGAGCAAATATCTGGAGTCAAGGTTTACCTTTAGAAAAATAAACACGGGGCTGACGTCTCTAAGAAACTTTGTTTGAATATTCAGGAATCTTGGGACAAGCTGTCCAACGGCCTTTTGTTCTGAGGTATTTAAAACTGAAAAGAGTGATAATATTCTAGCACTACTTGAGCAACGTATGCGGCACAGTTGCTTTAATGAAGTGAAGCTCAAATACTAATAAATTTAAAGCCGACAGAGTAAAAATTAGACATTCCACGGCTGAGTCAACGACGAAGGAGCTGATAAAAATTTCATATAACTTGGAATAAAATGCAGCAGGGCCACTGAGTGCAGTGATTTCTTTGATCTCAAAAAGCAAGATAGTTTCAAAAGTCAAAAAACCAATTTGAGGGCAAAAACTATTTTGCACATTTAGGGTGAATGCAAAAAAAAAAAACGAAAACGCGTGATAGGTTGGCTTGAAATCTTAACGTCCTGCCCTGCAGCCAACAACAACTTTCTTTACACGGGATATCATCAGCCAAAGCCCCCGCATCGACATGGCAAACAGATTTGAAAGACTGTTGTCCACAAGCTGACCATCCCAACGTCGGTGTCAAATAGTGAGTTGATCCTTTGCATTCAATGGGCAACCTCGTCTGCTGGCAACAAAGTGCAATAAGTTGCAGATCTGATCAACATCAAGTCCAGTACCACAACGCAGCAGCAGTTAAACTTTACAAACCTCAAGAAAGTCTCTTTATGATTGTATGCTACATAAATCCGGCCCGTCGTGGTCATTGACAGTTCCTGACCGTTTGGCGGTGAGACGCAGATTCCTTCGAGTAACCTCTTCCTTCCTCTGAGGGCAGCTCAAGGCCAGTATTGACAAGCAACAGACAATTTGAAAAAATCGTAATTTCCTCCCTTTATGGCTAGCTATTGTAACTCAACCTGACTATCAGAAGCCTTCCCTCATTGGCCTCTTCCTGTCTTCAATTGTGCTTGTAGCAAATGCGGTACTTCGGTTACACAAAATTATGATCACTAATAAGCTTTGTGTCTTAAAAATTAAACAACTGTTGGGTCTTTCCTAGTTAAGTAGTTCTTCAGTGTGTAAACAAATCTAATTTTCAATAAGTACGTATTCCAATGTCGTAGCCGTTTTTGTTTTGTTTGGATATTTAAATCGTTTGCAACAAATGCTCCATAAAATACTTGACTGCCGTTCAAAGCCCTTTATTTGAACTGTTTCTTCCTCTTTGCCTTTTTCGTTTTCTCCGGGCATTCTTGGGGTGTTTCTTTCCAGACTGTTCCTTCCTCAGTGTAGTAAGGCCCCAAGTTCCAAATAAACTGCTCATGATTCCGCTTTTCTCTGCATATCTGTTTGCCGTCTCGAGTGCACTTATAACACACGTACTGAAGAGTATCACCCATCCAAGAATGAGCGAAGGGACAGCGGCTTGTAATGTTGATGTCCCAGCCTTCGCTTGTATGAGTATCGCATTCCCTTGACTTTTCAGCGGAAAGTACCCCTGCACCATGATGAAGCTTCCCTGTTTTTTTGTCAACACATGTGGCTTGGAAGGTGCGCTTATCCAAACCACGAGTGCCCTCGACGGACTTCCATTTTCGATGTTTAACACACATTAAATTCCAGGGACCACTTTGCTGACTGGTGAGGGGGGGTTTTGACGTCTGCTCTTCTGGTGGAGTGCTCTTAAGTTGCAGGGCAGACGAGTACGAGGCATGACTTGATGTAGTTGGCTCATTAACGCTATCAACACTTTCCCAGGATAACTTCGCACTTTGGACATGGGTATTGAAGCACTTGGACGAAAGAGAGAAGTTTTTTGCTTTCTTTGGAGCGTTCATCTTTAATTCAAATAGTTTCCTTTCTCCACTTTCGCTGGCACTGGAACACAAGATGGTGTATGTATCATTGTCGACTGGGTCATATGCATAAGGGCCAGAGACAGAAAATCCAACATAAAACCACAAGTCATCTTTGCTCTGCTTCGGATAGCGTTTTTCGTCAAAGCGTAGCTGAATTCCTTTGTATGTTATAACACCATTAGAATTGACGTCCTTTTGACCACGTACTCGTTCCAGCTTCTCTGACACCTCCTTACTTCTCCAAAAGTCAGTCTTAGTTTCCCCTTTGGTATCCAGCGCTGGGAACTGTAGGCTGTTTGCAATGGCGTACAGACCAGTTCCCTTCCCAAGGAAATAGTCAGCACTAGATTTGCGAAATCCTTTTCCCGTTTTTTCCAGAACAATCTGATTACATTTCTTGATCGATTCGTTAGCTTCATGATTGAAGGTGGCTAGGCGTTTATCGGGAACTGGAAAATGAATCATGTAGTTATATAGATTGGCCCACGCTGATGTCGGACACTTTGAAACCCAAATGCTCACAATTTTGTCGAGTTCCATTACTGATGGCCTCTCTTTTAAACGAAGACACGCTTTGCAGCAGATTAACATGTCGTCATGGCTTCCCTTTCCATTCGAGCAAAGTACCTTAAGCGCGTTGTAAATCAGGGAAGCCCGTTCGTCATTTATGTTCACCCAAGTACTGTATGGAGTTTCGCTGTTCTTAAACAAGATATCTTGGGCAAACTGTTGGTAAAAAGCTATCTCATCCCTTGTTAGCGATTGGGAAGGCAGAGGAACTTCTACATCATTGATTTCACTTCTGTCAAAACCGGTTAGTTCATAAAAAGTTCGTCGTAGTTTTGACGCCCTTATTCTAGCGTCATTTAAAACTCTGATGGCGTTCTCGTCGTAGGTTGTCATGTGCCTGAACTTCACATCTCCAAAGACTTTGTTGAGAAGACCAAGTGTTGTGGTACTAAGTGTCTTAATGTAGTTGTTTTGTTTCTTAGTGAGTACGTCTTCCATTTCTTTCGGAATTTCACCTTTCTTCAGATACTGTGTAATGCTCTCAATATCTGAGCGAAAGAAAGGCAATCCTTTGACAACTTCAAAAAGTGAAACGATGGCTTGAATTTTTCCAATCATCGAGTAGTAATCAAGTTGATGTGTTGTGCTTAGTGCTATGTCATAGACTTCTAATGCTTTGCGGCAGATGTCGATCACTTTAGGCACTGAGGCAAGAACGGAAGGTCGCTCTGCATTTGGTTTGAAATCTCTTAGCTGCAGAAGGTACAGAGTTCCTTTGGTACCATAGTGATGACTCCTCTTGGGTTGCTGCTTTATGGCAATATCAACTGCCATATGTGCTGCTTCAATACCTGTTTTAGGCATAGGTAACTTGGGGTCCTGTTCTTTATTCATGGCTGCTTGAAGACGGTTATGTTGCTCGTTCTTGTCATCCATTTCATTTCCACGCATTTCGTATCCCATGAATCGTGCAAGCTGCTGCCAAGCGTAAGCCTTATTCTCATGTTCAAAGGCCATTTCACAGATTGTGATGAATAATCGGAGGGCTCTTTGAATACCATCATCTGCTTTCAGGATATCCAATACCAAAGGAGAATACCTTGTTTTAACTTCGTAAAACCCAAGTACCTCGTCCTCAAAGTCAGATTCAATGCTTCCATCATCTGTTCCTTTATCCTCGAGAAAAACTGCGTCGGAAATTTTCTTACGTGCCAAGAACACCTTAAAAACTTCATCCTTCAAATACTTGTTTACATAGGCTTTTCCTTTGTTAGTTGCGTCTAGTAAAGCGATAGCTGTGTCTTCGATGTTGAGTTTTGATGTAACGGCTTCACTGACGAGAGAGTGTGCCGGCCTCCATCCAAAGTAACCATTTTTTTCATTAAATCCTTCAAGGAGAAGTCCTCCAAAAATGTCATGAATGCGCTGCATTAAGGCGAAATCTTGTTCAGACTCATTGCTGGCTTCATAGAGAAAATCACTGACAACTGGGTGGGGAAGAATTGCTCGGCTATCACTGTAATAATGAAGAAAGCAACAGAAATTTAGGACCATTTCATGACTGTCTTTAGAATCGTCCAACAACTCAAGTGTGCTCCTGATGTGATTTTGAAGCCTCTCCTCAATCTTGTCGTAGTTGCGTCCAAACAACTCCAGTCCAAACCAAATGAATCGTTTCTCTCTTTCAAGAACCTCTTGTGCGCCCCTTCTTCGCTCGTTGTCACTTGTAATAGTGATCAAAATATTCTTCACGCGACTCATCTCTTTCTCGTCCAGTTGTCGCAAGGACAAGTCGTGATCGGAGTCGGCGCTAGACTTTGCGATTGGACAAGTAGAAAGAATGACGCACTTAGTCTGCCTTTTCAAGATCTTCTCCGTTAAGCGTCTTGTCTCGTTTTCGGGGAAGTTATCGACCAGGACTATACAGGGAGGGGAAAATTTAAAGTTTTCTTCGTCATACATGATCCCCTGAAGTTGTTCGACTTGAAAATCAGTACTGGGTGTAATTGCCTTGACTACTGCGCAGCGGTATTCCTCGCGCTTGCTCCACAAGATTCTTCTGCACATAGTAGTTGCCCCAGACCCCGGTTCGTAGGTAACAGTGACAGTCTTGACGTGACAAGTGAGGTCCTTAATTGGCTTAGACAACGACTTCAATGCTTGCTCAGTTCTTAAAAGCGTCTCGTCTTCCAGTGATCTTGGAATGCAATGATTGTGAAACAAATTAGTTTGGCTAGCTTGTGCACCCTTGTAAAAGGCATTTCTTTCTTTCTCAATATCTTCCAGTAAACTTGGCAGCCGGGGATTTGGACTGTAGACTTCTAAATCATTCCAAGAGTTAATAATTTTGTTGAAAACTTCCTTGAGACCAGTAAAATATGGGAGTTCCGTCTTAGCTCCTCTTTCGTCAAACTTGGTTGGTCCAACCATTTCACGGACGACTTCTTTCAACAATTTCCACGGAATCCCAGGGATGGAGCATTCTATAATTTCCCTCTGCAGCTTAGAAGCTTTGATAAAGGCCTCAGACACGTGCTTGTTTTCACTCATGATAGTGATGCTGTTGCTTGCAGATTTTCCAAGGATACTAAAACAACATTCCATCATATCGACCATCTCCTGTACATTGGTTTCATCAAGAACAAGAAAGACGCATAAAAGCCGTCCAAGGGGACAACAGCGTTTATACGTGGAAAGAGCGCGATAGAAACAGTCCCGGGAACATTTTATCCAGTCTTCTTTCAACATTTCCTCATTTCCCAAAATCCAGGTCGTTTCTCGGGTTGATATGTGGAAGTCGTTTCCAGATATCCAGTCAGACAGACATTCCCCATAATCTTCGAGGTTTCTCAGATTAGCTCTCAGTGCATCTGTTGTTTCGTTGCAAATGTAGTACAGTCCATCTTTTTTAGACGCAGTATCAAACAAATCAAATACTGCAAGCCACGGGATGTTTTGCAGAAAAGACAAATCTGGCGTACCTCTGTAACGGGAGGGCAACTTGTTGGCAATTAACACGTAACTAAATTCCTTAAAGTTCAATTCCCGTAGCCTCTCTCTTACCAAAGTACTTAGCCTTTTGACGTCTGCATCATCTGGGATAGGATCTGAAACACAGAACAGGTTTATGCGTAATAATTCCATGGTAGGATCTATTTTGAATGAGACAGACTGTATCAACATTACTTAAGACTTCTGACAATAACAATAACAAATATAAAACTTGCTACCATCGGCATGCAGGGCGATAGTTTACTGGTAATGGTGTGTGTTTAAGTAGACATCAGGCCGGTAAACAGTACACCAAGGACACAGTTGATCCATGAGAAGTAGATACTTAATTAGTTTATAGGTTCGCTACGAATACCTAGATGTGTCCTTCGTTCGGTGAAACCAGAGGATGTCAGAGAAACAGAAAAAAAAAAACAACACTATAACCTTTGTACAAAATCACGAAGGATGTACTTACCTTCTGTTGACATATCAGCGCCTGTCATAAAGGAAAAGAAAACAACTTAGAAAGCTTTTATTGAGTGTGAATAAAATAGAAAAACACTCGGTACTCGTCTACCGACAACGGCTCTTTAACTTCGTCGACGCTTCCGTTAACGGCTAGAGTCATTAAGGTTACAAACTGCCTTGACCAGTCAGTCCTCTCAGCAGTGCCAATCAGCTTTCTAGTAATCATCTCGCCTATTTGACGGGAACAATTTTATACCAGGAGCTTTATCCTCCAGGATTTGAAGAAAAGTACTTTTTTTGTCATTTTTGTTGTTGTCTTTGTTCTATATTTCTGTTTGTTCTTATGACGTCGTCCACATCCACTTTTAAATCGTTAGGCAGAATTCTTTAGAGGTCGAGTTGGGCAACCTTCCTTCCCCATTCCATTCACGGGTTACTCTAAGATAATTTAGTAATTGATTTTAAGTCATATCACTTGTGGCTAGAGAAAGAATTTGATAACGTTAAATCTTTATGACACTAACCAAGTTTTGTGTCCCTCTTCCATTCCTTGTACTTCGCCATAAGAGGTTCTTTCACTTGCCGATTAACCTCATGTTGCTTCACGTTTGTTGAGGCGCCATTGGTCCTAATGGCTACGTCGTCATACTGATCTTTGTGGACTTTGTAGAAGTCGCTAAGGGCCTTCTTCACGAATGTGTCTTCATCTTTGTGAACTCCTCGCTTTTCAGCCCAGGATTTGCAATAGTAAACGTTGTCCTTACAAAACTTCCAGTCTCGGTTCACTTCAATTTCAATGACATAAAGACCTGTACGACTTTCTTGGCTTACTACTGGAACAAACTCTATTCTGACACAATTCTGCTCCCCTCCCTTCTGAAGTGGGCCAGCATCACTCTTAATGTGATCATCAAGAACAAATTGGAAAGCTTTAACAACATCATCAATGACATCTTCAACATCGAGTCCCAGAATTTCTCCTCGTTTAAACTTGGAACATTGCTCTTGTGAGTCTCCGACTCCGAAGTAGATTATTCCTTTACTATCAGCATTTAAACAGGCACAAATGAACTTTTTTGCTTTCTCCATCATTTTCCAAGGGAGTGTTGAGGGGTGTGCACCAGTAAGAGATTTGAATTCTACTTCTCTGTTTTCCTCTGCATCCAGGACAGAGCCTTTCTGATAAGAGTGGTCTTTCCCTTTAATGCCGAACATCCTGGTTTTACCTGAATAATAGTTAAAACAAAGTCTATCAGAATGTGCAAAGTGCTAATTTCATTTACAAAGTTGCATCTCCTGCAGGGGGCTGCAAAATATTTCTGCTCTTCCTATTTTGATTGGAATAAAATGACAATTTGTAAATACTCGTCGAACTTTCATAAGTTAACATGTCAAAATAAAATGCTGAATATATAAATTTCATATAAAATATTAAGTTGCTCACATTTAGAAGCTAATGCAGAAGCATCTTTGTGACTTTCTTTCTCCTGTCCACTCTTTGCCACTAGAGTTACTTGCTTATTAAGGGTAGTACCACAACGTTCCTCTTTGTTGTTGCCAGAAACCTCCTCTACTTTCTGTTCTTTTTCGGCCATCGATTTATCTTTTCTTTCAGATGGTTCCGTGGTGGAAGCAACCAACTCACGCGCAGTAATCTGCACTGAATTGTTGTTCAAGTCAGACACTGAATTCAATCTTGAAGTATCGCCACAAGCTGGTTTATCCTGTGCGTCCTCACACTTTCTTGCGTTTTCGTTTGAACAGCAGTTAAAATCAGATGACGACAAACCTTTTGGAACGAATGCCAAAATAGCCCCGGTTACAACAATTACGACTCGTATGAACTGAGCCTAACTGAACTGGAAATTATTCCTGCCAATTTGGCTTCAACATACATGGCGTATACAACTCTGTAAAAAACGAGACTATCAATAGGACTATTGGATGCATTCTCACTGATTTCAAAATGGCTTACATCAAACCAGAGCGGACTGATGGTTGATCTCACTATTTCCTATGATGATTTTTTGGCATCGATTATTTGACAGATTTGTCTATAATAAGGACTCTAAAAGGTTTTACTGTATACCTTGTTCAAGCCATCCTCGGAGACCCAGAAGCGATCAGTAGGGTCAGGAAAAACGGCGACGAAAGTTTTTAAGAACGGTGCCGCCGTTTTTCTCGCACCGACTGACTGCCCATTGGTCTTCGAGGATGTGTTCAAGCTAAATGGTAGACCAATATCTTAAAAGTACTCTATACCTACTTTTCTCATCCAAGGATATATGGCTTTCCTTCTTGCACTTTCCATGGATCTGATTAGTTTGATTAATCCCCTTTTGGAGCTCATTCCAGTTCGTCATTTCGTCATCTGCATTTGAAAGGTGGCCACTTCCTTTCGATGGATCCGGAACCTTCTTGTGATTTGCGTCTTTCTTATCGGCTTCCAGGTCATCACACACACTACATGTCGACGAATTGGGCCTATCGTCATCTTGGCTACCGGCTACAATCACTTCGATGGTTTGTTTGTAACAATCGTCAACTGTATCAACACTTGTACTTTGGTCCCCTTGATCTATTCAACAACAAAAAACGCAATTCAATAAATGCCGAAACTGGACGATAGACATTTTTCAAAAAATCCACTACTGGGAAGAACACCCTAAAATCAGTAAACTTGCCAAGATTGAAATTGATTTGTTGTAATTTTACAGACGTTTGTATGGTGTGGGGTAAGTTCGTGCTCCCACTACACTAACGTCTGTAAAATCTAGCGACTTTGTAGAGCTATATCTTCGCTCACTTTGGACCTTTAAACTTGGTTCGCCAGTTTAATAATTTTAAGGCGCTCTTTCCAATAGTATCGATGAACATTCGCTTACTGGTCTTCGGCAAAACTTGAAAAAACAATGCCAAAAAATGGTCTTTTTTACCAAAGCGAAATTGACCGGGAGAAAAAAAATGAAAGAAATGGGCAATTTTGCCTCAACATGATTTTGAGGGCAAGTTTGCCTGTCTTAGAGTTTACCGTCTGTGAGAATTCGCAAATCTGGTCTCTTTTACCTTCGCCCTCAGAGCGCCATCTGGTAACTTATAAATTTTTGACCATTAGACTATTCTAGGTTTAAATAGAAACAGAAACATGCCAAAACCTAAAATATGTGACTGAAAAGCATTAGGTGAGATAATGATGTGATCTGAGCAACTACAGACGATTTTTATCCGTCGTAAAACTTGATCATTAATCCATCAAGTAACAGAAATTAAGGTTGTTGGACACTTAGTAACACGGCTTCGGCAATAGCCTGCCCCGCAGGCGTCGAAAAGGGTAGGGATGGGGGGAAGGGAAACGCGAGGGATATTGGTAACAAAGAGTCACAACACTCTTCAGTACGCAGGCTACTTCGGCAATGGCTGTCACAATTATGACTAATCATTTAAAAGATGATTTTGAATTGGAGTTAGTCGATTATTTTTATTTAGTGATAGCATTGCTATACAAGCACTAATATGGAAATAAACAATGAACCCATGTTCTCGCTTGACGAGTTCCAGTGTGTTGTTATGAAACCAAAAATATGTTCTATAATCGGGGACTAAACTAACTAAAATCCAAAACAATACAAAAAAAAAAAACAGAAGAATGCAAATTCAAAAGCTTTTTGACTAACCGGCAGCTCCCTCTGTCAGTTCGTGTCTCGCATCTTGGTCGTTGTCGGTCTCTCTTTTTCTACTGGTGCTGGTATCTCCACGGTTTTCAGCTAGATGTCTATGCTCATTTACACTTGACAGCAGAGTCCCTTCGCTTGCCAGCAGATCTTCTTGGTACTGTTCGGCGTGATCGTCATTTAAATCCTGGGCTTTCTTATCTAATTTAGTAGAATATGAGAGGTGTTACAATGTCTGCAATAATATCACGTGCGCAAGTAATAAGAAGGAAGAAAGAAAACAAGGGAACGGGAAAAAAATAAAAAATGAGGTGATTTTCATTATTTTCAAATTTTTGTATTTTCAATGTGAAAGTTTCTTAAACAATTAAAAGTAAAGAAGATCATCATAACTGTAGACACAACTCTCGAAGAATTAAAGCTAATTAACTTTGCACTTAAAATTCCCACCGAAGATGAAAGGTAGTATTGCACACTTTAATTCAGTAGTATACTGAAGATACCCACCCGCCGGCAATGGAACTTCGAATTCTTGACTCCCCTTTCCAGCTTCCACGGAACATTCATCGCTCCTGATTTCACGTTCAATCTGTTCATCTCGTGCGAACTTTTCATTTGTAGCAATGGGCGTCGTCTCTGTTTCGTCTGCCTTCTCCTCTCTGGAACCACCTGTTGTCGAGGTACCTGCTTGGTTGCGATGATCGGCATTTATTTTCGAAAAAAGAAAGCATATAAAAAGCAAACTAGACATGAGTGTAGACAGAGGTAAGAGTGAAGTCGTAATAGATATATTTTTCTCGTTCAAAGACCACGACAAATACGTTATACATGCCAAATTATGGCGTCGCCGCAAATTTCCCTTTAGTAAACGGTCGCTGCCATTTTTAGGACAATTATTATTGAGAGTGTTTCCATTAAAAAGAAAACTGGACCTCGAACCCGGACCTTTCGTATCCTAAGCTCTCTCGAGCTCCCTTACCACTAGAGTGACACATCGACCCTCCGAAATTCCGAAAAATTTAGCAAATTGTATTTCTGGACTGATACATCAATAACATGTGACCCTAGCCCTTTCCATAAGTTTTTAGGTAAATTCAACTTCGGCTTCAACGTTGTTCTTTCTAAGACTGTTCAAAAACCTATTATTTGCCTTATTGTAACTAAACCCAGGGAAGACAGCAAAAGCCCGCGACTGAGAACCTGGATTTTTCTATGCAGGCTAGCCTAAACAGGTTCTTAAAAAAATGGTTAACTTAGCAAAAGTTTAGCCCTGAAGATGGAAAGATCTATCCTCGCTGATTTTGTAAATTACCTAGTAGCTTAAATATATAGCTTAATCACAAGAAGAATAATATGCATGGGTCCATATGGACCAAAAACGGCCAAAGCGGACGTCAACATGAGAATTGCTTTTTTCTTCGGTTTACAGACGTGCTTTATGCTGAATTGGTAAATTCAACCATTTTATGTGGAAAATGGCCAATTTCAAACAATTTGGTAACGTCCATTAACCAGTGACCATTTATGTCATTCTCTGTTGTAACCAAGAGTCAAAGAACCAGCTGAAAGTTTAAAATGACCACGTTTATCGCAGCTAAGATCCTCCTAACCTGTCTCTTTATGATATTTGTTGAACCAATGTCTGCTGAATTTAAAGGCTTGGCCAAAGCGTAAACCTAAATCCTGCAAAAAAGAACAGTCAGCGACCATTTGTATGTTGTATGTACGTATATCGTATCTGCCAAAGTGTTATACTCAAGATTGTTTCTAGACCTTATTCACGTTACCCCCCATCCCGCACGAGCTTAGGACTGATGGGATACAAGCTATGTACCGGCCTGTTTCCCATCTTCGCAGAGGGGCAAACAAGTGAAAAAAATTTGCTAATGCAAGAAATCGCGGTTGAGTTTGTTAATTCTAGATAGACAACAGAGCATGAGGAACTTTTCATCTAAAAGACATAAATGGAAAATTATGGGTAGAAGTCGCCGTTGTTACGGGGCAGTAGAGACTACAGATGTCCTCACAGCAAACAATAATGATAAACAAACTCGACCGCGACTACTCCTTTTGGGAAATTTTATCACTTGTTTGCCTCCTGAAATACCACGTGACATAGCTTTTATCCCATCGATGATGCTGGGTATCGTGAACTTTTATAAACGCGTAATTCTTCTTACCTTTATCAGTGCGTTTTTCAACTCTTCTTCGGATTTCATAAAAGACAGTGTGTCATCCTTAAAAGAAACATAGCCCAAGTAGATTTATTATACAGTGGATGAATATAAAATTGTCCCTTTCAAATGCAATGAACACTTGAAGAAACTGTTCTATTTTTATAGATTTGAGTACCTCCAAATAATTTTCCTTGAAAAATTGTTTCAACGAAGCAAGATTAAGCTCATCCAAAGCGGCAAAAGCTCTTTGATAATCACGATCATCTACGGAAATTCAAGGTCAAACCAAATGTTAAAACAAACAGGAGTTTTCTTCATTTGGACACACAGACAATACTAAATCATGGGTCTTTTTACATTAACTATTTACAACACAAGAAGACAATTGCTTCCTATCTATTTCACAGGGGTACCCAAAGACGACAAAGACGGATTTCTGTGAAACGTGTGTTCAATGAAGCAAATATTACCTAGAAATTTCTTCTAGCTCTGAAATTAAATTTCTCGATAACGGTTACAATTCATGTAAGAAATTCGGAGTTTTTCTATAAACATCCCTAAGATCTTCGGAAATGGATTTTTCACATTATCCGATTATTGGTAAATAAGTGGTCACCTGTTAATTCTGGTGTAAAGAAAAAATGTCCCATAACATTTTCTAATTCTATGACTATACTCCGTGTCCTCGCATTTTCGACAAGACCGGTCAGGGAAGCTTAAATTTCGGATGAAGCAAAAAAGCCCCCCGAAAATTTCGAGACCAAAGTTTCTATTAAACATCCAAACAGATAGATAGCATATTTAGGGAAGGTCCATATCAACGAAACAGACTTCTAAAATATAATCCATTATACAGGCATGTCTGACTTATTTGGCCTAAAGATTTGGTCCTTTGGTCCCCCTGATTTCTTTACCGGCTCAAAGTAGTAAGGTTTTTATTTATTTATTTATTTAAATTATTTCTACCTACATACTCAGGTATATGCTAACATTTAACTGGGTTTTAATTGGTAACACTCACCTGTTTCTTCGTTCCCTGACTCCTATGGTGAAATAAAGAGAAAGCACATCAACAACTTCATTAGTATAGCCTGTTCCAGGCTCTCAGATAGTGAGTAAGACGTGAAAGAAAAAGGCAGGCGAAAAGTTGGTTGGGCGGGAAAAAGGAAAAGTTTCCTCCCGTTTTATTTTCGTGTTTGCGCTTTCTCATTTTAGCGGACCCGACCATCTCAGAGCCTGAAACGGGCTACAAATTCATATATAACAAACCTATTAAATGTTTGACGTCTCTCAACAATCTTTCTAGAAAGAGACGGCCATTTGCATCGTCCAACGATCGGATGGAACAAAAGAATGGGCGAACGTTTTGTTCCAGTGCACACGAAAGTCATTCATGCCAATTTTTTCGTTTTTCTGCTATATTTGCAGGACCACAGTTTGAAATCTAGAATTGCTAATATGGCAACGTGACGTAACCACTTCTTTCTCGATTGTTTCCTAGTTTAAACAGGTCAGCAGGAGAAAGTGAATAGGCGATCAAAATCTCCGAGAGAAGGCGTTTTTATAAGAAAAACGGTGTTATCCGACTATTTGCTTCATCACGGAAACAGCTCGTACTTCTTTAACCGTCTATGATTTCTTCTCATTCCTTAATGTACTGGTATGTTTAGTCTTCTACAAAGTTTGAACTTTGTTTTATTCATATACTTATTTATTTATCTATTTATTATTTGCCCTAGAGCATTCACTAACGTCAGCAATATTTCATTCATCAATGCAGTGAGAATATATTCTTAGAAGCCTTTTCTAGGAGACCCCCCTTCCTTGCTGATAAGAACAACTCTGGCAATGAATATCACTATTTTACGTTTATTATTTGCAGATTCAAGGAAAGAGCTTCCACTTAAATTCTTAAGAACATTAAAAAGATCAACAGCAAAATACAAACAAAAAATTTTCAATGTCTCTATATTTGAGACTTTATAGAGCAAAATGTGCATCAAGCTATCAAAAAGATACGTTTATTGTAGAAAACAGCTTACGGTTTAGTGACCTTTAGTCAATTTCGGTTATTTACGATCGCGTGACCTTTTAAGAGAAGCGTAACTACTGACAGAAACTCTCTTAAATGACCTGTCCATGGTGGGCATGGATAAAATTCAGTGCTAATTTGTTCAGTCGTGTATTTTCTTAACGTTACATTAGAGTCTGTCCCATGTATATTGAACATTGTATAAAATACACAATAATAATCAGAGCTCGCTTGAACGGCACTGAAAAGCGATCTTCTCTTTCCTGGTTATACACTCGATATCTTACAAACATACAAAGTATTGCCCTTCCTGAGAAGGGCTTAATCATTGAGCCTTCCTCAGGAAGGGCTAATGAAATAAATTAAAAAATCAACAATTAAAATACAATAATGAATAAATATGAACAAGATGATCGTAAAAACTGACTACCGGATAAGTAAGATTCAATAGATAGTTCACTGAGGAGGAACAAATCAATATTTTATTAATGCAATCTCTAAAGATTCTACTCTATCCGTCAAATAACATGGCTTCCTCGTAATTATACCCTCTAAACCTGACTGTGAATGCAAGCGAACCAATTGTGGACAAACAGCTGTTCAGTATACCATTGCTAACATTTGTGAGATCAATTGTACCACGTGAGTTCCTGTTAGAACATGCATAGGAGCGTTGTTCTTAGTACATCATTATCTTTTCTTACTGTTCTCGAGCAAACAACTTACCATGGAGTGAATAAATGAAACACAGCAAAAAGCCCTCAATTTGTATTATTGCCTATGAATTTTAATCCTCCGTTTTGCAATCCACATATACCACGTAGCCATTGCCGTATTTACTTAACTGTTTAATTAATGAATAATGAGCAGCAGCTTTAATTTATTCGATCTCTCAGACATAGCGGTTTTGGAGGGGCTTTCCCAAATTCCATATATGGTAATCTTAGGCTTATGACGTTATCATGAACCAATAAGCTCTTTGTTTCTAACTATAGTTTTCTTGGAAAATTGTTCTACTGACCTTTAATAAGTGAACTTTCGTAATATAGCACCGCGTTTTGGTTTTCTATAGCCAACACATATATTTTTCGTGTTCTTCCAAAATTGCTAAATTATAAACTTTAAAAGACGAGCAAAGTCAAAATCTCCAGAACTTTACGGTCAAAAAGCAAAAAAAGAAATACGCTTGTTGGGATAAAAGGCACATGCGTCGGGAATAGATTGTACGGTACAGTCCGAATATTGTTTTCAAATCAGAGTTCAAGGCATACATGTTTCAGCTAGCTCACAATTTTGTTAATCTTTTAATGTTTTGATTTATGTGATGGGTAATTTATGGTAAGAAGTGTGTATTGCTCTTTAAGCGCTATTGTTATTGTTAAGTGTTCCCTTTGTAAACAAGACCTTGTTACTTCCTTCTTGAGGGATAAAAACAGAACTGAAACAGAGCAATATAAATGCCAATAAGTACTCCAAAATACAAGATCCTACTTTGCCAGATTTTTTAAAAAAGGTTCTCATCTGCGGAATTTTTACTAAATCTCGACTTCGGGCCGAAGGTTGGCTTCACAATAGGCCCTTTGCAGCTAGCCATTCATGTGGTACAAAACCGCCGTGCTGGAGAGCAAACGTCGCTCTGGGACAAGACAAACAAATGAAATAACCTTAAAATTATGTAACTATGTCTCGCTTTTGTTTGTCTTGTCCCTGTGCGACTTTTTCTCTCCAGCTCGGTGGTTTTGTACCACGTGAATGGTTAGCTACAAAGGGCCTAAAATAGGCGTCACCACATCGTGATTGTTTCCATAGAATTTGCAATTTAATTAGGTTCTTAATTTTCATGAAGGAGATAATAGATTGTTGATTACCGTAGCAGAACGTAGCAACGTATCTGCATGTGATATTCATGGTCATCTGAAAGAATAATGAGTTTCTTAAAGATAACAACTAAAAGTGCCTGTAATGACAGCTGTAATGAAATTTCTGTCTTTTACTCTTCAAAGCTTACATACATGAAAGAACCCCATAAGAAAACCCTAGCTTTAGAGGTTTGGAAAGAGGCCCAAACGTACTAGCTATTTCTTCACGTGATAATCATGTCGATTAGTATCACTGACAATAGTCTATTACTTATCCTTGGGAGTGTTCTTATATCACATAAATATTTTTAGTATTTACCAAATCAGTGAAACTTTTTGCGCGTTTTGATTGGCTCCCGCAACGCGGAATATCCTTGGCTATTCCCGTTTAAAAAGGAGAATCGTTAGTGAACTAGTCATATTTTTCAATAAACAATAAACAATACTGGTTTATTCATGACGTTTAAAGATAAGAAAATAAAAATAAAATACATCATGAAAAGGAAACACGAGGTCAACCCTATGACGTTTCCTATAATAGCCGGAAATAAAAAATACGTTAAATTATTACCTATCACTGTTTACATATTCTCACATTCAATAAAGACTTTAACCTGGCTTTAAACAGTTTAGAAGATTCTGCTTCTACCACATACTGCTGTAAACTATTCCATTCTTTCACTATGCGAATAAAGAACGAATAAACCACTAAACCTCAGGGTATTTAAGCCAAAACAATTTTATAGCATTCTTTAAGTGAAATCAAGTGTCTGCTTCTCTAAGGTGGGCCAGTTCAAATTTTAATAATTCCTTGTACTCCATTTCCCCCACGCTTTTCACGGTCCAAGCGCAAGGCGAGATGCCCTTCTCTGGATCTTTTCAACGCTGCTAATGCGTCTTTTACTGGGTATGGGCACCACACTGGGGCTGCATATTCAAGGATAGGTCGCACTAAAGTTATGTACAAAATACTGAAATGCTTCTTGATTTGTAGGTCCGATCGTTCTGTAAACAATGCCTAAGATTTTATTGGCCTTGTCCTTGTTTACAGCAAAATCAACTTGAGCTCCCCACGACAGGTCATAAGAAATCAAAAGTCCCAGGTCTTTCACACACTTTACTGGTTTGATTGCTACTCCCATAGTATACGAAGGAGATGACTTGTCAAGGTTATGGATAATACGCATTGTTTCGCATTTCTCCGGATTAAATTTCAGCTGCCATAGAGTTGCCCAATTTTTTAAGTGATCAACGTCGGTTTGAAGAGCTCTAGTGTAATTTGAACTGTTGGCAATCTCTCTGTACACTCTCTGATTTCTTTCTCTCCTATGGGTATTTTGCTAACTATTTAACGGGTAATTTTTAAAAGGGTGTTTCGATTTTGCAGTTTGATTATCAGTTAAGACTGTGACGTCTATACTGCTGGTAACCGGACTAACAGGCCTTCCTTAGCGGCCAGGGGAAAGGGAGGGGAGAGGGAAATTAAAAAGTCGAAGAGGGAAAGAGAAAGAAAGAAAAAAAGAAAGAAACAAGAGAAAGAAAGGGGGAGGATTAGGCTACTGCGGAAAACCGCCAAAAAAAGGCACCGTCAAACATCTCTCCTGTGCAGAGGCTCACATCGGCATGACGAAAGTGAGTGCGGCACAAAATTTGTTTGGCATTCGCCATTTTCACATCCCCTATAATACACCTTGTTTTTCCCCAAAATTTTGAAAAAAATAAACAAACAAAGTTAACAATGGAACCTAGCCCGAGAACAAAAGAGCTGGGACCCATTGGGGTCTAATTAAAATAGAGGTTCTGAAGCGTTGCACAGCTACTGCATGAGATTTTCCATAGTCTTTGTCTTTCATTTCCCCTGGATATATACAGTCGTCCCGAGAGAAATTGGAGAAAATGCAGCTTATGTAAAATTTTGGGAGCAAGTAAGGCGTATTATGGGAGATGTGCAAATGGCAAATGCGGCGGGTCAGCCCTGGAGAAGAATCTTTCAGTTTTCGCATCTGCACTCACTTAGTGCAGCAGAAATCTAATATTAAAACACCTCATTGAACCTCTGTGGAGGAGAGGGCCTTCAAGCAATAATGCGCGGTCTCCCAGAGGCGAGATATGAGCTTCTATGACTTTTATTTGATATAACAGATTCTGTGCAAATGAAGAATCGAAGTTAATTTTGATTGAACATGATCGTACTCCACGCTAAACCTCATGTATAAAGGAACTGATTTAAAGGCTTATTTAATGCGTCATTTACACCAAAGAATTATGGACAGACTTCCCTGTTGTTCTCGTTCCCTCTTTTATCCCACTTGTTTAATTTATTCACCATTTTCTATCATCACAGGGTACCCAGAAGCGGTATGTCCTTTCTTTATCAAAACTCACGCGCGCAATGACAGGCCATGAACCAGCTATAATAATGAGCTCGAGTCAAGCATCCAAAGGTATCGGATACACCTCTTGATTTTTACCATTATCATGCATATTGAACCTGCGAACCGTGTGAACGGACAGTAGAACTGCAAGACTCTATTACACTTGGATTTATACATCTTTATGGCAAGGTATTATTACTTGCTTTTTTGCAGAAAGAAAGAATATGCGACAATGAGCCCAAACATTAACGATCAAAGGTTTTACGCGGTATTCTTTTACCACACAGTTTCAACTCTTGAGTGGTAGACCGGCCTCACGGCAGGACCGTAGCGCCCAGGAGTCCTGTAGCGTCCATGTACGCACATGCGCCCGTGCGTACATGAAATATTGAAAAACATTTATATATTTTTTATTTTCTGAAAAAGCATTTTTTTTACCATATAATCGGGATGAATTATATATTTTTCGCAATTCAGTGTCTTTGTGTTAGCATTTCATTTAACGTTTTATTATTCCATAATTCTGTTGGTGTCACTTGCCTTCTTACAGTCTGTACAGTTACGGACAATACTAGGGATGGGTACAGCATGTTGCCCAGTATCCGGACGGTACCAGTATCCGGACACTTAAAACAAAAACTCAATTTTTGAGGCGCCCTTTTCAGTTATCGGTAAACGAAGTATTTCGAATGAAAGCTGAACATTTCGGCTTTAAGATGAAGGTTTTGGCGAGTTGAAAGCTTGCGAAACAGTCGCAGAAGACGCCGTTCTGTTCAGGTGAATAAACATTTCATGGCTAATATTTACGCTGTTTACTGCGCAGTAAATTTAGTGCTGCTCACAAAAGGGTTGGTAATTTGTCATATTTTCAAAGAAACGGTTTTATATTTAACGTGAAGATACTTAAAGAAGTCAGGTTCTCAGAAAGTTTATTAATTCTTCTTGAAATTCGATTTGTTTGGAATAACGGAGCCCAGAAACATTCACTAAGTATTGATGTCAGGTGCCCAGTATCCGGACAGTTTTTTCTTTGCTGCACAGAATCGATGAATTAGCCGTGTACATTATCCGGATAAGATTTATTTCATATCTATAACTGTAATTAAAGCTTAGGATATATGATATAGTCGTAAAATGGAATTCTACTCAACTCCGTACGAAAATTTTCTTCACTCATTCCGAGGCGACTTGATTTCGTGTGCGCCTCTTGTTTCGCGTGACTGCATTTTCTATATATAACCGAAAGCGTCGGAGTTGAACCTGGAATTCTCATACTTTCCCCAGTTGTGACTGCTAGAATGGGGTTGCAACGGTCTGAAAAATGTCACAAAGGGCTTGAGAAATGTGAAAGAAGGAGGAATTAGTGCTAGAAAAGCAGGCTTATTGCAGGGTCTGTAGGGACTGACCTTTGACCGTCGCATTGAGGTCCCTTCGCCAAGCTTTTTAATTTTTTCAAATAAAAAATGAAGAAAAAAATTCGTTTGCAGATTGGGTAATTGAGCTAGTAAACCGCGGCTTCGGCATGTCCACGGATGCCTTCCTTAAATCAGTGAAAAAGTTCCTAGACAAGGAAGTATGAATTATGCTATTAAACAACCGCAGTCGTTCCCCACCATACCCTAGTCATTTGTTATGTTTTATTTCACGATGCTAGGTTATATTTTTGGAATCGATTGCGAGACTACTTAGCAAGTGCAGGAGAAGCTTATAAGTCGCTTGCCTGTCGAAAGTTATGTACAATTACCTTGTTATTGTTGTGTCCGGATACTGGGCAACATAGGAGCTCTGCAAAAATATTAATTTCGCGATGGAACCAGAGGCAAAAAAGTTAAACTGTCTTTTGCCATATTAAGGACTAAATAGATTTTCTCTGGGCCAAATTTCAGAGCTCTTGCGACCAACAAAGGAAAGTTATTGCAATGTTAAACTGAAGTGTCCGGATACTGGGCAACATACTGTATAATAAACCACTAACCGCTGCATTTTCCTGCCTATCAATGTGCTGAAAACGTCCTGTGGAAAACACTGGAAATGGTATTTGCGAGACCCTATATTTAGGAATTTTGGGGGGGAGCAAGCCCCCAGACCCCTTTAGGTTAGGCCGCCCGTTTGACGTTACAAGTGTGTACACCTTCAAAATCTCACGCTACGCCCCTGCACTGATGTATCAGAAGGACAACTAAAAACTGCCTCCTTGGTTTATCGCCCAATAGGTTTGGGAAGAATGATCCTTTGGTAGAGCGCCTGTAAACTGCTTTATAATTTTCAGGCCAAATATTGAGTTACAGCTCTGTGAGAAGTTATGTCGACGGCATTCAAAATGGTAAGTGAAGATTCTTACTATTGTGATTAAATAAGAGCTAAAACTAAACATTATTTGTTCTAGACTGTGGCAAAAAAAAGATCAAAACACTTGCAACTCGCTTCTTTAGAAACGAGAAGGGAACTGGAGCCGAAATATGTCCCGCAGTTGTTTCTGGGATTGTTACTGGGGATGCGCCAGTCAGCTATTGGCTGTCCCTAGTAACAGTCCCAGAAGTCTTTGCAAAAGTTAACTCTCAGCTCAGTTCCTTCTCGTTGCTAAAGTGTTCCATTCTGAGTTAAATGTCTTTAACTAAATTAAAAGATGACGTCACATTTCGTAACTACATGTATGGTGGCCGCTGGCCATTTGGGCGAAATGAGTTTAAGTTGTGTCACCCACGCCTGAATTTTCTTGCACGTTTTTTGTAAGTTTTTGAGTCTGTTGTACTGGATAAAACGCTTTTTCTTGAATGAACTTCTGAAACTTGTGTTCAGGAAGTGGTAATTATAATAGCTGTGTCAGCCGTTAGGGTACTTCAACGCCCATAACCTCCCCACTTGCTTTCTTATCTAGTAAGGATATCCCATCGAAAGCCTATTTCCTCCCTCAGCAACTTCAATGTAGGAAAACAGTTAGAGCTCTATCTCCTGCTTGTCAGGAGCATGGCGTGTAGAGTTTTTTTTATGAAATTTAACTGTGCATATTAATGTTTCAGTTTGTTGCAGGAAGATTTTAATAAGCACCCCTTTGTAAATAAAAATTGATGAAAGCACCTTACTATAGTTACCTCTCAGTTCCAAGACAGGTTCTTGTGTAAGCCACCTTGGACCCCATGTTGTCGTGTACGTGTAAGTTATGACAAGCAAAGGTGGATGTCAGCCTCCTCCCTTTGGCTAATATCGCATATTGTATTTTTTTTTCGGCAGGAACGATAACTTCATCGAGTTGGAATCGTCATATAACTCGTCAACTTGGTAGCCACTTATGGATTGCAGGACAGCAACTTTGGTCAAGTTGTTTGCAGTATTGGCGAATTAGCGCACTCTCCTTTATTTGCTTATAGAATTCACCCGAGAACTACTTGCTAGGAGAGACTAGTTCTTTGCCTGTAAAAAGAGGACTTGGACTGTTCAAATATTAGTTTCAAAAATAGAGACCTCAAAATTCGCGGACGAGAACGACTACGCGAACGGGCCTTGGTTTAAAGGTTTTGGCGTATTTTCAAATAGTAGACACCAAAGAAAGCTTCATTTCACTTTTCTCTTCATTTCACTACAAAAGTTAGCACTGTCATCTTTACCGAAGCATGTCAAGCCCTCCCCGATCGCAAACTGATAAAGCTTAACTCGTTCCCGCTACTAAGACATTGAAAATCGTAATAGAATGACGACGGCTATCACGTTTTCCCGCCAGAATGACGCTGATTCACGCGCGCGCTTTACTTAGTAGTGAGAAAATCTCGTACTCGGAGTCATCCTCGTCATAGAATCTAAAGGCCTATTGTTATCACAAACAGCAGCTGGTCTATTGAGACGACTCTGCAAGATTGTAGTAAAAAAATAACCTGATGGTTCATTTTGCACTGTTTATATAAGTCAATATGTAGAGGTCATGTTTTGCTCTAGAACTATGCACTTCTATACTGCTACATGCTACATTCTATATTGCGTGCTAACGTACTGTTGTGTCTTTACTTCTTTAACACAGACCGCTGAAGTTATGCACAGCAATAACTATGCAAGTAAACAAAAAATACAATTTTTTTACAGTTAACATTACGTTAATACAATATCTGCACAACGAGATTTTACATTTGACCTGTTGTTCTACAAAGCATGGAAGTCTTGTGCAAGTGTTTTGGTTCCCCTTGATAAGTTATTTTGCCAAGGTACGCAGACTGAGTGCGGAAAAACCAAGTAACAATGTCAACAATATTAAACTGCATGATGCTGCCGTAATGGTATGTAGTAGAACCTGCATACCATCACGACAACCCACCTTCTTTGGGGATGGGCGGAGAGGACCGTGGCCCCTCGCCCCAGTTATTTCCGCAAAAGGTGGAGAGAGCTAGCCACCGGATAAATCACTATCTTGTTGATAACCTCCTACCACTGCAGAAGATTATTAAATGTGTAATAAAAAACAAGGATCTAATTAAAGCCTAAGTGAGGTATACCTTTTAACTTTCATGATGTTTTAATGGTATAGCATAGGAAAAAACTGTATGTAGGACGGTACGATTCTGGCCCAAGTTGTTGAAACGGTGGGTAGCGCTAAAACGGTAATAAATCGTTATCCATGTTTGAGCAACGCAATTGATTTTCCTAATAATGATGGGCAGTGAGTTATCCGGTAGATAGCACTGTATACTTTATGAGCGATTTGCATCTGCTCGTCTACAAACATGTATGTATTCTGTGCAAGACTTGCCGTACTCGAACGAAATAAACCGTGGACGTTTCAGTTAGACTTATACTTTCTGAAAGGGACCAGGCTAGACGCAAAATGTTTTAAAAGAACTTCTTCGCCTCCTTTGGTGCGAATCCTTAATCTCATAATTTAAAATTAAGGGTCTTCTAGTTTGTAATCGATTGACCCTATTCGGGAATAAATGTCTTATACTCAGTACAAACCGTCTGAGCGTGTATTGAAACTAATAACAGCGTAAAGAGAAAGTGAGCGTTAAAAAAGTCAACAAAACTACTAATTGTCTCCCGTTCACGCGGCAACCTCGTTTAGCACGCTGCTAACGGTCCATTTTGGGATTCCATGGTGTCTATTCTTTTACTGAAAATTCGCCTTGTAAATACTTCCACTTAAAAGGACCCCTACAATGTTAAGCGAGCAAAGAAAATTCAATTCAATTCAATTCAATTCTTTAAAAACGCCCATGTCTCCACACAACTAGGGCCACCCTGTTAATAGGCCAATTTTTTATGGCCCGTCAGTGGCTGTAATAAAACAGGGTTCTACTAAGAACAAAGGATAGGGGAAAAAAGAACAGCCTCGACATGACAAGACTTTAGAACTGTTCTTAGGACTATAAGTCAAAAGAGATAAGAAAAAAATTGTTTGTGGAGCAGCAAACCATTGATACTGAAAATCCAACTCAGGCTGACGGCATAGCAAAGAAAAAGAGGAAACGTTGCCCACACGAGTGATTGAGCAACCAGAGCAGTCTGACCGATAAGCTAAATATCACAGCATTTCCTTCAATGCGTGCACCTGTTGAAGAACCACTAGACGCCTATATAGGAGACGAAAGGACCTACAGAGAAAGACTAGGTTCCCATCAACAATGAGGACTGAAAACGAGATAGTCGAGTTTCTGAGAGAGAGGTTTGTCATACCACGTCCATGAAACGTACTACCTGAGTTCCTGACTTTCACTGGAGGTTTAATTTGCCATAAGAAAAGGACTCCATAGAATTGAAACAATAGACCACACTGATCATCGCTCTTGAATGGACAATACCGGGGACGGGAGGGAAAATTCGTCACTTAATAGCAAAGGCTTTAAAAGAACTTAAGGCTAGAGGTTGGAAGTCCGAAGCAAAATACGTAAACACTGAGCAGCCAAGAGGAACCAGGGCTAATCAGATACCAGACCCTTGGAATCAGCGCAAACCGATGCGCGCAATGGAACTGATATTAAATAAAGTAAAAAACAAGATACTAGACTTGACGATCTGAATGCTTCATGTTTTACAAAATCACTTGCCTCTACAATGCCGACTCGCACCCATTTTCTTTTCTTATCTCCATCTTGGTTAAACACTAGCATTACTGCAGATATCTGTGCCACTCCGCTGAAAAAATCCAGCGGATTTTCCTTCTAAGGTAGAAGATGAATCTGCAGTTACCACTCTCCTGTTCTGATACTGACATGCAAGAAAAACACGTTACTCTTAAAACAGCAAATGTCAAAGAAAGAGAAAACTTTGCAAACGAATATTCGGTCAAAATTAACAGCGAACAAAGCGTCAAGGAAAATATGGTAAACTAGGACAGTCAAGGTGAAATCTGTGATTAAACCCACCGCAAAGCTCAGTTAACACGACATCCTTGATAAGTTTCTTCAAGGGTATCTTAAGTGCGAAATTATAGTGGCTTGTAACAACTCTAGCAAGAATCCTGGACAAATTGTTAATCTGAGGCCGTGCAAAGAAATAACAAGTGTCTCCGGCAAGTACCGCATAGAAGCAGTAGCGGGAAAAAGAATATTTTGCTTACTTCTAGGTTGAAAAAAGCAAGTTTGTTTAGGACAATTTCTAATGTACTTTAAATTGAGATATCAGTTGTTATATTTAGATGTTGAAAGACTTCATTCTACCTTTATACAAAATACTACGCATGTATTCCTAGCGTTGGCTTTACTAAAGATGAGAGTTGTTAAAACTGTGTCACTGAACACGGACTAATAGATGGGTTCAATCTCTTTCTGTATTTATATGAAAAAATTCTTATAATGAACATTCGACGTGGAAGTGGCAATTGCGACCTCTCTGTCTTTCAATGTCTGTCGCAGATTCTCTAAGTGTTTTATGCCTTTTTGTCCTTCCATATGTCTCCACGACTGTCCAGGTAAGGTCCCAGATTCCAGGCATAGCGTTCATGGTTGACTTTCTCTCTGCACACAAACTTATTTTCTTCCGTGCACTTTGTGCACACGAACTGTAGAGTATCACCCCTCCAACCATGTGCAAAATTGCATTTATCGGTTAAATTAGCATCACATCCAGGCTTGTGAACAGTGCATTCTTTTCCTTTTTTAGTGCCCAAAACAAACGCTCCGTGATGTAGCTTTCCTTCTTGAGTCACCTGTTTTGGTTCAAACCATCTCTTCTCGTTTCCACGGGTCCCTACTACGCGCTTGCTTTTCTCTCCTATCGCATCTGCTGGGTTTTCTTTTGCCTTGGATGTCCTCCTTTCAACTGTTTTCCATTGGTCTTGTGACGGCGCCTGCTTACGAACTTTCCAAACGGATTCGAATTGCTTCTGAGGGCTTTTGTCGCTTTCAATTCCACACAATGCATTGAAACGACCACCTATGGTAAACCGCTCGTCTGCATCGTCGAAACCGTCATCTCCAGTACGATTTTGCGCTTTCCTTTCTCTGAAAACTTCAGAATCGCAGCTCGTATCTTCTTCTTTGTAGTGTTCCGGCTCAAAGGCTGCGGCACCAAGCTGCTGCCAAGGTGTTGAACGACCACTCTTTCGCGCGCCATGATAACAAGGGGGACCGCTAAATTTGCCGCTGTTGGTGGAGTCTTCGGAAGATGCATGAGGCATCGTAAGAGGTGAAGCATTTTTCTTAAGCGAAGCGTATGTTTCTTTATCCACTGGATCATAGGCGTAGGGTCCAGCGACAGTAAATCCGAGATAAAACCATAAGTCGTCTTTGCTTTCATTGGGATAACGTGTGTTGTCAAAGTGTATCTGGAGTCCCTGGTAAGAAATAATGCCCTTCCTGCCTGGCTCCTTTTGACCTTGCACACGTTCTAAACGCTCAGAGGGTTCCTTGCCTCGCCAAAAATGTGTCTTCGATTTCCACTTTGTGTCAAGCCACTGAAATTCATGGCTATTAACAATAGCATTCAGACCAATTCCTTTACCAAGGAAGTACTCAGCACCTGATTTTCGAAATCCTGAACCTGCCTTTTCCTGAACAATGTTTGCACATCGTTTGATTGACTCTTTGGTTTGCGAAGTGTAGTGAGCAAGGCCTCCATTTGGAATAGGAAAATGTATCATGTAGTAGAAAAGATGTGCCCACTCGGAATTAGGAAATTTTTCCACAAATTTAGTTACAATCTTGTCGAGCTCATTAACGGAAGGTTTGTCTTTAAGCTGAAGACAAGCCTTGGAACAAATTAGCATGTCATTATGGCTACCATAACCATTAAGACAAAGGGATTTTAACAACTGATAGATCAAATTAGCATCGCTTTTACTAATGTTTGACCATGTGCTGTAAGGGGTCTCGTCTTTGAAGTAAAGAAAGTCTTGAACTTGCTGCTGATATAGAACGTGGTCTTGGCCAGTTAAAGAGGAAGAAGACAACAATTGCATTGAACATTCTTCACTGCTTAACTCTCTTTTGTCCATTCCGGTGATTTCATAGAACTGTCTCCGAAGATTGGAAGCTCTTATCTTTGCGTTGTTAAGACTTCGTATTTCATTTTCATCATACGTAGTCGTCTGCCTGATCTTCACGTTTCCAAACAGTTCGTTCAGGATATCAAGTATGGTCGAAGGGAGACACTGAACGAAACCTTGGTCCTCTAAAGAAAGCCCCATCAATTCTGAGGGAGCCTCCGTTTCTTTCAAGTACCTCAAAAATCTTTTTTCATCAGAATGAAAACAAGACTTAACGATCTCAAGTAGTAAAATTATGGCTTCAATTTTTCCAATCATTGAGAAAAGATTTGGTACCTTTGAGGTCGCCAGAGCCTTGTCATAAATCTCCAGTGCTTTGCGGCAAGTTTGGACTGCCTCCGCTAACGATCGAAGAGGTGTACGCTTATAATCTGTAAGCTGGAGAAAGTACAAAACACCTTTGGTAGTGTAGTGGTTAGTGTAAGTGCGTTGGAGGGAGATTGCAATATCAACGGCCATGTGGGCCGCATCGATTCCGGTGAGGAGCAGGGGTGGTTTTTCATGACTTTCTTTCTTCACAGCTTTGTACAGTCGTTCCACTATATTACGTAGATCAACTTCTTCATCTAAACTGTTTGTACGCATCTCATATCCCATAAATCTTGCCAACTGCTGCCACGCCTTAGACTTTTCTTCTATTTGAGTTGCCTGTTCGCAGACTGTGAGAAGAACCTCCAGCGCACCAGCTCCTCGAATATTACTTTCGTCCTCCTTAAGGTCTTCGATAAGGGGCGAATATCTCGTGCGTTTTCCTAAAAATCCAAATACCTCGTTTTCTAAATCATTGCCAACTAAACGATCATCAGCCGCCTGTTCCTTGAGTAAAACTGGATCAGATATTCTTTTGCGATCTAAAAACATCCTGAACACTTGTTGTCTTAAAAACTTCATCGCGTATGCTTTTCCTTTGACAACCTTTTCCAGTACGAGTATGGCAGTGTTCTGCACATTTATTCTTGACGTCACCACTTCACTTACTAAGGAATGCGCTGGTCGCCAGCCATAGTACCCATGAGTTTCGTCTTGTAATTCAAGGAGAAGACCTCCAAAAGCTTCATGGATGTCTTGAATGGCTGGAAATTGCTGTTTATCCCAAGAAAGTCTTAAGTAAAGGAAGTCCAGGACTACTGAATGCGGAAGGATCACACTGCCATCGCTGTATTTGTTGAGAAAGCAACACATTTCAAGTAGCATTTGGTGTTCCTCTCTTGCTTCACCAAGAAAAGCCATCAAAATATTCCGGATGTGATTCTGAAGCCGCTCTTTGATCTTTAGGTAGTCCCGTCCAAATAGTTCCAGTCCAAACCAAATGAACCTCTTCTCTCTTTCCAAGACCTGTTCAGCTTCTTTTCTTTTCTCACTGTCGACACTTGTGATGTTGATCAAAATATTCTTCACGCGAGCAGTCTCCTCCTCATCCAACTTTCTTAAAGTGATCTCGAAATTGGCTGTGGGAGTTGAAATTGGTAAAGTAGCAAGAACAACGCATTTTGTCTGCCTCTTCATTATGTGGTCTCTTAAAAAACGAAACTGACTCTCCGGAAAATTGTCAACCAGCACGAGGACTGGAAGTGAAAACGTCATATTCCTTTCCTCGTAACCAATGCTTTGTAGTTTCTCAATCTGGTAATCTGTTGAACATGTTATGGCTTTTACCACAGCACATCGGTATTCCGTTCGTTTACTCCACAAGATTCTACGACACAGAGTCGTGGCGCCAGACCCCGGCTCATAAGACACAGTTATAGTCTTCACATAGAAGCTGGCGTCGACATTTTCTTTGGACAGGGACTTAAGCGCACTTCCAACCTTAGCATTAACTTCTTTTTCCAGACTTCGTGGGATGCTGTGATCATAGAAAAGGTTTACCTGGCTCACTTGGGCGCCTTTATAGAATGCATCTCTTGCCTTCTCAATGGCCTCTGTTAATCTGGGCAATCGAGGATTAGGAAAATATACTTCTAAATCATCCCAGGAGTGAATGGCTTTGTTCAGAACCGCTTTTAAACCAGAGAAGTGTGGCAGCTCTGTTGTGGCATCTTTCTCCTCAAATTTAGATGGTCCCACTAATTCGCGAGCAATTTCTTTCAGAAGAGCCCAGGAAATTCCAGCTACAGAGCATTCTTCAAGTTCTCTCTGGAGTGAATATTTTGAAGCCTTGATAAATGCGTCTGCAATATCTCTGGATTCACTGATGATAGTAACACAGCTGTTTGCTGAGTCTCCAAGAATACTGAAACTGCATTCCATGATGTCTGCCATTTCATTGACAGCGGTCTCGCTTAAACAGAGGAATACACAAACAAGCCGTCCAGGAAGAAAACATTGTTTGTAGGCTGAAAGAGCGTGATACAAACAGTCCTTAGAACGTTTGATCCAGTCCCCCTTTTGCATCTCTTCATTACTGAAAATCCATGTCGTTCCTCGAGTTGAGATCAAGGAATCCTTTTCTGCTGTTATTTCTTTAAATTCGTCAAGGGTTCGTATTTTTGCTCGTGGCGCATCGCTAGTCTCGTTACATGTGTGATGTAAGCCATCTTGTTTGGAGGATGGATCAAACAGGTCAAACACCGCCACCCAAGGTATGTTTTGTAGGAACGACAAATGTGCTGTACCTCTGTACTGGGCAGGCAGCTTGTTTGCAAAAAGGATGAAGCCATACTCTTTGTAGTTTAGCTCATGTAATCGTTCTCTTAAGATTTCAGTGTATTTTTTTGCGTCGCCTTCCTCCAAACTGAGTCCTGTTAGAACAGAAATGATGGTCATTATGATACAACTTTTTATTATAGACTCACCGAACTCCAGTCGATATATGTAACCTCAGTAATTCGGCCAATTTAGTTACCTTGCAAATAGAACGTCTATGGTTGCTTTTTCTCCTTTGGAAGAAAGCAAAAGAATTTATCACTCACCTTCAGGTATCTGGTAGGCACCTAGAAAGAGAGAAAATTGATTATAACATGGGTTACTAGGAAATTAAAAGGAGTCTTTTTGTTGCGTTCCCTAGTCATTTGAAACAAGAAGTTCTTTTTAATCTACCTGGACCTATCCTTCGCATGAGCCGCTTGGGCCCGAGTCCTTGTCTATCAGCATCTAATCAGGCACAGATTAACTTGTTTGCCTGATCCATAACATACCAACTTGAAACGTGTAATGGCTATATCACATTGATGTTATACAACTATCCCCCGAAGGGAAGGTGAATACTGCTAGATAAATACCGAAACGCGAAGCGTCGAGGTATATATCTAGCGCTGTTCACCGACCCTGAGGGGGAAAGTCGTTTCAGTATTTGCCAAATCAGTTGCACTTCGGTGATTTTGTCAAGTACAGTTTTACGTTTTTGTTGCAAATTCAGCATGACAATAATTTTCTACCTACCAGTAAACACCGACAAGCGAAAGTTCATCGCTTTCTTTGTCTTTGTTTGTACAACTGATTCATTTATCGCTCAAATTTCGTTTTTCGAAAATGCCTCGACACGAGACACCATCTTGAAGGAAAAAAGCGGGGTAATAAACAAAAAAAAGAGGGAAGGGGAAAAAGCGAAAGGTGAAAGTCGGATGGCTACTGTGTCCATTCAAATCCAAAATTTTTGCTTTCTTCTCATGCCCGACCTTAGGCAACTAATGTTTTGCATCTAGATAAGTAGGCCCTGAAGTGCACGGCCTGTAAACGGCTCTTTGGTAGGTTTCATCTCTTCATAACCAGGGAGTCACCAGAAAACAGCTCGACCAGCTTTAAAACGGCAGAATTCTTAGGGGCGAATCTTTTAACGTCGTCAAGTAGTCCGGGGACCTCGGGGCATATTTTGGATTGGGGCTAGCTCGCGCTGGTTCAATGAGCCACGAAGGCGCGAGCTTATCTAAGGGGGTCTCTACAATTTTGAAATTTAGAGCTTCTGAAATCACCGAAACGCCGACGATGTTATTTCTATCAATCATTAATGTTATATTATTAAGAAAAAAATGCAGTTACCCTGTTTTGTCTTTCGTCTCCAGTCCTTGTATTTTACTTCAAGCGGTTTCTTGACTTGGCTGTCGACCTCATGTGGCTTAACAAAAGTAGATGCACCATTCGTGCGAATCGCAGCGTATTCAAACTCATCTTTCACTTTAAAATAGTCGTTCAGTGCTCTCTTTCCAGCAGCACATTCCTTGTCTATCCCTCGCTTCTCAGTCCAGCCTTTGAAATAATAGATCTTGTCTTTGCAGAGTCGCCAGTCGCGAGCTACCTCTATCTCGATAACGTATAAGCTGGAACGAATTCCTTCGCTTTTCACAGGGACGAAGTGTATGTTAACGCAGTTCTGTTCTCCACCTTTTTGTAGTGACCCAGCATCGCTTTTAATGTGATCATCAAGAACAAACTGGAAGGCCTTGTTGATGTCGTCCCTCTTATCCTCAACATCAAGCCCAATTATTTCTCCATGATGATACTTCGAACCTTTCTCCTGGCTATCCCCAACACCAAAATAAATGATGCCTTGTCTATCAGCATTTAAACAGGCACAGATGAACTTCTTTGCTTTATCCATAATTTTCCATGGTAGAGAAGAAGGGAGAGCATTTACGAGGGATTTGAATTCCAATTCTCTGTTTTCTTCTGCATCCAGAACTGAGCCCTTCTCATAGGAATACGTTTTCCCTTCAATTCCACGAGGCCTTGGCTTGCCTGTCAGGAAACATTTTTCGTACGCTCAGACCTCGTTTCTGTTAGTCTAAATATTCTACGCGTTTAATGGTGTCTAAAACACTTTCAACTGCTTGACATTTAGAAGTCGTTCAAAAGCCAGTCACTATAAGAGGTGTTTCAGTGGGATTTTAAAAAGCCTATGGCAACAATTTGCCGTCTGTTCCGGGAGGTTGTCAACCTTTTTTCGTTCTCTCGGCAGTGTAATTTTATAGTCTATTATTTTTACCCAAGAGAGAATAATAGGTTGGTTTGTTAGTTGGTTTACCTTGAATTACGTCAGTCATACAGTATAATAGAATGATGTGACAAATATAAAAGGGTGAGATTTAAATACCAAAAAATATACTTACATCTAGACAATAGCGCGTGATATTCTTCCTGGCTTGCGGGTTTACTTTGGTGGAAGTTAATCTTCCCGGGTTGACTCGAACTGGCATTTTCAAGCGAAGCTATGTTCACTGATGAAGGACGTTTCATTGTATCTCTGTTCGAAGATACTGCCTTCTGTGAACTGTTAGCCAAATATTTTTCGTTTTTTGTTTTGGAATTCGTGTCAGTTTTGACGGCCTTCGTTTCTGGATGTTCCATGGTTTCACTAAGGTTACCTTTCCCCGGTTTAACCTCATTTGATGCTTCCAGGTGATCGACAACCAATTTCGGTTGATCTGTTAATAAGAGCACATTTATTTAAATACTTGAAATTTTCTTACTTCCTTTTAAAATATTAATTTGGGTTTTCTATGCCGATTGTACAGTTATGGAAATTTATTGTGTAGTGATTCCTGGCCCGCAATAGAGCTACCCGGCTTCTTTGACCTTATGATAAAAAAAGGACAATCTCTGGGACGATATTTTTAAATTTTGTTCTTAAAACCACGTACAACTAAAATAAAAGACAGCCGACATTTCGCGACGTCACTACAGGTTTCCCTAAGAAACGACCGCTGCAATTCTATACTGATGACGCGTCACTACTTAGATCTGGGTAGTGCTTCTGATTGGTTAAAGCAAATTTTAAGCCGATCAGAAGCACTACCCGGGTCAGGGCAGCGACTTGTCATCAGCATGGAGTTTCCGCGCTCGCTTCTCAGACGTCATTATCCTCACTTTAAGGAAAACAGTGGTGGCATGGGGAAATCTCAAGCTAATGTAAAACTCACGTCACAACAGTCCTCGTCACAATCATTTAGCTTCAAAACAAGTACCTTTTGAGGAGTTAATTCCTTCTGTCCTTTCGTAGCTGCTACCGGCGGTACTTTGAGCACCGTCTCCCGTCGCTTTAGAGACCAAGTTCGTTTTCGTGTTCTCAGCGGATTTGCTTTCTAAGCTGAGCCCTTCTTTCAAAACTTCGCTTTCATCTTCCTCAATCCTACAAACCAGATCTCTTTTTCCCAGAACTATGTTGTTGTTAAATTCATATCCACATGCAGCTGTTTCTCTCTGATTAAAGGTCTCTGCCAAGCTTGCTTTATCTTCTTCAATGCTCTGGATTCTTCCTCCTCTATTCGATTCAGATGTGCTTTCACTCATCACGTCAAAGTCTTTAGCTGCACATAAAATTGTATTTATTAATAGAAAACAAAAATTTTAATAAACCTAGTTAAAGAAACAGTTTTCAAGACCTGAAGTCTTAATGGTCCATATTTCCTATATAATACATTTTAACACCCTAATCAGTATACACCCTTGGGTCAACAGACTAGAAACCAACGTGAGATCCTATTTTCATTATATAATAACCACCGTGAGAAGTACCAACCCATCAGTTTCTGATTTGTTTTTTTAAAGCTCTCCAAAATTTTCTTCAGTGACAATGAAATATATAACCTATTCTACCCCAACACCGCAACTGTTTTTCACTTTTCTACGATGAAAACGCTTCTCTCTGGACTAGACAAATTTTCCTGTTGAATGACTACGAAGCAACTCGCGAAGTGAGGGCACTGAAAGCTCATATAAAAGGCAGGAAACTCACGCACCGCTGTAGCTTTTGATAATGGACATGTCACTATTTTTACGTGCGAAAAGCTTCGATTGCTCTTACGATTGGCTAGAACTCATTTGCGTATGAAATATTACGACATAGCATGGTATATGAGCCATCATACCATGCTGTCCAACTATGGTAACCATACGCGTCTGCTCAAAATTAAAAACAAGCTGAAAATCCGTTGTTTTACAAATAAAGTCGCGAAGAATTCTCGATATTTTGTCGGCGTTTTTAATAAAACAATTATCCTACTCGCGCTTGTTGGATATGGGACGCGCCTCATTGACTATCTACTACCTCATATCCAACGCGCTCTCGTGGAATAATTAAGTATGTTCATTGTACAAGTAATATTCTAATTAAAAAACAGCGACTTCCTTTCTTGTCGAAGTACTCATTTATATACATATAATATATGAAGCCTTTTGTTTTCTGGGGAAAAACTGTAAACCATCATTATTTTAACTCCATAGGCTGTGAAGTTCGAATAGACAAGTTGCCCTGTTAAGAGGGTGTAAAAAACTTTTGACCATCTGAAGGGTTTACCAAACTTGGGTGATTATTGCCTATGATAGCTTATGGTTGTGATGTATGATCATGCTTTGGAGGGCAAAATAGTCGATTAAGGACCCATTTACTTTTGGTTGCTCGAGCCGAGATCTCAGCAACCGGGCTAGTCCGCTTCCTCATTTGAACACAACGAAAACTTTAATTAGAAAGAAAGCATGAGCCGAGCCGGCTTGGTTCACCTCACATAAACAGGCCATAAAACGGCTGAAAACGACATAAGAAGTCTCCTGTTTGGATAACAAGTATCCAATTCGCATATGGCGTCATACGTTTTTGCGCTTGCAAGGTGTCAAGTGGCAAATGACTCTCAGAAAATAGGAAAATAGGAGACATTGTTCAAAAAATAGGAATAAAATAGGAAGCCTTTTTTCAACTCTGTTGGAAACTTTTTTTTCAACTCTGTTCAACTCAGTGGTTATTTGAAAGACAGATAAAGTGGCGTCCCTTCTTTATGTTAATTCTCACAGAAACGTCAACTTTACCCTGTAAGCAAAGCAGAATTTTCCTTAAAACAAAACAAAAAAAGAACAAATAAGCACCTTCGCAGGATGACTAGCTCTTAGCAAACGATATCCAAGTTAACTGTCACCAAATGCAAAATAAAGCCTATAAAAGTAATCTACAATGAAGCCAACACGATGACAAGTGCCCATTATTTTTCTTCTCTCTTGGCAGGTTGGATAACTTTATCTTAGTTTCCTCTTTTTTTGCACCCACTTGCTACTAATGACATGGCCTTATCCAGCAGTTTGTGCTGTCTGTCAGTAAGCAATTTTAGTCTCTTTTCTTCTGTTTTCTCCAAGCTTTGCACTGCATTGCCCGTTTGTTTTAGCAGTGTCAAGCATTACTGTAGCTACATTTACGCTCTGTTTTTTACAGTTGTTGCTGAGAGGGCATCATGCAGTTTAGATGTTTTATTAGCAATTCTGAATTACTAAGTGATGCAACATCAGCTGCCTTCAAGTCTGCTCTCACTTCTTCTTCCCCTTTCATTAAGGCGTCCTCGCTCTTTTCGAGGGACTGTCAGGATTTAGTTATCTCTTCTTTAGCTTTTTGTATTTTTTCGGCTTCCTCACGGCTTTTGTTCAATTGGCGCCTCCTCCTTCTCATCTTTTGTTTTTCTTTCTCGAGTCTTTCTTTATACTTTGTAACATGAGCTGACCGTACAGATTGCTTTCGCGCTTTTGTGGTTGCAATTTTCTCGGGTTGAATGGAACGTGAATGGAATAAAAAAAATTAAATTTCCGCCATTAATGTATTACTTTAAAAGCAATGGTACAACAGTATTATATGTATGATATATTTATAAACAATTATTTTCCCAGAGGAAAGCGGATGGAATGGCAGCAAAATAGCAGCTGAATGCAAATGAAATCCCAAAGATCCTTTGCATTTTATCAAAAACACTGAGAGGGTGTTGGGGCTGAAAGTCATTCAAACTGTGTCAAACTGACTTAAAAATTTCAGTATTTTGTATAATTTAAAACCTTCGTTGACAAATTACTCTCACACAATTTAAAATATTTCAATGCACCAACTGAACCCTACAAAATATGAAAAATAGGAATTTTATGAAAAAATAGGAACTTGACACCCTGCGCTTGAACTACTCGCGTCGATCCGAAAAATTAGCCAAGGGTGCTACATTCTTAAAATACCGGTAACGGCAGGCATTTAAACCGTTGCCAAAACCTGCGCTGCTTGATTTCCTAAATTCTAACGAAATTTTGATTGCTATAAACAGCTTGGAAACTAAAATTTGAAATCATTTTGTTTTGAATGGGGGTATGGGAAAAAAATCGCATAAAATCGCGTAAAATCGCATCCAGTCTGAGGATTAATGAGAGGGGCGAAATTTTATATATTTAGGCGTGACAAAATTCAAGGGACCATTGGTACTTAGAAAAAGCATCTCACAGGCATGGAAAAAATGGGTTCAAGCCCTCGCAGCCCAAAATTGACCACAAGTAGGCGGGGAATCAAACAGCAAGGGATTTCTTTCCATTTCCCTACGAAAGTTGCTGGGGACCCATTCATAGTAGCCGGGAGAAATCCCCGGCCCCCGGCTTTTAATGACTGTCCTGAAACACGGTGATCGGTTTAGCTATAGATTCAAGGAACTAACCTGTGCCTTTAGATTTTGGCACGCGGGGCATGCTGGGTATGAATTTTTTATTAGAACCTACGCTTCTCGCAGTGCGGGTAAGAAGGTCACGGAACCTCAAAATATGCTTACAGGGCATGCAAATTTCTGCTGCATACCCATTTAAATGCAAAAACACTCTGGAAAGCAACGTGAGATGTCAGGCCATTTCCGAGTTCCCCCGGGCCTCCGTTTCAAAACGAGGGTAGGTGCTCAGCCTTTGATATGGAAATCATTTTTCATTCTCAAACAAATAAAACTTAGCCTGAATTTCATCCGATTGCTTCGAGTCGTTTTCTCCTCTCAGCAGCGTCTGAATCGACCGGCCGTTAATGCAGTCCAGTGACGTCATCACTACCCGAAAACCAGGTAGTGATTTTGATTGGTTGATTGTCTAAACATTCGCATAATTATGCATAAATATGAGAAATTTTAGCGGGATTGTCGCTTGACTTTTCAGCGGATCACATCCCTGGTATGCTTGCGTGGAGTCCAAACATTTCGATAATCTTTATCGTAAACGGCAAAATTGCCCTCGCCTTCGAAACTGAAATGCTAATTGAACTGCGAATGAAGAATCATTGCGGGTTTTTCATTTAGAGCCGCTTTGTGGTTTCGGCAGTGCACGAGCTTTTGTTTACGCGAAGTTTCTGAGACCAATGTTGTAATTCGACCCTCTAGCTATTTTCAACGTCACGTGTAATGATTCCGTTAGCTTTTCTTTCTTGTTTCCTTGTTTTCTGTTTTCTTCCTTAAGGACCTTTTCAATTAAAGCAAATCGTTGTGTTTTTGAACTAAGGGTTCCGTGTGTGTATTTTTTTCATTGCCTGATTGCGACCGAGTTTGATTATGGAATTACAACCGGTTCAGAGCACTGCATGCAGTTGATAGTTTGAACGTGAAACATGAATTATGATCTAAAAAAGTAAGGCCATTCTGTATCATTCAGACATTTCCAAACGATATTTCTTAGTTTACCACTTGAAAATCGTGTTGAACAATTTGCATGAATTAAAGCAAAGGAGTAGTGACGTCAATGGACGGCATTAACGGCCGGTCGCTTCAGACGTTACTGAGGGAGTAATAACGACTCGAAGTAATCGGATAAAATTCAGGCTAAATAAAACTCATTTTCTTAAGAAAGGTTGTGCACCCAGCCTCATTATGAAAGTGAGGGTTTTTGGAACTCGGAAGTGGCCTATCAAAATACAGAATTTAAAAAATAAACAGCATGTGATTATGCCGGCGACAGGACGTATTGCCCCTTTTTACAGCTAGCTAGGCTCATTTTTGGGCTCCATGGCCTGAAATGACGCGAAATTCATGCCCTAAATGTTGAAAGTCCAAAAAGGTCCTTAAAATTTTAGAGTCCAAGCCATTTATAAAATCGAAATATGTGGATTTTTGTCCCCAGAGCTACTCGCCTTTTTTGACCACGTGATAAAAAAGGACGGGCTCTGGGAAACTTTGTTCTCAAAATTAGCTTTCATCAGAATCATTTTGCTTCAAAACAAATACCTTTTGAGGAGATTATCCCTTCTTCCATTTCGTTGTTGCTACCGCTGGCATTTTCAGCACTGTCTCCAGTAACTTTAAAGGTCGCATTCTTTCTTTTGTCCCTTGATTTGCTTACTGAGCTGAGCTCCTGATTCAAAACTTTGCTTTCATCTTCCTCTGTCCTTTCAGCCAAGTCGTTTTCTTTCTGAGTTACGTTGTTGCTCAATTCATATCGAGATGTAGCTTTTTCTGCTTGATTTAAAGTCGATCCTGAACTTACTTTGTCTTTCTCGATGCTCTGCATTCTTCCTCCTCTATTTAAATCAAATGTACTTTCACTCTCCTTTTCATGGCCACTAACTGTAAGACAGATATACAAAAAAGAGAATTTTAATACAAGCAAGACAAAACGGTTTGAAAGGCAACTGTGTTCATGGTCTACCTGCACTTCCTGACTCATGTCAAACCCGTAATCATACAAGCGTGGGCCGAATAACAGTTGACCTGCGGCGTTCCAAAGCGGCTCTTTGATTGGCTCGTTGGCAAAAACAACAGAACATTTTTCAGAAGGATGTGTCATATAGGAGTGAGTCTGCTGTACCGAGTGTATCGACTGAATCTAAGCCGGGTACCGACTGTGTCGAGTGTAACGATTGTCAAGCTGCTACGATGATACGTTGACAAGCCCTCGGCGAAAATTTCCGAAATGTCCACTAGTCTACTATAAACGTGTGTGGTTACCCTTTGAAGAGACTTCGAATTCTCAGTTTTGTAACAGTCTCTTCCATGGATAATCGAAAATTTTCTCATACTAGCAAAATTTTAGGGTTATTCATTTTTTACAATAAATACCTTCTGAATTGCTTGGTCCTTTCTTTCTTTCGTCTTTTCTCAATAAATTGCTCTGAGCACTACTTCCCGTCTCTGTAGAGGCCTTCTTTGTTTTCAGTGATCTGCTTTTCAAATGTTGGCTGAAAACCGTGAAATCATCTTTGTCATGTTTTCCTTGATCTTTCTGGGATAATTCATTATTCTCATTTTCAGTTTCAGTTTCTGTCTCTTGATGACTATGACCTTTAACAGAACTAGATGCATTTAATGCATTTAATTCAACAGAGATTCCAGGATCATCAACATCTGCACCAGAAGGTCGCATGGATTTACCATTGTCGTCGTCTAAAAAAATAGTAGATAATTAACGCTCATACCAATACCAAAATGGACGTGATTTTCCTTAACTCTCAAGCCTGTCTACTTATACATCAGAAATACCCGTCAGTGGGTCGAAATAGGAGGGCAAATGCCTCATCCCCGGGTTCGTCTCCAATCAACTCACAGAAGTGCAGCAGTTCTCATTCATTGCACAGTCGAATAAATTTGTGACATAGATCACTATTCCAACAAGCACATATTTGTATGATGAAAACGTGAGCATAAATTGAGTAAGCCTTAATTTATAAATTTCTTAACGCAAAATGCCTACAGAAAAGGCGCTTCGACTTACGGTCAATCTTTAAACAACACCGTAAACGATGATTAAGGAGATCTGTAGAAACTGGAAAAGGACAACGAATTGGCACTTCACTTTAGCAAAAGATCATTAATTAGTAAGTAAGCATCTTGTTTTGTAACACTGGGAATACGAACTTCATATATTACACTGACCTAAAGGTTTGCCTCTTTTCTCATCCTTGTAATCAGTGAAGGAGCTACCCGCCCTCCTTTTGGAAATTTTCACGTTAACTTTAGCGTCAGTGTCATCAACAATGTCATCATCCTTAAATGAGCTGCTCCCTGTTTGATGATTGTCTTTTCTAGACAGAAAATAAGTAAAATTGTCCTTAGTGGTATCATTGCCACCACAGCAAGCCACGACTTCTTTTTGCGAGGTCTCTTTCGTCTTGAAGTGAGAAGTGTCTTCTTGGGGAAATATTTCGTTTTCTTGTACTTCTCCCGAAGACACCATTACTGAACCCAGTTTATCTCCATGTGGTGGCTGAACACTTGGTTGGTCTGGTAATGCCTTCTTTGCTTGGCTCGTTGTCAGCGCTACAGTGGAACAACATTAAAACACAGTGAGCCGGGATTAGACAATAGGGTGTAATCAGGTTCTGCTGTTCATAACTGTTTAGCGCTGCACTGATTAATTATACTACTACGTGAGAAATTTCTGCAATTTGATTGGCTTAGAGCAGTGGTATTTCAGCTTAATTTGAAATACCTACATGTGAAAATTACAAACCTTGTGTGGGTAGTGGTATAAACAAATAATAGCACGATTTGCAAGTGATATTTGGCATAAAGAGCACTAGTGATATTTCAAAATTGTCTTAAATCATTTATCTTTTCTGTGATTAAAAAAAACGTCGTGAAATTTTGTGATATCTGTCCTTAATGACTTAAACCACGGTGTGCCGTATTATCGATTATCGCATGACGTGTTTTAAGAGCTCTTGCATTTCCCATGTAAGTATTTAAGGCATTGTGTCCCTCCGTGTTTGCGCTTTCTCAACGGACCCGACTATCTCGGAGCCTGGAGCAGGCTACTCAAGGGGTTTAAGGCCTGGGTCAAAGGTGTGTTCTAAGCATATGAATGATTGGCAATATCTCTCGCTAGGAGACCTAGAATAATAATATTTTCCCCAAAGGTAAATCGTGAGGTTTTCTTGTGCCTTAACGTTTCATTATGATCACGTGACATGTCACGTGACCAAAAGTTGAAAATGAGGGATATTGGCGAATTGGTGGCGAATTTACTTTTTTTGGATAAACAAATTGGCATTTCTGAAAGAGGATAAACACACGTAACTTTCTACGTTTGGAATGAGTGGACGCGCAGTTTAAAATTAAAGTTTTAAATAATTCAAGATTAAATTTGGGCATTTAAAATCATGTTTTCCTTCATAATTTCTTATTGAAGTGTAATGGACGGTCATTCCAAACGTACGTGAAGTGTTAGAAATATTTAATATGAATTAGAAAAATGTTATTGCTTGATTTCTTTTCTTAAACCGGCCACCAATTGAGTAATAATTTACAATTTTTAGCAAAATGGTTATGTGGCATATCACGTGACCTATTAACACAATATTCATACTTTGAAATGTTAAGGACGATGAGTTCTTTACGTGTGACAAAGTTTGACTCAGTGCCACCATCTGTGCCAAAGTTATAGCCAATAATTCATTTTCCTCGGGTAAACCCCTTAGTCCCAGGCCTTAAACTACTTGAGATTGTGAGGTCAGTGAGCCAAAAGAAAGATGTGTCACACACTGTGTAGCCTGTACACAGACGTTGTTTTATTTTTCTTTTCGTTCTTTTCGAAAACATCGGCGAGCTCACGAGCAAAGCGAGCGCGCGAGAACGAGCGCGGAGCGCGACACTACCCCCTTGCGCTGGCGGCCAATAAATCCCCTGCGGTTTATATGTTATCACCCACGCTCGACGGACTTTTTAAAAAGAGAAAAAAAAAAAGGCCCGGGGAGTGGACTCCGCATATGAAAGGGGTGGAGATGCTCGTCGTCTCGCTTAGGGTGTAAATTTCGGATTTTGGTCCCACTTAGGGTGTTTGGGCAAAACGCCATCATATTTAGCCGTGAAGGTCTTGTTTAGGGTTGCACGTGAAAAAATATAAAAATACATATATTGTCTGTGTTTTAACATGGTCTATTTTAGGGGCCAAAAAAAGCTTGGGCTACGTCCGGATCGGTCTCCTTTAGGGGTTTAATTCAAAATTTCCGACGAGCATCCCCAACCCTTTCATATGCGGAGTCCCAGCCCGCCCCCCCCTCCCCCCCGGGAATAGAGGGTCTGTGAACAGGCTACACACTGTGAAACCTGGTTGTTTTGTTTATGATCTTTTTAAACTGCAATCGAAATCAGTAAAGAGCTGAGTTACGTAATGAATCTAGAGAATTCAAGCGCCTTCATCCTAGACAAGAGCACTATTAGAAAAGAATCTTTCACAGGTTCATAATGGTTACGGTTGCCATGCTGTAATATCTTCATGAATTTCCAGTGTGTTGCGAAATACTATACTTCAGGCTATTCACTTGCCTTCTTTTCCGTGATACTTTTCAAACCACAGTTGACAAAATTCGAATCTTTGTCCAAAAGGTAAACGGAATTCCTGTGGGGACAAACTATATGTAAGAAGACGCGTTGTCCTGTCATGTTGACGAAGGTTATTGAAGTACAAAAAAAAAAACAGTAGAGAGATTTAACGTCACGTTTACGGAAAAAGGTTATATTCAAGTTGAGAATTTCTCAAATTGGAAAATCAGTTAATAACACCCCAAAAGATTCTTATGGATACTACTAGAGTGAAACTATCAGTATTTTTGTTGAAGTCATTAACAGTACTAAGACAAGTAAAGGGAAACAGTGTGTCAAACGTGGTCACGTGGTACAAATTCACGTGTGTCGTTTGCCTTAAATGTGACTCTAAATCTCTCTAATGACAGATTCACTCTTTTCCACAGCTATGTATTCTCGCCAACGCGAACTTAAAAGTCATTTATTGGGAAGACAAGCAAGTATGTTACGGAACATAAATAATTTACATTTACCACTGCACAACAAATGACCGAGTATTAAACAGGCTATGAGTGGATTTTTTTCCCTGACAGCGCGCGTTCTCTTTCTGTTCTCAGCCATTTTGAGGATGACGTAATATCTCACACGGGGTAATGATTACTCTCATACTGAGCTTGGCAGCACGTGAATTCGTACGTAAAAGAACGCAAATTGTGCACTAGAAAATTTGCTCAAACGATTTTAAGAAATCACCTCGGCTTTACAACATCTACAATTAAATTATGCTTCGTGCAAAGTTAAGTTTGATAGCCTAAAATTTATTTACTCTCAAGAAAATTATATATTCAATACAGCTTTTACAAAATAAGCTGCCTTTCAAACTTCTAGAAAGCACAATTTAAAGGTCGCATACTTAGATAGCAATTTTTAACGTTTCATTTGAAGAACTTTAAAAAATATGTGATCTTTTATACTCTACCTTGAAACAGGAGAAACAGAACTCATAAATTATGATGTACGTGAGTTGTACCGTTCACGGCGATAGCCGAATTAGGTCAGAAATATCAAAATTTGCATCACCGTTCTCAATGTTTAAATCATAAAGATATCTAGATGTTATGCTTCTAAACACCTTTAGCCGTAATAAAAGACAAAAAATTGAGAAGAACAAGATGGCGGTCTCAAAGTGCCCTTGTTTCACCCTTAGCAATGTCATGTTTAGATTCTAATATCTCACTGGTTCCTGGCATCAACTCATGGTACGAGTACCTCCAACCTTATTGCCCACTGCAACATAAATACAAGCACACAAAACCACAAAGCCACAAAGCTACAAAGATACATACGCTCAGACCACTGACATATCTGCTAATAGTTCAAAAAAGGGTGAATGTATTCACAGACTGCTGTGCACGTGAATCGTTATACATTGTATCTATAAAAGAAGGTATTTGAAAGAGATAGAAGAGACTTGCGTATGAATACTGAAGTTTTGTTCCCAACTATTAAGAAGTTCCTTTTGAAACAAATTGATATGTAATTCGTTTTTAAAAGAGTTCAATTCACACAGCACACCGCCACGTTTATCGTACCTTGTCGAGAATATGGTCCAGTTTTTCCTCTGATTTAATAAAAGACAGAGTCTTATCCTGAAATAAGAACAAAAATCTTATGAGTTCGAAATCAATGTATTCGGTAGGTGATTTTTGTGATAAATCGTTACACTGGCGCTAAGTCGGAGTATTTTCACTCCCACGTGTAGTTTTTATAACATTTGAGGTTAACGGGACATGCAAGAATCAACATTTTTGAAAGATAAAGACTAATAGTATACTATAAGACTTGCAAGACAGTACAATACGCGAGAATTTGAAAATCTATAACAATAAATAATTAAAAATAACATGTGTCGAGCGAGCAGCATTACCCGGAAGTGCTTTCCTCTAAAAAGTGATTTCAGATCACTTAGGCCGAGTTCCTCCAACGTAGCAAATACCCTCTGGTATTCAGGATCATCTGGAAGGATGTAGAAGATAATGCTTTTAAATGCGAGAATTTAAAAAGTATGGAAGCTCGCATAACCATGATCAATCAGCTAGTATCAGTAAAGAAGGAAAATTGTCCATATGTTGTTATGGGGACGTAATAGATATTTGTCTTCTTTTCGCGCTGTTCATGCTATAGGAAAATACATTACCTGACGAGGGAATTCAGCGTTAATAGATTTTCCTTGAATCGCATAATTCAATAAAAATAAGAAAAAAAGAAACCAGTAATAATATTGTTTGTTTTTATCCTGAGCCCGCGCTCCAGAAAGCCATTTCAAAGTCAACTGTCAGAACTGTCATTGCGTTTGCGAGTAGCAAGCAAGGTCAGTCGTACACGTTTGAACCTTCCACAACTTTATTTGTACCTCGTGTTTATTTTTACATTTGTTTTCAAACTTTTGTAGTGTTACAATTTGACGATACTTGTTCCGTATATCGTGAAGGTAGATGCAAAACAATATCGCTTAGCCTCGTTTTCAACTCGCTAAATACCTCGCTTCGTTAACCAATCGGAATGCGAGATTTTATTCAATTATGCGATTCTACACTGAACTTGACTGCAGCGGCTTACAATGGAAGTGACCCGTAATTAATGCTACAGCTTGAGCTTAGGCACTCAGGCAGAATTGTTTTTTAGCAGGGAAACACTGGCCTTGTAGAATAAATAAAAACTATCTTTGCGGCCCATAAACACCGAGGTTTTTACCAAACATTAAATCTTACAAGGTCCTAAAGTTTTACATACATTCAAACACTTATATCGATTCGTATCATTCGCTGACTTTAATCCGGCGCAATATTGCAAGTCCAGCTAAACGCAAAGACTAGACTTTACTGGCGTTATTTACTGCTATTGATTCTTCTTACCTGAATCCGACGATCCTTTTTCTTCCTGAAATTCAACAGTGATTCAAGACACCGTGAGTAACGCTAATGATGTATATCAGTATTACTACTAATCGGTGAGCATGTTTAGGCCTGTTACTAGGGTATTGAGGATGAAGGTCAGTGAGGCCGTTTGACCGCCTTGATATATAGCTAAAACTTTGACCGGTTATTCAGTTTTTGACCGTTTTTGAAGTTTGGAAAAGAGAATTGCGCCGAAATTGCGAATCCTGGCTATAAGAATCAATGAATAATGCTCTTATAATGCTTATTAAAGAGCACTGCTTAATCATGATCTTTAGGTTGGCAAAAATCTACCACCATTAACCCGGAGTATTTTAACATGTTTTTGGAATCCTACCCAGATGAAAGAGCAGTTTGTCACTAGGCATGACTAGGCTTGAATTACGTGCAGCGTCCAACGCTCCTCCTCTTCTGAAGAGGAGCGTTGCGTGACGAGCCTAAAAAGTGTGATACGTGACAGAAGAGTTTGCTCCGGACAAGAATCTGAATGTAGGAGATATTAATAAGAGACATGCCAACGCACATGCCAAGATAGTTGTGATAATACGATTGGAAGTGCGAGAAACTTCAATAATCCTCCCGGAAATGATCATATTTTTACCGTTACCTTGATGAGGTCGATCGTTTTCACTTTTAGTTTTAGTTCTAGAAAAGACACTTCAGTGCTATGTTATTCTTAATAGACCTTGTCACAGTTTTCGACGCCATCTTGACGAGTAGGAAAACGTGTGAGAAATTACAGTGTTTGTTTAAGAATGTAATGTCGAATAATTTCCGTAAAACGGTTTTTCTGAAAAAAAAAAACATGACTTGTAAACTAACGCTACAAAACAAAGGACTACTAAAAAATTGGAGGGGGGGGGGGGGGGGGGGCGCACCTGTGCTTCAATTTCTCCAGAGGCTTGTTTTAGATTTTCCATATATTTGTCTGTAATTTTTCCCAGGACTCTCTTACAGACAAATGTATAGAAAATTTAAAATGTGGTTCTAAGTCTTCTAGCGCATGTTACGGCCTCAAATTTTTTCAGTAGATTCCTTAGGAGTAAAGCTTTAGTCAGGGCTCGACGTTGCGACCCGTGGGGTCGCCAATGCGACTAGATTTTATTTAGTAGCGACTAACTTTTCACACTTGGTCGCCAGGCTGGCCCCCAAGATATTTGTGACCTTCTCTGGGAAAACGTACACTAACGATAATCCGTTAAACGGTTAGACCGATAGCTATCTATTAGTCATCCGTTATACAGATCAATGAAAATCTTTAAAGGCGTTTGGCAATTCAGTCTTTAGCAACTCATCCTTATCCGTTAGATCGTTAGTTGTATTCGTTAGGCTAACGATAGTCAATCCTTCGATCTTCTACCTGAAAAACTCTGTTGAAGAAGTTCCAATGTGCCACGGAGACTGTCTTTTTGTGGGTCTGTAACACCATCGCTTTAGAAAAAATATTTAGTAAGAACTTGTAACCGATGTTTTAAGGCCGCTTCCTTGCGCATGATTTTCGGCCGTTTTAATGTCCGTTCGCATCGATTAGCATCGGTCGAAGAACTGGCATACCAGCGGGCGGCGTCGAAAATCTATTCAGGTAAATAGTGAAGAGTAAATTTCCTCAAACAGTTATTCAAGCTTCCGAAAATGAAATGCATTTGCAGGTAAACAGATTTTTTGTATAAGAAAAAAACTCATTTGGGCTATTAAAGAACAAAATCATATTTGCATTGATGTTCAGAATTGAACAACGTTGAAACATGATCTATTGCGTTGCCTAGCACGTGATCCAAAGTCTCCTCCACAAAGCAGAAACAGATCGTCAATATTTTCGGGCAAAAGTTGATTTGGAGTGAAGTCTGTTCAACAAACAGCGTGACTTCAACGGTACTTTATTAGAAGTCAATAAAATGCAGCAAAGCTCTCACTTAGGTCGTCACGCAACGCTTTTTTCGCGATGGGCTCAATTGTCAACCTAAATTGGCATAAAAAAGTTGTTTATAAGAAGCTTGAGAAATAGCGCCGAGATAGACGACGTTTGTTCTCGATTAGCTTAAGTTTTTATCAGGCTAAACTGCAATTGAGTCCGTAATCTAGATACATGTTCGACATAAAGGAATTATTATTAATCGATGCGCTAAAATTTATTCCCAGAGAAACAAGGGACCTGTTGAGAACTGCGATCCATTTGCCCGATTAATTTTGACGGAAGTCTTAAAAAAGACTTCCGTAAGACTTCAGTCAAATCGAATTCATCATTGGTAATTTTTTCTTACAAGTAAAGTTAAAGTCAAAGGTTAGACGGACCAACCTTTAGCTGCTAAGAATCAACCGTTAGATCGTAAGACTAAGAGCAATCCGTTAGAGCGTTAGAACAAAATAAATCGTTAGAGCGTTTGGACAAACCGTTAGAGCGTTAGAAAAGCTGTTTACCTTGCTATCCATTAGCTACCTGTTAGTTTCTTAACGGTAACGGAATACATAAATAGTAATACGTAAAATGCATTTTATAACAAGTGCCACTGTAGGGGCTATGACAAACGTAACCTCTTTTGTAGAAGGTCTTCCCTTACATTCAGGATTGACTTTCTGTAACTTATTGACGAAATTGTTGAGGTTTATTAAAAGACCTTTAGTATATTGTATTCTATTTTTTGGCGAATAGAATACTTGTCTTGGAGACCAAAATGAAATCTTAGAGGCCAGCTGGCCCCAAGATTTTTTCTGAAAGTCGAGCCCTGTTTAGTTTACAATTCATATTTTTTTCAGAACAGCCATTTTACGGAAATTATTCGACATTAGATTCTCATCCAAACACTGTCAGTAATTTCTCACGCGTTTGCCTACTCGTCAAGATGGCGTCGAAAACCGTGAGTAGGTCTATCGAAGAGAACCGGGCAACCATTTGGTTTTACAGGTTGTCGCGGTTTCGGTCAAAAGTCCTGTTTCTCGGTTATCAGATACTGCTGATAATCCCACGACGCGAATCATGAGGACAAACAAAGCTAAACGAAAACTCAACCCTACGACGAGTTTAGAAGGAAGCTGAGATCCACCACAACACATTGACTGATGACTGGTGCATTAATCCGAACTCAATCTGGATAACTTGCTTCCGTGGGAATAACACGTTCGCGTGACCAGCACCTTGAGCTTATTATAGGGATAGCAATAATACGTTCGCGCAGGAAACTTATTATTGATTTACGTTACCCTCAGCTTTCTTGCATTCCAAGTCAGCATGGAAAGAGTGTAGAAGACATAAAAGAAAACGTGAAAGCTGGGCTCAAAAGTGTTTTCTCACCATTAAAAAAGAGTTCGTCTTGTTCGTCACAATAGTTTCGTACTATTCAGTCGTGTACTGATTCTTCCATAAAAACAGTTCGTTTAAATTTTGGAACTCTCACAGGGATTTTCTTAAGTTTGTTTAAATATTGATTGGTTAACAAACTGCATAATGGTGACCCTAAAATTCTACTTTATCCTACAAACCACGTAGTTTTTCTCGTAACAATTTGTTAGTTAATTTTCGCTGCAGTCGGCTCAAACCTGGACGAAAACGTTTAGTGCAGTCCTCGTAGCGACACGAACTTTTTTATATTGATTTTGAATGGCTTCCAACTATGATGGCGCATAACAACATAGGCACGTAACACTGTATCGCTACAAAACCTCAACAGTACTCTAACTAGAACAAAAACTCACCATGATGTTAATGAGCAGTACTAAAATCGCATCATGCAAAGTGTATCATTTCTAGTGGCTCATTTTTTTCGCAGTCCACTCATGCCACGAAGCCATTGCTGCATTTGCTAGACTAAACCGTACTTCGTAGGTATTCTAATTTATTTTTCTCAGACGTTTTGGTGGGGTATTCCCCGAATTCCATGTATGGTATAGTTTGGCTTATGATGTAATCATGAACCAATGAGAAAGGATTTACCTTGAAATGAAAGCTCTTTGGCTTTAAATATAGTTCTCTAGGAAAATTGCTACCTCTCCTCTATGAGTACCCCTAAAAGGAGCTTAATAAAAAAATTTAAAGAATATTCGTGTTTAAAGATCGGTTGCGTTAAATATGTAGTGACTATTAGGCGGCGGAGCAAAGATACCGTAAAATTTGGAAAATAAGCCCCTCCAAATATAAGCCCCCCAAACTCGTAACGAAAAAAACACTCCGTTAAATCGCCCCTACAAATATAAGCCCCCGGGGGCTTGTACTTGGAAACGTACTGCCCTCAAATTCAACATAAAAATAAAGCAAAAACTATACAGTAACACATAAATTTTTGCATTTGCCAAAGTACTATTACGTGTTCCAAATGATTGTAGTCAAAAAGTGTCACTGTGTATTGCTGTTTTCGTAGTTCACTCTTAACTCTTGGTTTGGATTTCCTCGTTCCATATAGACAAAGTACTGGATGAGTTTTAGTAAGATCAACGTCCTCAAGGCGAGTTTCAGTAAAAACTTTCTGCAAACTACTGACTTAAATTTCCTTCCAACTATGAGCTAGCCCAATCGATATTGAGACGTAAATTTCCCTCCCAGTATAAGCCTTGCCGATTTTGAAACGCAAATTTCCCTCCGTATATAAGCCCCGGGGCTTATTTTCGGGAATTTTCCTGTATTAATTTTATTTCCGAGTGGTGAAAACAATATTTTACGAACGAGCGCAGCGAGTGAGTAAAATACTGTTTCTGACCACGAGAAAATAGATCTAAAATTCATATCTGTAATCTACTTTTTATTATATAGACAAAAGACCGGAATTTAATTCAAAGTTGAAATATATTTTGTGCCAAAACTAAACCTGGCGGCTAATGTCACAATAGACCATTTTACAGTTGTGGACTTAGTACCCTAGCCTTCGAGTGAATGTGAGGCTGACGGTGACCTTGTTTTGATACTACTTTGCTTTGTTATGGAAATTGTCCTTGAAAAGTACTAGTTAACATAAGAATAACTTGATTTACATAACAAGAAGACGTTTTTGAAGCGTACACTTCGGCGTCGGGGAATTTCTTGAAGTTCTCTCCCTAGCTAAATAATTTCTTTGGCCTCACAAAGTAGGTTCTACGGGTGAAATCTATTCGTCGAGATTAATGTTGATTTCTGACCAGGCCAAAGACTTAGTTAAATATGTAATGAAGGCGGGGGCTGTATGTCTCCTTTTCAACCCTTTGGTTTAAATCCGGGATCTTGAATAAATCTGATGTGGTAGTTCCATGCGACGATTTCTGTGGAGAAAGCGAGAGTTTTACGGAATAATTTGACGATGTTTCGCCCGCGTTAAGTATGGAAGTATTATGAGTGGTTTTCGAAAGTGTTGTGATTGCCGCCAAATTCATTTATTGTGTGAAAAATCTCACGTATGTGGTTGAGCTCGTGTTACCAGAAAACTTTGTGACAAGCATAAAAAGACTAAGAACGCTTCGTGAGTGTTAAGTGTAGGTGATTTTGTCTTACAAAGCCTATTCCGTGCTCAAAGATTGTGGATTTTAAATCTAGTGTTTTCGGCAAAGGCTTAGCAATGGGCATCGTGGTTTGACGACTAAAACGTTATGCTTTTGCGACGTTTCAAACTCGTTGTTTATTTCATCGCAAAATACTGTTACTTCTGCGAGAGAAATTAACCGTCTATTGCCAGCAATAAAGCTGTGATTGTTGAGACCTTTTACTGTTTTCCATTCGACTTAGATGTCAAATTGTTAAAATGCAGTTGCCACGTTTTAGCACGTTTTATCTATATATGTATATATATATATATATATATATATATATATATATATATATATATATATATATATATATATATATATATATATATATACATATATATATATATATATATCTGTCTGGATTTGATAAAAGGTACCTCCAGAAATTAAATTTTCAGCAACACTCTCATTTGTTCAGTTCTTGACCTTTCTTTTTTTTTTTTAAATGATCTTTTCAGTATAAAAATCCCCTTAAAAGCTGAGAGTAGATCAAAAAGCATGTGTTTAATATGCTAATTACATCTTCCCCACCCCCCCACCCCCCCCCCCCCCCCCCCCCCCCCGCAGCTCTCCCCTACCTATCCTTTCCTATAATTCTCTAGACTATGACATTTGAAATCAGCGCGCGCGGTAGAAGTTGTTTTCCGTGGTCGGTTAATTTTCTAGGTTTCTTCTTGGCCACCTGCAGCAAAGCTTTCCGGAAGTTATCATTAAGCCTTATGAAGGAACAAGTCTCACGACTGGTAAAGTCTGCCGTCGTCCAATATGTTACCGTATTTCGTCTCATTTTGGCTAAACGGGTGAAACACTGATCTCGGGCTTGAGACGGAAAGGCATCATATTACGAGCTTTGATGTGGGTGGTGACGAGTCTCTGGCCTCAAAAAGTAGCTTTTAGGAGTCAAAACTATTCGGCGAGAGCAAATTGATGCTGATTTCTGACCAGGCCAGAGACTTAGTAAAACTTTGTTTTGAAGGCCGGCGTCCATGTGTCCCTTTCAAAACGGCTCGTCTACATCCGGGATGTTGAATAAATCGACTGTGTCAGCAAAGTTTACATGTCATGATTTATGTGGAGAAAGCGAGAGTTATTGAGAGAGAGTAATGTGATGATATTTCGCCCGTATTAAGTGTGGAAACATTGTGTCTGGTTGGTTGTGGATAGTTTTATCAGTGCCGCGAACGTGGTAGTCTGCTACACAGCCGTTTTTAGTGTCGTCACGTAGCGCTCCTCCCCAGTGGGAGGAGCGTTGCTTGATGACTCTAAAAACGGCTGTGTAGCAGACTACGAACGTGGTTGATTGTTTGATTTCCTGAAGTTGTTGACAGACAGATTTCAGGTATGTCGTGGCGCTCGTGTTATAAGAATATTGTGTACAAGCATGAAAACGCTTTGTAAGTGTTTAGTTGAAGTGATTTTGTCTTAGACAACCGATTGTGGGGTCAAGTAAGGTGGATTCTAAGTCTGTTTTAGTCGGACATCTCGCTATGAGCCTCATAGTTTAAGAGACTGAAAGGTCATTATTTCTGTGCTTTTAAATATTGTTCATTTCGTTACAAATCTGTCGCTTTTGCCAAGAGAAACTTTTCGTGCGTTGCCAGCGATTAATTCGTCCGTTTTAAGCCCTAACTAGCGACTTTCAACTGCTTTTTGTTAAAACGCACTTGAAACTTCTGGAGGTACCTTTTATCAAATCCAGACAGATATTTAACAATTATTCTTTGAAATCGAGGTGAATAGTGGCAAAATATTTACCGAGCCACGAAGTGGCGAGGTAAATATTCCTAAAGCCACTATTCACCGAGATTGAAAATAATAATTGTTTTAGTATATACACACGAAGTGATCTCAACAAAATCAGAGAGGGAACCATTAAAAAGTACGATTTGATTGACAGATCAGGTCAGCTAGACACGCGTCAGTTTAAAAATAGATTTTTGTAGAATTTTCAAACATGGCAATTCACAAGCTTATCACTTCGCAAACAACAGCGTAATGACTTAAATGGACCCGCTAAAAGTTTGAATTGTTTCCTTACCTGAGAAGAAAAGAAGAGCTTTGTTGTTTTTTCTGTTGACTCGCCAAGTTTATAGCCGAAAGTGCTGACAAAAATGGCGATTCGGTTCCTCGAGATAAGACGTCGTCAGACGTCGTCTTCATGTAGCATTCTTTCTCGTGTTTACTTGAAACGTAGAATTTCTGCAAACATTTGCTTTCAAATTTGTTTGTCATACATAAAAATTTCGTTTTTGGGCCAAATTTTTCTTGTTAGGAAACGCTGAGTTCACGAAACGGTCTCTTCTAGGCGAATAAACGGGAGTTGTATACAATCCATCGACCACAAAACTCAACAACAGTAAATAGAAAAACGACGTTTTGAATCCTTCGAAGTCTTTACTTGCCTGAAAAAAAGTCAACCCTAGGATTTTGTCGCCTTTTAAAAGATCTTTCTCTATATTTAGTATATACACACTCAGTGATCTTGGTGATTTAAGCAATCTGATTGGTTCGCTATCTCGGACTATTCAACAATATTCACCTCCAGGAGGGAGGGGGCGTCTCCAAGGAAATCGGTGGTTCAGTCCTCATGCCAGTATGACGTCATGTCTCACTTCGGTGACTTTTCAAGGGCGTATGGAAAAGCCGGAATCCGGAACCGGACCCGGAAACGGAAACGGAAACGGAACCGGAACCTAAGAAATAATAATTGGAGACGTTTCTGTCTTGAGATTGTCACTAACAATTATTGCTCGATCAAGACTTTTCATTCCCACATTATATTTATTTATTGTTATTATATTTTTTACTGTCGCATTTTTTGCGTACGGTGCAAAATTTTTCTTCGAGAATATCATATGCGCGTGAGCGTTGCAACTTGGGATCATGATTGACATGAGTACTCCTCCTCACTTTGCCGCCTTTCCCTCACAATGGATGTAACACGGAGCCCTTTTAAGAAATGAGTAACTTAGGCTCAAGAGAAGGAAATGAAGAAAACAGCGGTCTTAAACATCACATACTAATAATGGCTGTTTTTCGCAGTCAATCGGCTTCTGATTCGTTGTAGTCTCGATCTGTCGAAAATTGCTCGACCTACCGCTGCAGTCACAGTTTATGACTGCTAGGAATAACAGTAGCTTTTAGGATGCACTTACCTTTTTTTTTTTGCAAGCCACTTTCCGAATGTGAGTATATCTTTGGTATCACGATCACTGTGCTGAAAATTTCTCAAAACAATGATAACAGAGAACGCCATCTTGAATTTTATTTAGTGCTTCCCAGTTTACCCCGGTCTCAATTTAAGTTCCGGTTCCGGTTCCGGTTCCGGTTCCGGATTCCGGATTCCGGATTCCGGATTCCGGATTCCGGATTCCTGCTTTTCCATACACCCCTTTTCAAAATGGCGGGCAAAGTCGTTGTTGATGAGGAGGATAAAATAATAGAATTCCTTACGCTTATCTTGTTTCATTTTCTTAGATTTGGCGAAATTAAGATTCCTATTGAAATAGAAAACCAGTATATTGTACTTATTTTGGATGACACCTTCAGAGGTGTAATGATTTTTTAAGATTCCTTTCGATCGTCGAGCATGAATGTCGAGCAGTCACATCTACCGGTCACACTTTCGAGGGCCAGTCATGGCCAGTGCACAGCGATGTTATGGTGTCTCGACTCAGCAATACGAGGTTCATCTAAGGACATACCAGGCTTTGAGTACGTGTAATCTCAGGTCTTCATTGTTGATGGTTCATCATATCAATCCCTTCAAAGTTCGTTTAGCAGCAGGGCGGAAGGGAGGTGAGTGTTAATATCTTTTTTGTTTCAATGCATTTCCCTGTGAAGGGAATACTCCTGTAATTTTCTAACTCATTCCCGAAGGAAAACAGTTTTGTTAAATTATTATTTTTGTGTAAAGTACGTCTGGGTCTATGCAGCTTTGTGTATATTATTGTTACCAAAATTAACTAAGTGGGCTATTGAAAATGCCTTTCCACGAGCAACTAGTATTGTGACTATTGTCTTGTGTCCTGGAGTCAATGAAATTCATTATTAACGGGGGCATTTAAAGACACCCTGTTCAAGGAGCTTAGTAGTGAAATTGTTAACAGTGTTTTAAACTCATGACCTAGGACATCAAAACCCATTCAGGACAATTCAGTGGCAAATCACCATTAAAGTAGAATGAGGGTTTTTCTTCAGATTGTCACATAAAGCTTACCCCAGGATTTTTCTTTGGGAGTTATGGATTTATGACTGAACTTGCTTGGAGTTGAGGACTGTTAGTCCTAAATGCTCTGGAAGTATGACTTCCTTAGACTGTAATATTGTAAGATCTGCATTGACATTTTTTAATGATCCATTGGATGGCAACCGTTGAGGAATCACACGGCAGGGTACAAAAGGGATTTTTTCTCTCAGTGCCACCCAGAGGTGATGGTCGCAGGAAATAATCAGGAAATAATCAGGGGCTCTTGAAATCCCTTCTTCAAAATGAAACGCCTGACTTGCCCCAAGTGATTAAAATCATTTCCCAGCTTAATTTGGTGTCAGTGGCCTGTCAAATTCTCTGTACTACAATTCTGTTGTTTTTACCATTTGATAATCATATGTTTGGTCAAACAAATCAGACATGTAAGATTTGGCACACATCCTTTGCTTTTCATTTTCAGTGGGCTCATCAAGTTTTTGGAAAAATAAATCTTCTGAACCGTCTAACAGTTTAAAATCACTTTCAAATTCTTCTTCACAACAAACTAGATTGCTTCTGGGATTGTTCGTTTAACATATATATATACATTTATACAATTTTCTTTTTCCTCTTGTACCCGCCTCGAATAGCCTTCGCTAATTGTGGCCACAAGCTTTGTAAGCTATATTTAATTTGAAATAAACTTGTTGTTGTTGTTGTTGCTTCACTATCACTAGAGGGCAATGTGTCCTTTTGTAGGGCAGCAACCATTTCCTTAAATGATTTAATTTCTGGTGATTGCTCAAAGGATAGATCTTCAGTAGCTTCGTCTCTCACACTAATTTTCAGTTTTCTTGGTGGGTCGTGTGTTGGCTTACTCCCTTTTTGTTTTTTCGTGGGATGTCTTTCAGGTGTATAGCCATGTTTCACTGGTGTTAAGTTGAGCAGTTTGATGCCTGCAGTTTCAGTTACAGTTTCTTGTGCTTTTACCATGTTAATCAGAGTCGTTGACAAATGTTACAGGAACAAAGTCATTCAGTTGTTTATGAGGTAGATTAGAGTGGTTCCTTTCAGGAGCCTCAATGTAGTTCTCAACACTACAATCAGGAACAAAAGTTGTAGGTACACTTGAAAATGAGTTGCATTGTTTCAGTGAAAGTTCTTTTAGGTCAGCTATTTTCTGGTTTGATTGTGTAGAGATGCTGTAATGTTGAAGAATGGCTTTAATGTTTGTAAGGCTACCCTTGTTGTCTTTTAACATCAGCAAGTTTTTGTGATCTTCAAGTTTTATTACTTGATTATCATTCAAAGTATTTAGTTGTTGAAATGTGACTCCATTGGTACAATTTGTGTGTTGCGTGGCAACTTTCTCAAACATTAAAAGATACAAACTCTCCTTTTCAAGAAATAATGGTTTGGGGCCAACACAGGTTGCTTTTCCATTATTCTATAGACCATTGTAAACAAACCAACCATTTTTGTAATTTTTTGAGAAGAATACACTTCACACCAGTAGTGATGTGATTTCAGGTAGACAATACCAGTCAATTTATACATACAGCCGTTAATATCAATAAATTGTGTTTTCTTTGTCCAAGTTTGGAGTGTACCCTTTTGAAGAATTTCCTGTGTACCCAACAAAAAATGTGTCAGGTTGGTTGAGTACAGTTGTTGATTGTTGTAACATTGCCCCACAAGTCTTAGGATCACTTATTATAGCACAGTCTGAGTCAATGGCATTAATCTGATTATTTTGTATTAGAACAGAGCATTTTGATGTTGGGATGAAATTCCTTAGTGTTAGTTTGTGTTTAATCACCTGAATAACATCGAACTCATTGGAATCTTGGAGGAGGTGTTCGTCTAATACATCATCAGCACTGACTGGAAACACATTATGTCTAAAGGTGCAAAATGAGTCATGGTTTGGGTCATAACTGCATGATTGTGAATAATTTGTTTTGAGTGAAAATTTCTGTCGAAGATCTTCAGGCATGGATTCAAGAAGTCTGTATATGATGGAATCAAGGGCAGCTTCTTTACCATAGGCA
>OZ037776.1:15099503-15129503 GCA_964035525.1 Porites cylindrica | reverse complement strand
CAATATATTCAACGGTTTGCTTGACTTGACATACCAAGATAGCTGTTGTTTATCTGCAGCATCATGGAAGTTTTCATCAAAGTCCCATGTCCCTTCAGTTACACTACCAGAAGTGAACAACTCATCATCATACAGTTCCCATCCTTCTTTTTCACTGAAGTAGGTCGTACGGTCAGGAGACATTTGTTTTGGTTTAGATAGAGGAAGAGAAACCAGAATGATTAGAAAGGGCTGTCATATCATAAGAGCCACATGTTCCTTGTGTGTCTTTCATTTCAGAAGATAGAAGTAGTTCAGTTTCCAAAGAAGCAGATGACTCAAAAAACTGTAATGTTGTTGGTTTTCCTCCTGACACGCTTGCAGGTTGCAATGAGAAGTAATTTTCAACATCATCCTGGCACATGGTCTTTGGAATGATGTGTAATTCTGGATGATGAATTTGAACATACTGAACTACCCCCAGGAAAGCTCTGATACTTCTCTTTAGGTCTTTGAATGTGATCCTTGGTATGAATTTTTTCCAGTGGTTTTTCAAACCACTGGTTGCTTTTGAACTTTCCTGTTTGGTTTCTTTGTACCAGTTATCAAACCAGAGCAACTACCCCCAGGAAAGCTCTGATGCTTCTCTTTAGGTCTTTGAATGTGATCCTTGGTATGAACTTTACCCCAGGGGGTAAAGGCCCCTTAACGATGTCTAATGCTACATCAACAGAGCAAAGGGTGACAGCCCTTTTGAAACTCATTTTGGTCCTAGGGGAAAGTTCATTTAATATGATAAGGGGGGGGGGGGGGGATGAAGATATTGAGGGGGGGCTCCGAAAATTTTTAGACACCCGAAGGGGGGGCTCTGAAAAAATTGTTGCGCTAGGAAGGGGGGCCCCGAAAATTTGTATACTTCAAAACCAACACATGACATCATCATACAGATCGGATGGTTTTCAACTCAACAATTTAATGACCTGTGCAACTCAGCTATATCACGTGGTTTACAGATATAACAAATGTAGTCTCAGTAATTATTACACTCTTGTTCATCCTAAAAATGCTTTAGAAAATTGCATCACAACTGTATCTCAAGTTTGTCATAGTATAAACCATTGAAGACAATAACGGTAAATATATTTAATACAGTCTAGCGATCTTTTTTCAGGGGAGCAAAGGAATTGAAGGAGGAGGGGGGGGGGGTTCTGAAATTTTTTCGACTACTTTTTAGGAGGGGGCTCCTAAAAAATTGAACCGCTAGCGAGGGGGGCTGCTAAAATTTCAAGCTTCGAGTTTCAATATCTTCATTTCCCCCCCCCCCCCCCCCCCCCTTGTCATATTAAATGAACTTTCCCTAGGTGTTAACTTCAAATACTTCCAGTTTAGGTTGATTAGCTGGCGTTTTACAACTCAGTGGTATCAAATGATCAGCTGTTATTTTTCTACCCTCTTTTTCTAACTGCCCATCAGGATTGACAATGAAGTTTCTCAATTTTTTAATCATATGGGGATAATCTAAAAGCCACCAAATTGGTTTGTTGTCATTGAAGGAATTATATGTCACCCAGTTCTGTGCTCCAGCTCTACTAAAAAAGGCATGCGAATATGTGGAACCATCTGAAACACCATATACAACTTCTATTTTTTTCCCATTTTCGGCTTCACATACTTGCCAAACCAGAGAAGAAAGAGCTCTATGGTCAAGTTTTTGTAGTGGGAAAGAGGCTACAGGCCATGAAAAATTGCCCTCTATTGACGAGTAGAAAAACTGGCAAATAAGTTTGGCCTTTTTAGATCGATTTGTAGGTTTCTCATTTGAAAATATTCCATCGGCGTCAGAGTCAGAATCAGTGGGACCAGTGTCAGAATCACTTGATTCAGATGTGTTTTCATCATTGTCATCTTCATTTTCAGTATCATGTGGACTCAGATTGACTTCAGAGTTAAATCCTCAAAGCCAATCAATTCTCCTGTCCTTTTGCACAGTACTTTTCCTTCTTTCACACTCATTTCATCCCAGTGTATACCCCGACTCCTTTACAACCCCTTCTTGTCATTTCTTGTAGCATGTGTGCTAGATTTTGGTGCGATATGGGGCTTGTTGTGCTAGCTGCCTGCCTGTATTGCTTAATAGTCTCCCAGGCTGGTATAGGCAGAATACTTCTAACCACATCGTATCCCCTCTTGTGACACTTACTAGCTATCAGACAGCTCCATTTAATAACAAGAGGATTATACCTCATTCCCTTAGTGTGTGGCTTCTGATTACTTTTAGTTAGATTTCCATGCCATAAAAATTCCTCTTCCTGACGTTTAAGTGATGTTAAAGTGTCAGTCAGGAGGGCATAGAAAACAGAGTTTTCAGTAAGCCACTGGTTTTGTAAGGCAATGTTCATCAATTGTCCAAGGCCAGAGGATGTTGGGTTGTAATTTTTGGGTGCTTCAACTTTTTTTTGTTTTTCTCTCTGATACAAAAAGTAGTATCGTCTTGCCTTTCTTTGGTTTTGGGCAACCACTTTGTGTAGATTTTTTGCCCTGGTAATGAGTTCAGCACGAGATAGTTTGCTGAGGCTAACATGGCAGTCATGAGCTGTCTTGGATTGTGTACTCTCGGGAGAAGGGTGTTTTTGCAAACACCTGTGAGACCTTAGAAAACCCTGGCATTCATGACATCTTACTTTGGACTCATTTGGTATAATGTAAGAACACTTAGTGCTTCTTATACATTTAACAATTTTTCCATCAGCAATTGAACTCTGAGAGTCAACTTGGTATAAAGAGGTAAGTTCTATTCTTTCGGCAAGAATATCAATTGTTGCTGGATCATTTATTCCAGGACAAACAGGTAAGTCATCAATTGTTTTCAGTATCTTGTGTAGGGCAGTTTTAAAAATGCTTGGCTGAAAGATGAAATGTGGAAGTTCCCCATAATCCACTTTGTTTCCCATGATGTGAACTGAGAAATGACAAATGTCATTTGTTGCATTTGGCATGTTTAAGGGAAGGAGAAAGGTTATTTCTTTCCACCTAGGTATTTGAACACCTTTTGTTATATTTGGCCTTGTAAGAACAACCTTTAGACTCTTATCGGTTGTATTGGAAGTTGAAAATGTTACTGTCCATGGTAAGATGTCATGCAGAACAGATTGAAAGATTGTATGTATATACATCTGGTTGCAAGGACTCTGAGAAATTTTCTTCAGAGGCATAGCAGCCCTCAACTGTATTTTTTGTGGGTCTTTGGTCTTCCAACAGATGTTCTAATCCTTTTGTAAAAATCCCTACTTTTAAATTTGAAATTGAGGGCAACTCAAATTTTGTTTCAGGTTCATCAGGCATTTGAGTGGAAGCGAAGCTTCCTGTTTTTGGTGTGGCTTCAATAGCGGGGTCAGAGCAAGATGATGTATTGGAACACTTTTGTGTTTCTTCAAACATAGCTTGAGTCTTCTCTTACTCATTCTGTATTTTTACAGATCTTTGAAAGAAGGACTGACATGATATACATATGTAGCTTGCTTTAGATTCGTCAATTGAATCTTTAGCATGATAAAGGTCATTGTGAAAATCAGTTTTATTTCCAGTTTGCTCATCTATCATTGTGAAAATCAGTTTTATTTCCAGTTTGCTCATCTAGAAAGTTGCATGGTACTGCAAACAAGTTTTTCAATACATTTATGTTGTGTTTATTGCAGGGAACGTCACTGGAAGGACAGATTTCATTTCTGCACTGCGAACATTGCACAATGCATGGAGTGACCTTTAGAATGCCACGCTGGGCATCACTTCGAGATTTTGATGAACTTTTACCTTTTGCAGGATTATGACCCCCTCTGCCAATAAGGCTGTCAAATTTGCGTGCACCTGCATCATTTTCACACCCCTTAAGGCAACATTTAGCACCTCCAGTTAAACGCCCATTCATAATTACTGCCCCTGATATCTCTTTTAATGACAAAAAGTCATGCAAAGGTTTACCTCTGTTTGATAGCCAGTGTAAATCACTAGTTATGTTAAATTTGGAATTCATCTGTGATCTCAAGTCAAAGACAGTTGCATATGGAGCAAAGGAAAAAGAGTGTGATTTTCCTGTTACATCTAGAACTAGAATAGAGGTAACGAACCTTTTTGACTTGAACGCAATGTTGAGGAAAAAGCCAGGGTGGTGAAATTTTACCATTTTCAGATAAGAATAGCTTAATAACATACCAAGGAAAAGATACAAAGCAGGGAACAATGGGGGAATGTCTGTAGGATGAATGGAACTAGAATCAAAGCTCTCACCAACTGTTATTGAAGTTACCAAACACAAAACTGCCAGAAATCGATAGGGTAGAGCAGATATGGTCAGAACGAGAACAGCGGCTGCTAAGTAAAAGGGAACTGAATTTCCCACTACCAGAGATTGAATTGTTGTAATGTTAAACAAGATGCTGTAATACAGTAAAAGGCATGTAACCATAACAGTGGAAAGAAAAACCGTTGATGCTAGACTCCAAAAATATTGCACAAGGGAGTATTTGGATGTTGACTTGAACTGTAAGCAGGTCTTGTAAATAGGTTCAAGCAGATGTAAAAACCATTTTATAATAAAAACGGAAGTACTTTGCAATGTGCCTTGAACAAGTGTTGCAAATGACTTTCCAGTTCATTAGGACGATGACTGTAACTACAACACTACCTAGAGTTGAAGTCGAATAGAGTAAATTGGATAGGAGGATGAGATGGAAATGCCTTGTTTTAAACTGTTGCAAACACAAGCATAATAACAGTAACTTTGCCCACTGAAGCACACCCAACTTTGAATCAATTTTAGTGACAAAAAATGCCCCACTCCATTAGCATGCCATTTTTTAATTGGAGTTTGGCAGAAACTTGAAGGGATATAAAGACTGTAAGGAAGCCTTGCAAAGTTTGAAAGTGCTTCTGAAATAGAGGCCATTATGACATGACTATATAAAACAGATGCCACAAGGTGCAACGACAAAAAGTATTTCTCAGGGAAAAAGCAACTAATGTTGAAGACTAAATCATACAGCAAAATTGTTGTTACCAATAATACAAAGAGTACCATTTTTTAAGCATGATTTGTTTCTCTATATTTTCTTCAAAATACTGATATTTACAGTACAATACTAATTATACCATTACTATATGTCACTTATTATCGTTATTACACTTTATTCTTATTATAACTAGGTATTCTCCATTTACTAAAAACGTTTTTCTTGTTTAATAGAAATAATTATCAAATATTTGGTGAATTAATTTAAGTTGTGATTTAAGGCCAATTATTTGTCACTTGTGTGTTCAACACCAGACTTTATTTACATACACCGAATATGAAAACCAAATACAGCTTATTCCCGAAGGCGCGCTGTTTTTGAAAGGAACAATGAAACAATTTTAAAGGCCACGCAAGCACAGCAACACACGATATAAACAACAACAACCCTGATCCGCAACAATATTTACCTCCCTGGAAGCAGCGATTAAAATTCAACACTGATTAAAACTACCACACAATCAGTAAGCCACCCTACCATCTTCATTAAAGGCAATTCCCATTCAAGAAAACAACTATCTCTGTGGCTGAGTTTCTCTGCATCAGGCTCGTACCCAGTCGCTATTTATGTGTTTTTGGGGGTGAGAGAAGTTGAGGCGTGCGCGGGGAAGTCAAAGTGAAGGAGATGTTCACTGAAAAATTGCAGATGGAATCATCTCCTCCAATTGAGCGTGCACATCGAACCGGAAAAGACAAGAAACCCGATGGTACGCCAAAACCGAGAACTGTCGTATGTAAAGTCTACGATTGGAAGGAAAGAGAAGCGATCCTTATATATTGAAACGAATAATAAAATAAACACTGATTTATTAGAAAATAGCCTCAAACAAGACCTAATAACAGAGAGGGGGTACTACAGAAGCGATACCTCGCTTGCCATAAAGGACAATGATCTTGAACTTTACAGTGGTGCTGTTTACCGTGTGAAGTCGCTGATAGTTGAGGGACCACTTATCAACGAGCCGGATCCTCCAGTCTGCTTCATTAAGTCTGAGGATAAGTCAACGTGCGCAGGCGAAGAGGAGGAAAGTGACTTTTCCGATAAGGCTGTTGCCTTAGTTAAAGAGTTAACCCAACAGAGTGATGTTTCAATCCCTGAATTACCTCTAGCGCCCGATTATTACAGTGAAATGTTTGAAGGGATATTGGAAGAGGTTAACGAATATGTCGAGTGTTTCTCGGAGTTGTCCAGTTTCCAGGACGCGCTTAAAACATGGCCAAAAGTTAGTGTGACAGATCTTTCCTTGTGTGAACGAGAAACGGTAGTGTAAATCAAATGGACAGGCCAGTGTAAACCTAATAGAAACGCTAGTATAAACCAAATTGTACTAACTGAGAGCTCTGTGGCAACACACCCCACTAGCGCTTAGGAGCAAGTTAACATACAGTCATCAACCACCTGGTCTTATGAACCATCTGCTAAGTAACATAATACTGGGTGGAAGGCCCCTCAGTTTGTTCCGAGAAATCACATAACAAGTTGATTGGACAAAACAGTCGAATAATGATTTTTGACAGATTAAATTAAGTATATCAAACCCTAAAATGAAAATTATCCTCATTATACACGACAGTATCCTAATATGGGTCTTATCATGTCCTATATTCTTGGAGCGAAACTATAGATACGCGAAGAAACCTCCGACAATGAATCTCTTGTTATGATGATACTGATTATATAGAGAAATAAACCGAGCTTAAATTACGCGAAAGGAAGTTTTTTACTTTCCACTGAAAAACAAATAATGTCGACTGATTTTTCAAAGCGTCGCGAACCATATTTGCTGTTGCGAACTAATTACGAAATAAAGTTAACGCTTATGGCTACTGAAGAAGGTCAATCAAAAGCGTGCAGACTGAGAGCCACATCTCCCCGTGCAATAAGTTTACTATGTTTAGGATGTGTTCGATTGATAATTTTCCGAAATAAGAACAAATGAAATTCCTTGTTTTGGCATTCATTACGTCGCCACATCTAGAAATCTACTTGAACTGAATTGGTATTATAACAACGTTTTTGTGTATTCTTATTTCGGAATACGATCAGTCGTACACACCCTTATATACGCAAATCTTTGTTTACATTTTTTGCCTCATTAACATATACTCATCATTATCTGATGAATCTAATAAAATAAAACCTCTGAATATTGGAAGAGCATAACAATTTCAGGTATCTCTGAAAATTTGAGCCCGATATAGTGAATGGTTTCGGAGAAATTCTCTTTTAAAAAGTCGAAATTTTACTAAGAATGTATGACTCATTGACTTTTTTGCCACCTAGCAATTTAATTCGTAGTTTTCGATGGCTGATATTTTCTTCAAAATTGCTTGCAAAGAGCTTAAAATTGCACAAATAACTCATTGACAAGTTAATCAGCTCTTTCAACGTTTGAATTTAGTTCGTATATACAGCCACGGCTTCTAGGGGTTAAGTCGTAGGCTGATGAGGAAAAATGTAAACAATGGCGTCTGCAACGATTCGCCTATACCTTAGGCTTCAATGAGTCACGAATACCTATGGCATTGTATTCGTACAAGCTTTCCAGTACGGTAGTTTAGATCCATTCCTTTTAGTGTTTGAGGCTTACCAAACATCCCACCGCGGTCAAGAGTACAATGACGACGCATGCGCAAATTTAGTTGTGGCAAATGATGACCCAAGGTGGATCTCAGCAGAAATTTATTATATAAGTCACGGCAGTAAGAAAAAGGAATAAATGTTTTGGAGTTTGTCGTGAAAGAAAAAATGGGAAAGAACATTTCTGTACAGCTTTTCGTGCAGTAAAAATACATAAAGGAAGGTCAGATAGCTCTAAGACGAACCATTCAGAGTGACTGTATCCCAAAATGGCTCAACATGCAATTTGCATGCCTGGTCTAACGCCAGTCGTCTCTTCTAAGTCATCATCTCTGATACAACTCCTTTGACTGGTGTTCATAAACGTATTTTGTTTGTAATCTTAGGGCACCTGCATATGTGCAAAATAGAACGATTAGGGCCGACCTGCACCTATTCCAAACAAGGTTTGTGATTGGCTGGGAAAACAATAGGGATGGTGACATAACAATGCTCCTATCCCTGAAAAAAATTGGTAGTGCAGGTTATAGGGACCAATAAAATAAGAGGTTTGGATGGGTGCAGGTCGATCGAGCGATTAACCAAAATATTGTATTTTAAATTTTTTTTATAAATTGGGCAATCGGACCAAAAATGGCAGTGTTGCAGGAATATTCTTACTGATATACGTACATCGAAAACTTACGTCGGAAAAAGAAAACAGTTTTTTTGATTTTATACAAAAAGGGCGTTGGGCTATAACTAAATCCGTTGTTGGTTAGATCAAGATTAAACCTACTCTATATATTGCTGATGAGAATTGTGTACATTCTTATCGATTGAATGAAATCATTAAATCAAAATAGAACATCTTATTTATTTATTCAAAAGGCGGCATATACACTAAAATATTCGTAGATAAAGCATATTTATAAAAAGTGGATAAAACGTTGTTCTTTTTTATAAGGCGTACTTCTTTAAGTATTCTGTTGAAGACAGCAAATGGCCTGATCTCGAGACAATAAATTTACCTTTTAATTCTCATTCTGACATCTATGTTACTTCCAAGCTCAGGTCTATATTCAGACCCGTCCCCTCATGTGTACATCTTATTTAAGACGAGAGTTACAACATGTATTTATAAGCCTGCGGTTCGGAGGTGATACTCTTCAGAGAAATGGAGTTTAATTAAGCAAAGACGTTTGTGAGCGACCCATGTCAGTAAATCGGAAGTGAGGTTCCACCCTTTAACATGCGTTGACACTACCAAATTTATATTAATAAGTGTTATAACTCTCATAGAGACGTTTTGCCTTAAAACTTAGACAAAATTACTTCCCAATAATTGCAAAGGGTCCTCTACCGGTTGACATGCATCGTTAAAAGGCGTCGTTGCTTAATAAGCTCCCGAACGGGGGTTCAAAACGTAGTACGCGACTGTACTTACTAATAAAACTGACTAGGTTTTAAGCAGTAAGGAGCAGTCAGATGTATTTTTAGGGTTAACGTTCTGTCTTCTGGGAAGATACCTATACAGTTAAATTAGAATCCAAAAAGGTATTGAAATATTTAATATTATTATTTTAATTACAGATTTAAGTAGTCTTATTTTATTGCGGGTGTATAAAAGAATGTGAAAATAAACTTGTGTTGATGTTTTCTAATATTGTTTTGTGAACGAGTTTTTACATGAAGTTTACAGGGTCAAACCTTGTTGTTCCCTCTTAGCCAGTTCACAGACCCTCTATTTTCTCTTCAAAGTCCGTCGAACGCGGGTGATAAAATATAAACCGCAGGGGCCGATGTTTTTGAAAAAAACGAAAAGAAAAATAAAACAACGTCTGATTACAGGCTAGTTCCCTCTAGCCTGCTAGCTAGAGGCACTTATGATTAAGACGAACACATCCAAATCCAAGACATATGAACTTTCAGAACAAAACAGCGAAGAGAAGAGCGACTTGAATTTCCCACCCGATTTAGACAGTCAACCCTCCTTCTTCAGGAATTTAATGAAGAAACTGAAAGTCGTCACCACGACTTTTCCGTTTTTACAATGACTTTAAGTTTACGAATCACTTCAAATGACTTTCCATTTTTTGATCAATGAAATCCCCTGAAGGAGGACCGCCTATCTTTCGCCTGAACTCTTACGATAAGGGTTGAAAAGTATTCCCGGACTAGGGTTGTATCGCTTGCCCGAAAAATACACCTGCATTGTAGACTATAGTTCTACCCCTCGGTAAATTCTAGGTGTTTCCGAAATACATAAAAGGGAGCTTAAGCAACGACGACGGCGACGTCAACGAGAACGGCAAAAAAGCAATAGGTTTAGATTGGCAAAACAACAACTTTGCTCGTGCATCACGCTTTTTTGTACATTTCTGCACGATTACCACGTGAAAATCCCTATTTTCACGTTTTCTGAGGGACGAGAACACTGCTTTCTTTTCTTTTTTCTGGACTTCGATACCAATTCCAGAAAAAAATTGCCAACTGTATTTGACGAATTGAAGGAGATGGAATAAGAGCGATAAAGTTTTAAGGAGCGCCACTTCACTTTTGGAGTGATGTTTCCGAAGTTGTCGCCGTCGTTGTTGCTTAAGGTGATGTTACACGAGACGATTCGCAATGACGATTTTTAGCGCAACACAGCGTTGCAACATTGTTTCGAATAGTTACAACATTGTTCCAACATTGCAACGCTGTGTTTTCGTGAAAATCGTCGTTGCGAATCGTCCCGTGTAGCATCACCCTATCTCCTTGAAAACTGAAGAAATGGGCCGCTGACGCGTCCTTGTCTTGGAAGATTCCTCTCTCACTTTTTGCATTCACACGTGATCTCATTGCATTCAACAGTTCTATCGAGTAAACTGGATAACGCACTACGGTTACATCACAGTCGAACGTCCATGTGCGACCACCTGCCGCTTTTAAAACTTTAAAAGTGGTAGGAAAATCGTGGTCACTTAAAAGCGACCTCGAACATTTTTGGTAGTGACCCTGTTTTACGCGGGATTTTCCACCGTTTTTAACCTCTTTTAAGTGAGCACTTGACGAATGGTTTGATCTCCTTCGATTGAATGTGTTCACTTCAGTTCAATAAAGTGTGAAAACTATTTATTTCGTTAAAAATTGCTGGAAACAAATGCCCTCGGAAGGCTGAAAATGCTATTTTAGAGACCCCATATTTCAAAATCCTCCCGGGGAGCAGGTCCCCGGACCCCTGACTAGGGCGCTCGTGATTGGACCCCCCAATAAATCTACCTTTGCTATGGTACTCTGTTCGCTGTATGAACTACACCTTTCAAAGTATGTTCGCAACTTTTCGCACAACATGGGACTCAACATATCAGGTAACAATGAAATTGCATGCAATTATTAGCACTTTTTTATTGCAGATTTTCCCCAGAATGGACCTCAACACTAGCCCATAACGGCTCCTGACCTCAAATGATCCTCGACCGCTGTCGACTGCAAACTCAAGTTACTGGATCAAGTTTATTTTCACACAAAAAATTATTTTAACTGATTACAATTTGCTTCAAAAATAAATGCCACGAGGTTGGTTTGTTCCTCTTTTTAGGATATTTCTTTAGTAATTCTTAGTTTGTAACTATATATGTGACAGGGGGTGACAAGGCGGCCATGTTGGGAGTCAATCAGCAATAGAAATTTTTCTCGAAAAATTTACGTGAAAATAGAGTTTTTAAAATTCCCAGTGGTGAGAAATGCTTTTGTTCTTGACAATCAACATGGCCGGGGTGACGTCACGTGTAAACCACCATATCTCTTTACTTCCTAATTCCTTAAAAAACAAGCTTAATTTCCTGTTGTTGATTAGCAGTACGGCCGATATTGTCGCTATATTCATTTTACTGTTTTACGCCGTGTTCAACTTTTCAGTACCTTTTCAGTTCGTTCAGGAGTTCTCTTGCGGTCGATAGAGGGGACCATTTGTCGTTGAGGATCATTTACTGTCCATTTTCGGGATCATTTGCCGTCCGGGACCATTTTCGGCACTGTACGCCGCAAAGCTAAAAGCTACGAGTTAGTTGTGTGACCAAAGGTGATTGTGTGACAACACAATAGACCAATCAAAATGCAGCTATTGACACACCTCTCTCACACCCTTTTTAAATGCTAACTACTATTATCACACTAACTCACTAAACTAAGCCGCAGTTTCTGAAAGGTTATTAATAGGCTCTTTTGTTTTTTAGTTGATTATTTAGCGTCAAAATATTACGTGTACAGATGAGTTCATATATCTACAGCAAAGTGAGCTGAATTCGCGTTTTTTGATGGAGGCAATTTATCGGTGAATGCCCAATGCTAAACACTCAAGCAAGGTGAGCCTGTTATTCTGATTTCATTTGTTATTTCCATGATAACCGACTACAGCCGTAGATGCAGTAGTTACACACATAATTTATTGAGAAGGACGACATCAGACAGTAGATGCAGAATATATTTCTGATATCGCGCATGTTATGCATCTTCCAAGCTGTATTCCTGAGAACTGGGAAGCAGCAGCCGTTCCTTTAAACGCTTTTGTATTTTTATTAGCTTATACAAACCAGTTTGCAGAGTTGACAAACGACAATTAGACATAGTGTGTGCTTTATATTCTGTTCTAAGTGTATTTTGAAGTGAATAGACGCTGCAAGTGTTTAGGCAGTCAGCCGTATAAGTGGATCCACCGTGGTTGCTGCACGAATCTGTAATGACAAATGGCAATCATGCTGTTTGTGACTGTGTGTATCCACATATCCGCGCGATCATCTAATTTTGGCGCTGCTTCACGGAGTCGGAGTAGCATGAAAATATCGAGGAGTTGTAGAGTATAACTAATGGGCGACGTATGAAGCGTGAAACTTCTGTCGACTCTCCGACATTCGACTTCCTTATTAAGCTTTAATATAGAAATTAGTTTAGAACTTCCAGTAAATAAACCCTTAATGCAAATTAATAGTTGTATAAGAACTAAACTCGGTATGTTTCAAAACTGAGTTCAGACATATTATTGATTCTTTACCGTATAAAACATTTTATACAGGTAAATTTTATTCAATTATGTTATAACATCTACGATCGACAAAACTGAAACGAATATTTAACAGAAATATAATTAATTATTATAACCTCACCCCCCGAAAACAAAAGAATGCCTGATCACAGGTTAACGGAAATATGGCATTTTTCAACTACGCTCTTAATGTAAGAAACAATTGGTCTTATTCATAAAGTAACTTGTCCAATAAGGTCCAGTTTGCATCGTTTAATTATTGATCGTTTTCACAATGAGCTCTTCTATCGCCGTTCAACATATTCAAAACAAATGCACTCGTTAAGAATTTAGCTGTGTGTAACTCAGATGTAATTTTTTTAGTCGCTTTTATGGGTGAACGTTTGAGTTGTAAGTTCAACCTCCACGTTGATCCACCTCACTATCAATGAGAAAAAAACATGTCCTGTAGAGACAGCATATGCAGGTAATTCTTTTTCGCGTAGTATTTCGACGATGGCACTCTAACTTACATTATAACGGGCCGACAGATTGCCTACAACTGGAAGAACTTATGGCAGCTTTCAATAAGTAGTTTTATATACTTTATATCAATTAAGTACAAAGTTAGCGAATAACCAAGTACAGCAACAGAATATGTTTTCAGCTTTGTTACGAGTGTATTTATACACAAAAACATTTTGAATGATTGCTTGAAAAATAGATTTTTTGGTGCTAGTGGGGCAGGAACCGCTAAGAACGTCTGCATGAGAGGCTGTTATACGCTTTACGGCAGAAATATATTTCACTCACAAAACTTGAAACGCTAAAATTTTGAACTTTTCTCGCAAAATACAAATGTTACAGATTGGCAGCAATTTTTTTAGAGGTATTAAGTAAAGTAGCTTAGCAACAGTTTGGTCCACGTAAAGTCCGAGTTTACGGGCACGTTCCATTGGGATAATCCGAAAGATGATTTATACTTCAAGATCACTAGAATCAAGATGCATCAAAGGAACCGATTAATCCTTGTTCAGATGGAGTGTACCGGTTTCTTTGATGCAACATGATCAGCGTCATCTTAGATCATTAATCTTGATCCGACAGTACAAAGCTGATTCAATAAAGGTTTCTTTGGGCATTGGTCATTGCGCATTGGGAAGCTATTGTTTGGTGCTCACTCAAGTAAATGATTGCCTTGTTCAATATGCCCAAATGCCCAATGCCCAATTACTAATGATCAATTACCGAAGCAACCTTTCTTGATTTAGCTGTACACACACTACTTAGTCTGTGCTCCACGGGCTATGTCAGGAGATCAATTCTGTGCTGAAGTCATTACTAGGTGCTTAACCATACACAACTGAAATGCACCGTTAGAGATATGTCATATGAAATGATATCAACGAAATTTCGTAAGGGAGTTCTGGCCATAAAAAATATTTCAGTGATTTTGCAGGCATAGCACTAAACCTTGAAAAAGTTGGTCAAACTCCATGTCCATCCATGCCATTCGTTGCAATCGACAACAGGAAACAGTTTCAACGTATTATTAGTCTTAATTAACAAAACTGGACCATTATACTTGGAATTCAATTGATACGAAAAAGTTTTAGCTTTTTTAAAATTTAGCCCTCGACGGACTCAAAAGTGGACATAGCTTTAGATTGCGACTGATCAGTTCTTTGTGAAATTTTATTGTTTGCAGGAAGACAGAACGCGCACAACATTCATGAAAGGCATGGAATTTTTAAGCGAACAAAAAGAGGCAATGAATCCAAAGGAAGCGAAGATTTTCTCTCTTGAGGAAGTGTCATTTCATGCTGACCAAAACTCATGCTGGATCGTAATAAAAGATGGAGTTTACGATATGACTGACTTTGTTGGGGAGGTATGAAATGTTTAGAAGTTCTACGAGTAGCTGCTACATCCTGATATTACACAAGACGATTCGCGACAACGATCTTTAGCACAACAATGTTGCGTTAAAAATGTGGAGCGTAGGTGCGCAGACTCGCCCCGGATTCCGGAATCCGAGAAGGTTTTGCTTCAAGTGGTATCCGAAATCCATCACATTTTTGCTGTGGAATTCGGAATCCTGGGCTTTGGAATCCGGAATACAGCTCAAGGGATCCGGAATCCCACTAATGATTGGAATCCGGAATCCAAGTTCCGCTTAAAAAAAATCCGGAATCTAGTACCTGAAATCCGGAATCCAAGGCGTGGAATTTAGCTTCCAAATTGTCTTGGTCCCTTACATGGCGCGAACAGACGATTTTCTGCACAATTTTTGCGTTGCAAGTTTTTAGAGTTTTTGAACAGGCTGTACATAAGTTGAAACACCAAATCACAAATTCTGCTAAAGTGTATCCGAGTAACATACCCGTCATCAACTTTCTGCACAACGCCTTCTTGGAACCTTAGTCGCTTCGTTAATTGCACCCAAAGTGATCGTCCCGCGTAGAGCGTCTAATGCCAAATTAACGTCTTTTTCGTGTGAATGTGTTGCCCTAAAAATCGTCGTTGCGGATCTGTTAATTTCGTGTAACATTTACCCTTAGTTTGCATGGCTGGCAGTGGTTCGTGTGGTTAACGTCGTAATTGAAATTCAGTGGGGATTGTCGGTGTTGTGTTAACCAAGCTAAATTCCAGTGATTGTAACAGCGATTTTCATCACCAGGCAAACAAAATACAGTTGAACTTGTCTACAACGGCCACCTTGGGATAGATGAAAGTGGCCATTGTAGAGAGGTTGGCGTTGTGGAGATGTTGAAACAAGAGGACCAAGAGTGAATGTATAGACTTTCCGCCCCCAAAAAATGGCCGTTGTGGAGAGGTGGCCGTTAGTGGAAGTTCGACTGTATTTGAATTTTGAAGTGCTTTGAACTCAAGACCTAAGCCTCATTCCCTAGGAGCGAGGTTGTCAAGCCTTAAAAGCCGTTACATGTGGTTGTAATATATATACTGCTTTTAAACGAAATTACAGTCAGCAGCCCTTCTAAAGTTTTTGAGAAGTCTTTTTTTTTTATTTTTCGGCGCTTTAGCAATTCCCTGGCTGGTATCTGGTCCTTCTCCGTAACACTCTTTCGTTTTAAAAACAGTGGTGTTGTAAAAATAGCTCAGCATTTTAGTATCTCTATTTCAGCATCCTGGTGGCAGAGAGATCATGCTAGAACACGCAGGTGAGTAAGTCACTAGTTCTCACATGAAGGATTATTTCTCTATAAAACGTTACATGCATTGGAAAGTTTTACGTTGTAGTCGTGCAGTAACGGCGATGAAATGGACAAAAAGGGTCATGTTCGTGCGGGTTTTTATTAAAGTTGTGGCTTTTTTGCCTTCCCTGTTGCCCTGGCCGTTGTGGTTGATGGAACAGTACTTAAACTCCCGAACGTCCGCATTGGAGAACAGAGCGATGCGATATATCCGGGAACTTTGCGTCCGATTTTATTTTTTTTTTTTAGAAGAAACTCTGAACTACTCCTACCACACGAAGGGGTCAGCTTTCAAGTAAAGTCAAGTTAGTATAGGTGATAGCATAATTTGTAGTGATATTTGGCAGAAATACCACGAGTGATATTTGGAAGTTGTTATACGTAATTTCAGAAGCCGTTAGGCGAGTGAAAGTTGAGACAATTTTGAAATGTCACGAGTGGTATTTTTGCCAAATATCACGTACAAATCATGCTATTATTTGTTTATACTACTACCCGCAAAAGGGTTGTAATTTTCACATGTAGGTATTTCAAATTAAACTGAAATACCACTGCTCTAAGCCAATCAAATCGCAGAAATTTCTGATGCAGTAGTATAAAAGTGTTAAGTTGGCAATTTCTCTGCGGATCTCTTCAAAGGGTCACTAGGCCTAACTTCAGTTCTTTTCTTCAGTTTTTTTTTCGGGGAAGAATGACCGCATGGTCGCAGATTAAACTTGTTCACTTTGCACTTGATCCATTTTCTCCTCCTGTTTTAATTTTAGTGTTCATTGAAGATAAAACCTTAACTAATTTCTCAGTGGACATAACGTTTCTCAAGATTTAGATGCGACCACGGTGTTCCAAGACATCGGTCATTCAGCAGAAGCCTTAAAGATTCTCGCAAAGTACTATATTGGCGAGCTGAGACGCTGAAAGTTTTTCGCTACTCATTTGTTATTGCTGTCGTCGATTCAGGCATCCAAATGTACCACGCCCGCCCCTTAAATTTAAGCCTGCAAAAAAAAGCCTTTCCTCCTCCGTCCTCGTCGTTAGGGACGTTTCCCGCGAAAGGTCCCTAACGACGAAGAGCTAGGAGAGACGGCTTAATCAGCTGACTTACTTTCTTTACAGGAAGACAGAATCTATGACCGGAAGCCCAAACATTAACGATCAAAGGTATAGTGTTTTTTAACCATACCCTTTTTAGCTGAGTTATAACAAGTACTGATGGGAGGAGTGATTGACAGGCGTTTGTCGTGTTTTTGACAGACAGCATTTTAGATTACATTGGCAAGTGTCTTCACATTACAATACTTCTCGGTGTGTCGGTAAACGCCTTAGGTTTTCGCTATAATAGTTTGTATAACGAGTTTTGTTCGCACTACAACGATGAAAACAATCATGATCGTAAATATCTCCCAGGTCGATAATTCTCTGTGTAGACCGGTAAATGTCATACTCGTGTGAGCGGAAGCTGTAAACACGTTTGGCCTGTATTCTTGGAGACTTGACTGTAATAAGAAAAAAGGCGGTTAGTTCTAGTGTCTGTTAGCATTCGCTCTGACGTCATAGATTTGTTTAGGAGCCCGTCCTGATTTATTGCAATGAGAGGCGGTTTTATTTATCATTTGTGTATCACCTCGAAGTAGACCAAAACTGCACTGAAGAAACGCGAGTGCCAAGGCGGAGAATAGGTACAGTACTTAGCACTCTGAGTCTTCGCCGCCGGTTCCTCTCGGTTCTTTGTTGTTCAAGAAGTAGGGTCCTTGACCCTGGTAACAATTGATAAAAAGTTGGCGACAAAAAGTGCTGTGACCAATGATTAAGGATTGCAGTCTACATTATTCCCTTTGCGGGCCACTCCAGGGATCTTTAGTGTTCTTGGAATCACTTGCCGCCTTGCCGGTCAGTTTTGGGAACATTTTTTTAGGATCATTTCAGGGGCAATCTACATCTTTTCCAGAGCCGCTTGATTTTCTTTTTAAAATGTGTCAAACTGAATTTGATCGGGCATGTTATTTTTATATGGTACGACAAACTAAACTGCAGAAAGATAAAACAAGTGTCCTTCAAGAAGTATAAATGTACATTCCTCAGTTTTCATCATTATAACGACCACCAACATAACAATTTTGAAAACCGCAAAGGAACCCTCGAGACACGTGTGCCCCTAAAGTTGCAGTTAGAACTCGCACTTTAACTTTTAAAATTGTTATAGTTTGAATGAATAGTTACACTTTTTTTCCTTCTGCAGGATCGGTACGCGGCGAAACTAGTCAAGTTGGTATCGTCAGCAACACTCCGCCATGTAAACGAGGTAGAAGCCAAGGGGAAGTCGTTTTATGTAACAGTGCATTTTCCTTTAGTCACCCTACGGAGTACTACCAACAGCATATGAGCATGTGAAGACGGCAAAGTCCAATCCTATTGACATCCGTACAATCAAAGAGGATTTAAAAAGCTGCTCTAAGGAGTTCGAAGTTAGTTTCATTCGGGGTTTCTTGGTGGCGCATTGAAGAGTGAAGGATCTACCTCTGCGGCATAGAAAAGAAATTTGGAAGTATCACACACGGGTAAAAGGACTATATTCATTTCTGTTATGTTGAATGAGGTACTTTGCTCTCTCGATCGAACCAGTTTTTGTGTAGGTTCGAGTGTATATACAGTGTAAGGGTCTTATCTTCTAAAAGGATCATAAAATGAAATTTGTAGTGAAGGACATTATGTATTGTCGTTGGAATATAATTAAGCCAGTATCTGGAGTTCATGTTATATGCCGATATCATGTATCATCATCTAATTACTCTTCAGCGTAGTACAGATCAGGGTTTGGGGTCATCTAGACCCTTTGATACGAATAAACGCCAGCGAGTCCACAAGCCCATGAAAGACTGTGACTTGAAATGCCATATACATTATATAACTCTTGCAGATACTGAATAATTTGTCGAACACTAGAATCCTACTTCCTGACGCGAATTACAGCTCATCAGAATCAAATTGAGGCTTGAAACGTCACTGAGCCATCTTGACTCTTCCGTCATTTTCTTCACTGTCTCTGCACCATTTCTCATTTGCACTTGAGTAGTTGTGTCACCAAAATCGAAGTTATATTACTTGCGATTGTCATCACCATTGACAATGTGCTCGTCAAAATTCTGTTGCGCTTGACAGAGCAAGTCTCACAAGCTATCTTTCTTCTATTACCAGAGACAGTGTTTCTATTCAGAGGGTGGTCCACCGCTCAACACAAAGAGGGAGAAACTTTGAATCCTTACAAAGTCTTGCTAAGTCTCATGAGTAAGTACCAGCAGCGTTCTACATGGATCCCTGTCAGGTATACATGTAGGTGTGCAACAGTCTTTACTGAGTCTGTGTCCTGGTGACCCACACTCTTACCGTTTGTTATGCATCCATGGCGTCTCGTGAACGAAAACTTAGTCACCTAGCTACTATGAGCAAGAATCCGTATTATTAGCACTTCGTGTGTTGGTCTTTTTATCAAGTTTTCTTTTTGGGTGCTTTCGCCGATTTTTTATTTGTTTGTGCATGATGAGCTGCATTCCGAGAACTTTACAGAACTTAGTTAGAAAACACACCTATTGGAAAAATGGTTTCTAAGTAACAGGTGGTGCGTAATGGCTCGCATGGTGATGCCTTTTGATTTTTATAGAGTAAGGTGGCAAGCTAACTTCATTTTGGCTGTTCTGCCAGCGTTTCTCTCCAGATTTTTCCGTCCCCAGTACAGTAAGGTCCCAAGTTATAAATAAATCGCTCATGAGGGCGCCTTTCTTTACAATTTGGCTTATTCTCCCGTGTGCACTTTAAACAAACATGCTGAAGGGTATCTCCCCTCCAAGAATGAGCAAAAAGACAACGATTTGTGATGTTGATATCGGCAACCTCACTTGTATGAGTTTCGCACTCTTTTGATTTTTTAGCGCCACATACCCAAGCTCCGTGATGAAGCTTGCCTGCCTCGTCAACATACTTGGGTGTAAACTTGACCCTTTCTGATCCACGAGTAACCTCAATGGACTTCCATTTGCGTCCTTGTGCAGAAAATACGTTCCGGGGGCCACTCTGTGGTCGGCTTGGGGATTTTGGCACTTGTTCCTCCTGACGTGAACGCCCTTGCTGCACAGCGGAAGCATACGAGACACGGTTAGACGATGTGCCTGGTCGGTAGACTTTTTCAGTACTGACCCAGTATGACATAGCACTCCTAGCAGACTTTTCTGGTTCCCTGGGAACTTCGGGGGAGCTACTGATTAGCGTGTTGGGCAAATTTGGCACTGATGAGCTCATATATTGTTTTTCCTTTGATAGTGGGCTGATGGAAATGTGGGAAAAATCCCCAGCATTTGCTGCTGCTGCCTTTTGTCCTCTTTTCGTATTCCTCGGCTCACATTGTTTTTCTCTTCTTGGTACAGTTGCGGTAAGGTTGTGCCTTCCATTTGCGTAATCGATCAGAGGGAATTCCCAATCGAACGTTTCGGTGTCCTTGCGAGTTGAAATGGCTGCGTAAGTATCATTGTCAACAGGGTCATATGCATAAGGTCCAGAAAGAGAAAAGCCAACGTAGAACCACAAGTCATCTTTACTTTGCTTTGGGTAACGTTTGTCGTCAAAACGTAGCTGAATTCCTTGGTACGATATAACACCGTTGAAGTTGACATCCTTTTGACCGCACACTCGTTCTAGCTTCTCTGAGATCTCTCTACTTCTCCAGAAGTTGGTTTTAGATTCCCCCTTTTCAAGCGATCGAAACTGCTGACTGTTTGCAATGGCGTACAATCCAGTACCCTTTCCAAGAAAGTACTCTGCACCAGATTTCCGGAATCCTTTTCCTGTCTTGTTCAGGACGATTTTGTCGCATTTCTTGATTGATTCTTTGGCAGAATAATTGAAGGACGCGAGCCGTTTTTCCGGAATTGGGAAATGAATCATGTAGTTGAATAGATGGGCCCATTCTGAATCCGGAAATTTCGACACCCACATGCCCACAATTTTTTCCAGCTCTTCGACGGATGGTTTCTCTTGTAAACGAAGACAAGCCTTACAGCAAATAAGCATGTCATCATGACTTCCATGGCCACGAGTGCAAAACACTTTAAGCGAGTTGTAAATCCGGGAAACTTCTTCGTCACTTAAGTTAACCCATGTGCTGTACGTGGTCTCGTTCTTTATGAAAAGGACATCTTGTACAAACTGTTGGTAAAGAGCCTGGTCATTCCTCGTTAACGATTGGGAAGACGTCGGAACTACCATATCACGCAACTGGCTTCTGTCGAAACCCGTCACCTCATAAAAGGTTCTTCGCAGTTTCGACGCCCTCAATTTGGCATTAATTAAACCTCTGACTGCATTGTCGCCATAGGTAGTCATGTGTCGGAACTTTACATCCCCGAAAATTTCATCGAGAAGACCAAGTGTTGTAGAACTTAGATCTTTTATGTAGTTGTGTTCTTCTTGGCTAAGTACCCCCTCCAGTTCACTTGGAATATCAGCTGTCTTCAGATACTTTGTAATGCTTTCACCATCTAAGCGAAAGAAAGGCAAACCTTTGACTATTTGTAGAAGCGAGACAATGGCTTGAACTTTCCCTATCATTGAATAATGGTTAAGGTCATGTGTAGTACTAAGTGCCTTGTCGTAGACGTCGAATGCTTTGCGACATATATCAATCACTTCAGTCATGGAGGTTGGAGGGGTAGGCCCGTCCTCTGATTTGAAATCTCTAAGATGCAGAAGGTACAGAGTTCCTTTGGTCACATAGTGATGACCGTACTTAGGCTGCAGGTTAATGGCAATATCAACGGCAATGTGTGCTGCTTCGATACCTGTTTTAGGCATGGGATGCTTTATTCCTCGTTCTTCAATCATAGTTTTATGAAGACGGCAATGTTCCTCATTTTTTGCATCCATCTCATTCGCACGCATCTCATAACCCATGAATCGCGCCAGCTGCTGCCAAGCGTATGCCTTTTCCTCCACTTCAGAAGCCATGAGGCAGATCTTAATGAGTAACCGAAGAGCTCCTTGAATGCTGTCGTTTCCCTCCAGTATATCTAAAATTAGCGGAGAATAGCGCGTTTTCACCTCATAAAAGCCAAGTAGATCGTCTTCGAAATCTGAATCAATGTTTTCATCATGCGTTTCGCTGTACTCCTGACACACTGCATCTGAAATTCGCTTTCGATCTAAAAACACCTTAAAAACTTGCTCCTTTAAGAACTTGTTGACATAGGCTTTTCCTTTCTGGATCTGTTCCATCAAAGCTATTGCCGTTTCTTCGACATTGATTCTTGACGTGACAGCTTCACTGACCAAAGAATGTGCTGGTCTCCATCCGTAGTAACCGTTCGTTTCATCGAACCCTTCGAGAAGAAGTCCTCCAAAGATTTTGTGAATGTGTTGCATTAATGAAAAGTTTTCTTCTTTCTCCTTACTGCCTTCATAGAGCAAGTCTGTGACAACAGGGTGCGGGAGAATGGCTCGGCCGTCGCTGTAGTAATGAAGAAAACAACAGAAATTAAGAACCGTCTCATGAATTTCTCGAGAATCATCCAAAAAATCAAGGGTACTCTTGATGTGGTTCTGAAGTCTTTTCTCAATCTTGTCATACTCGCGTCCGAACAGCTCCAACCCGAACCAAATGAATCGTTTCTCTCTCTCGAGAACCTCTTCTGCTCCCCTTCTTCGCTTGATATCACTTGTGATGTTAATCAAAATATCCTTAACCAGACTCATCTCCCTAAAGTCCAGTTGTCGCAACGTCAAGTCGGAATGCGAGGTTGCACTTAACTTTCCAATTGGAAATGTGGATAGAATCACACACTTAGTCTGCCTTCTTGTGATTTTCTCAGTCAGTCGTATTGTTTCATTCTCAGGAAAGTTATCAACAAGAACCAGACATGGAAGGGCAAATTTAATGTTTCTGTCGTCATACATGATTTCTTGGAGTTGCTCGATTTGGTAATCTGTATTAGTTGTGATTGCCTTAACAACAGCGCAACGGTATTGCGTACGTTTTTTCCAAAGGATTCTGCGACAAAGCGTAGTCGCCCCAGATCCAGGCTCGTACGTAACGGTAACGGTGATGACGTGAGAGCTGATGTCTTTGCTGGGCTTTGACAATGCCTTTAAAGCTTGTTCAATCTTCTGCATCGTTTCTTCTTCCAGTGTTCTTTCAATGCAATGGTTGTGAAATAAATTGCTTTGACTGGCTTGCGCACCCTTGTAAAAGGCATTTCTTTCTTTTTCTATGTCCTCTACCAATCTCGGCAACCGCGGATTTGGAATATAGACATCGAGATCATCCCACGAATGAATCATCTTGTTCAACACCTCTTTCAACCCAGTAAAATAAGGAAGCTCCGTTTTAGCCCCTCTTTCCTCAAATTTAGTTGGTCCAAGCATTTCGCGGACAATTTCTCTCAAGAGTGACCAAGGTATATCTGTAATGGAGCAATCCCTCAGTTCTCTTTGCAGCCTGGAAGCTTTGATGAAGGCATCTGTTACGTGTTTGCTTTCGCTGATAACAGTAACACAATTGCTAGCTGAATCTCCAAGAATGCTGAAACAACATTCCACCATGTCAACCATTTCTTGAATGTTACTTTCGTCAAGACCTAGGAACAGGCACATGAGACGCCCGAGAGGACAACAGAATTTGTAGGTGGAAAGAGCCCGATAGAAACAGTCCCTGGAACATTTTATCCAGTCTCCTTTCTGCATTTCCTCATTTCCCAAGATCCAGGTTGTTCCTCTTGTCGAGAGATCAAAATCTTTGTCCGATTTTCCAGATATCCAGTCAGATGAGGCTTCTTTAAAATCATCTAGGCTTCTGAGTTTTGCTCTTGGTGCGTCCGTTGTTTCATTGCAAGCATAGTACAATCCATCCTTTTTAGAAGAAGAGTCAAACAAATCAAATACTGCAAGCCAAGGGATATTCTGAAGGAAAGCTAACTTCGGCGTCCCTCTGTATCGCGGAGGCAACTTGTTTGCAATTAAAACGTAACCAAAGTCTTTAAAGTTCAAATCACGAAGTTTCTTCTTTACCAAAGCACTGAGTTTTTTAACGTCCGAGTAGTTTGGGATGGGATCTGAAACAAAGATATACGAAAAAATTTGTCAACTTGTGGAACCATCGGTTACGCTTGTCTGCTGATGAGGTTCTCATTTTTTTGCTTCCTAATCAAATTTTGTTTTGGTGATTCTAAGCAATTTAAGGAAAGGCCCCGCTGCGGTCCATGGGCCGCGAACCTTCATTTAGCAAAACCCAAATTGCGCTAGGTTCGTTATCAAAAATTCGCGCGGCTAAATGTACATTACAGAACTTCTTTTGAGAGTTTGTATTAGTTTTTAACTGGATATAGCTAAGAGGTTTTACATCAGTAGGAATCTTCTCCAAATTTATTACTGTGTTAAAATGATTTGTTATTTCCCTCTCGATATTTGGAAGGGGCTCTGCCTTACAAATTTTTCTCAAGCTTTCATCCGCGGCGCTTCTGATGAACCATGATTTCTCTTTGTAGCTAGTCAGGACATACCAACCGCAAAATACAATAAGTAAATCAAAGCGGAAATATAGAGTTCATAGATCCCCTCGAAAATAATAGCACGAAGTATGCTTACCTTCCAGTGACTCCTCAGTGCCTTCACAAACTGAAGACGAAAGAAAAAATTGGTAAAATTGATTTGAATGTAAAAACACACTCCCTCACTCAATATTGATTTCAAAGATTGTATCTCGTACAAGACGTCCAAAGTACACAACCAAAGCTGAAATCAGCTTTTGCAACGACATAAAGCATTAATTCTCCGTCCTACTTCGAACGCACGCTTAATGACCAACGGGTTGCCTCCCGCATTGCGCCGTTACCCCATTCATGTTCTTAGGTACAGATGTAAAGGAGGCATATGGTGAAAAAAGTCCTTTGTGTGAGTAGTGGAACTGACAAGTCGCTGGAAATTAGGATTTAGTCTCATTTCGCTGAAGAAAAAACATAATTGTGCGACACTCACCCAGTTTTGTAACCCTCTTCCATTCCTTGTATTTTACTGCAAGGGGTTCCCTCACTTGCCGATTAACTTCGTGTTGCTTCACGTTAGTTGAAGCGCCATTCGTCCTAATGGCAACGTCGTCGTATTGTTCTTTTACTTTGTAGAGGTCACTCATGGCCTTCTTCACGGATACATTTCCATCTTTGTTACCTCCTCGTTTGTCAACCCAGGATTTGCAAAAGTAAACTTTGTCCTTGCAGAACTTCCAGTCTCGACTCACCTCAATTTCGATGACATAAAGGCCTGTCCGGCCTTCTCGGCTTACTACTGGGACAAACTCTATATTGACACAATTTTGCTCGCCTCCCTTCTGAAGTGGGCCATCATCGCTCCTTATGTGATCATCAAGAACAGATTGAAAAGCTTTCATGATATCATCCGTGGCACCACCTTCAACATCGAGTCCGAGAATTTCTCCTCGTTTAAACTTTGAACATTGCTCTTGTGAATCTCCAACGCCAAAATAGATTATCCCGTTACTGTTAGCATTTAAGCAGGCGCAAATGAACTTTTTTGCCTTCTCCATGATTTTCCAAGGTAGCGTTGAGGGGTGTGCACTTGTAAAAGATTTAAATTCCACCTCTCTATTCTCTTCTGCATCTAGGACAAAACCTCTTTGGTAGACAGCTTCCTTTCCCTTGACTCCGAACGCTCTCGGGGTACCTTAATCAAAGTCGGAACAAAAACCCCATCAACAAGACAAAATACGTGCCGCATTTAGCAAATTGCATCGGCGTTCAGGATGGCTTTGCTAAGTGTGAAACATTTCTAGTATAAACTGAACGCGTAAGAAATATCGTTTTAAATTAGGTAGATAGGATCATTTATGTTTCTTAGGACATACTATTTACGAGCAAATGTCTGTAAAAATCGAGCAAAATAGGAATTTCTCGGCCAAAGTCAAAGAATCATTTTCGCTCATATCTTGTCCATAGATAGGTATAAGTAAGTAATTAAACGTGGTGTAGTTTGTTTTTCAAAAGGCCGCTTGGATTTGGAGAAAATCGACAAAATCAATTTTCGCGGTAGAACATCCAAAATTTGAGGCAAAATGAGGCGGTCTCAAAACTTCGCTCGCACGCACACAGGAAGAAAGCGTGGTAAAATATTTCCCGATAAATCAATTTATAAAGGGTTCTACTTCTGGTTTGGTGATGAATTCTTATCTTAACGATAATCTGGAAGATAAACAATGTTATTTCAGTTTGGATTCTTTTTCAACTAAACGAAATTTAAATTTAGGCTGAAAGTTGCGTTTTATATTTTAGGCATGTGCTACACCTTGGTTTTAGCGGAAACTCAAGTCATAAGTTATTTAAGCATTGTGCTAAAACATATGTAAGAATTGGCCTGGGTAATTAAATTTGTACTTCACACGAACCTTCTGAAGTTGAATAAATTTTGCTTGAAATATGAGACTTTTCAAGAACGTCGGTTGGTTGTTGCTCGACAAGTCACGGTGGCTGGACTCTCCAAAAGAAACATGACTCACAATCGCACTTGTATTAAAGACATTAAATGTACTGAAACGATAACTTTTGTTACCTCAATGCGTTTTCCCGTTCTGGTAACTGGCATTGCGCCTAGTCCCAAACTAATCAACAGAAGATCCAAAACCTCGAGGAAACGTGGTGCGTGAAAATAACCTCATACAGAACATTTCTTGGTATTGCTGGCCTTTCTTTTCCGCAGTCAAACTTTTACATCCATTGCCATTTAAAAATTCTAGGGCTCACAAAAACTGCGATTTTGATAGTGAAACTTTCGGGCTGCCGATAAACCTTTGGTCATAAAAGTCTGGTCAAAAGTGTTGCGTGACAGTATTCAGAGGCTTCCCAATCTAACCATTTGAGCGATGCCTTTTTTTAATGTTCTTGCCAGAAGTAGCATATTATGCTACTACAAGAGAGGGTAAAGGGGACAGAGAGGGCATCCCCCATACACACCCTATTTCATAGGTAATTGGTCTCGAGTTACTTTTAACACCACAGATCTCAAGGGGGATTAGACAACAGCCAATCACATAGTACGAATGTGTTCCGCGTGGATGACCCACGCTAAGAGGCACGCGTCCTTCACGAATTGACGCAGAACAAAATGGTGGAAGACGCGGAGAGCGATTCGTTTGGTCGACGAAAACGACTGCAGAGAGATTTCTGCTAAAGCTGTGTCAGCGAAAGAATCGCCCTTCCTCTCTTGTATAGAGCTAACAGTACAGCAGGGGATTCCTTAACACACTTAATATTCTCTCAGGATCATTTATAATTTGCAGTTTGAAGAGAGCAATTTCTGGTTTGATATTTATTCTTTTATTAGTCTTTTATTATTCAACAAAAATAACACTTGGCGTCCTACTTGCTTTATTGTACAAACGACCGGTTTCAATAGACCGGCGAAATTTCTCATTTTATTAAAGCACTGAGGTTACGACAACTACGACAACACTTTACGCGCTTTTCTCTCCCCCCGCCGCGTGTCGCCTTTTCTCGCGTGGGGTGATTTTCACGCGCGCTCGCGTTTTGCTCGCTCTACTATACTTGAGGGAAAATGGGGGCCTACTCGTAGTCTACTCTTACGACCTTTTCAGCTATTTTTCACTGACTCACCGAAACCTTCGACTAGCTAAGTGCTTAAATAATTTATTTCATTGCAAATTACTCACATTTACAAACTACTTCAGAAACATCCTGGAGATCTCCTACATCGGTTCTACTCCTTTGGCTGGAAGGCTCAGTAGGTGCTTGTTCATCGCTGGGGGAAGTGTTGCAATTTCCCTCGTGCTTCTTAGCGGCAGTATCTGGTACATTCTGTGCTTTTTCCAGAGTTGGTGAGCTTTCGTTTGTAGCTAATAGTTCCTTTGTAGTAAAAACATCCGTCTCAGGGGAAGCGGTCGTGCCTGCGAAGTTCCCTATTGAAACGGCACTGGTTTCATCTTCCACGTTCTTAAGCCTTTTCGCGTTTTCTTTTAAACAGGGACCAAAATCAGCTGAGGTCAAATCCGTTGAATTCAAGTACGGATCTGTAGCTTTCACCGTCGCATGCGTACCTGACCTATCTTCTCGTGCAGCTGATGCTTCGTTAATGGAAGAGGCAACGGCAACCATCTTCTCGGTAACGGTCGCCAACGAATTGTTATTTGTTCCGGACATTCCCAGAACATCACAAGTTTTATCCTCTTCGTGATGCTCAGGCACTTCTGTGTTTTTATGATCAAAATGAGTTGGCGCAAAACCTGTCAAATAAAAATAAATCTGAGCCAATTTGCTTCTGTCTGAGCTCACTTCACATCAAATTATGATGTCTCAAACACCATGATTCACCATTGCTGGCAAATTACGATGTCCACTGTTCATGGACGATCTGAGTTTAACTCAGTGTTAAGAATATTTTTATACTTTATTCTACTTTCCTTTCTGTCCTATTATCCTCCGATGTTATGACAAAAGTCGACGAAAATGATTTGAGCTTCTTGTAAACTAACTACATATCATAACCGGACAACAGTCATCGCAAGGATAACAATAGTAGAGACTTGCGCTATGTTCATACTATACCGGACACCTATTGCGACTGCACGAAAACCGTATCGGATAGGGCCTTTGTTCACACATAACAACGGTGATTTCGGCGCGATTTCTATAACGAAGCGAAGCCGCGCCGCGACGATCTCTAAAGTGGAGAGTCAGATATCGGATAGCTGTTCACACCATACCGAATGGGTTTTGTTCGTGTCGGTAAGAAAAGCTATCCTCGATAGTCTGAACAAAACCTTAATAATCATATATCTCTTTGTCAGAACAAAAAAGAGAAAGCATGTTGTCCGTGATTTCAAAGATGAACATGTAAACGTTCCTCCTTAGAACGTATTGTTTGGGAAAATCGTGATAAATCAGATGCCAATTCAGCCTGTGAATCTTCTGTTAATAAGTTTAGTGAAGTATATAACAAAAACATTCCTACCAAAACCATTCAACTTAAGTATCGTGTGCAAAAATCATATCGTAACCCTTGGCTCACTAAAGGCCTATTGAAATCCATAAGGACTAGAGCTAAACTTTACAAAAAATTTCTTGAGAACCCAAGTGTGGCTGTTGAAAAGACATAAAACTTTTTAAAATAAGCTAAATCACCTAATAGGGATTGCGAAAAAAAACTTCTATGATCATAAACTTACAGCCTCCAAAAATGACATAAAAACTACATGGAAAATCCTTAATGAGGTCCTTAATAAATGCAAGTCTAAACTAACCTACCCCTCCTGTTTTAAAAGTAATTGTGAGCTTATCTCAGATCCCACTTCCATTGCTGCCAGTTTTAGCAAGTATTTTTCTAACATTGGTCCCAATCTAGCAGCTAGGATCTCACCCTCTACTGCTAACTTCAAAGATTTCTTAAGCCAAACCACACAAACATCTTTGGAATTCCAGCTTCTCGCAGCTGATGAACTTAAAGCCATAGTTTTATCTCTTATAAAGTTTCTGGAGTGGATAACATTCCAATGAAAATCATTAAATTCAGTATCGACATTATTGTTGAACCCTTAACTGACATTTTTAACCTATCTTTAGTAAGTGGGTGCTTTCCTGATTAATAACTACCGACCATATTTCTGTATAAGAACAAACATTAAACTGTTCACAATCCTCCATCTAGGACCTAAACTATGGAACTCCCTTCCCCATAATCTTACGGAACTGACAAGGTACTCTAGCTTCAAGACTTCATTTAAAAAAAATACCTTATCGAGAGAGCTATAAGTTAAACTCGCCTGACAATGATATGGCAGCTTACATTAAATCACAATTAAGTATGAGGAGCCAAATTTCTACAAGTTATTGAGCTTCTATTGGGCTTCCTCGCCACTCTATCTATTACAAAAGTTAAGTCAATTAATATTACATTTAATTTTGAACTAAACATTATTATTATATATATATATATATCTAATATAAACTTCTTAAACTTGAATGGAATAAACAGCGTTGTCGCAATAAAACGATGAATTGAAATCTTACTACTATTGATCATTATATCTATCTAATATATATATCATGGTATATTTTTCCTTTTCTTTTTGCAATATATATTTTATGTGGCAAATGTAAAGTAAAAAATAACAGAATAA